>OX463239.1:20953867-22153867 GCA_949820135.1 Sylvilagus floridanus | reverse complement strand
CTCCAAAAAGCCCAACCAAAGATGCCCTGGCTCTAAGTATCAAGTACGCCATCCGTCACTAGGGGAAAAGATGAAGGGAGACGAGATGACACTGCTCAGCAGCCTGAACAGCGGGCCGGTGGTGAGGACCCTGCCCGGGAAGCAGTTGGTTTGAACAGCTGATTGGTACTGAGTCCACTAATTAACCCGGCAACATAATCTCCCGCTACTTCCCTTGGTTGAAGTCATGGTAATTCGCTGCATTTATAGTGGGGTTTTGATCTCGATGAAATGTAGTTCTATTTTTATTATGTGGCACCATCTAAGAGAGAAGCCTCCCACCTCCCTGTAATGTATTCATGAGAAATCTGTCACCGTGGAACATTACTCTAGACCTGTTGGAATATGTTATTTTTCCCCTACCTTTTCTGCTCTATGTCTTGTTTGCAGATAGAAGCAAAACAAAACTAAGGCAGCAAAGGTTTCTTCATTCACCCCAATGCATCATGGCTTATGAAAAAGATATCTGGCCTCTAGGAAGGCTGAGCATACTAGGAACACTCTGTATTAACATTTAAAAAGAGAAAATAGGGTAGCCTAGTGGTTAATTACCTGTGTCCCACATCAAAATACCAGCTTCCTGTCAGTGCAGGTTGGGGGAGGCAGTAGAGACGGCTCAGTAACTGGGTTCCCGCTGCCCATATGGGAGACCTGGATTGAGTTCCCAGCTCCTGGCTGTAGCTTCAGCCTCATCCCGGCTGTTGTAGGCATTTAAGGCGTGAACTAGTAGATATGAGCTGGCTGGCTGTCTCTCTGTTTCTCAAGTAAATGAATAGATAGAATTTTAAAGAGAGAAAGAGAGAGAAAAAAAAAATAATTCTGCCAGATCTTTTTCAACCCCATGAAATGACAGATCACACTTTTTAATTAAGACAACTCTTTGAATTAGCCCTTTATTTGTAAAAGAAAAAAAAAATAGATGCCTTTAAGAAAAGTAAACCATCCCTTTAGAAAACACTTGGAACTCTGTGACTTGAAATGTAGCTGCAGGGAGAGTCATAAATCTGTTATCAAGACCAAATTCTCAAATCAAGTTATCCCCTTTTGCTGGAGACAAACACAAAACAAATAAATACGCTCTTGCAAAAAAAAAAAAAAAAAAAAAAGACAAACAGAGGTGTCAGTCTACTTCCAAAGCTTTTGGTGTGGGCAGTTAGAAGGGTGACAGTGCTAAGAATGATACGGAGAGGACTGTAACAAAAGCAGGTTTGAGGGGTTGGTAATGCCAGAGGCTAACTTTTGGACCTGATCATTCAAGTGGAGATGACACATAGGCAATTGGATTTATTCTTATTTATATTAATTTGATTAATCCTCATAGGAAGCCTATCAATAAACACTATTACCCTAATTTTTTAAATTAAAACATTTTTGTTTTCAAATTTTACTTGTGATGGAGAGAGAGAAAGAGAACTCTTCTCTCCCTGGTTCACTCAAATGTCTGCAATGGCTGGGGCTGGACCAGACTAGGACCTAGGAAATCAATCCTGGTTCTCCTCATAGGTGACAAAAATCCAATCACTGGGGCCATCATTTCTGCTTCCTAGGGTCCACATTATTAGAAAACTGGAATCAAGAGCCCGAGCCGGGGATTAAACTCAGGTGCTTTGATACAGAACACAGGCACCCTAACTGGTATCTTAAAAACTAGGTGAAAGTTTTAAAATGAGGAATCCGGGCACAGAGAGACTAAGGAACATGCTCAATGTCATATGACCTACAGGTGAGAGTGGGGATTGGGACCCAGTAGTCTGGCCGTGAGCAGGAATTGTTGACAGGCTGAATCTTCTTGTCCTTTAAAAACTAGGAAGATCAGAGCAGCCTTCAAATTAAATGTTATATTGCTCCGTAACTTTATATTTTGTTATCATTTCAAATTTATGAGAAAATTGAAAAACAGCAGAATTCCACATAATTTTCACCTAGATTTCCCAATTATTCATTGTGATACTTGCTTGATTATGCTTTACTCTTCATTTCTACATATTTCTTTTTTTTTTTTTTTTGACAGGCAGAGTGGACAGTGAGAGAGAGAGACAGAGAGAAAGGTCTTCCGTTGCCGTTGGTTCACCCTCTAATGGCCGCCGCAGACGGCGCGCTGCGGCCGGCGCACCGCGCTCGTCCGATGGCAGGAGCCAGGAGCCAGGTGCTTTTCCTGGTCTCCCCATGGGGTGCAGGGCCCAAGCACCTGGGCCATCCTCCACTGCACTCCCGGGCCACAGCAGAGGGCTGGCCTGGAAGAGGGGCAACTGGGACAGAATCCGGCGCCCTGACCGGGACTAGAACCCGGTGTGCCGGCGCCGCAAGGCGGAGGATTAGCCTGTTGAGCCACAGCGCCGGCCCATTTCTACATATTTCTACTTTTTTTTTTCCTGTACCATTTGTTTCTAACAATCTCTAACCCTTACTTCAGATTGTCTTCTAGAAACACAATACAAGAATCAACATCAGGAAATTTTAGCATTCTGCCTCAGCATCTAGGTATTGTTCTCCCTCTACCATCACAAAAACAATGTATCCACCCCAGTAGTTACAACTTCACTTGCTTACCCACAACCATGCAGTACTATACCCAGACACTGTCTAGAAGAGTCAGTTTTAAGACAAACAAAGGCATTTTTTTTTTAATAAAAAGTCACTGATAGCCATGAGGTCCCCTACTTTGAGCCATCTGGGAGCCACTGTAGGTAACTTGCTGAGAACGGTATTTAACAAAGTGATTGTCATTCTTATGATGCATGGCCATGTTTCTGCAACAAGCGAATCCAAGTGGTTGAACTGGAATAAGCTTGGATACTCCAGGTCCTCTTTTCACTGGGTTGTCAAGTGAGAGAGGTACACACCGGGCCAGCCTGGGGTCGTAATTAGCAAAAGAAGTAGGTCTGCCTTGCCATTCAGATCTTAATCTCTGCTGTTCAAAATAGGTTTATATGAGCCCTTTACTGCTTTGATGTTGATTGTGACCAAAGAAGCCACAAAGCGAAGATGACCCCTTTCTGGGGACAGCTGAAGTCAGTGACCAGATAAGGTGAAGAAAGTAGTCAGAAGTGTCAGCTGATTTTTTTGGGAAGTTGTCTTAATCAGTTTGTGCTATGATAATAAAATACTTGATGCTGGGTGATCTATAAATAACAGAAACCCACATCGCAGAGTTCTGGTTGCTGGGAAGTGTCCATAGGAAGGTGGGGCAGGTTCAGTGTTTGGGGTAGGCAAGGCTGTCGCTCTCTTTCCACAATGGCACCTTGTGGCTGCATCCTCTGGAGGGCACAGATGCTGTGTCCTCACATGGCTGAAGGCGCAAAGGCAGAAAAGGCCAAAGCCAGTTCCCTCCAACCCTCTCATGAGGCACTGACCCCTGCATGAATGACTTTCCAGAAGGCCTCACCCCTTAATGTCACCACAACGGGGACTAAGTTTCAAATGAATTCTTGGGGACATTCAGACCATAGCAAAAATTATTTCCAGGCTCAACTATGGTCAGATTTCTGTGCATGGCAGGAAGTGTAGGAGGTCCACCAAACACTTTTGTTGAATGCCATTTGTGATACGAAGCCTGCCATGGTCCATAATGCCAGAAACATACAGATTGTTTCCAAGGGTTGTAGTAGTATGGGCAGGATCAGCTGATCTGAATGGTGGTTGTGCCTCAGTCTAGACAGAGGATCAGCTAACTTTTTCTATAAAAGGTCAGCTACTAACCTGTGGTAATTACTCAGCTCCACCTGGAAAATCAACCATAGATCATAAGGAAATAAACAGTATCACTCAGATTTTCATCACTATAACAAATATCTAAGAGTAATTTCTTAAGGCTGGTGCCGCGGCTCACTAGGCTAATTCTCCGCCTGTGGCGCTGGCACCTCAAGTTCTAGTCCCAGTTGGAATGCTAGATTCTGTCCTGGTTGCTCCTCTTCCAGTCCAGCGCTCTGCTGTGGCCCGGGAAGGCAGTGGAGGATGGCCCAGGTCCTTGGGCCCTGCACCCGCATGGGAGACCAGGAGGAAGCACCTGGCTCCTGGCTTCAGATCAGCGCTGTGCGCTGGCCATAGCGGCCATTTAGGGGATGAACCAATGGAAGGAAGACCTTTCTCTCTGTCTCTCTCTAACTCTGCCTGTACAAAAAAAATGTTTAAAAAAAAGAGAGTGATTACTTGAGAAGGAAAAAATGCTTATTCCAGATCACAGTTTTTGGAGGGTCACAGTCCAAGATTGAGCTGTTCCTTTTTTTTTTTTTTGGTGTGTAATGAAAGTGGAGGCTGGTAACGGTGGAGTGTGTGTGGATGAACAACCACATGGAGATCTAGGAAACAGAAAGAAAGAGGGAGGTTGTCCATCTATGATGCCTCTCCTTAGAAAGTCATGGATTCCACCATGGGGCTCTGCCCCAGCAACCCAACCCAATCCAATCCAGTCACCTCCCAAAGACCCCACCTTCAGACATCACAATCAGATCAAGCTTCCACCTTGTGAGCATCATCAATCCGTGACTTTGGAGCTAAAACTTCTGCATGAGTTGGGGAGACAAATTCTGTTCCAGCCATAGCAGCACCCTCTAAAGTCTGAAACTGAAGCATGACTGAAACGAAAAGCTAAGAACTGCTTTCCACCAAGATGGCGCTGGAAGTCAAGAAGGGACCTCCTGCTCTTCCCAAAGGTGAAGCCAAAAGAAAAGCTTTAAGGACCAAGGAGGAAGTGATGAAACGCAGCCACAGCTGCAAAGAAAAGAAGATTCACGTGTCACCCACATTCCGATGGCCCAAGACACTACAACTCCGGTGGCAGCCCAAATATCCTTGATAGAGTGCTCCAAGGAGAAATAAGCTTGACCACTAAGCCATCATCAAGTTCCCTCGGACCACTGAGTCTGCTGTGGAGAAGACAGAATATAGCAACACACTGTGTTCATTGTGGAAATCAAGGCCAACCAACATCAGGTCAGACAGGCTGTGAAGAAACTCTATGACATTGATACGACCAAAGTTAACACCCTGATCAGGCCTGATGGAGAGAAGGCATGCGTCCACCTGGCTCCTGATTCTGATTATTTGGATGTTGCCAGGAGATTGGGATCATCTAAGCTGAGTCCAGCTGGTGAAGTCTAAATATTTTATTTTTTACATAAAAATGTTAAGAATTTAATAGAGAAAGGACTCATATTTTGTGCCAATCCTTATAAACTCCTATCTTCTCAAAGACCCTAAGAAACAGGGATATAAATTCATTCAGGGCATCAGGATTATAAATAATGTAGTTACTCTCCATCGCCATGTGATTCTGACACTAGCTGGTAAGCTACAATACAATTAAATTCTGGCACTAACCATAGAGTTGGCGTCAGATTCCACAGGTGAGAGGGCACAATTCACAAGATTTCCCCTCTTCCGCACCAGCTGTCAGTGAGGTCTCTGACCACCCACACTTCTGACCAACTGGCTACAATGCTGGGTGTTTCCCACAATACCCCTGGGTTTGGTAATCTGGTTAACTCACAGAACTCAAGGAGGTGTTAGAGTTTTATTACAAAGATCCAAGTCAGCAGCTGCCAATCAAAGGGACGTAGAGGACAAGACCTAGGAGTTCCCACTTGCAGTTTCTATTTCTTCTCCCTATGGCATCAGCTGTCACCCTCCTAGAACAACAAGTTTCACCAACCAGGAAGCTCCACAGAACTTTAGTGTGCAGGGTTCTTATAGGAGCCTCATTAAATAGGAACAATTGACTGAATCATTGGCCATGTGACTGGAACTCAGTCTCCTGCTCTCCCCACCTCCCCATCAGCCAGGCTCTGCTCAAACTCCCAGGCAGTCTTTCTGGAGACTGGCCCCCATCCTGAGTCATCTCATCCCTTAGCATAAACTCTGGTGTGATCCAAAGAGTTCATGAGTAGCACAGAAACCACTACCCACAGGAAATCCCAAAGATTTGGTCTCCCTCTCCAGAACCAAGGATAAAGGCTAGTGGTCACCCACTGACCTTTGGCCATTGTTCTTTTTGTATGTTTAATATTTGGAGCAAATGGTATGGGATAGCAGAATATTAACTCCATTCCCCAATATACTTGACTCTCAATATTAGACTTGTCACTGATATTATCATCTTATTGACCAGCAATGCTAGTAGTCAGTATGGTGGATGTGACCTGACAAAGATACTGGCACATTGTGAGTCCCCTTTAGCCACCAGCGATTACTCAAGTCCAGGATCATACCGGATGAGGCCGAGATGTTGAGGCTTCCCAGGTTACAAAAGCAGAAGTGGTTTTAGCAATAAATGGCTTCACCTTCAGGAAACTGGCATGAGTGAGCCTCTGTCGAAGCATTAATGTAGCATTGGATTTTCCTGACTGCGTAATTGCGGGTTATTTATTCCTTTACCCTCAGCTACGATTCCTCCTTCTATTTATATGCAAACTTCCCCACTTTTGGATGAAAGGCTAGCCTGCTCACTGGGCTAAATTACAGGCAGCAATATTGGTCCAACAAGCGCCTCCCTCCATGTCCATTTCTCCTCACTAGTGCATCAATTACACATGTGCAGAATGGGTGGGCTATTTCTTTTATTGGGCATAGTTGCATTCAGAGGCCAAACTCTTTATAAATTCTTTATAATAGGATTTCATAAGAGATAACTCTCCTTGTTGAGATTCCTTTTTAAAAAATTTTAATTTTAAATCAACTTCAGGAGTCACTGTGTACTTACGTCTCATGTGGGATCTGTCCTTAATGTGTTATCCAATGTGAAATAATGCTATTACTAGTACTGAAACAGTATTTTTACACTTTGTGTTTCTGTGTGGGTGCAAACTGATGAAATCTTTACATAGTATATATTGAATCGATCTTCTGTATATAAAGATAATTGCAAATGATTAAAAAATCTTGGCATTAAATTGGAAATTGCATAGAAAATTAATCAATTTAAAAATATTATATATCATGTAGGATCTCTGTCCTTAACGTGCTATACATTGTGAATTAATACTATAACTGGTACTCCAACAGTATCTTTCACTTTGTGTTGCTATGTGAGGGCAAATTGTTGAAATCTTTACTTAATATATACTAAACTGACCTTCTGTATATAAAGAGAATTGAAAATGAATCTTGATGTGAACGGAAGGGGAGAAAGAGTTGGAAAGGGGAGGGTTGCGGGTGGGAGGGAAGTTATGGGGGGGAAGCCATTGTAATCTATAAGCTGTATTTTGGAAATTTATATTCTTTAAATAAAAGCGTTATAAAAAAATAAATAAAAATTTTAATTTATTTACTATTGATCAGAGTTGTTTATCTAGACAAAGTACAATTTCCTCACCAGACATGTGTTTTACAAATACTTTCTCCCAGTGTGTGGCACACGCAAAATCTTGCTTTTTCAACTAGGCATTCTGTTATTTTGCTTTTTGCATTGAGGTTGTTGATCTGCATGGTGTTCATTTCTGTAAATGGTGTGAAGTACAGGTTGAAGTTCTTTGTTTTTCCTACAAATGCTTAAGTGTTTCAGAATCATTTGTTGAGAAGATGGTCCTTCCCCCACTGCTCAGTCCTGGAGGAAGGACTTCTTAAATTCTGTCTTCTTCCTGCAGCTGTCACACTCTGCCTTGAACCTCGGCAGGTTCTGGTGGCAGAGTTTTCTCTGTGATACTTTCTACTTGAGTTATAAACCACATTACATTTCTACCATTTTTGCTTTAGTCTATTTATCAACTTTTAGGTGATTAAATATAGTACAAAGAATGCTCCTATTTTCCTTCACTTTCACGAGTTCTGGTACTCTTTCTTCTTTGTATAGATCCAAGTCTGAATGATTTCATACATACTCCTTGCATCTACAGACTTTTTTTCAACATTCTTATAGCACATATTTGCTGGTAATGAACCTGACCTGATTTTGTTTCAGCGAAAAGTCTTTATTTCCACTTCAATTCTGAAAATTTTCTTACTGAGTATAAAATTTGATTGACAGTTTCTGTATTTGAGGATGGACTTCCATTGTCTTCTAGTCTGTTTTGCTTAGACTAGCACTGTGCTATAATAGTTATCTTTGTGCCTTTGTATGTAGTAGCTCTTCTTACTGTGATTGCCTTGAAAATTTTCTCTTTTGGTTTGCAACAGTTTTTTTCCCTTGATGTTTGTCCTACTTGAGACTTTCTGATCATTTTACTCTGTGGTTTGATGCCTTTATCTCTTTTTAAGAATCTCTCATCTATGATGTCATCCACTGCTTTTTGGGTTCTATTTTCTCCCTCTTTTCTATCTAAGTTTCCAATTTATTAGTTTAGAATATTAGATCTCAAGTTCTCAGTTTTTTCTTTATTTTTTAACTAATTAACTTTTATTTATTTGAAAGGCAGAGAAGGGTAGAGACAGAGATCTTTCACCTGCCACTTAACTTCCCAAATGCCCAAAATAGCCAGGCTGAAGCCAGGCAGAAGCCAGGACCCCAGAACTCAACCCAGGCTTCTCATGTGGGAGGCAGAGACCCAACTACTTGAGCCAGCACCTGCTGCCTCCCTGGATGCACATTAGCAGGAAGCCAGAATTGGAAGCAGAGCAGGATTTGACTCCAGGCACTTCTGGGCATCCTGACTGGTGTCTTGACTACTGCATCAAACACATCTTTTTGTTTTTAAATTGACTTTCCATCCTAATGCTCACTGTAGGTAATTCTATTGATCTACTTTCAAGCTCACAGATTCTTTACTCAACGATGATGAGTCTATACATGCACCATTGGACCAACTCTTCATCTTTGCTATTCTAGATTCTAAATATTATTTCTAGGAAACTGTGTGTGTGTGTGTGTATGTGTGTGTGTGTTTTAAATAGCTTCCTTCTGCTGAAACCCTACAAATGTTCCACTTAGAGACTTAGGATATTAATCAAAGGGACTTTAAACTTTCTGTCTGACAGTGTTTGCATCTGGGCCATCTCCACCTCTGATTCTGTTGGTTTCTTTGTCTCTAGAAACTGAGTTACTTTTATTTGCTGTTTTTATGTTTCATACTTTTTTGGTGAAAGGTGTACTTGTTGTGCAGGACAGTAGGGATTACGGTAAATAGTATTTAGACGAGGAAATAGGCACACTTTTCCTAGGCTGAGAATTGAGTCAACGAAGTCAGTGCGTGAGTCGGGTTTGGATTTTGTTGCTGCTTTGTAGTTGCCTTCAAGGTACCACAAACAGCAGCTTCCTCCCGTGTTACCCTGTGCTTAGGGAGAGGGGTTGCTGTCGATGGATTTTTGTTAATGTGATGGCTCTGCTTTCAGCGTTTATTCTCCCTTAGGTGCCCGTACCAACACGCACGCTATCCCTGTAAGCGTGCCCCTCCCCAGTCATAGACTGACGTTGCTTAATATGTGGTGTGTGGGAGCCTGGGATGGAGGACAGAGGGCTCCTCTGTTTCCTGGCCCAGCTTCCATCTTAGGTAGGTCTTGGGGACCTCCGTGTCTGGGAGGAGAGTTTCTCAATGACCCTGCTTGTTCTCCCTTAGCAGCTAGACGCCCCTGCATCTTGTTTTTTTTTTTTTTTTTGACAGGCAGAGTGGAGAGTGAGAGAGAGAGACAGAGAGAAAGGTCTTCCTTTGCCATTGGTTCACCCTCCAATGGCCGCCACAGCTGGTGGGATGCGGCCGGCACACCGCGTTGATCTGAAGGCAGGAGCCAGGTGCTTTTCTTGGTCTCCCATGGGGTGCAGGGCCCAAGCACTTGGGCCATCCTCCACTGCACTCCCGGGCCACAGCAGAGAGCTGGCCTGGAAGAGGGGCAACCGGGACAGAATCCGGTGCCCTGACCAGGACTAGAACCCGGTGTGCCGGCGCCGCAAGGCGGAGGATTAGCCTTTTGAGCCACGACGCCAGCCTGCATCTTGGGATTTTATCCTCACACAGCAGTCCATGATACATTAGTAATCAATTCTAAGTGTTAGCCAGATTCTTCCCACAAGCTTCTGTGATATTTGGTGACTCTTCCCCAGTGCTCTCTGCAAGTGAGTTTGTGGTCACCTCCTATTTATCCTTTGAAGTACGCATCTTTCCTTGTATTTTGGGCTTTTTATTTGCATTGTGACCTCAAGACAGATGGGTGTAAGAAATGTTATGATTTTGCACACTGTCTGGCACTTGCTTGTTAGGGGAGGGGGCACTCTTTCCAGCTTTCTATGTTCTAGATCATGGGAGGGAAAGTTTTTTCAGCCAAGGGCCACTAGGATATTATAACATCACTCATAGGACATACAAAATCATCAACTTAAAAGTTAGCTTGCTGTAGATTTATTGAATTTTGAGTCCTGCCTGTGGTTGCCTTGGCAGGGGTATACCCAGTGATTTCACAGGCCTTTGCAGCCTGTGGGACAGACACTCCCTGCCACTGCTCTAGTTAGAAGTAAACTACTGCTTTTTAAAAAAGATTTATTTCTTGATTTGAAAGTCAGAAATACAGAGAGAGAGGGAGAGACTGTGAGAGAGAGAGAGAGAGAGAAAGAGAGAGAGATCTTTCAGCCACTGGGTCACTCTCCAGATGGTCACAATGGCCAGAGCTGTGCCTGGCAGAAGCCAGGAGCTAGGAGCTTCAACTGGGTCTGGGTTGCAGGGGCCCAAGCACTTAGGCCATCTTCCACTGCTTTCCCAGGCCATTGGTAGAGAGCTGGACAGGAAGTGGAGCAGCTGAGACACAAACGGGTGCCTATATGGGAAGCCAGAGCTTCAGGTGGTGGCTTTACCCAATACTGCTGGCCCCAAACTTCTGTTTTTTGATCACTATGAACTAAAGCTTTTCCTTTCCAGAGAACTAAAACCTCAATGGTAGCAAATTTGATTTTGTTTCTGACCTAGGCAATTCTAACATACGTCTTGAATCACCACTCCCCTTCTGAGACTGTCACTAACTCCACTGTCCAAATGGCACATACTCTTCAGGAGTGACAGAACATACAAATGGCATTTCTCAAACTCTGAACAGGAAGACTCTGAGACTCTTAAAGTTCCATGTCGTAGAATACTGCTACAGACCTTAACGACAAGGACTTCATAACCTCCTGGATTCCATTGGCTTCCCCTCCAGGTTAGTAACAGGTCAGCCTGGCATCTGAAACTGTCACCTTTAGTTCTTGAGTCCATCCCACCACAAGCAGACATAGTTATATAGGAGACTCATAATATAGGAGACTCACATGGTATACTCAGTTTTACCATAGCAACTACAAGCAGCCTTTCTTAAACATTTTGTATCTGTTGTTTGACCTCAAACTTGGAGACCTGGCCTTCTGGAAAAAATACAAATGAAAGAGAGTCCTTGAACCCAAACGGAAAAGATCAAATTAGGTACTAATAAGTAGCATAGGCATGATACTCCAAAGTGTTGTTCCTGAATTAATATATCTCAATTAAAAGGAATATAAACCATTCTTGAACTACTGAGGTACACACATTGCAAGAGACTCAAGTAAAGGATTCTTAGGCACCATCTGGAAGCAGATGATCTTTGCAAGAGACAACATTCACCAAGGACTTCCATATCAAGTGGACAACCACATAAGATGCAGCCAGCTTCTACCCAAGATCTATGGAAGAAGCCAACATATTGTCATGCTCTAATTGACACTCTTTTATTCTTTATTTTTCTAGCCATTTTCTTTCCTTTTTTTTTTTTTTTTGGGCGGCATAAATCTATCTGTGTTACCTTTAAGGCCCCGATTCTTCATATTATTATGTTACCCTTAGTCACTCTCTGATATGAGTTCCACGGCTGGGCACAATTCATTTGTGAACTGTGTGATTCATTCCGCAGATTGACTATTGGGTCTCTCTACATTTTCCTTTGGCAGCCATCTACTGTTATTTGGTACTGGTTACTTGTAATAGACCCATTGGCTTTCTCAATAGCTAGATTCAATTGTTTGGTAGCTTTTTAGATGGGCAATGCAACAACTAGCCATATAGCCAGAAATCTAAAACTCTTCATCATGTCTTATCCACAAAAGGTGGTTCTTTTTTCTACCAGAACAATTCTCGGGGACCTTTTATGGGATCCAGCTAATTTTATAACTGAACTTTCACAGAACTAGAACTTAGAGAGAATAAGGGATAGAAGGTACATTTTTAGAGACTCTTATTTTTATATATAGATCTTACAAGGAAGCTTGCTTATTTTTTGCTAATCATTCTTGATTCATGTCACCCAAGTTTACAGTACTACATGATAATGCCTGAGGGAATGTTTTGGCTAGAACGACAGCATATAGGATGCTCTATAACTGCTATTGAATTTGTGAACAAAGGCCTATTGGCCATTACTTGCAAACTGGACAGGTACTCGTTACTTTGGTAAAGTGATGACTTCATCCAAGATAGTTCCCGCTATCATACTGAACCCAATTTGGCCTATCATTTTTCTCTCTTGGAACAATGTATTATTAGGTAAGCCAATTAGAGAAAATTGGACTTTAAGATTTATTTTTATTTACTTGAAAAGCAGGAGAAAGAGACGGGGTAGATGGGGAGAGAGAGAGAGAGAGCGAGCAAGCGAGCTCCTCCGTCTGCTGGATGGGCCCAGGAGCTTCTCCTGAGTCTCTCACATGGATGAGGGGCCCAAGCATTTGGGCCATTCTCTGCTGTCTTCCCAGGCACATTAGCAGTGAACTGAATCGGAAGCAGCCTAGACTTGAACTGACACCCACAAGGGATGCTGCTGTCACTAGCTATACCAGAACACTGGCCTGAAAATCAGACTTTCATTGGAGCATTGAAACCCTACCTACTCAAGGAGAATTCTGGACTGCTTGTCCTCTCTTTAAGATTCTTTACTTCATGTTTGTTTGTTTTTTTCAACAATTCAGAAAGTATGGGAACCCTACATGCAATGGCCCCAAGAGGACTAGACAATCATATCAAAGCTATGGAATTCCTCATCTGAAAAGTTAATGAAATTTAACAAGCATTGGTAAAGAATACAGCATTTTAGATACACTATTGGCCTCTTAAAGTTATCTTGGCTGTCTTTTGGGGAAGAATGTTATATTTTCCATTCATGTAGACCTCTTTGGAATCTTTACTATTATTTAAAAAAAAACTCCAGAAAATGAATGAAGAAATTATAAGAATAGAATTTGGCTAATATTCCATACCTGGTTCTGTAGGCTTCAGACTGGAAACTAGTGGATCATGGCTAAAATATCAGCTAAGGGGCTGGTGTTGTGGCACAACAGGCTAACCCACTACTTGCAATGCTGACATCCCATGTCAAAATGCTGATTTGAGTTCTGATTCAGGATTTCTGCTGATGCACCTGAGAAGGTAGAAGATAGTCCAGATACTTGGGCCTCTACCACACATGTGGGAGACATGGATAGAATTCCTTGCTCCTGGCTTTGTTCTGGTCCAGACCTGGCTATTATAGCCATGTTGGGAATGAACCAGTGGATGGATGATCAATCTCAATCTCAATTTCTCTCTCTGTCTCTCTTTATATCTCACTCCCAAATACACATCCCATTTCTCTGCTTTTCAAATAAATATATTTTATGAGTGAATAAATAATGCTCATTGCTCTGATTGCAAATACTCCCCAAGGTAGGCAATGAATGGGAAAAAAAGATTGTTCCTAAAGTAATTACAAAAGGCAAATAAACTTAGCCATTTCAGCTCACTAGGGATGACTTCAAAGACTGGAAGAGATTTTCAAAAAATGCTCAGTGTCAATAAATGTACAAAACAAAGGCAAATCTCTTGGCTGGTTAGGGGATAAGCTGGTTTAAATGTTTGAAGGCATTTTAGCAATACCTATCAGAAGAACTAAAATGTTTGTATCTAGGCCAGCAAAAAAGCATTATAAGGATGCATTGTAAGGATAAGTACAATTTCTTTTTTTTTTTTTTTTTGACAGGCAGAGTGGACAGTGAGAGAGAGAGAGACAGAAAGGTCTTCCTTTGCCGTTGGTTCACCCTCCAATGGCCGCCGCGGACGGTGCGCTGCGGCCGGCGCACTGCGCTCGTCCAATGGCAGGAGCCAGGAGCCAGGTGCTTTTCCTGGTCTCCCCATGGGGTGCAGGACCCAAGCACCTGGGCCATCCTCCACTGCACTCCCGGGCCACAGCAGAGGGCTGGCCTGGAAGAGGGGCAACCGGGACAGAATCCGGCGCCCCGACCGGGACTAGAACCCGGTGTGCCGGCGCCGCAAGGCGGAGGATTAGCCTGTTGAGCCATGGCACCGGCCGATAAGTACAATTTCAATAAGTGTTTATAATAGCAGAAAATAAACAAATCAAAGCTGCCCTTGAAACAAGGTAAAGATCCAACAAGATATTTGTTATATATAAATTATGAGAGAGCCACTACAGAATATTCTGGCAATTAAAATTCAGGAGATTGACAGCTGTGACAGTACACTGAGTACCACTGGGACTGTGTTGGGGTAAGAGAAAGCCAGACGGGCTCTGGGCAACTCTGTCCATGGGGGAAACATAACCAACCGTGGACAAGGGAGAGCCTAATGAGCTGAGAGGCGAATGCCATGAGACGCTGACTCTGGGCACACTTGCTGGCCATGCACGAGAGGCAGCACCCAGAAGCTTCTGCCAATTTCTCAGCTTTCCAAGAGCTGCTCAGAGAAGGGAAGACCTTGTCTGCTATGGAGAAAGAAGAAGTTGAAGACACGGCAAAGGCGGATGAGGCTCACTATGAAAGAGACATGAAAACTTCCTCGATCCCTCCCAAAGGGGAAACACACGAGAACTGGAAGCATGCAATGCACCCAAGAGGCCCCCTTCAGACATTTTTTCTGGTTCTTTTCTGATTATCAACCCACCAAAATCAAGAGAACACCCTGGCCTCTCCACTAGTGACAATGCAGAGAGACTGGGCACGAGGTGGAGTGACAGTGTCTCTGATGACAAACTGCCTTGGGGAAGCAGGCTGCTCAGCTGAAGGGAAAACACAGAGACGGCAGCAAGCAAGGGAGTTGTCCAGGCAGAACACCAGAGCACGGAAAAGAAGGAAGACGGAGGACAAGGAGGAGGAGGAAGGCGAGGATGAAGATGGAGACAATGATGATGGTCACTAGGATGGTTCCAGCACACACAACCCACTGTTTTTAAAGGGAAAGAATTGTAAGGCTGTGTCAGATTCGCTTTTAACCATAAAATATCCTTTTTTTTTTTTTTAACAGGCAGAGTTACACAGTGAGAGAGAGAGAGAGAGAGAAAGGTCTTCCTTTTCTATTGGTTCACCCCCCTAACGGTTGCTATGGTTGGTGCGCTGTGCCGATCCTGAATTCCAGGAGCGAGGTGCTTCCTCCTGGTCTTCCATGGGGTGCAGAGCCCAAGCACTTGGGCCATCCTCCACTGCACTCCCGGGCCACAGCAGAGAGCTGGCCTGGAAGAGGGGCAACCGGGACAGAATCAGTGCCCTGACCGGGACTAGAACCTGGTGTGCCGGCGCCGCAAGGCGGAGGATTAGCCTATTGAACTATGGTGCCGGCCAAGTCCAAGTTCTTTTGGGTAGTCATTTGCCCATCAAATGATCCAACAAATGATCATCTTACAAAACAAAACAAAACAACAACAAAAAAATGAATACAGAGACTTGATGCTGATGAAGGTAAAGAGATAACCTTTAGAAACAGGCTATGCAGTTATGACAACTTAAAGAGCAGTGATGATCCGGATCCATCCTGATCCCGGATGTCGAAGGTCCTACCTTTCAGCTGAGGTTTAAGGATGACCTCAAGAGAAAACGCAGAATTGAAACTACCTACAGGATGAACAGCAGGTCGTAACTGTATTACTTCATTATTTTCCTCAGTGAAGCTTTATTATTTCAGGAAATTCTTACTCAGAAACATAAAAAAATCACAAATAACTATTTTCCATATCAAGAACTTCCTTAAAATCCATATAAATCCATAAAATAAGCAGCAAAGTATTTAATACACAGCATCAAATAATTTACTAAGATTATTTAAAACTCTTTCCTCCAAACTCTTACCTTGTTAATGTACACCAACCCTTAATGTCTATATCCTTACCCAGTATTAATCAAACCACTCCCTCATTTGAGGAGGAGTTGCCTTAAACCTAACTCTCAGCCCCATAACTATATAACTGACTTTGCTTTCTGTCTCAGCACTGACGTAGGACTCTCCTACACTGCAGTGCACAAAGATCTCAGTTTTCCCTGATCAACGGAGTGCTTTGGTCTTGTTTGGAGAGAGTGAGCATTCAAGAGTATTTAGTAGGGCATACAGCATGGGGCCCATGCTCATTTGAGCCACTGGGGGCAGTGTTCTGGAAACCCTGATGGCCTCCCAGTAGCTTTCAGCTCTTGGACTGCAGGGAGGTGTAAGGGAGGCTCTTAGGGCAGAGGAGGAGAGTTGGGGTGGCCGGGTCTAATGGGTTGAGCACATCTGTGTCATAAGTGCTTAGGTGTATTTTCCTAAGTGGTTGAAGCCCTGCTGGGTAGAACTTAAATATCAGTCCTTAGTGAGATGACTGGGATGACCAGATGGGAAAAGGGATGACTGATGGTGCCAGCACAGACAGAGGACTACTCCTGGGAGTAGATACACTCATCTCTTGAATGCCTTGAGACTCTCTAAGCCCCCTGGAATTTAAAATACCCCTGGGGAAAGTGGGACATCAAATTAGTGAAGACTACTTTTTTCCACTTGAGTGGATAGGAAGTCAATGTAGGTATTACATCTAGCTTGAGAGAATTAAAGTTTTCTTTTATATGTTTCAGTATTTTGGACTGAGACTCAGAAGCATCATATACACGTTTTTCTTTATACAAATAGATCACTACTTTTTTCCACTTCATAATTTGTCAATAATACAAAGTTAAGACCAACCTGTGGCATTTTCTAACACAGTTGCATTATATTTTGCATAGTAGTTTATTCTGGGAATCTAGTATGATCTATAGAACCACTTCCATGTTGGACAATGGACATTGTTACAGCTGTGTTGTGGGCATAAGTGTCTTAATTTTTACTCCAAGTTCTTGCTATCACAAGATAAGAATGCACAACAGAGGTGTAAGTGCAGTACCCACGTGAGAGCAGGATTTATTTAAGAGAGAGACAGGGAGTGAATGCACATTCATGTATGAGTATGGGCAACGCCACGCGGAGAGATATCCATCCTGAGTGGGCCAAAAAGTGGCCAATGAGGAGAGAGAGTGGGAGGAGCCAGAGAAGGACCCATAAGCAAGATCCAGAAGTTAAGAAGCAAAAGGGCATTTCCACACCTATCTGTCTCTTATGAGGTAGGGGTGTTGCCCTAACTTGAACATGTAGATGGGGTGGAGTGCAGTGTGCACGAGGCTTTCCAGGAGGTTCCTAGCACTTCCATGTGGAGCTTAACTTCCACGTGACCACAAGGGCACTTCCTCCTTCCTGGTCGCAGATGAAAACACAGCTGCATCATCAGGAAAGTGGGCATACTGGAATGACAGGTAAGGGGGTGGAGTTGCAACTCAGTGCTACACAGAACTAATGAAAAATATTCTTACAGCTTCATTTATTCCCCCCTGACTCCTTGCTTAGCTCCCCTGTATCAATTATGAGAGACATTATTGCAAAAAGCATTTCTGGGGCTGGCGCTGTGGCATGGCGGTGCCGGCATCCCATATGGGCGCTGTTTCGAGTCCCTGCTGCTCTAATTCTGACCGAGCTCTCTGCTATCACCTGAGAAAGCAGTAGAAGATGACTCAAGTCCTTGGGCCTCTGTACCCGTGTGGGAGACCCAGAAGAAGCTCCTGGCTCCTGGCTTCTGAGTTTGGATCTGCCCAGCTCCGGCCATTGTGGCCATTTGGGGAATGAACCAATGGATGGAAGACCTCTCTCTGCCTCTGCCTCTTGTTAACTCCACCTTTCAAATAGATAAAATAAATCTTAAAAAAAAAAGAAATCCCAAATAAAGGTTTGTGGAAGGCCTGGGACCCAAGTGCTCAGGGCAGTTCTGCCACCTTGCCAGGCACATTAGCAGGGTGCTAGATCAGAAGCAGAGCAACCAGGACTAGAACCAGCACTCCGATGTGAGATTCTGGCATTTCAGGCAGCAGTGTAGCTCATTGCACAACGCCAGCCAATGGGTTAAAGAGGAAGTGCAATCTACTTAAAAAACAAAACAAAAAAAGCAACTGTCAGACACCATTAGGCCAACCTGATCCTTTCAGTCTCTTCCCTGTGATCCAACTTCTACTTTCTGCTGACTTCTGTATTATTTCTCATGGTTTTTATGTTCTTATGCTAGGATGCAAATCTTTTCTTTTGCCATCTAGGAGCCTGACATAGGTCGTTGGTATATTCTCTCTGGAGTAGTTGGTAAATAAGAAGTTATCAATTTGATTTCTTTGGGTACAAGTAGGCGAAAACCTAGCCCACAGTAAACCATAAAAGGGAAGGGTGCAGGAGTGATGTTGCCAAACAACTCATCAGAGTCCATACTGCGGTTTCTCTGTTCTCCTCTTCTTCAGCGTGGAGCAGTGTCTGACTTCTCCTTTGGTTTGTATCAGATGTGCTGTAAGCCATCCTGTGTTCATTAAAATTCTATTTTTCCCAACATTCCCCACAAGTGTTTGCGCTTCAGTGGTTGATGTGTTGCATCCAAACATCCTAAATCTTTTCATGTGGCCAGACAGGGTCTCACTGGCCAGCTTCGTCATATTCTCACCCTAGAACGGCATGGAAATTGGCTTTGTCATTAACTGTAGGGAGTGGTAGAGCCACTGATAAAAATCAGGATCTATTACTGGACACAGGATGATAAATCCAAGGTGGTCCAGAGCACCAAGTGTACACTACATATTGATTGCCGTAATTTCTTCAGGTTAATTTGATGGACTGTTCTCCACATAAATTACTAATTGATAAGGAATGTTCATAGAAAGGAATTCTGCTTATGAGTGGATGAGAAAACCAGAGGAGAATGTCTTATTCTTTTCCTGCTTTCTCCAATCCTCAGCTAGTTGTCCAGCTTTGTAAAGGAATTCCAATCAGTTCTTCCTGTATCAGTGCCAGTCTGAAGCTTACTTGTCCTTGTGATTGGATTTGGGAGAGCAGAGTTGAAATGAACAAGGTAGATGAAGGGGATGCACACTCTGTTCAACTGGCAACCACTGATTCTTTAAGATTCTCTTGAAATCGCATCTCACCTGCCTAGAAAAAGGTTTTCCCTCTTACCTTATGTTACTGAACTTGCTAATGAGTTACATTAGTTGTAATCACTTTGTTCCAGTGAAATATGTTTGTTAATGACATAGCTTATATTATTACACTTTTGACATAGTCTACAGAGCATCGGAATTGGCTTACTACATGGAATGATTATATCTCAAATAAAATTGTATTTACTTTTCTGTGGAGTTTTATCACAAGGAAAATCTTCATTGAAGTTAAGTAGCTAATGGCCTAAATTAGTAATTTCAAGCTATAATTTTAGAAGAGAATAAAGAAATTTAGTCATGATGGGTTAAACACATAAGCTTCCCTCCAGAAACCTCACTAAAAATGATTCAAAAGGATTTTAAAAAAGAAAGGCATACAATCAAAACTAGGAAAAAAAAAGACATAAACCCGTAAGTGTAGTCAACTTGAGAGGAGAACCCATAGCAGACAAGAGCATCGACACAGGGGCCCTCATTGTGACACAGCAGGCTGGGCCTCTGCCTGCCTCACCAGCATCCCATACAGGACCCAGCTGCTCGGATTCGGGTCCAGCTCCCTGCAAATGCTGTTAGGAAAGTGGCAGAGAATGGTTCAAGTGCTCGCGCCCCTGCACCCACATGGGAGACCAGGAGAAAGCTCTGGGCTCCTGGCTTCAGCCTTGCCCAGCCCCAGCCATTGCGGCCATGTGGTGAGTGAACCATCCTTCTCTGTCTTTCCTGTGTCTGGAGCTCTGCCTTTCAAGTAAATAAAAAATAAATCTTAGAAAACACAGTTTAAATTTTGAATAGGAAATACATTTGCCTGATACACAAATCAATATATAAAAATGAATAGGCTAGAAGCCTGATTTTTATTCCTATCTACATCTCCCCCCCATTATCCTTTGTCTTTATGTCTCAGTTTATATTCTTCCAGATTTTGTTTGGGTAAATATACATTTTGTTCTACATAAAAGGTGCCATACCAGGTACTTCTGCTTTAAAAAAATGCTTGTTTATTTGCATTGATTTATAATTCAGAGAGAGAGAAGTATATTTCATCCACTGGTTCACTTACTAAATGCCCATGGAATCTTGGGCCAGTGCAGACCAAAACCGGAAGTCTGCAGCTCCATCTGTGTCTCCTAAGTGTGTGGCAGGGACCCAAGCGTGTGAACCATCATTACTGCCTCCCAGGGTGTGTGTTAGCAGGAGGCTGGAATCAAAAGTGGAGCCTGGGCTCTCTGACACGGGATTCAGGCTTATCAACTGACATCTTAACTCTCTACCAAATGCTGCCCATGGGCCTTTTTTTTTTTTTTTAGAATTTAAAATATCTGTCTTGGAGATTATTATTTATGATTTTTATTTCCACTCTTTTCTTTTAATGTTTCCTTCAAAATTAATGGAAATGTGGAACATTTTTGTACTCTCTACATGAGTATTTCATAATGAGCATTTTCTATTACCTTGTTTTAAAAATTTTTATTTATTTATATGAAAGGCAGAGTTATAGAGGGGCAGAGGCAGAGAGAGAGAGAGAGAGAGAGAGAGAGAGAGAGAGAGAGAGAGAGAAGTCTTCTATTTGTTGGTTCACTCCCCCAAAAGGCTATAATACCCGGGCTGGGCTGACCTGAAGCCAGGAGCTTCCTCCGGGTCTCCCACATGGGTGCAGGGGCCCAAGGACTTGGCTCATCTTCTACTGCTTTCCCAGGCCATAGCAGAGAGCCAGATCAGAAGTAGATCACCCGAGAGTCAAACCGAAGCCCATACTGGATGCCAGCACTGCAGACAGCTACTTTACCTGCTCACCATGGCGCCAACCCCTGTATTAACTTTTTGAAAGCCCTTCCTATGCATGGATTTCAAGAGATTTTTTACACCAAAATAAATCTTATAATTCCATTTTCTATAAACTTACTGTATATTATTATTATCTGTATATTTACCTATACATGCATAATATATATAAAATAGATATCACACATATCTTTTAAAAACCAATTAGTTTATAAATTGATTTTTTTTCTAATTGAAAGAGGTTATAAGTATACATTTTTTAGTTTTTTCTTATGCCTTAATTGGGGCATAGCTGTCAGATATGTTTAATCTCTTCCTTCCCCTTTTGAAATACGAATGAAACAAATAAGCTCATAACGGGAGTAAAATCATGATTTTTAAAAATTTTATTCATTTATTTTATTTGAGAGGCAGATGTGGGGGAAAAGGTAGGAAAAGTGAAAGAACATAATGAGAGAAGGAGGAGGAGAGGAAGAGAAGAAGAAAATGATGGACAAGTTGTTGCTATGTGTTCCAGATTTGCCTTGTGAACAAGTAGTATGTGTTAATTAGCATGAGGGGCTGGCTCTGTGCATAGTAAGCTACGCGTCCACCTGCGGCTCCAGCATCCCATATGAGTGCTGGTTTGTGTCTTAACTTCTCCTCTTCTAATCCAGCTCTCTACCATGGCCTGGGAAAGCAGTGAAAGATGGCTCAGGTGCTTTGGCCCCTGCACCCGTATGGGAGACTTGGAGGAAGCTCCTGGCCATTGAGGCCATCTGGGACGTGAACCAGCAGATGGAAGACCTCCCCACCCCCGTAACTCTGCCTTTCAAATAAGTAAATAAAATCTTTTTTTAAAAAAGCATTTCTACTTCTTGTGAGGTTCTTTATTTAGTGGAGGGTTAAGCTTGTGATTATAAAGTAAACTGAAAGTATGTCATTGCAAAAATTAAAAGAAAAATAAAAAAGGAAGGAGGAGAGAGGGTGGAGGGGGGTAGGGTGGGAAGTATCATGCTCTTAAAAGTGTATATATGAAATACATGAAATATGTCCCCTTTATATAAATCAAATAAACAAATTTTTCCATGCATCTGAAGAATTACTACAAATGGAATTTCTCAGATAGTGCCTAATTATCAATTTACATTTTACACCAATGGTGTATGAGAATGTTATTTGTTTTTATTACCAACACTAGATATTATATACTTTGACATATTTGTCAGTCTACTGGGAAATGGAAAACATTTTCTTTTTAAAATGTTTGTTTAAGCAGAAGTGAGAGGAAACAGATTTTTCACTTGTTTACTATCTTGGTGTATGTAAAATTTGTTGTTTATTTTGGTGAGATTTGGGCTCTTTGTCTATTGAAGAAATAAAGTATCCTTGAATCTATGTTGTGAGTGACAGTGCTTCCCCACATTTTTTGGACTTGATTTATGATAGCTGTATCATAAAGAAGTGTAGTGCTTTTATGTAGCCAGATTGCTAAGTCTTTTTCCTTTTGGTTTCTCTAGATTTAATATTATACTAATATTATACTAGAAAGTTTCTTCTATCCAAGAGTATTATTGCAAAAACCCTCGATCATGTTGTATTCACGGTCTGTTTTTTATGTCTGGATCCCTGATGTACTGCAAAGCCACTGTGATGCAGCGTGTGCGGTAATGATCCCGGTTTATGTGGTCAGAAGGCTCTTCCTGCTCTCTACTGCTCCAGTGCTGACTTGGCTGAGATTGGCTGCTTACTTGTATGGAATCCTAATGACACTTCCCCAAGTCTGTACAAATGAGAGTGCTTAAATTCCACTTTCGGCGTAGTCTTTAGCCATTCATTCGGCATGTTGTTTTCCCACAAATGCCGGCTGACTGCAAGGAGGAACAATTCTGAAAGCAGAACAGACTGCAGCCGCTTTCACAGGCTGGGGAGTGGCAGGATCCACCACAGGCAGGAAGGTTCTTTGTTTCAAAAAATGTATATATATTGCAGGGCTTTGGGGTGGGAAAGGTGAAGCTTCTCTCTCCACCTACCTTACCCAAAAGCTAGGGGAGGCAGGGAGAATGGCTTTGCGTGAGAAGCAGCTAGGAAAACCAGGGGCTTGGGCAAAGAGGCTCCAGAGAGGTGGGGAAGGTGGCAAGAAGCTGCAGCCAGAGGGGAAAGAGAGAAACTGCCCGCCAAAGAGAATGGAGTGGTGTTTTTAGATCAGGGATTTTCAGGATTCCATTGGAACCCACTGCTTGCACTGCATTAGCTCTGATCCCCTTGGGCTACCCTCCATCTCTCATAAGTGTTAAACATGCCAGCATGTATAAGGTTATTTCAAAAAACTTATGGAAAATGGAATTTAAAAGACAAGTTTATTTTGGTGCAAAATTTTTTTGAAAATCCATGTCTATTTTTTTTTTTTTTTACTTATTTGACAGGTAGAGTTAGACAGTGAGAGAGAGAGGAAAGAGAGAGAGAAAGGTCTTTCTTCCGCTGGTTCACCCCCTAAATGGCCGCTATGGCCAGCACTACACCGATCTGAAGCCAGGAGCCAGGAGCCAGGTGCTTCTCCTGGTCTCCCATGCGGGTGCAGGGGCCCAAGCACTTGGGCCATCCTCCACTGCCCTCCCAGGCCACAGCAGAGAGCTGAACTGGAAGAGGAGCAACTGGGACTAGAACTGGTGCCCATATGGGATGCTGGTGCCGCAGGCAGAGGATTAGCCAAGTGAGCCATGGCTCCCCATAATTTGTTTTTAATACCTGCTTTGTAGGTATAAAACTTCTGTAGGCTTCTTGTATTAGGAGCACTGTGGGGAGAGGAGAAAATGATCGTGGCATTTTCTACAGACAGAGATGTGAGCAGCAACCAGCAGGAAGCCGGGGACCACAGGCAGTGGGCTGCAGAGTGGGCTCACCATTCCTTCCCCACTTTCTTAGCTCAAACACCCAGGGAGGAGGTAAGCTCCACGAGGGATGACTTCTTTAAACCTAGTGCCTAGAATAGAACTTGACACATAGTTACTCAGTAAAGAGTTACTGGAACAGATGACTGAAAATCTCATCCAGGTTCTAGATTGTCCACAGTGCAATTGAACATTAAAGCAAAAGGTGAACCCACAAGGCTAGACACTTGGGCAGCTGACTTGCACCAGCCTGGGATCCTGGCTGCTTTGGCTCTGGCCTCTCTTGCTGGATGTCCACGTGGTTGAACTGCCTTTGAATGGGGAAATGACGTGTGACACTCCAGTGATGTGGTCACTTCCTATACGGAATCTCAGCTGCAGATGGATCTTTCATGGACCATCACCACGACACTTCCCATGAAACTCCCTTAAATCACCCCCTCAGGGTGTCTCTCCTACACTCAGGTGGGTTTGGGGGATCAAGGGCAGCCTTTTAGCCAGAAACATTTTTCCTTATGTGGGTCACTGAATTTGGGGGCGGGTGAGAAGATGTGGGAGTGATGGGCCTTGGTTTAGGGGTCCTGTTGTGACCAAGGTGAAGCGGCACTGACTTCAACAGGAGGGGTCTGTGAGTCTGGCGAAGGGAGACCGGGAGCTGTGGTGGGTTCTTCCACCATCTGGGATGCCTGTACTGCAGCTGTAATTTAAGCGATCTCAGCATTCAGGCGAGGCTGTGACTGGTCAGCCTTGAGGTGACACACTGTGAAATGCCCCCAAGGAAGGATTCTGTTAGGGTTGGGAACTGCTGGGGACCTGGAAGTTTGGGGTTTGGATGGGGTCTTCCATTCTAAGCTGGCAAAAATATTCGACGACAATCATCTGGCTTCCCAAAGGAGGAAGTAGGTGCCCTAGGCACTTGACCTCGGATTCTTTGAGCACAGAAATCTCTAGATCTTCTGAGCTTGCGTGAAGATATGCATAAAGAAGAAGTAAAAATCCGACTCTGCTGAATTTTGGTGAGGCTTATTGAAAAATCTCTATAAATACCAAACTGAGTGCTAGGTACACAAGAAACGTTGAATCAATGGTAGCTATTAAGATCACACATATGTTTTAGATTTGCTTAGAAATAACTATACAGCAGGCAGTTCAAGAAAGCTCAGGGGCCGGCGCTGTGGTGTAGCAGGTAAAGCTGCCACCTGCAGTGCCAGCATCCCATATGGGTGCTGGTTGGAGTCCTGGCTGCTCCACTTCCAATCCATCTCAAATCCCTGGGCCCCTGCACCCACATGGGAGACCAGGAAGAAGCTCCTGGCTCCTGGCTTCAGATTGGTGCAGCTCCAACCATTGCAGCCATTTGCAGAATGAACCAGTGGATGGAAGACCTCTCTCTCTGCCTCTGCCTCTCTGTAACTCTGCCTTTCAAATAAATAAAATAAGTCTTAATAAAAAGCCCAAATAAAGGGCTCTTCCTCTCCCTCTCCCTTTGTATATATTAGCATAAATACAAATACTTGATGGGTGCTTCTCCCCTCCATTAAAGGAAGGGGCAAGAGCCTATCAATTCACACATTCACCAGACCTGAAATATGGCAGAGAATTAACAAGCATGGCCCTTTTTCAATTGCCTGAAGCATGTTTCAAGAGGCAGATTTATTTCATTCACAGAGCCTCATGAGAGAAAGGAAGTAATAATGCATAATGAAGATATCAATAGTCAGCATTGTGAAGCATTTGCTCCATGCCTGGCCCCGTGTGGAGTGCTCTCCTGGCACTTTCTCCCATCCTTTGTCCCTGAGAAATCCAGACTCCTCAGTCCTAGCCCAGGGAACAGCAGAAGAGCTGCATCAAGGAACTTTGGTTATCCTGCCAAATTAAATCTACTTAGATTTGGCCTTGGTATAGATACCTGTAAACTCTTTGTGCTCAAATTGTCATTGACCATTCTTGCTCTTTTCCATTTTCTAGTTATCTGAAAAGTTGGTCCTCGAGCCAGCAAATACCTTCATGCAAGTTGTCAAGGGACAAGGGCAAAGCTCTGATGGAAGCTTCTGGAAAGTTGTCTCTGGGGTGATTTGGGTGCAAAACTCTGCATTCATTGGGCCCAGTTCTACCTACACGTTAAGCAGTCACCATTTACCCATTCTGTCTTCAAGGATATCATGATTTCTGAAATACAGATTTATAAAATCTATAGCAGTTCTGTGATTCCTAGCATATTACCAATACTAGAAAAACTGTTTGCCACCAGTGTTCTTGAATTCAGGGTAATTCTTCGTGATCACATTTTCCTCTTTACGAGTTTAATAGATGTTAAGTAACCCATTCCAGAATTTTTCCCAGAACCAATGGCACACTGCCTTCCCACCTACTTTGGTCTTACAAATTCATATTCTTCCATTTGTTGAAAATCAGAGGGTGGGACTGGTGTTGTCGTACAGTGGGTACACAGGAGACCAGATGGCGTTCCAGCCTGGCTGAAGCCTGGCCTGGCCCTGGCCATGGTAGCCATTTGAGTAGTGAACCAGCAGATGGAAGACTCTCTCTCTCTCTCTCTCTTTTCCTCTCCAAATACAAATAAAAAAATAAACACAAAATAATTTATTTAAAGACAATCAGAGGCATAAAAGGTAATTTCTAGATTTCTGGGTTTTATTATTTTTTCCTCAGCACTGATGTTGTAGAAGTCTCAGAAAAAGGATTAAATGGGAAACCCGAGTTCACAGTGCTGAATTAATTAGAGGGGAATACTGGCAAAAGTCAGACCTCAGATTTCCTAAGCTTTTCCTTAATATATTCAAAGCCTCTTTCTGTTTTGATTTCAGTGATACAAATAACTTCAGTCCATTAGGAAACTTGCAGCACTTCTCCTTTCTGTCAGTTATGTTATTACATAAAAGCACAATTTATTGAACTCGGCACTGTTCTTATCCTTATAAGCAAGACTCGCTGTGTCAAGTATCTCTGAAGATTACAACAGCCTGGAGATTTAAGATGATCAAAAAGGAATGTCATGGAGCTGCGTATAACGTTTTGACTATTAGTTTTCCAAAGCTCTTCATTTCAATCTTTTAAAGACTAAGAGGCCTACGAAAGGCTTAACTCCCTGCACTCGGCTTTGGTTTGACTAAAAGAATAATTGAGCTCTTTATCAAGGCAGAGGCAGCTGCAGCAGCGTGGGAGCCTGTGGAGCTAACCGAGGACATCTTCCTCGTGCTGTGCACTGTGTCTTGACACACATTCAGCAAGGAGAGACCCCGGCCCCTGCTCTTTAGACTTAGGAGTTGGGGGCCTGGAATGGATAATGCGACTGACTTCTAGAATAATGTTAAACAGATCATCCCCAGTCTGGAAGGCTTAGGATTAGCTGGGCTGCTTCGGTTAACACCAAGATCAAAGTGAGTCATATGAACCTTGCTTACATTATGGCATAGATGTGTTTGGTGGAAACTGAACTGTAGACTGCATCTGATTTTACATGAGCTCTGCTGATTTAGTTGAAGGTATGCTATTAAGATTTTCTGTTGTATGAAAAAAGATAGCGTATATATACATGTGGATTTTTTATTTGATAATTCTTGAAATTGATTTTTTTTTAAAGACTGACTCTGCTTCTTTAAGAAGAGGCTGTGAAAACAATGGAGCACTCTGGAAGCTGGCATTTCAGTGCAGATGTGTGTGTGGATGTGACATTTGCATCCATTGATGTGGACTGCACGTACAAGTCTCCTATGCATGGATTTCAAACATTTCTGCACCCAAAGAAACTTTTCTTTCAATTTCATTTTCAAGGAACTTTCTGAAGTACCCTCATCTGTGAGTGGCCATACTTTCTTTGGAAGGTACACTGCTCTATTTCTAAGAAAAAAATATACCATAATTATAGCTGCCCCAAACAGCGACTGACCCTTCTTAAAAAAAAAAAAAAAAAAAAAAAAACATGGCATTTTGAGAAACATGAAATAACTTTGAAAACTAAAGCTTATTTTAAGAGTTATCGGAAATGTCCTTTCTGTATGGTTTAGATAATAATATCTGCTAGGTGAAGAAATGATTTTATGTTAAGTGATTTAAAGAGAATAAAACTATATACTTGGTATGAACAATATCAACACAAGCATAAATAACACAAAAGCACAATAACTTGAGCACACAGATTTGGATTTTAAGGCAATTAGAATATATTAGGTGTGAGTATTTAGAGATCAGCTTTATTTATTTATTTATTTATTTTGACAGGCAGAGTGGACAGTGAGAGAGAGAGACAGAGAGAAAGGTCTTCCTTTTCTGTTGGTTCACCCCACAGTGCACCGTGCTGATCTGAAGCCAGGAGCCAGGTGCTTCTCCTGGTCTCCCATGCAGG
Source organism: Sylvilagus floridanus (assembly GCA_949820135.1). Lineage (NCBI taxonomy): Eukaryota > Metazoa > Chordata > Mammalia > Lagomorpha > Leporidae > Sylvilagus > Sylvilagus floridanus. Next base: position 22,125,666 of record OX463239.1, on the reverse strand, counting down.
TGCAGGGCCCAAGCACTTGGGCCATCCTCCACTGCCCTCCCGGGTCACAGCAGAGAGCTGGACAGGAAGGGGGCAACCGGGACAGAATCCGGTGCCCAGAATCTGGTGTGCTGGCAACATAGGCAGAGGATTAGCCTATTGAGCCGGGCGCCGGCCAGAGATCAGCTGTTCTTAACCTCGGCTGTGCATTAGGATGGTGGAGGAGCTTTTAGCAAACACTGACACCTGAGTGCCACACTCAGTGATGCTGACTTCATTGATCTGAGAAGTGGACCAGACATTATGTGGTCAAAGAACCACGGGCGAGTTAATGGATAGTCCAGGCTGGGAACCACTACCGGAAGCCTTGCAATGTTCATTGTGCCCCATGGAGAGTATGAGCCACATCTGAAGCATGTTAACAATTCGGACTCTCAGACTTCATCCTGAATCAGAACTTGTATTTTACATCTTGTGAGGGATTCAATTCACACTTTAATTTGTATTTATTTTGAGAGGCAGAGAGTGAGAGTGAGCAAGTGCACTCCCAGTTGATGGTTCAGTCCCCAAATGAATGCAACAGCTAGGAGCCAGGACCTTAGTCTGGGTTTCCCAAGCACTTGCGCTATCCTCTGTTCCCCTCTAGGGTGCACACAAGTGGGAAGTTGGAAATGGGAGTGGAGTAGACTTGAACTGAAACACTCCAGTGTGGGATGCAAACCTAACTGCTAAGCCAAACGTCTGCCCCAGCATTTTGACTTTAAAAGTGCTTTCATAGCCATTCTTGCTCTGATTGGTTCATTCATGTACTGCTGGGTGGGTGGGGGTGCATTTATTATCTGGTGGGGGACAGACACTGATCCACCTGCTGGGGAAATGGACTTCCTCTCAAGTACATTGCAAAGGAGACCACTGCAGATGGAGTACAGACAGACATGGGGCAGAGATTCAGGACTGGAACTGCAACACAGCTGTGCTACAGCACTGTGGATCCTCTTCTTGGAGAAGGTGAGGCTGAAACGCCTCTCCTCTGCACCCCATCTTCATCCAGGAAGTAGAACCAGAGCTGAGTGTGTAGAAGAGAAGCAGAAGCAGCGGTTCATAAAGCGTTCCTGGGCCAGCATCATCAGAATCACCTGGGAACTTGTTAGAAGCACAATTCTTGGGCCCATTCCAGACTTTATGAGTCACAAATTCAGGGCAGGGACCAGCCATGTGTTGTTTTCAACACACCTGTCATTGGGTGACGATCCACACTCAAGTTTAAGAACACCAAACGAATGCATTTTCTGTGTGGGTGAACGAGGAAAGCGCACTGTAGACCCCTGGAAAACTGTGGCCTAAATCCGAGGGAAGCTCGTTGGCAGCATTCGAATCATTAAGTCAGCCGTGGCTTGGACAGGACACGCTGACATCACCGAGAATTTCTCAACAATTTCCCTGTGCCTTTACTTCTCCCTGAAGCTTAATCGTTCCCTTTTTAGATCATTTGGTCATTATTACTTTTTAAAAGAAGGCTTTGAGCTGGTGCCGCGGCTCACTAGGCTAATCCTCCGCCTTGCGGCGCCAGCACACCGGGTTCTAGTCCCGGTCGGGGCACCGGATTCTGTCCTGGTTGCCCCTCTTCCAGGCCAGCTCTCTGCTATGGGCAGGGAGGGCAGTGGAGGATGGCCCAAGTGCTTGGGCCCTGCACCCCATGGGAGACCAGGAGAAGCACCTGGCTCCTGCCTTCGGATCGCAGTGGCCATGGGAGGGTGAACCAACGGCAAAGGAAGACCTTTCTCTCTGTCTCTCTCACTGTCCACTCTGCCTGTTTAAAAAAAAAAAAAGGCTTTGGGTTTGGTTGCATGTTTGTTTTCTTTTTTAGAAAATGAAGTTTTGGTTGGTGTTAAACTTTTCGTTATTATTGGGATATTATCATTAAACTGGAAGACTGTAGAAATGCACCGGAAGACGAAAGTACAAAGACACCAAGATTGAGCTGTCAATGACTGTACTTGAAACGGCCTCTCCTGGTGTGCAGATTTATCTTGCCCATGACCCCCCGGGGCAGGATGAGTCTGTTAGAAGCCAGAACCTCTGTGTCCAAATATCAACTTTAGTCATATTCATTTCCCCCATTTATTTTGCATTTTCTTGTCTAATATCCAGCAAAGGACAAATAATTTTATCTCCCTTTCTTCCTCAGTTGAACTGCTAATTAGTACCTTGGAGGTCAAGAGTAGGTCGAGGAAAGAGTAGAAAAGGGCCTGGATAATGAACCGTGCAATAGAGCTCAAAGAGAATTCCCAGTGGGAGCTGGAAGGGACCGTGGAGATCAAATGATCGAGCTTCCTTGCACCAGAGGCCTCAGAGCTTAAATGAGTTGCTCAGGGTCACACTGGTGATGGAGAAGCTGGAACCAGAAACCACGTTTCCAAGCTTTGCTCAGTGTTCTGTCTATTACATCTTCCTGCACACAGCATAGGCTGTATTCGTATGGTGGGGAAATCACAAACTATATGAAAAAATTTCAAAGTTTTGGGGTTGGCATTATGGCATAGCGGGTAAACCTGTGACACTGGACTCCCACATGAGTATTGATTTGAGTCCAGGCTGCTCCACTTCTGATCCAGCTCTCTGCTAATGACCCGGGAAAGGCAGCAGGAGGATGGCCCCGGTGCTTGGGCTCCTGTCACCCATGTGGAGTCCTGGATGAAGTTCCTGGCTCCTGGCTTTGGCTGGCCTAGCCTGGGCTGCTGCAGCCATCTGGGGAGCCAACCAGTGGGTGGAAGATTCTCTCTCTGCAACTCTGACCTTGAAATAAATAAACAAATAAACGAATATTCTAAAAAGATAAGCTTATTTTGGCACAAAATATTGAAACCTATGCATTTTTTTCATAATACAAACTTTTTCATGAACATTTAAGGTCTCCTTGTATGCATGGATTTAAAACATTTTTGCACCAAAGAAAACTTTATCTCTCAATTTCATTTTCCAGGAACCTTTTGAAGCAACCTCCTATGTGAGTTGCCATGGGAACACAGTGATTTGATTGTTTTCCATTTGCAATCTGCTGATCCCATCCAAATCGATTGCTTTAACTACTGAACATATTGGTTGCTGTCTCCCAAATCCTCTTTGGAATGAGTTGGAGTATGAGTAGCAAATAATCAAATCCATTAATCCAATGCTGACTTCCCTACCCAGGCCCAGGTTACAAATCCAACAGCCTCCTCTAGACGCCTACCTGGATGTTCTACTCAGGCATTAAAAGATAAACATTTTGCAGATTGCACATTCTCTCCTAAAACTTGCCTCCGCCACTCTCTCCTTCCATCACTGTTCACTCAGAACCTTGAAGGGCATCCTCAACTCCTTTTTCTCACATTCCACAGGTCCACTCAGTCTCTGTCCATTTTATCTCTTGTCAATCTTAGCTCTTACACAGTCTTCAAATCCAGCATCACTTCACCACCTGCACGTCTCGTCTCAATTCTGGCCACTGTTACCCCTTACCTCCTGGTTTTTCTGCCTCTGCCAATGGAATTGTCTTTCTCACGCTGTTGCAGGAATGATGATCTGTCTGAAATACAAAGCAAACAACAATACAATTTGGGTTTCAAACTTATAGTAACTCTCTAGCGCTAACAGGCCAGAACCTCAGCACGGGCCACAGCATTTTCTATTAGTTTAATTCTGCTTACCACTTTGTCCCCACCAACTTCCTGGACTGCTGAAATGCCATTCCTCCCGCACAACTCAGATGTCAGCGCCTCACTGAACTGTCTCTCCTCTTTTCCCACTCTCCTCCATAGCTAGAGTGAGCCATCCATCTCTGAGTCTCATCTATTTTCTACACTTTCATGTAAGTTCCCTAGCATTTTATTATTAAAATTTTCAAGCAGACAGAAAAGCTGAAAGCATATTGCAGTGATCTTAAAATTAAACTTTTTTATGCATTTCAAAGTAAGTTGCAGATATCAATATACTTTGTTGCAAATAAATCAGGATACATATCATTAAGAACTCCTACATAGCATAGAGTTCTATAATTTTGGTAGTTGTGTTTAACTTTCGTGTCAAAGTCACACACAATGAAATGCACAAATCAAGATCCATTAACTACATATGTGTGTAACCGACACATCCAACAAGACAGAATATTATCATCACCCTGGAAAGTCTGCTCATGTCCCTTCCCTAGAAATCTCTGTTCCCTTTACTCTAGAGGCAATGATTATTCTGATTTTTCTTTCCAAATGGTTTTGCCTGTTACACAACTTAGTACTTGGGAGCTGTACTCTTTTTGGGCAGAGTGGATAGTGAGAGAGAGAGAGACAGAGAGAAAGGTCTTCCTTTGCCGTTGGTTCACCCTCCCATGGCCACCGGCGCACCTCGCTGATACGATGGCAGGAGCCAGGTGCTTCTCCTGGTCTCCCATGGGGTGCAGGGCCCAAGCACTTGGGCCATCCTCCACTGCACTCTCTGGCCACAGCAGAGAGCTGACCTGGAAGAGGGGTAACCAGAACAGAATCTGGTGTCCCGACCAGGACTAGAACCCGGTGTGCTAGTGCCACAAGGTGGAGGATTAGCCTATTGAGCCACGGCGCAGGCCATGTTCTTGAGATTCATATGTGTATCAGTAGTTCACTCTTTTTTAAAATTTAAATTTTGCTGTTATTGAGTAATACCTTATTGTATGGATATACTACATTAAAAATGCATCTTTAATTTACACCGAACTGGGATGTATCTATTTCCAGGCTATTATGAATAAAGCTACTATGAATATTCTAGAAGATCTATGCATTTATATATGTCTGTATCTATCTTCAGTTTTAGAGGTGGTAATGAGTAAATGCCAGGATTGGAATTTCTGGGTCATAGAATATCGATAATTAGCTTTTAAAGAAGCTTCCAGACTTTCCCCCAAAGTGAATGTGCCACTTTACATGCTCATCAGAGACCTGCTGCTCCACATCTGCATCAGCACTGGGTGCTGTGGGACTCACTGACGGTAGCCACTTGGCTGAATGTGTGAGGACCTCTCACGATGGTCTGTTACATCACGTTTTACTTACTAGGCTGCTTGTAAATGGACTCTCAGCTTCCTGAAAGCACTTTACTCAGTTCCCCTGTACTTCATAATGTCTGATACAGAGTAGGGCTCAATAAATATTTGCTAAATGGGACTGCTCTGGATTGAATCCTTCCATCACACAGCAAAGGAAAAACCTCACTGTCTTGCAGTACCTCATACCTTTGGGTGAAGTGCAGAGTGAGTTCCTGTGGTCTAAGCAGGGACACTCATGTTAGCGTTATGGTGCTATGCACCTAGAGTGACCAGACTAGCATCCCTTTCCCCAAATTATTTGTCACAGTGCCTCTCTTCTCATTTAAATAAGTTCACTCCTTTCGGACTTTCTTAATGGCTTTTCCATTTCTACAGAACCTTATTAAAATAGTAATCTATGAAGGAAGAAGATGAGTTAATACTTTAACTACAATCGATAAAGGAGTAGGCTATGATATTTTGTCCTAAGTCATTGAAAGGGGTGTAGGTAGATCCAGAGAGAGAGACGACAGAAACGGCTCAAGGTCAGGGAAGATGCCAAAGTCAAGGTAACACATAATTGCTGGCAGAGGGCCTTCTCTGCTGTCTCAGAACCCACACAATAGAACTCTTTGCCAGGCTCCCAGCCCAGGCGCACCATGGCCACCTATTCTCATCCCTCCCTCCTCCATCTCCGTTCACAGCCTGGCACGATCTGGTTGTCCAATAAATATTCATTGAGTAATGTAGGCTATTTTTCCAGGACCTTTCAACCTTGCAATAAAATTATTATTTTCAATGTAGGGTCAGTTAATGAGATAACAGTCGTCTTCTCATCCTGGTATATTTGCATAGATAGTTATAAACCACAGGTGGAATTGTCCACATTTGGTCTGAATTCTGATTCTTACTATGTGATTTTAGATAAATTACTTAAGACTTTTCCATTTGTTTTCTTGTATGGCAAGTGAGGATTATGTTCCTTACATTGCAAGATGCTATAAATACTGAAATTAAATGTATGTGACAGAAAACAATTTTTCAGGCATTTTTTTTTTTGCCCATAATCACTTTTGGCTACCCCAACACACACCACACACACACACACACACACACACACACACACATGACCAGTCTTTGTCTGTCTATTGTGTTGCTTTTCTCTGTCATGTTTGGTCAGAGGTACTTATCATTTTTGAAGCCTAGCTAACCCTTTTTAAAATTTTTATTTTATTTCTTTAAATTATAGTAAGACATATGCTAGCATAAAATATATCATCTTAGCCACTTGAAGAGTACAGCTCAGTAGCATTAAGTACGTTCATACTGTGATGCAACCATCTATACCTTCTCTTCTCATCTTGCAAAACTGAAACCCTGAACCTATTCAACACTAGCTCCCCACTCCTGCTACCTCTCAGGGCCTAGCAGTGCCAGTCTACTTTGTGTCTCCATGAATCCGACTTAGGTGCTGGTTCGCTCCCCAAATGCCTGGAATAGCCAGGGCTGGGCCAGGCCAAAGCAGGGAGCCAGGAACCCCAGGTCGGTCGCCCCTGTCGGTGGCAGGGATCTAAGTACTTCAGGGGGTGAGCATCAGCAGGAAGCCAGAATCAGGAGCAGAGCAGTTGACTTCAACTCTGACGTGGGGATGTGGGTGTCCCAGGCAGCGTCTTACCCACTGTGCCAAATGCCTACCCCTATTTCCTTCCTTTTTAAAAGGGTGAATAATATCCCATTGTAAGACATAGTACCCCTCAACCATCCATCACCAGTGGACACTTGGATCATGTCACTTTCTGGATATTGTGAATAATGTTGTCATATGCAGTTTACAAATACCTGTTTGAGACCTTTCTTTCAATTATTGTGGGCATATAATCTGAATCATGTAATAATTCTATTTTTAATGTTTTGAGGAAAATCCATACCGTTTGCCATTGTGGCTACACTATTTTACATTCCTACCGATGGCACACAATGGTTTCAATTACCTTACATCTTCACCAACATCTGTTATTTTCTGTTTTTTTTTTTTTTTAATAGTAGAAATCCTACTGATCATGAAGGGATACTATGTGTAGTTTTGATCTTCATTTACCTAATGCTTAGTGATGTTCAACATCTTTGTATGTGCTTATTGGCCATTGTATATCGTCTTTGCAAAATTATCTGCTCATTCATTGCTGCTCATTATTTTTTTGTTTCTATTGCATTATAATTCTTTATGTGTTCTGATACTGATCCCTTATCAGATATATGATTTGCTAAGTAAATCTTTTTAATTTTACTCATTTTCTGTTTAGAACAAAAGGGTACATTGAAAGGTGAATTTACTGAATCATCTTGCCCAGAGTCTTTAATATCTTGTAATAAAAAAGCATATATTCTATTTAAAAATAAAACTATGAGTTTACCTGTGTTTTATGATTATGCTTATTTTAAAGATAATAGCAATAGCAGCCTATTATGTGAATAAAAAACATTAACAGTGCTATTTTCTGGATAATCATTACTGGGTGATTTTTTTCCTACTTGCATTTATTTTTCATATTTTTTAAATCATGAAAATAGGCTGGCACCATGGTTCACTAGGTTAATTCTCCACCTGCAGTGCCAGCACCCCGGGTTCTAGTCCCGGTTGGGGCTCTTGATTCTGTCCCAGTTGCTCCTCTTCCAGTCCAGCTCTCTGCTGTGGCCTGGGAAGGCAGTGGAGGATGGCTCAAGTGCTTGGGCCCTGCACCAGCATGGAAGACCGGGAAGAAGCACCTGGCTCCTGGCTTTGGATCAGCGCAGTGCGCTGGCCATAGCAGCCATTTGGGGGGTGAACCAAGGAAGGAAGACCTTTCTGTCTGTCTCTCTCTCCATCAAAAAAAATCATGAAAATAAATTTCTAATACGTTGATAATTTCATTGTGAGAGTTTGTGGTTCAGGGGATCTCAAAAAGTTCATGGAAATGTATACTATGAAAAAAATCTTGCGTGATTCAATTTTTTTGTCCTCAAATAAACTTGTCTTTTCATTCTAGTTTCCCATGAACAAAAGAAGTACATTTGAATGTTTTGCTTCAGGTTATCATAATTTCTTGTTTGGTAGAAGATCCTGGACATGAATATGGGTATAGGAGAAAGAATTAACAGAGAAATAAGTTGAAGAAATGTGAGGGATAAGGCGATGATGATCAATTGTTGGAGCCAAGTCCCACAGAAGGCGGAAGGTAGTAATCCAGGAGGAAAAATAAAATCTGGGAGAGTGTGTAGGGAGGCCTTGAAAACCAAGAGATGACTTTTATTTCTCCAAGTAGCAGGAATGTCGTTTTTCAGAGTACGTGGGCAGTGGGTAGGAATGAGCAGGCGTGGGCGGCTATGTAAACAGCCACAGTGTGACTGGGAGAGTGAGCTGGCCAGAGACACAGGAAAAAGGCATTTCTGAGTGGCATTCAAATGGCTGCTATGGGAGATCCCTGATTTATCCTGCTCTAATCTACCAGGCTGCCACACACGGGAACACGCGCGGTGGATAACTGGCAACAAGCGCGGTGGATAACTGGCTTGATCTATGGGTGAAGAAAAAGGGGTCTGAGCTTTCTGTCTAGAGCATAATTGACTTGAAGAACCCTCTGGTCAATCAAAGATGAATTTGAAGGAAAAAGTGGATGAATTAGGTCAAGAGAGGAGGTTGTGAAACTGGAGCTCTCTGTGGGAGGTAGGAAGTGATGACGTCAGTATATAAAAGAGCTGGAAAATAGGAGGCTATGGTCAGAGGGAGGAATTTAGGAGAATTTCTATCAGACTTGGCTAACAATTCCTAGAGACTGAATCTTTAATGATCAGAAATTTAGTGTTTCGTTAGATTCTATATGAGTTACTTCCTTTTCTCATTTCTACTTCTGTAGAGAAACGTGTGAGTTCATTTCTCCTCAGAGAAATGTTTCATGTCTTGAATTAATACAATCAAGAAGGACATATTTGTTTTCTAAGTCTGGTAATGAAGATCTGATGAAAATAAGTTCTATATAACAGAATAAAATATGTAAAATATATCTTCACATTAAATCACCAACCCTGATCACAAAAAAATGTCCTATTTGACTCTTTTTATTATGAATACTTATTACTCCTATCATTTACAGCATTCTGGTGATTAGAATGACTTATACCACCTATTTTCTCAGTTAAAATTGGCTATTATAGAGATACAGAATGAAAATTTGAACCCAATTATTTGGTTGTCACTAAATTATGTGATATTTTTTGGTTGTGGGAAGGAAATAGTTTTCTCCTCTACTCTACTAGGTTTAGTGGCTGGGGCCCACAAATTGAATTGACAAAAGACTAACAAGAGAAGAGAGAACAGCATTTATGCACGTGTGCAGCATGGGCAAAAGTGACTAGTAACTCACAGGGGAGGTTAGACCTCGCTTATATACTATTTTAACAAAGAGCAATAACTTTGTGAAGTGACTAAAGCAAAAAGGGGGTTGAGGCTTTTGGAGGCATCAAAATATGGGAAAGGAAACATACGGGAAGCTAACAGCAGACCAGCGGTGTTTAGTGAGGTCTGTGATGAGACTTCTTGGTGCTGCCTCTGGAGTCACCTTGGGTGACTTAGAGTCACACTGCCCTTCCTGGTGGGAGAGGGAGAAGTGGGGAGGCTTCACAAAGGGAAATGTATAGCTTCTTTTATAGGCAAATAGGGGGAGGGCAGACAGCTTCCTTGTTGGCTTATTTTGCCTCTGCTGTTTCTCCCTTGCCTTCAGCTCTAAATAATCCTGAAGCCAAAGTGGCATATTTTGGGGTGGCATTTTCGGATCCCCTTCGTGCCCTTTCTTGATCAAACTGCTCTGATTGTTCTAGTCTGCCTTTCAGACTGAGCTCTGTATACCAGATCAGAAGAGTAGTCTGTGTTAAGGCTTCTGATGTTTCTTGGAGGGCAGACTTTCCATGGTTACTTCCTGTCTTCTCTCTCTGCTGGCAAACTGAAAATGGTTATGCCCTTGGCCGTTAGCCAGTGCGAGACCCAGTGCTAGCCGGTTCAACCAGTGCCACCTGTGAATCTCCTCTGAAGTAGTGCCATTTGATGAACACTCTGTTCTACAATTACTTAGCTATTCTTTCTGCCTTATTTACAAAGATCCTGAAAACAAAGTTCACCTACAATGCCCTCCCTTATGACCACCTAAGAGGTATCTCTTGATGTCCAATCAAGGGTTGGTTTAACGTTATTATTCTGCTTGCAGTGTGACATTTTAAGTTCCACAGTGAAAGGGACCAAGTTTACTATATATAATATATGTAATATTATAGTATATATATTTAAGTGGTTTAAGTATTTTGACTTCTGTAATTCGGTACTTAACATATTTTCCCAAAGCTGATTACTACAATGATGGTATCAGAGAAACACAATTTTCATTTGCCTCCTTGTTTAAAGATTTATTTTTCTACTTATTGGAAAGGCAGAGCATGAGAGGGAGAACAGGAAGAGGAAGAGGAAGAGGAGGAGGGGGAGGGGGAGGGGAGGGGAAGACGGACAGGGAGGGAGAGAGGGAGAGTTCAAGAGAATCTTTCATCTGCTGGTTCACTCCCCAGATGGCCACAAGGGCCAGGTTTGGGCCAGGCCAAAGGGAGGAGACAGGAACTGCATCCAGGTCCCCCACATGGGTGGCAGCAGCCCCAGTATTTGGGCCATCATTCCCTGCCTTCCCAGGCATGTTAGCAGGAATGCTGGATCGGAAGTGGAGTAGCTGGGCTTTTGCCACAACTCTGGCTTCTTACCATCTGCTTTCTAAATTGCTAATCTCATTCAATTCTACCAGACTTTGTCGTAAAACTAGTAATGCACTTTTGGGCTTCAACACTTGTGCTTGGATGTTCCTACTACTATTTGCTTTGGAAGTGGGATGCCACTTAGCCTTCCCTTGAAAATGAATAAGGAGAAAAAAACCACAGCTTTCTCTACTTCCATTTTAGTGGCTTAATTATGTGTAGATTTCATTCTCAGCGGCCAGAAATTCACTTCAGAAAATGTACACTTACAGAGAGAGTAAGCAAATTCATGGAGGAAATAACGTGAGGCTCTCCTCCCACCTCTCTGAGACTTGCAATCCCTCATTACTCAAGTCTTAGACGCCTCACATGCCAGTTCTTTCCCTTTTTCAGAACGGGCCACCCGTGAGACCAGGGGAGCAATCCAGCATGCTCACCTAGCTCCCATTAGTGCCTCTGCTCTTCCAAGGGGATGATGACTGAGAGACGACCCACTTGTGATTGTGACTGATTATGTGCGGTTTGCTTTTACGTGGGATTTTCTTTTGAGATGATAAAAACACTTGGCGTGGGGTGGCAGATGAAAAAACTTCAACTTAGCGGTGGTATGAACTTCAGCAGATAAGTCATTTAAACTTTCTAAGCCCGGGTTCCTCATTTCTAAAATGGGAATAATAGTATCTGTCTAACCCACCTCATGGGTTGTTGTATCAAAGTATGTAAAAAGACCTTGTAGCCATAAAGTGCACTACGAGTACATCCTCATCATCCTCATTTCATATTCAAGAAAACAGGCCATTCTGAGAGGTTCAACATTTGCCCAAGGCTGCACGGAGGTGGCAGCATGTTAGCAGTCATCCAGCAGGAACAAAGAGCTGAGTGTTCACATTTGAAATTTGGATTCTTTCCCACTGAGTCTTTCAACTTGTTCTGTGTAAGTATATTTTATTGGCCAGTAAACAAGGCAAAACTTCTACTTGTATCTTTCCTTTACAATATTAAACTTGAACTTGAGGTATATCTTGATGTCATTCCCTGAGGTTTGGGAGGCAGGGAGACGCAAGAATTGGGGGAGAGAGAGGGAGGAAAAGAGAGAGACAGACAGATGAGGGAGAGGGGGAGGGGAAGAAGAGAAGGAGGAAGGGGGAGGTTAAAGGAGGAGTTGGGGGGGAGAGAGAAAGAGAGAGAGAAAAGAGAAATTTCCCATCCACAGGTTAGCTCCCCAAATGCCCTCAACAGCCAAACAGGGATAGGCTCAAGCTAGGAACACAGAAACTCAACCCAAGTCTCCCTCATAGGTGACAGGAATCCAAGTACTTGGGCCACCACCTGCTGCCTCCCAGAGTGTACTTGAGCAGGAACTGGAATTGGAAGCAGAGCTGGGCCTTGAACCCAGGCACTCGGACATGGCTTGTTGGTGTCCTGAGAAGTTTTTTTGTTTTGTTTTGTTTTGTTTTTGACAGGCAGAGTTACACAGAGAGAGAGAGAGAGAGAGAGAGAGAGAAAGGTCTTCCTTCCGTTGGTTCACCCCCCCCAAATGGCCGCTACAGCAGGTCTGCTGCACCGATCCGAAGCCAGGAGCCAGGTGCTTCCTCCTGGTCTCCCATGGGGGTGCAGGGCCCAAGCACTTGGGCCATCCTCCACTGCCTTCCCGGGCCACAGCAGAGAGCTGGCCTGGAAGAGAAGCAACCGGGACAGAATCTGGCGCCCTGACAGGGACTAGAACCCCGGGGTGCTGGCGCCGCAGGCGGAGGATTAGCCAAGTGAGCCGTGGCGCAGGCTCTGAGAAGCATTTTAACCACTAGGCCAACTCTCTGTCCTAAGACACATTCCCCTATCTGGGGAAGCCTCACTGTGGCTTCTCCATTGCAACAGGCACCGGCAGAGCACATGGAGCAGCTCACGGCACAGTGTTTCATGGCAGGCACCTCCTGACGCCAAGAATTTGGATATAGGCACCAGCGTGTCCTTTGTTCCTAGGTGGGTAAGCATGGCATGTTCTCTGCTTAATAGTCTGGCCTCTTGTCTTCCAGGTAAGTGGGAGGAGAAATTAAATGTGGACAAAAGAGACTTGTTGTAGAGGGCAGGAGCTCGTTTTACTGTAGTCACAAACTGGGCAAAGTGAGACACGTGTGATGAAGATGATTTTGTAAATACAGCTACCATTTCAGCTGGGAACCTGTTGCTACTATTTTACATTCCCGCTGGACGGTTTTCCTTGTCAAAGAGAAACAGTGAGGGGCTATCACATGGGAAATGGCACTGGAGAGAATGTAGTTTCAAAACCAGTGGTCTTGAGATTTTATATGTGGAATAAAGACAAAGTTCAAGCATGGTGCTTTGAACCTGACAAAAACCAGGCGACTTTTATGCTAGTCAGAAACAACACCAGAAAGAGGTAAGTGCCGGGGGGGTGCCATCCAACCCTCAAAAACCCACCTCTGAGAGCCTGGCATCGAGAGACCTGGCGAGGAGGAAATTCATTTGCGGACATTTTGGAAACACCTGTCGCAGACCACCTCTGTAGAGTGAGCCAGGGCCACTGTTAGGTATCCAGGAGTAACCAGCGATGGGCTGGGGGAATGGGTGTGTGTGAGGGGATGGGATGTTCCCTGCAGGAAGGCCCAGGGCCTCTTTTCCCCTCGCTACAGCACATGCAGAGGATGTGGGGAGGGACGAAGTCTTGACTTTACTGTGTTGTGATGAGAAACCTTGGGTCTGAGAGCTGGAGCAGCCTGAGGTTACATCCCAGTTCTGCCCGGGCCGAGCTGGCTGCGAGGGCTGCCAAGGCCGGTAATACATGATTTGGGATGATCTTCCGCTGAAAAGACAGAACATACAATCGCATGTGGCTGAAGCAGTGAAAATTCTAAATAAGATGGCACACGAAGGGCTTCTGCAGGTCGGGTGCAGCAGCTCACAATGGCTGCAGGGGCCCAGGCTCTTCTGATTTTTTTTTTCTCTTTGCAATCCTGAGTATATGGATGCTCCTCCACTTACAGTGGGGTTATATCCAGATAAGCCCATCAGAAGTTAAAAATATTAGGGGTGGAAAATGCATTGAATACAGCCAGAGCTGAGCTGATCCGAAGCCAGAAGCCAGGTGTTTCTTCCTGGTCTCCTACGTGGGTGTACTTGGGCCACCTTCTACTGCTTTCCCAGGTCATAGCAGGGAGCTGCATTGAAAGAGGAGCAGGCGGGACACAAACGGGCACCCGTATGGGATGCTGGTGCTACAGCCCATTGTGCCACAGTGCCAGCCCCCCTCTAGCATATCTTAAATGATCATCATCATTACAGCTGTTCTTTCATTCTTAGCATTTTTTTTTCTGTAGAAACTTGTGTTTATTTTCCGTCAACCTCATTTCCATGTTTGCATCAGAGCCTGTGACAAGCAGCCTAAGACCACTCAGTGGTTGTTCCCACCCACTCGGTGGCCTGAGCAGTGGGCGCTGCAGACCAGTCTTCAGTGGTGGGCTGGGCACTCCAGTCTTCAGTGGGGAACTGCTGTAGAGGCACAAAGGCACCTGCATGCCTTCGGACCAGTCAGCAACCTCAGGCTGAGTAGCAGTGAACTCGGGCGCTGGGGCCATCCGTTTGCCCGAAACTCCTCCTTGGGCACAGCTTTTTCAGTGGCAGCCTGCTCTTCTTTTTCAATCTCTTCAGGATCTCTGTAGAAGTAGAGATCAGGCATGACCTCCCAGGGTGTTCACAGGAGTTGGTACCACGAATGTGCAGAACCTCCCGGGCCAGCATCCTCCACATCAGACCCACTGAGTGGGCTCCCTTGTTGTTGCATGGGATGGCAATGTCCATGTAGCGCAGAGGAGAGTCTGTGTTACACAGAGCAATGGTAGGCAGGTTCACATAAGATGCCTCCGTGAGAGGCTGGTGGTCAGCCCGAGGATTGGTAACCACCAGAAGCCGTGGTTCCCGGAAGGCTGCCTGGATCTGGTTAGTGAAGCTTCCAGGTGTGAAGCGGCCAGCAATGGGAGCAGCTCCAGTGGCAGCAGCGAACTTCAGCACAGCTCTCTGGCCACTGTTCCTGGAGGACATCACGCTGACATCAGCGGGGTTTTCAATGGGCACAATAGCACGAGCCGCCAACAGAAGCTTCTCCCAGGTCCTCTGCAGATGGATGATGTAGATGCCGTCACTTTTCCTTTTGTAGATGTACTGTTCCATCTGGAAGTCGATGTTGGTGCCACCTAGGTGGGTTCCTGCTGCAAGGAACTTGAGGACGTCCTCCTCCTTCATTTGCAGGACATCAAAGGCTCCGGACATTGTGACAGCTTCCCCTTAAGTTATGCCGGGAATCAAGAACAACGCCATATGGACCCCTCGCCGGGTAGCGCGGAAAAAGCCATTCTTAGCATTTTTAAGACAATCTTGTAATTTGCTTTCAACTTTTGAATACAGTTGTAATCAGTGTATCAAATCTTTGCCTTAATCTCATATTTATAGTGTAAGCATTTCCCAGTATTTCTGCAAAGACTATAAGACTTCTTTTTAAAATGACTGCATTAGAATTTGCTTTTGCTTATATAGATGCTTCCAGTTCTTTTCCACTATTGTAAGACATCTTTATATGGACATAATTTTCTATATTCTAGATTGGTTATTTAGGGTAGATTCTAGGAGTGGCATTACTAGGTCAAAGGGTGAGGCCGAGATTAGCTAGTCATTTATCAAACTATTTCCTTTCTGCCTGTGCACAGAGTTAAACCACATTGCTCAACCTCTCTTGCAGGTAGGCATGGCCAGAACTACCTCTCTGTTGCCAGTATAATGAGGTTGTACTCAGTGCACTCCATTTCAGGGCCTGGTCCAGAAGACTCCGCAACCTTCAATCTGTCTTGCCCTGCACAGCTACACCGTGAATAACCTTGGGGCAGAAGCACTGGAATCTGCAGTAGTCTTGGCCCCTGAATGACTGCCAGGAGCAGAACTTCTGCTCCACCCACGTGCTACTGCTTCGAAATGAGTGAGACACAAATTCTAATATGTTAAAGCCAGCTGAGATTTGCAGAGTTATCTGTTCCTGTTACCACATCCAATACAGAAGCTTGTCATGGTAACTGCCATAGCGAATAGGACATAAATATATTTTTACTTGCATTAGCTCTCTGCTGTACAGTATTTCAGAATAAAAGAACAAGGGACAGGCAGGGAGGTGCAGCATGTTAAGCAGGTGCTTGCAATGCCAGAACCCCATGTCAGAGCACTGGTCTGAGCGATGGCTGTTCCACTTCTGATCCAGCTTCCTGTTAACGCACCTGGGAAGGCAGCAGATGATGGACAGTAGCTGGATCCCTGAAACTCATGTGAGAGACCCAGATGGAGTTCCGGAGTTCTGGCTTTGGCTGTTGTGGCCATTTGGAGAGTGAACCAGCAGATAGAAGATCTCTCTCCCTCCCCACCTCCCCCATCATTCTGCCTTTAAATAAATACATCTTTAAAACAAAACAAAAAAGAATTTATTTAAATAAGTAGACAACATCAAAATAATTGAGATGAACTAACATGACATCAGAAGCAACAAACCCACAACTGCAAATTGTCTGGACTGACCCATAATTGATGCTAACACAGATTAATAGAAGTTATTTACCACAGTGATTTCTAGGTCATGGCTGTATTTAGACATTTTAGTTTGAGACAACTATCAAGTTGTAAATTATTTGTAAATCTTGTTGAGTTTTTTCTTATTGAAAGTGTTAGGTAGGAAGTCAGATATGAGCTTATGTGTGTGTGACAAAGGCCTAAGGAGTTGACATCTAGGTCCAGCATATGCATCTCAAAGTCATCCCGATAAACTTCCAGGGGCAGCCCAGTGTTCGCATCCTGCCCTGCCTCTTCTACCCGATAACCTGCCAGGTGGGGGTCCCGCCCCTTCTGCCTGATAACCTTCCAGGTGCAGCCCAGTATCTGCACTTCAAACATCCTGCCCTGGATCCTGACCTTCCAGGGGGTCCTGCCCATCCTTCCTCTAACCAGGGCGATGCCAGCCAGGCTTCCTCCTGTCTGATAACTTCAAGGGGAAAACTCAGAAAGGAATTTTTCCTATTTACATCCAAAATGTCCTTTGTTCCAGGAGAAGATGTGGGAAGGCAAGACCCCTCCCCTTAAAACCCCCGGCCTCAGCAGGACTGTGCTCTCAGCCCTCTGCCTCTCTGCTGAGCTGCCTGCATGGCCTGCCCAGGTGTACTCTCTCCACTCAGTTGTGTAACCTTGCTCTTCCCCAGTCTGAGCGACGGGGCACTGTCTCTCAGGTTCTGTCTGGAGAGGTGCCCGTCTGTTCTTATGGATGTCCCTGCACAAACAAACCTTGCTATTTGCTTTCCATTTACTCTGTCTCACACCTGAATTCTTTCTTGCGCGAAGACAAGGACCCTGCCATTCTCTGGTAACAAAAGCACTCTAATAACCCACATTTGGGACACTTTATAACCCCACTGGCTGCCAATCTGGGAAATACTAGGTGTCTTAGTAAACCTGGTTTGCACGCCCAAAGTTAACTCCTCGAAGCTGGTTGAGGCCCATTCCAGCATAGCAGATGGCTTTGATGGAACCTGTTGTGAAATCTGGAGGGCCCCAGCGAGACAGGTTGAGAAAGAGTGGTCCAGGCGGCTGTGCTGTTTTTTGTCCCCTGTGGGAGGACTAGATGAAAATGGATGGCTAGGTAAATCAGGTTGTTTCTGGGAGGGGAGTTGCCTCAACCTCTTGCATACAATGAATAGTTCAATAGCTCTGAGCTAGCCAGGTATTTCCCAACTCCTAAATGAGGAAACATAGGTCAATTTGAGTATTTGCCTGGCACAGAGTGACACTATTATGATGGTGATGAGAATAACCAAGCTACTAGACTTATCTCTTGGCATTGACTTTCAGCTTCCGGTGGCAGGGTGTCAAAGCCTGAATTTAATTAAGTTGTGTTCCTTGCTGGGCCAGGTCTGGTGGTTTCTTCCCTGGTCTCCATGAGGAACTGAAACAACGTGTGGGGAAGATGTGGGAGGCAAACCTGGTTCCTGAGTGTGAGGCAGGTGCAGTACTCACAAGGATGTGAGTTGCAACCCTGCGTGTTTCAAGAGGAACATCTCATCTGACCTCATTCTTTGCCTACTGTGCTGGCAAAATAAATTCTTACATTGAATGGAACAGCATACAGGCTAAAACAATGAGGTATATCTATAAGGGCAGTAGTCTTCCCTTAGCTGTGGTTTTGTTTCCACAGTTTCAACTGTGGTCCAAAAATATTAATTGGAGAATGCCAGAAATAAATAATTCATAAGTTGCAAATAACTTTTGTTATAGTATATCATTATAATTTTCAATTTTAATAAAATTTCTTTCTTTATGTGAAAGGCTGAGTTACAGAGAATGACTCAGAGAGAGAGAGAGAGAGAGAGAGGGCTCTTCCATCTGCTGATTCACTCCCCAAATTGCTGCAGTGGTAGGGACTGGGTCAGGCTGAAGCCAGAGCCAGGAACTTCATCTGGGTCACCCACATGGGTGGCAGAGGCCCAAATACTTGGGCCATGTTCTGCTGCTTTCTCAGCCACATAAACAAGGAGCTGGATGGGAAATGGAGCAGCCGGGACACGAACCAGCACTCGTATGGGATGCTGGTGTGGCTTACCCCACTGTGCCACAACACTGGCCTTAATTGGTATCTTTATGTTAGTTAATACTGTTAATTCTAGCAAATTTCAAGTAATACATAAAGCACAATCATTATTTATGATAAAAAAGTGGATACTAGGAGAATCTTTCAAATTTGGTCCCATTTAGTGAACTTAGTCCAATCTGATAAAGTCTTTTTTCCTCCTTCTTTGAATAAATCATTAATCTTTCAAATTTCTTCTCCGGTTCTCTCTTCCTCCCCAAGGCGGTGCCTCTGTATATGGGGCATTTGCCAGGTCCTTGTGCTGTGGAGGGCAATAGTCCCTGGGTTCCTACTATGCTTATGGTCCTCTTTTCAGTTCTCACGGGTCTGTGTAGAGACAGTGTCACTTATACTCTGATAATCTCTCAACCTACAGGAAACTCGGCCAAATTCAGCAGCTGCTGAATTTGTGATCTCCTCTTCTTGCGTAGTCAGGGTTCTAAGGTTCTCCCTGGTGTGCTAAGTGCTGGGTGCTCCATGGAGTCGGAATCCCAATGGATCCCTGCCAGGGAAATCTACCCTGCACCCCAAGATACGGGGTCAGTGGCTCTGCTGAGCCAACTCCCACAGACTTGCCAGTCTGTACCACCTCTTAGTCTCCATGGGCACGTGGCAACTTTTCAGTTGTAGCTTCCACGCCCCAAGGCAGCAGGGGTGGGGGGGCCCTAAGCTCAGCGTCTATCTCCAGGATTTTTCCTGAGCATGAAATGATCATTCAACACATGGGCACTTTGTTTGTTTGTTTACCACCTGTTCTTCCTGAATCTTGCCTTTTCCTCCTTCCCCTTTTCTCCTTTCCATCCATTTTGCAAGAAGGAATTTCTATTTCCTAGATAGCATGGGTTTGAGCTTGAGTCAAGAAGGTAATAAACTCATGTTTTAGGGTACGAGGCTGAACCTGGAATACCACAGGAGGCTAAAAAAAGAGTGAAAAGCTATTATCTCTTTCAAGAGTAAGGGCTGACTTTAAGACCACTATATTTTACCTCCTTAAAGATGCACTATAACTATCTTAATAATTAATGTAAGATGCACTGAATTATTTTGTGTACAACAGAGACCAGGACACAACAGCTTCATGGGAAATCTGAGTAAGGAATGAATCAATTACACCAGTTCCTTGAAATTTCTTTTGTCTACACTCAGGGACTTGGAATTTCTCTTGATTTAACTGGAAATGCTTGGCCAGGGATGAATGATCATTTTCCAAGTATCAGTAAAAAAAAAAAAAAAGTGACCAGTTTCAATGACACAGGAATATCTTCCTTGTGCAGGTCCATCAGAGCACTTGTTTGTCCAATAAAATAGGAATCGCAGTCATTCACCCAACTACGAATATTTGTTTCCTTTATGTCAAATTCACATTCTATTGTTTTGAGTCCGTGCCTTCCTGTATATGCAGTACTTAACAATCCAATAACAAATCCTAGTGTAATATTTGTGAAGACAATTTAAATACTAATTCAACTTAACCTGGAAAAAGACAATTGGATTTGGAAGGAGGAGAGATCCTGAGTTGGGCTCCTAGAGGCCCTTGATGAACTTCTTTTGTTCTCTACCTTTCTGTAAGGGCTCAGCCTGAATATCCTGCCCTCAGCAGAGCTTTACCTGGCCCACCAGGTCTGTCTTGTTCATCACTGGATCTCTGTCCAGCATGACACCTAGTCTATCGTACCATTCAGCTTATGCACACATGTGTTGCAAGGAAGAAAGAAGGAAAGAAAAAGGGAAGAAGGAGGGAAGTGGATCCATACTTCCTGAAGATGCCAATAAATAACCAACTGGGGCTGAAGCTTTTCAGGTTCATGTGGCCTGCAGAAGATGCAGACTAAAATCTTTGTCTTGGAGTTTGTTCAGGTGCTATGTCCAGGTGAGGGACTAGAACTGTTCTCTCCAGGCATTGATCTATGCTGGGACAGTGCTTGTCCCTGTCACCAATCGGTGTGGCTTGCGTTCTGTCTGGCTGGGATGGGGGTACTGGCAAGGGGCAGCCCTGGTTTGGCAGACACACTTGTCTTTCTGCCCTGGATGGCGCCTGGTTGATGCCTTGCTGCACATTCTAATCTGCACTCCTGTCTCCCTTCTCTCTTCCTCCACAGGCGAGGGCATCCTATGCACAAGATTTTCCTAAACATCTAAACACACAAGTGAAAGCTGGTCACATATTATAGATATAAACTTTATGCTGATCAAGTCAGTTAATGAATTAATAAGGACACTGAAAATAATCCTAGGAAATTGTGGTAGGCAAAAGAACAGCTGCCCAAAGATGTCCAGGTCTTAATCTCCAGACCCTGTAACTATGTTTCCTTACGTGGCAAAGGGGATTTTGATGAAAGATAAGGACCTTGCGAAGGGAGATCCCTGTGGATGACTGGCGTGCTCCCAGTCTTATCACGTGAGTCCTTAAGAGAGGACCTTTCTTTGCTGCTGTCAGGAGGAGAGGTGACCAAGGAAGCCAGAGAGATGCAACATTGCTGACTTTAGAGATAGAAGGGGACCACAAGCCACAGAGTGTGAGCAGGGTCCAGAAGCTGGAGAAGCCAAGGGAAAGAGAACCCACTAGAACCTCCCGAGGGGGAAGCAGCGCTGCTGTCACTGTGATGGGTAGCCCAGGGGATCTGTGTCAAGACTTCCAACCTGCCGAGTCATGAGACCATAACTTTGTGCTTTCTAGAAGCACTACATTTGCAGCCATGCATGACAGCGGCGACAGAAAACTAATGCAATAATGACATATGATGGATAATTGTGTTCTAAGGAGCTCTCTCAGGACATAGATGCTTCAGCACTCAGGTGTCTGCTGTCTTTGTTGTTAAACACCAAGGAGTCTAGCAGGCTCTCTTCAGGGTTGTCCCCAGGCCGGGCACTCCCTGGATACCCAGAGCGGGGGACACTTCCCCAGTGGTAGATGGGTGGCCCTGGCAACCATGACAGGACATGCCCTTGGCTTGCCTCTTTCCTCCCCCAGCATTTCTACAAAGACGTTAACTGTCAGGGCTTCTGCCGCCCACAAAGCCAGGGAGGGTTCCTCACCCTGGTCTCTGCCTCTGTGGTCACCCGTAAATGCACTTCCAAACCCAGCTCCTGATCTCCCTGCCTCGCAAGTCCAGCTGTCTTCTTCCACCCCTCCCTCCTTGCAGTGCCCTCTTGGCCTCTCCGGCTGCACGTCTCTCAGCAGAGTGCTGTTTTCTCCCATTGCTACCCTTGCTCCTGCTCTTCTCTGTGGTACTCTTCACCCTGTAATATTCAGCTTCTCCTAGAAGGCACTCCCTAAGGCCCAGGCTCCCACATGGGGACTCCATTTTCATTTTGCCACACTGAGTTGAAGTTATTGCTACAGATTTGTCTTTTCTCCTGACTGTAGAGTCTTGGGAAAGGTTCCTATATCCCTGCTGGTTAGCAGAATGTGGTGCACTGTGGTCATCCACAATCATGTGCTAAGTGGAATTAGCAGAACTCAGTGGGACTGGGAAGCCATGATGGAGCAAAGGACCACACACAAGGAAGCTGCTTCCCAAAGACCACGTCTCCCAGACCAGGGAGAATCACAAATGACGAATCCCCGGGGAGAGGCTTCTCTGAATGACCCTGGAGATGGCGATGCATTTGGTTGCCAAGTGGTGTTCAAGTGCCATGGTTTGAAGGTGTCCCCCCGAAGTTCAAGTGCTGGAAAGTGAATCCCCAAATTCCCATGTATTTAGAGGTGGGCCTTCGGAAGGGTATTAGGATTTGAGGGAGTCCTGAGGATGGGGGCTCCATGGTGGCATCAGTGGCTTCATAAGAAAAGCAGGAGAGCCCTGGGTTGGCTCACTTGCTGAGTCTTCCCAGAGATGCCCTATGCCATGATAGGATGCAGCCAGAAGGCCCTCGCCAGAGCCCAGTGTCATGGTCTTGAACTTCCTAGCCTTCAGTATTGTGAGAAATAAATTACCCGGTCTGTGGTATTCCGTTGTAGACTGAGAAATCTACCAAGGTCCTCTACAGCCTGGGATGTGTCCGTGACTGGAGAAGAGGGCTGACGGTGAGGCGCGGGACACAAAGCTGCACAATTCCCACTCAGGATTTACCTAAGATCTGCAGTTTGTTGGGCCGAGGGCTTTGAGTTTTGTTTCGTCCTTCCAACCACACTGCTAGGCATTTGCCTTCCCACCTAAGTCCTTTCCCTCTCCCACTCCCTGGCCCTGCTTCATCAACAGGATTTCCAATGGGCTTGGCCAAAAGAAGACACTGGTGGGGCACTGCCAAGCAGGAAGAGGGCATGGGAGGGTGCTCCTCCCTCCTGCCTTTTACCTTGGTAAAGGTCTTCCACAGCAGCTGTGCCGCCTCTCAGGCACCGGAAGACACTTGGTCGCTCCTGGGTCTAACTCCTGCCAGGCGAGCCGCCCGCTCCTATGCCGGTTCCTATGCCGGCTCCTACGCTCTATCCACAGCCCTCCAGTGCTAGGATTGTGAGCCTGCGGGCTGCTTTACTTCCCCCTTTGACTTCTCAGCCCTTCTATTCCCGTTCAGCCCCTGTGCTGTATTCAATTTCCTCTTTGGGAAACGCTAGTGTGGTTTCGACTGGCACAGCCTCCAAAGGAGGCAGGCACTGTTCATAATGCATTTCAGGGCTGGGAAGCTGAGGCGTGGCGAGGCCATGCAACAAGTCTCCCCGCTGGGCAGTGGCCTTGGGTCCCAGGAACTGGGTGCAATGCTGCAGGAGAGGGGGATCAGCAAAGGCTTCTCCCGGGAGTGACACAATCAGAGTGGCGTTTCAGAGAGGCCAGAACTGCCTGCCATCTCCATAGTGGTGGCTCCCTGGACAAAACGACCTAGTTTCCACACAGCTCTAAGCTTTTCCGAGGCACAAAACACCTAGGTTGATTTTTTCTGTTCTTTTTGGCCTCTTAATTGTGTGTTATATTTTTCTGCAGGCTTAGCTGGGAATCCCTTAACTAATGGCAAGTCTTCTGTGCATCAAACACAACTTATTACCACCTGCCCTACTAACTCTCTCTCTCTCTCTCTTTTTTTTTTTGACAGGCAGAGTGAACAGTGAGAGAGAGAGACAGAGAGAAAGGTCTTCCTTTTCCATTGGTTCACCCTCCAATGGCCGCCGCGCTGATCCGAAGGCAGGAGCCAGGTGCTTCTCCTGGTTTCCCATGGGGTACAGGGCCCAAGGACCTGGGCCATCCTCCACTGCACTCCCGGGCCACAGCAGAGAGCTGGCCTGGAAGAGGGGCAACCGGGACAGAATCTGGTGCCCCAACTGGACCTAGAACTCAGTGTGCCGGCGCCACAGGCGGAGGATTAGCCTATTGAACCATGGTGCCGGCCCTAACTCTCTTTCAATAGATTGCTTTCCAGTGCTTGTATGCTCAGGGTTCATCTGAAAATACTTCTTTCCTCAGGGATCTTTGGGCCAAAGATAGGGTACAAAATACCCTACAAGGGGGAGGGCAATTGGCATTTGGTGCCATGATTAAGCTGCCACTTGGGGTACCCATATCCCATATTGGAGTGCCTGACTCAAATCCAAGCTCTGCTTCTAATTCTAGCTTCCTGGAAATATGAATTCTTGGAGGCAGCAGGTGATGGCTGAAGTAGTTGAGCTGCTTCCAGGTGGGAGACCTGGATCGAGTTCCAGATCCTGTCTTGGGCCTTGGCCCAGCACTAGTTGTTGTAGGTATGTGGGGAGGCAATGAATGGATGGAGGATCTCTCTGATTCCCCCCTCCCCTCTGCCTTTCAAATAAATGAAAATAAATAAAATAAATAAAAAAGAATCTATAAATATAAAATGTTGATGAAAATATAAAATTTGCACTAAGTAAGGCAAAATTGTGTTTTGTTATCTTAATTATGTCTTACCAATGTGCCCAAGTTATCCTAAGTTCAGTTCTCAAAATGCAAGTTATTTTTGCCAATCCTAGTGCATTTTCCCATAGAAATACTGTTCTTTGCTGTTTTTAGGCTGTTAGTTCAGAATGTCTCTTCATCTTATAAAGTGCCTAAGTATTAATATTCCATAGTGTGCTATTTAGATTAAAAACTAGACTTAAGACACAAAATAACCTCTCAATTCTAGCCCTTTCTTTTGCATTCTTTACTTATTTTTAGCTTTGTACCTTTCTAAACTGGCATAGTATTATAGAAAAGATAGGTATTGATTAGTTTGCAAAATTGGGAAAAATAAGGAATAATAAGAAAAAAATAGTAATAATACCTGTAATCTTTTAATGCTCACTTTTGCATTTTACATTTTTGGTGAAGGGTCTTGTGGGCCTATGAGAATGGTGCCTAAGAGCATGGCTGCTGGAAGCCAGAATGACTGCAAAGTACCTACTTAAGATCAATTTGTAATTTGATCGTGAACAAGTTCCTTCAAGTGTAAAATGAGGATATTACCTACGTCACAGGGTTGTTAGGAATGCTAAGTGAGTTAATATGTATGATGCACCTGGAGTGGTGCCTGGCATATTGTAACAGTATTATTATTTTGAACGAATACATGAGTCAGCCTATGGTTTGGCATTGCAAATTTTTATTCTCACGATATGCTCAGAAGTCAACAAAGGTGGGTACATTAATATATTTATGGGATAAGGAAAGATAATGGTATATGTTATATTTTCCAATCCCAAACTGATAACCTTCACTGATCTAACTTTCATTTTAATGGCTGCCAGTGTCATTCCTCCTTCTCTGTGACTGGAATGGGAGTCCTTGGCCTCCTAGTCACTTGTGGTTGTTAGTGCTGTTCAGGCAAGGCGCCCAACTGTGGGTAAAAACAGGGCAGGAAAGGCCACATGCCCTGACTGCTGGAGGTGCAGGAGCTGAGTGGAGGGTGCCGGGGATGTCCTGGGAGCTGCTCACTCCTGGGCTGACTCCCTGTTGGTCTTTTCCCTCAGGGGCACCAAACATAGCACTGCCTACCCCCAATCCATCTGGTCCTACCTACTGCTTCTGAGCAGGGCTGCTTGCCCAGAATGGAGCACAGTACAGTCTACAGGTTGTCTCTATTGCCCTGAGCAAGGGCACAGGTTTAGGGATTTCCAAGCTTAAGAATGCATGCCAAAAGAAAGGAACAAGCCCAACGAGGGGCTCTCCATCCTGCTCCCCTTTGCCTGAGAACTCCCCTCAATTATGGCTGCAGTGGTTACCAAATCCTGTCCTCTGGCTTTGAACACCATGAAGATTTGTACTGGCAGTTTCTATTAGAGTTTTGGCCACCCTGAAAGGCTCTGACTGGTGCCTGTCCCTTAGGAGAAGTGGTAGAAGAATGAGGAGCTCACTCAGTATCTGAACCTTCTTCCACATGTTGACTCCCTTTCAGAACCTGCCTACTTTTGGTTAACCTTTAGGGACCACGGCTAGTTATTGTTAATAATTTGCTTAAAGCTTACAACTGTTTTCTCTGAAGTGACTGGTGTGATAGAAATTGACCATTAACAGAAATGGAACCCCCGTATTTGATCTATAACTAAAAATCCAGCCACTGAGTTCTTACTTTTATATATTATAGTTTTTCAGTTGTAAAGTTTCAGAGTTCTCTTAAAATAGTTGAATGTCACTGCTAAAATCAATGGTGAGGGTTTTAATTTTTTTTTTTTAAGATTATCTATTTGAAGGGGAGAGTAATGGGTGGGGGGAAGAGACCTACAGACAGAATTTTCCACCCACTGGTTCATTCTCCTCATGGCCACAATGCTGAGGCTGGTCCAGGATGAAGCAAGGAGACTTGGATGGAGTCTCCCATGTGGGTACAGGGGCACGAACACTTGGGCCATCCCCTGCTGCCCTACCAGGCACATTACCAGGGAATTGGATCAGAAGTGGAGCAGCTGGGACTCAAACTGGCACTCTGACGTGGGGTGCCAGCATTGTAGGAGGCAGCTTAGCTAGCTGTGCCCCAATGCCACCCCAACGTTGAGTTTCAATTCTTGGAATATATTAATCATAATGATTTTAAATGTTTCACCTAGTATCTCCTTTATCTGGATCCATTGTAGGTCTTAAATAAAAGAAACTATATTTCTACACATCAATTAAAAACTCAAGACCAGACAAGGAATACAGATGCAGCTTATTTCTTGATCCTACTCATCCTGCCAGCTACTGTCCCATTTATTTAGTTCTCTTTGCCGCAATATCTGGAAGAATTTTATTCTTGCTTTCCCCTAATTATCTTAAACTCAGTCTGAGTAGGCATTCTCTCCCAGCCCTCCATAGAAACTGTTGCCCATCGTAGTGGCCTCCATGTCACTAAATCCAAGGGCAAGGTGTCAGCCTCATCTGGCCTGTCAGTTCATTATTCTCTCCTCCTTCCTACTTCCTTTACTTGGCCACCAGGAGACTGTGAACTGCAAGTTTACGCTCACTACTACTTCTCTTTTTCCTTCACTGCTATTCTATGGCATGTTCTCTCTCCCTGCCCTCCATCTCCCGCCCCCCACCCCCACCATGTCTTTCTCTTGCTTTCTCTCTTTTTCTCTTTCTCCCTCCTTCCTTCCCTCCCTTCCTTCCTTCCATTTGGGATTGCTCACTTCTAAGTCTGATCCTCTTAGTGATTACAACCTGTATCATATTTGTACATCCATCAATCAGTCAATCACGTGCTATGTATGTGGTCGAGCTCCAAAACCCATCTCTCTGGCCCTGATCCCTCTTCCTAGCTCTAGATTTGTGTGTTCAGCTCTCTCCCTGGTATTCATGCTGGAACGTAAACTGGATGCCTGAGACTCACTACACTCAAAGCTGAGTTCCTGCTCTTCCACCCAGACCAGCTCTGCATGCAGATTTCACCACCTCAGTTGTTGACATTGTCACAAGTCCAGTATCTTTGGCCAAAATTCTTACTGCCATTCTTCCTTTTTCCCGTAAGTTAACTATGTGAAAAACACATTTATTGAGATACAATTTCCATACCATGATGTTCACTCATTTACAGTGGCAATTTAATGGCATTTTGTATATGTACAGAGTTGAATAGCCATCACCACAATCTAATTTTAGGACATTTTTATTATCCTAAAAAGAAATCTTGTACCGAAGAACAGTCACTCTGCATTCCTTGCCTGCACTACCCCCTCCACCAGCCATTTTTTTCTTCCTCTTGGTTTTTTTTCTTGTGGGCTTTTAAAAAAATATTGATTTATTTATTTGCAAGGCAGAGTTAGAGAGAGTAAAAGTGAGAGCCAGAGTGAGAGAGAAAGAGAGAGACAGAGAGAGACAGTTCCTGCGAGCTCTGGTCTAATTATGCTTCATTCTTACCCTAGAGGACAGCACTTGGGTGTCACTAGCAAAAATCTGATGTCCTTACTATGGCCTCTCCCTGTGAACCCTGAATCCTCCTGGCCCCATGAGTTCATTGAACTTGGTGGGGGCAGGAATAAACTTTTCCTCTGTCTGCTCATGTTCAGGAATTGGGGCCTGTGTAATAAACTGAAAACAAGACTATCAGGGGAAACATTTTCTTTATGTGTGCAGTGCGCACACACATAGGTGTGTTCATTGATGAGTAACTCAAACTGGAGGTGAGGATTGGAAGTTTACATCCCTAATTTAGTGGGAAAATGGGAGGGCAACAAGAGAGGATGCCTCCCCAACCCTGGCATTGTGGCATAGCTGGTAAAGCCACAGCCTGCAACACCAGCATCTCGTATGAGTGTTAGTTCAAGTTCCAGCTGCTCCACTTCCAGTCCAGCTCCCTGCTGGTGCACCTAGGAAAGCAGCAGAAGATGGCCGAAGTGCTTGGGCCCCTGCACCCAGGAGGGAGACCCGGATGAATGTTCCGGCTCCTGGCTTCAACCTGGCCCAGCCCTGGCCATTGCAGACATTTGGGGAGTGAACCAGTGGTGTCTCTGGTTCTCACTCTTTCTCTGTGCTCTGCCTTTCAAATAGATACATAAATCTTAAGAAAAAAATGACAAACAGCTGGTTAGGAGAATAAATGGGAGATTACAAGGTTGTGGTTTTTTTTTTTTAAGATTTATTTTAAAGACGAAATTACAGAGAGAGGTAGAGACAGAGAGAGAGGTCTTCCATCCAATAGTTCGCTCCACAGATGACCACAATGGCTGGAGCTGCACCGATCCGAAGCCAGGAGCCAGGAGCTTCTTCCGGGTCTCCCACACAGGTGCAGGGGCCCAAGGACTTGGGCCATCTTCTACTGCTTTCCCAGGTGTGGTGTTTGTTGATGCAGGTGTGAGTGGTTTTCCTGGCTTGTTCATGGCCATGCAGCTTCCTGGAAAGGAGTTTATGGTAGGTTTACCCCGAGCCTCTCTCCAGGGAGTGGACTGGCACAGAAGCAGTTTATGGTAGTTCTTGTACCTTAGAAATGTCTGCTTTGAGGGGCTGATGCTGTGGCATAGAGGGCAAAGCTGCCAACTGCAGTGCCAGCATCTAACATGGGGGTCGGTTTGAGTCCTGGCTGCTCCACTTCTGATCCAGCTCTCTGCTATGACCGGGAAAAGCAGTAGAAGATGGCCCAAATCCTTGGGCCCCTGCACCCATGTGGGAGACCTGGAAGAAGCTCCTGGCTTCAGATCTGTGCAGCTCCGGCCATTGCAGCCAACTGGGGAGTGAACCATTGGATGGAAGACCTCTCTCTCTCTCTGCCTCTCCTTCTCTTTCTGTGTAACTCTAACTTTCAAATAAATAAATAAATCTTAAAAAAAAAAAAAAGAAATGTCTGCTTGGAGTCAGATTAGAAAAGCTCTGGACAGTCTTTTGCTCATTTGCTGCATCTCAGATGTCTCCAGCTTAAAATAATCCTTGCACTCCTATCAACTCAGAGGGTCTCAGGAGATCCTCACAAGTCTCCATCAGCCCCTCTGGGCTGCTTTTGGAGTGAAAAGGCCCCTCCGAATGTTTGTTTCCTCATCTCCCTGGACCTGCAGAAAGAAACCTCCTGGTTTTGATTTTATAACCCTCTGTCTGAGAGTTAGCCAATGCCTCTCAACAGATTTTAAAAGTTTGCATCCAACTTTTCTAGTTCTCTGCAGGTGTGTGTTAAGTGGCATAGTGGGCTAAGTGTGGCACTGGCATCCCATATGGGTGCTGGTTCGTGTCCCAGCTGCTCCTCTTCTGATCCAGCTCTCTGCGTATGGCCTGGGAAAGCAGTGGAAGAGGCTCAAGTCCATGGGCTGCTGCCCCCTTGTGGGAGACCCAGAGGAAACTCCTGGCTTCCAATGGGCCCAGCTCCGGCCATTGCCGCCATTTGGGGAGTGAACCAGTGTATGGAGGACCTTTCTCTCTGTCTCTCCCTCTCTCTGCCTATAACTCTTTCTCTCAAATAAATAAATAAAATCTTTAAAAAAAAAAAAAAAGATGGCCTACTTTGCCACTGCAAGAACTAAAACATTTTAGGTAGCATTTGGAGGACTCAAAAAACAAGGCTAAGAATACAAATAGTTCTCAGTCCAGCTCGGCCCCCAAATGTCAGCAGTCAGTGCAGTCTGCAACTCGAGCTGTTAAATGTGTTGAGTTCTGGCCAGAGCTGGCCCCAGGTTCAGTCCACCGGAGGCAGTAGAACGACTTCCTCAGTTTCATGCACTGGTTACGTGTTCTCCTCTGGTTCACCACCTCCCAGTGAGGGGTTGCCAGGCAAGAAATAAGACTTGTGAAATCCTGGTGGTAGCCTAGTGTGGTTGAAGCTGCCAGGGAGAAGCCAGTCGTGGGAGGTGATCACAGGGCTCTGTGTGCTCTCCCGGGAGAACCTTGATCCTACTTCTGGCTCTGCCTTCCTCCCACTCGTCTGTTGCTCTCTGTGTCCCTAGGCTGTGGATGATCAATGCGTTTGGGTGCTAAACAATAAAAAGCTATTCCTCTCCAACTGATTTCCTCTGAGACGGCATCCAACTCTCCTGGACATGTTTGCTATACGGTTAGTTATTTTGGAAGTTGTTATTCAGTTTATCATCAGAAAATCTGCTTACCAACCTGGTTTCCCTTGTTACTTTAAAAAATCTACCAGGAGCTGAGGGCTTTGAAAAAATGATCTTTCCTTTTCTTGCTACCTTGCTTTTTTAAACAGCACTTGTCCAGGCAACCTATTTCCATTTTTATTGCTCATAAGTCTGCTTATCTTTTCCTACTGTCAGCTAAATTATTCCAAACTAAGTAGGACAAAGTTACTAGAATCTCTTGCATCAGATTTGATAACCTGTATCTTGTCTGCCTCCTTTTTTTTTATACATTGCACAAGTAATTTCAGATTTATAGTTTTAAAAATTGCTAAGTGTTACATAATTTACATGTTAACATATTCCCTTAAAAGAAAATGAAATGAAGTTTTCCAGTACCTTCTCCCTAAAACACTTGTGCTTGGTAGAAACAATAACAAGGAACATCTACTGCTCACCACACAGTGCTGCTTGTGCTTCCGGTTTTAATTCATTCCCTACGGGCTGAGGGGTTCTCAAAGCCCTGAAGTGATTCTGTGTGTTTGACCTACACATTCTTATTTGGTTTACTGATATGCTCAATAAGATTATGTCTTTTTTTTAAGTATTAATGTTTTTAAGGTTTGTTTACTCTCATCCACTTGAAAGGCAACACTTAGAGAGAGAGAGAGAGAGAGAGAGAGAGAGAGAGAGAGAGGGTTTGATCTTCCCTCTGCTGGTTCATTTCCCAACTGGCTACAACAGCCAGGGTGAGGCTGGCCTGAAACCAGGAGACAAGAACCCCATCCCGGTGTCCCATGTGTTGTGGCAGGGGCCCAAGAACTTGAGGCATGATTTCCTGCTTCCCAGGATACATTGTCAGGGAGGTGGACCAGAAGTAGGGTAGCTGGGATTCGATCTCGCTCTCTGATATGGGCTGTGGCCCCTAAAGATATATCTGACCCTTTGCTTTCTTAGGTTTACAGTGAGCATTGCGTTCATTGTTTTACCTGAATGATCCTGTCCCTACTAACCAGTGTTGACTTCATTTTGCAAGTGAGGAAATGAAATTGAGATATGTATCTTGCTTAAGCAAGACAAAAGGTCATAACTAGAGAATTGTGGGTAAAGGATTCAAGCCAGTACGGCCTTAATATCAATACTGTGTTGAATGCCCTTTTTAAAAATAAAATTTCATCTCTGAGTTCTGCTACCACCCACTTCCCCCAACTCTCCCCCTGCCAGCAAAGTAAGCTGGAAAGCAGTGAGGAGATCTTAAACAAAAACCCAAACCCAAACCATGATTACTAAAGTGCCCAGGTGGGATGGAGAGTTTGGCTTAGCAGTTAGGTCATTGGCATCCCAAATCTAAGTGCCTGGGTTCAAGGCTGGGCTCCAACTCCTGACTGCAGCTTCCGACTACTGCATACCCCTAAAGGCAGCCATGATGGCTTAAGTGATTTAATTCCTGCCACCTGTATGGGAGACCTGGACAGACTTCTGGGCCCCTGGACTTGGGCTGGGCTGGCCCTGGCCATGTAGGTATTCGGGGAGTGAATCAGCGGAGGCGTCCCCTCGCACTGCTGTCTGTCTTGCATATTTAAACAAACCAGAACAAAACAGCAAAGTGGAAGCGGAACTGGCAGAAAAATTGACAATACGCTGAATAGTTTCCAAAGGTACAAAACCAACAGGAGATTTCAGCAAGAGTAGTTTAGACTTCAGAAGAGAACAAGTAAGTAGTTATTATGAGAAAAGTATCTACTATACTGCTCAAAGAATATTCAGATCTTAAAAGCATAATAGGGGAATGAAAATGTTATTGGAAGAGATAATATAATTTATTCAGAACAAATAATAAGATATAATAAAAATATAAGGGACTATCCAGCCACAGCTGAAGTGCATAAAAAATAACGCTAAGGAAATTGATTTTCTCATATAACAATTCTTGATTGATTTACTCATATAACAATTCTTGATTTCCACTGTGTTTTGAGTGGTAGGGATACGACAGGGAACAAAACAGCTACAGCTGCTTTTCTCATGGAGGCCAGAGAGAGGGAAGATCGATGACAGATAATTTCTTTTTTTTTTTTTTTGACAGGCAGAGTGGACAATGAGAGAGAGAGAGACAGACAGAAAGGTCTTCCTTTTGCCGTTGGTTCACCCTCCAATGGCCGCCGCGGACGGTGTGCTGCGGCCGGCGCACCGCGGACGGCGCACCGCGCTCATCCGATGGCAGGAGCCAGGTGCCAGGTGCTTTTCCTGGTCTCCCCATGGGGTGCAGGGCCCAAGCACCTGGGCCATCCTCCACTGCACTCCCGGGCCACAGCAGAGGGCTGGCCTGGAAGAGGGGCAACCGGGACAGAATCCGGTGCCCCAACCGGGACTAGAACCCGGTGTGCCGGCGCCGCAAGGCGGAGGATTAGCCTGTTGAGCCATGGCGCCGGCCTGATGACAGATAATTTCAAAACACATGTACCGAGGCCAGCATTGTAGGACAGAGGTTAAGCTGCCGCCTATGACATCAGCACCCCATGTTAAGTGCTGCTTCCTGTCCTGACTGCTCCACTTCTGATCCGGCTCCAGGCTGATGTGCCTGGGAAAGCAGGGGAAGGCGGCCCTAAGTCCTTGGGCCCCTGTATTCATGTGGGAGACCCGGATCAAGTTCCTGGCTCCTGACTTCAGCCTGGCTCAGTGTTGGCTACTGATTTAGTTGTATATTTCAGTTGTACAAAACAAATAGAGAAAATCTTTAAGATTTGAAGATTCAAGATCTTTAAATGAAATTTTCCAAAAATGTCTGGGGGAAACTCTGTCCTTGCATTTAAGAAGGGCACCTTGCATTTAAATAGTTCAAAAGTGGAATTCCACAATCATGGAAATTCTCCTGTGATGCAATTTGATGTTTCCTTCAGCCGTTCTCTTCATAGTTTATATGAATTAATTTCCCAAAGTCTCACATTTTCAGTGAAAATTTCACAGAGGGGTCTTCTTGCTTCCAAATGTATTTCTTCCACAAATACCCAAGTTTAAGCGCCATCATATACAATATGTGTTTCTTTTCTTATGGGATTTTATTTTTATTTATTTGAGAGAGAGCGAGCGAGCGAGCGATAGATCCAGGTCTTCCACATGGGTGGCAAGGGCCCAAGTACCTGCATTCTGATGAGGGACACTAACCTTGCAAGTAATGATATAACCCTCTGTGTCACTATGCCAGTGCCCTATAATGTGTGGTTTTTTGCTTTTTTTTAAGATTTATTTTTATTTTTTTGAAAGACAGAGTTACATAGAAAGGTAGAGACACAGAAAGAGAGAGGTCTTCCATCTACTGGTTCACTTCCCAAATGGCTGCAATGGCTGGAGCTGAGCTGATTTGAAGCCAGGAGCCAGGAGCTTCTTCCAGGTCTCCCCCATGGATGCAGGGGCCCAAGGACTTGGGCTGCCCTCTGTTGCTTTCCCAGGCATATTATCAAGGAGTTGGATCAGAAGTGGAGCAATCGGGTCTTGAACTGGCGCCTATACGGGATGCTGGTGCTGCAGGCCAGGGCTTTAACCGCGCTGTGCCACAGCACTGGCCCCTACAATGTGTGTTTCTAATGCTGTAATTATGATGCTTGTTTTTGGAGAAAAGTCAATGATTTGGCAATAAAACTTGTACAGCAATAACTGTCATTAGATAGTAGATAAAACATTGCCTGTGTTGCAAGACCAAAATGTCCATGCTTTCCTGAATAAAATTCCATTTCATTTTAATGACATGATCCAATTATTTTGATACATTGATAGCAACGTGCTTTTTCATGTACATCTATCAAATGTAATTCTTGAGGCTGGCGTTGTGTCGTAGGGGGTAACGCTGCTGCCAGCTGCACCTGCATCCCATCTGTATGCCAGTTGGTGTCCCTGCAGCTCCACTTCCAATCCAGGTCCCTCTTAATGGCCTGGAAAAGCAGTGGAAGATGGACCAAGTGCTTGGGCCCCTGCTACCTATGTGGGAGACCTGGATGAGGCTCCAGGCTCCTGACTTTGGCTTGGCCGAGCCCTGGCTGTTGTGGTCATCTGTAGAGTGAGCCAGCAGATGGAAGACATTTTTCTCTCTCTCTCTTTCCCCTTTCTCCTCCTTTCTCTTTCATATTAAATAATCTTAAAATCATGTAATTCTCAATTGTTCATGTCCTCTTCAATATCATGCCATCATTAAAATGTTCCCTTAAGCCACTCAAGCACGCTGGCTAATGAAAAGCACTGTGGTAGGTCAAAGCAGTCTCAGGCAGTTGGAAGGTGCAGGAAAGATCCCGAGCTCTCTGAAAGGCAGGCTAATGCAGTATAGGGTTCTGCGTTACTGTGGGCTGTGTGGCTGAACTTAATGACTCAGTATACGGCAACAATCCTGCTGGGGCCTGCCACCTCCCAGGTCCTGACTGTAAGCTTCAACCTGAGAACCCAACAAGGATTAGATTCCAAAGGCTACATGAGGACCAAACTCAAAGGGCTTTAAACAAACAAACAAACAAACACTCCTTGAAACATGTCTCAGAATGTGGTTGGCAGATGGGCAGTTCAACAATACTGAGAGCTAATTTGAAATGCAAATTTTTGGCCCCTTGAATCAGAATCTGTGGTGATGGGGTTTAAGAATCTGGTTTAGGAGCAGGCATTTGGCACATAGCTAAGCTGCCTCTCAGGACACCTGCCTCCCATATCAGCAAGCTTGGGTTCAAGTCCCAGCTCTGCTCTCCACTGGAGCTTCCTGCTAAGGTGCATTCTAGGAGACAGTGGGTGATGGCTCAATTACCTGGGTCCCTGCCACCCATGTGGGACAACTGAACTGAGTCTGCAGCTCCTGACCTTGGCCTGGCCCATCCCTAGTTGTTGGGGGTTTTAGGGGGGTGAATCAGTGGATAGAAGATTCCCTCTCCCTCCTCTCCCTCTCCCTCCACTCCCTCTCCCACTCCTTCCTCTTCCTCTCCCTCTCTCTCCTCTCTCTCTCTCTCTCCCTCTCTCTCCTCTCCCTCTCCCTCTCCCTCTCTCTCCTCTCCCTCTCCCTCTCCCTCCTCTCCCTCTCCCTCTCCCTCTCTCTCCTCTCCCTCTCCCTCTCCCTCTCCCTCTCTCTCCTCTCCCTCTCCCTCTCCCTCCTCTCCCTCTCCCTCTCCCTCTCCCTCTCCCTCTCCCTCCTCTCCCTTTCCTTCTCTCTGCCACTCAGCATTTAATAAAATCTTAAATAAAAAAGAATGGAAATGTCTTTTCCTCTTAGTTCCGGAAGTCCAAGATTAAGGTACTGGTGGATGCTGGTGAGAGTCTCTGCTTCCTGGAGGGCACCTGCTGCTTTGTCCACTCAGAGGAGGACGCTGCGTCCTTGCACGGTGGCAGGTGGACAGGAACCTTCCCTTTTCACAAGGGCATCAGTCCATTCAAGGGATCTCTGCCAAATGTCTCCCCGAAGGCCCACCTGCCAACACTGTTGTTTTGGGGATTCAGTTTCCAACATGTGAATTTAGGGGGACACATTCAGACCACAAAAGAGTATGCTCATGAAAGAAGGCTTATTTTATTTTATGAGCAACTTAAGGGTTTTTCTCCAAAGGTTTATTTTGTTAATTTTGCCATCCATGTTGGCTTTGCAATTTAAATCTTGGTGAAATATGTAATCCCACACTATCGTCACCATTGCAGCATAATGACTTGCTAGAATGCTTAAAGCTTTGTGGTACACTGGAATATTTCTAGTGAAACAGAGGAGTAAACTGAAGATACATTTGACCAAAATGATGGAAAACTTCTAAAATATATTTTCCCCTTAATTCATTTAGTAGATGGTAACAAAAATGACAGAATACGCTCTTTGATAATTTGAGATGGTAACATGTTTTGAAATGACCTGTGTGGATGTCCTTGTATAAAACTAGAATAAAGAACTCAGCATCAATGGGCTGAATCTGTAGATTAGGCAATACATCTAGAATACAGCAAGGAGGTTAGCCATCAGGGACCGGGGTGACAGCACTTGTCTGTTTAGCTGGGAGAAGTCTTCCAACACTGATATTATTAGAATTACCAGCTCAAGGGGATACTAAACAACAGACCAACTTCTACTTTGTTTTATTTATACTTTAAAATTGCCTCTGGAAAATATACCCCATTATTTCCCGCCATGGCAGGTCATGACCTCATCCTTGGTATTCACCCCAGTGGGATACAGAATGTGAGACAGAGTAATAGAATGAGTGTGTCTACACACCCTCTGGCTTTATCAGATCTTACCATGTTACCATGGTCACTTAAGATTATGACCATAATGAAATAAAACATCGTGGATGTCACTAAAACCCTGTGTACTTTTTTCTCCCCTTCTCTCTCCCCCTAAGTATCTACTATGTAAACTTTAATTTTACTTATTCCTATGCATATTTTAATCTTTTACTACATATGTATGTACCCCTATTATTTTTAATTAAACATAATTTTGAGATAATTATATGTTCAAAGGAAATTGTAGGAAATAATACAGAGGGGCAGGTGTTTGGCCTTGTGATTAAAACACTGCTTTGGACACCCACCCCCCATATCAGAGTGTTCACGTTGGAGTCTTGACTCTGCTCTCAACTTCAGCTTGAGGCTAACACTGATCCTGGCAGGCAGCAAGTGATGCTAGCAACATGGGATACCTGGACTGGGTTCCTGGCTCCCAGCTTCAGCTTGGTCCAGTCTCAACAATTGCAGGCATTCAGGAATAAGTTAGTAGATAGGAGCGCTCGCTCTCACGCTCTCTCTCTCTCAGAAAAATAAACCGGGAGCCAGCACAGTGGTGTAGCAGGTAAAGCTGCCGCCTGCAATGCCAGCATCCCATTTAGGTGCCAGTTCAAGACCCGGCTGCTCCACTTCCGATCCAGCTCTCTGCTATGGCCTGGGAAAACAGTAGAAGATGGCCCAGGTCCTTGGGCCCCTGCAGTCGTTTAGGAGAGCTAGAAGAAGCTCCTGGCTCGGATCGGTGCAGCTCTGGTCGTTGCAGCCAACTGCGGAGTGATGTAGCAGATGGAAGACCTCTCTCTGTCTCTGCCTCTCCTTCTCTGTGTATGGCTTTAAAATAAATAAATAAATCTTTTTTTTTTTTTTTTGAAGAGGGGCTCACGCTGTGGCGCAGCAGGTTAAAGCCCTGGCCTGAACAGCTGGCATCCCATATGGGCGTCACTTCGAGTCCCGGCTGCTCCTCTTCCAATCCAGCTCTTTGCTATGGCCTGGGATAGCAGAGGAAGATGGCCCAAGTGCTTGGGCCCCTTCACCTGCATGGGTGACCCAGAAAAAGCTCCTGGCTCCTAACTTCAGATAGGCATAGCTCTGGCCATTGCAGCCATTTGGGGAGTGAACCAGTGGAAAGAAGACCTCTCTCTGTCTCTACCTCTCTCTGTAACTCCCTTTTAAATAAATAAAATAAATCTTAAAAAAAATAAACTGATAAATATAAATACATTTATCTATAAGGACACAGAGAGATCCTTTGCTCTCATTACCCAGTTTCTCCTGATAACATCTTACAAAATTATATTGCAATGATCACAGCCATATGTGACAACGGCATGGAAAGAATCCCTCCCAGGGCTCTCACAGCCACACCTACTTCTCTCTTGCCCTACTCACTCTTTAATCCATGGCATGATTTTCTTATTTTATAACTTTGTCATTTCAAGAATGTCACATAAATGGAATTATATAGTATAGGGGTACTTCCAAATTTTGTGGAGGGGCTAGCATTGTGGCACAGTGGTTTAAGCTCCCTTTCTCGATGCCAGTATCCCATAGTGGAATTCTGGTTTGAATCCAGGCTGCCCCACTTCCTGCTACTGCATCTGAGAAGACAGCAGGTGATGGCCCAAGCACTTGGATCTATGCAACCTATGTGGGAGATGAGGATAGGGTTCCTAGCTCCTGGCTTCAGCCTGGCCCAGACCTGGCTAATGAGGACATTTAGGGAATAAACCAGTAAATGGAAGAGCAACCGATCTTTCTCTCTCTCTCACTCTCTTTCGTGGCCACTCTACCTTTCAAATAAATAAATAAACCTTAACAAAGGAAAACATTTAAAAAAAAACCAAAAAGTTTGTGGGAAAATGGAATTAAAACCTAGTTCTATTTTGGTGCAAAACATTGTGAAACAAATGCACAGTTTTTTTCATAATATACACTTTCCATGAACTTTTTGAAGCCCTCTCATGGGTGAACTTTTAGGATTGGCATTTCTCACTCTGTATAATTCTCTGGTGGGCCAGCTAAGCCATATTCCTTTCTATTGATGGGTAGCGTTATGTGGAATGGATATACGACAGTTTGTTTAGCCATATGCCTTTTGAAGGACATCTGTGTTTGTAGTTTTTGGCTATCAGGAATAAAGCTGGCAAACACATTTGTGTACAGGTTTTTAGTACACAGCTGTGCACAGAATAAGCACGCAGGAGTTCAATGCGGGCTCATATGTTAGGTGTATGTTTAGTCTCCCTCCCCATTACTTTAATGTGGAATGCACAGAATAGCATTCAAGATGGCTGAACAGTGAGAAGCTGCACTAGCCCCTGCAAGAGACAGACAGATACCAGAAAAAACAAAGGAAAGACGACATTCCCAGGGACTGGGAGAACTTTTCATGGAGAATGGAGAGAGACTCCAAGGAATAGTGAGGAAGGGGGACAGACACGCCACCACCAGCCACTCATGCATCTTCCAGACCAGCTTCCAGCTGGGAAGCACCACCAGCCCAGTGCAAGGTAAGAGGAGGCCACGAGGCCCCACCGCCGATGCTCTGACATGGGGGGGAGTCCACAGTCTCTACTGGCTCTGACTGGAGATTCAGTGTTCCCTGCATGCTGGGGACAGATCTCACAGAGGGGCTAGAGGACACACTGTGGAGTGGTGTGCTTTGTATGGTGCTCATGCCTGGGTGGGTAGGGTGCACTGGCACTGTGAGCTCACCCTAGATTGTGGTTCACCCTGGCACAGAGAAGAGCCAGAGCTGTGAACTCACTAACCAGCTCCACACCCAGGTCGCCCACTGACTGACTGTATCCTGAGGTGGTCCACCACACTCAACTTGGGTGTCACTCTACACTCCTGCCCCACTCACAAACACTGGCCAGAGATCACTGGCCCCACCTAGCACACATTCCTGGAACTCAAGTGGAAGCCTTGGGCACTCTACCAAGCCCCAGGGGTGCATTTTCAAGGAAAAAAAAAAACTTCAGTCTAAACAAGTAAACCCATTCTACAGAGGAGATGGTAGCAAAGTAGTAAGAGATTCCCCGAGATCCACAAAAGTCAACATAGAAACTCAACAAACATGAACAAGGAAGGGACTATGTCTTCCCCAAAGGAACACAGTAATTAATGCTGGACTGTGAAGAAGAGAAGATTGACAAAATGCCTGGAAAACTATTCAAAAGAATGATCATAGGGTCACTCAGAGAAATAGTTCAATGAAATAAGGAAATCAGTTTATGACATGGATAAGAAATTCTGCAGAGATAAGAGATATTAAAAAAAAACAGAAATACCACAAATGAACCACTCAGTAAGTCAAAGAAAAAATTCAGAGGAGAGTTTTAAAAAGAGACTTGGGGCAGGCTGGTGTTGTGACATAGCAGATTAAGCCGCTGCCTGCAATGCTGGCATACTGTAAAGGTGCTGGTTCCTGTCCTAGCTGCTCCATTTCTGATCCAGCTCCCTGCTAATGCTCCTTGGAGGGCCATGGAGGATAGCCCAAGTCCTTGAGCCCCTGCTACCTATGTAGAAGATCTGGATGGAGTTCTAGGCTTCTGACTTAGGCCTGGCTCAGCCCTGGCCATCGTGGCCATTTGGGGAATGAATCAGCAGATGGAAGAGCTTTCTGTCTCTCTCTGCCTCTCCCTCTCTGTAACCCTGCCTTTCAAGTAAATAAATAAATTTACAATAAAGGGGGGGGGGTGAAGGAGGGAGAGAGAGAGAGAGAGAGAGATTGACCTGATGAAGCAGAAGAAGGAATATCTGACCTAGAAGACAGGTCTTTTGAAATATTTCAGTCAGGGGACAGCATGGTAGTGTAGTGGGATAAGTCACTACCTGTAATGCCAGCATCCCATACAGGCACCAATTTGAATCCTGGATACCCCATTTCTGATCTAGATCTCTGCTAACGTACCTGTGAAAGCAGTGGAGGATGGCTCAAGTACTTGGTCCCTTGGAAGAAACTCCTGGCTTCTGGCTTCAGGCTGGCCCAGCCTCAGCCATTGTGTCCATTTGGGGAGTGAACCAATGGATTGAAGATCTGTCTGACTCTCCCTTCTCCTCTTTCTCTCTCTCTCTCTCTCTCTCTCTCTCTCTCTCTCTCTCCCCCTTCTTCCTCCTCCTTTATAACTCTTTCAAATAAATTAATTAAGAAAAAAAATTTAAAAGACCAAAAACAGTGTTTGGGATCTATAGGATATAATCAAATGACCAAATGCATGAGTCTTAAGAGTTCCTGAAGGTATGGGGAAAATGGTTTAGAAAACCTATTCAGTGAAATAATAGCAAAAAAATGCCCCAAATTGGAGAAAGATGTGTATATCCAAATATAGGAAGTGCACAGAACTCCAAATAGGCATGATCAGAAAAGATGCTCACCATGACACTATAGTCAAACTTTCAAAAGTTAAACATAAAGAAAATATCCTAAAATTTGCAAGAGAGAAATGCCAGATCATCTTTAAAGAAACTTCCATGAGACTGATAACAGATCTCTCAACAGAAACTCAGACTACTTTATCCAGCAAAGCTCTCATTCATAAATAAAGGTGAAATACAGGCCATTCATGACAAGCAAAAATTAAAGGAATTTGTCACCACCTAGCCAGGCTTGCAAACGATACTTGGGATGTACTACAGACAGAAAGAGAGAAAGGTAATTAGCATCATGAAAGAACATGAGGAGATTCTAGTAAAGGAACAATAGGAATATTTAAGGAAAAATATTTAAGGAAAAATGACTGGACCAAGTTATTAATTATCAACAATCACCTTGAATATAAATGGACTAAATTCTCCAATTAAAAGATATAGACTTGCTGAATGGATAAAAAAGAAAAACAAGACCCATCTATCTGTTGCCTACAAGAAACATACCTCACCGATACAGAAACACACAGACTGAACATGAAAGGATGGTAAAAGATAGAAATGCGAATGGAAATATGAAACAAGCAGGAGTAACTATACTCTTATTAGACAAAATTTACTTTAAGACAAAAACTGTTAAAAGAGAAAGAAGGTCATTATGTAATAATTAGGGATCAATTCAATAAGAAGATATAACTTTAGTAAATGTATGTGCTCCCAATGCAAGGGTACCCAGTTTCACATAACAAATGTTAATGGATCTAAAGGGGGGTATAAGCTCCAATACAATAATAATGGGAACTTCAACACCCTACTTTCATCAATGGATAGATCAACCAAACAAAAACTCAACAAAGAAACAATAGAACTAATGTACAGACAGGACAGACTGTATGCTAGGCCATAAAGCAAGTCTCAACAAATTAAAGGAAAATTAAATGGTATCATGTGTCTCTTCTGAGCACAATGGGATGAAGCTCTAGAAAACATACAAACATGTGGAGGTTAAACAAGATGCTCCAGAACAAGCAGGTCACAGAAGAAATCAAAAGGAATATACAAAAATTCCTTGAAATCAGTGACAATGAAAACATGTCAAAAATTTTAGTATGTAGCAAAAACATTGTTTAATAGCAAAGTTTACAGCTATAAGTGCCTACATCAAAAAATTGGAAAGGTATCAAATAAATTATTTAGTAATGTAGACGTAGAAAAACAAGAATAAATCAAACCCCAAATTATCAGGAGGAAGAAAATGATGAAAATTAAAGAAGAGCTAAACAAAATGCAAATACAAAAACTATACAAAATATCAGTGAGATAAAGAGCTATTTTTTGAAAAATCAGTGAACCATAGGCCCAACTCACCAAAAAAGAAGACCCAAAATTTAAAAATATCAGAGATGAAAAATGTTACAACCAATACCACAGAAACATAAATAACTGAGAATTATTACAAAAAGCTATTTGAC
The DNA here is from genome assembly GCA_949820135.1 of Sylvilagus floridanus. NCBI lineage: Eukaryota > Metazoa > Chordata > Mammalia > Lagomorpha > Leporidae > Sylvilagus > Sylvilagus floridanus. The sequence goes on along the minus strand of OX463239.1, from coordinate 22,083,253 downwards.
AACAAATTGCAAAATCTAGAAGAAATATTGGCAAATGGAAACCACCAACTTATTTAGACTAAGTGGATGGTATCGTAGGCTTGCAGGATGGTTCAACAGATGCAAATCAATCAATGTGATACACCACGTCATCACAATGAGGGATAAAAACCATACAATTATCTCAATAGGTGCAGAGAAACCATTTAAAAAGATACAATAGCCTTTCATGATAAGAAAAATCTTTTAAAAATTTTGGTGTAGAAGAAAGATATCTCAACCCAATCAAGGCAATCTATGACAATCCCACAGCCAGCATCATATAGAATGGGGAAAAGCTGGAAGCATTCCCACAAAGATCTAGAATCAGATAGGATGCCCACTCTCCCTACTATTATTTAATATAGTTCTGGAAGTTCTAGCGAAAAGCATTAGGCAAGAAAAAGAAACACAGGAATAAGAGGGGAAACACCTAACCCAATTATATGTTTAGAAATGGGGCCTTTGGAAGTGTTTGGACTGGAATGGGTACCTAGAGTCGAGTCCCCTGGTTGAAGTCTGGTGGCTTGTCAAGGCTAGAGATAGCAACACAACCAGACACGCTCCTTAACTCCTGCCGTGTGATGCTCTGTGCCACCTCCAAACTGTGAGCAATAACATCACCACCAGAGGCTATGCCAGCGGGGCCTGCTCCATCTTACGCTGTGAACTTCCAAAATGAGTCAAAATAAACCTATTTCTTTTACAACACCAGGTTGCCTCAAGTATTTCATTATAGTGATGAAAAGCCGGCTTCCATGATATACAGAGGTATCCTTACAAGTGTGGAAATATGTTTTAATGTAACTATTTTTGCAAATTTACACCTTTATTCTTATGGGATTTCTTTTGCTTTTACACAGAATAGTTCTAGTACATATAATTTAACTTTTTAAAGAAAATTAGCATTAGGGGCCAGCGCTGTGGTGCAGCAGGTTAAAGCCTGGCCTGCAGCACTGGCATCCCATATGGGCGCTGGTTCAAGTCCTGGCTGCTCCATATCCAATTCCTCTCCCTGCTAATGGGCCTGGGAGGGCAGTGGAGGATGGCACAAATCCTTGGGCCCCTGCACCCACATGGCAGATATGGAAGAAGCTCCTGGCTTCAGATCAGCTCAGCTCTGGCTATTGCGGCCATTTGGGGAGTGAACCAGCAGACTTAAGAGTCTTTCAAAAAAAAATAATAAAACAAATCTTAAAAAAAACCTTGGGGCCCACAGTGAGAAATACATGTTTAAAAATTAGCATTATACTGTATCTTTCCATGCTATATACATGGTGATCATTAGAGTGGATGTTAGAATTTATTTACCCATCTTCCTAGAGTTAGCCATAATATTTGCACAAATCACTTTCAAAGAATACTTTCACGTACATTACTTCTTCTTTCATTTGAATTCTTTTCTCAAGATTAATTCCTTTGAGGGGAAATTATGGGCCCAATGGGCCAAGTATTTCTGTGATTTCTGGCCCTGTTTAACATCCTTTGCATGGTTGGAAAGAGAGTGCTGACTACGTCAGAGCCACACGGCATAATCAGAGCCTGGTCTCCATGGAGCTATCTTCCCGACATATCAATTTATTGCTGACAACTGATGTTAATTAGAGGTTTATCTGCCTAATGGCTTAACTTCTTGGCATCCTCAATGGTTGTCCTGATGGTTGATGCGGTTAGGTCTGGTGCGTGACCCACATCCGTCTAAGATTTACACTCCTTGTATTGCCACAATGTTCAGTGTATGTTTTAGCCAATGAGGTAATCCTAGGTTTTATAAAGAAATTTCTCTGGAAAACATCTGTTAGCATTCATAAAAGCTCAGAGGGGGCAGGTGTTTGATGCAGTTATTAAAATGCCACTTGGGATCCCACACTCCATAGGAGAGTGACTAAGTTTGAGTCCTGGCTCCACTCCTGAGTCCAGCTTCCTGATAAGGCACACCTTGGGAGGCAGCAGCTGATGGCCCGGGTGGCTGAGTCCCTGCCACCCACCCAGGAGAGTGTGGCTGAGTTCCAGGCTATTGGCTTTGGCCTTGGCCTAGCTCTGGTTGTTGTGGGTATTTGGTGGAGTGAACCAGCAGGTAGATGATCCATCTGTGTCTCTCCCTTAACCTTTCATATAAAAAATAACATGTAAAACTATTAAAAAAAAAAAACCCTTGGAGAACAATATTGGATTGAGTGGCAGAAAAGTGGAACACAGAGTTGTGGACCAAGGGCAGTGGCACCAATTGCTTATGACCATTGTCCAGTTGTGCCTACCCTCCTATGCTGCTGGCGGCAACCTGACGCCATCTGGCTGCAGAAGTGAGCACGAAGCCCAACATTCGTGATTTGCTGAATCAACTGGAAAGCTGGCCCTTCCCCCACCTGCTGGCCAGCATTTGGTGACTTTATCTTAGACATCTGCACATAGTATTTCCAGGGTGGGGGGGTTTATCTCAGCTTACAGTTTGGAGGGTCACAGGCCAAGGTGGACCCTATTAGTTTGGCCTCTGACGGAGGCTGGAACCATCACAGGGCAAGCCGGGAAACAGAGACGCGGGGAGCATTGTCTCCTTCTGCCTTCGCTGTGGTCACTCCTTATGAAGTCACCCTGGCAACCTAATCCCTTCCAACCACTTCCCCAAGGCCCCGTCCCCAGACCCCATGACTTGATCAAGTCTTGGCCTTCAATCCATCAGCCATTAACAACAATTCATTCACCCGTTACACTTCGGGGTTTAAACATCTGCATCAGGTTGGGGCTCCAAATTCTTTTCAAACTACACTTTCTCAGTGATGGTTTTGGTTTATGGTGCCGACTGTGGCCTTCGGCCAGCTATTCTGCTTCCGGGTCAATGCCTCTCTCTCTCTCTCTCTCTCTCTCTCTCTCTCTCTCTCTCTCTCACTGCAGCCTGGTCCCAAGTTCTTTCTGCCACTGCTGCTGCTGCTGACAGGGCTGGGGTTTCCCTTGGGTGGTCACAGCCGGAGTCAGCTGGGGCTGAGGAGCAGTGGTCCCGGCTGGAAAGGGCCCACACATAGCCCAGTGCAGCTGATCACTTAGGATGCATGTTAAGTCCACAGGCATTTGCAACCCGTAAACAAGCGTCTTAGTTTCCACCTGCACCCCTGCAGGCCTCCTCCCCGTCCTTCCCTGCCCCTGACTTCCCAGGACGGTGTCTTGTGGCCGCACCATCTTTGTCCCGACCCTGGCCACGGACAGTTTGCACAGCGCTGCGATGTTCTAGCATAGCTGTGAGTTGGGTTCCTGGCCCCTGTATGGGAGACCCGGACTGAGCTCCCAGCTCCTGGCTTTGACTCGGCCCAGCCCTGTAGCTGCAGGCATGTGGAGAGTGATCCAGTGGATGGAAGGTCTGTCTGTCTCTCTAAATAAATAAATAAATAGAATAAAAATTTTAAAAATGTCTTAGAATTGTATCTACAAAGCACATTGTGAAAACTAATTAAAATAAAAAAAATTTAAATGCTTGAGGGACTTTGAAGTCGTCTGAAGAACAACGTGTTCGGGGCTGGGAAGGTGGAGGTGGAGTAACACCAAGGTATGGCACCAAGGTACAGCAAATGCTTGTCAACTGATACGGAATGACGGGTGTGTTCCTGGTTTTAACCTTGTGAAATTGTGTGTGTGTGTGTGTGTGTTTGCTAAAAGCTAAACATGGGTATAAACTGCAAATATATTTGCTTTATTACAGTTAAGGCTTTAGTACCAGTAGAGTACAGTAGCAGGATGCCACTTGAAAAATGGATTTGCATAGAGAAAAGTCTGAAGGGCATATGAAGGTACTTCAAAAAGTTCATGGAAAATGGAATTTAAAAAAACCTTATATTATTTGTTTTTAAAAGGATTTATTTATTTATTTGAAAGGCAGGGAGTTACAGAGAGGCAGAGGCAGAGAGAGAGAGAGAGAGAGAGAGAGAGAGAGAGAGAGGTCTTCCATCCACTGGTTCGAGAGAGAGAGAGAGAGAGAGAGAGGTCTTCCATCCACTGGTTCGCTCCCCAATTGGCCTCAACAGCCAATTCAGAGCTGGGCCAATCTGAAGCCAGGAGCCAGGAGCTTCTTCTGGGTCTCCCACATGGGTGCAGGGGCAGAAGAACTTGGGCCATCTTCTACTGCTTTCCAAGGTCAAAGCAGAGAGCTGGACCGGAAGTGGAGCAGTCAGGACTCAAACTGGCACCCATATGGGATGCTGGCACTGCAGACAGAGGCTTTACCTGATATACAACTGCACTGATCCCAAAATAAACTTATTTTAGTGCAACAACTTTCGGAATACATGGACAATTTCCCCATAGCACACATTCTGCATGAACTTCTTGAAGACTTCTGTGCATAGACTTGTCCCCTGTATGGCACAAACGTGGATGCGGGCTATGACTGTGCTAAGCTTTCCTCTCTTCTCTTCAATTGTTCACTTATGGTTTCCTCCAGTCACAAGGGTCAATATTATCTTTCAAATAAAATACTGAACATAAATAGGTAGAGCTTCCATTTCATTATGTTTATCTTTTATTTTAATGAACCGTAGCAAATAGAATGCACAATATTGAGCTCCTCTGAGTTGCTCTTGTGAACAAGCTACTTGTAAAAAAATTCGTGCCTAAATACATTCTATTTCTAAAAAGGTTCTAGGACAAAAGTGTGTGACCCACCCCACATATCCTGCGGGAGATGTCAGGAGATAATAGTGTTTGTCAAGGGGATAGTGTGCTGGCTTTCTTTACTTACATCTGATGGAAGAGGCAGATTTTCACTAAGCTGGGGAATGAAAGACGGTGAGAGGAATGTTCTGACTCTCAAATAACCTTTGTGCCAAGGAAACGGCATTTTTATAATGGAAATCCCATGAAAGTTGTTTTCCTCATCCTCAGCATCATGGCCATTTCCATTTGGATAATAATAGCAACACTGCACAGGGACAAAAGGTCACTGCCTTGGCATCTCATGGCTGTGTTTGGATCCGGGTTCTGTTACTGTGTGATTTGGAGCCAATCATTTTTCTTATTGTCAGCTTCTGAATTTTTAAACTGGCAGGTGGCAATGCCAACGTCATAGAGTTCTTTTGTGTGTAACTGAGGTGAGCTAACGAAGGAAGATGCTTTGCTGTGTAATAAGCTTTAGATAGATACAAGCATGTTTTGCTTTCAATGCTATCCCTTGTCTGCAATCCTCAGGATTCAAAGAGTTTTGGGTTTCATATTTTCTTTTGAATTATGAAAAATTTGCATATAGATCATGAGTTATCTTGTGAATAGATACTAATTTTACACAACATTTTAAATAGCTTTGGGTGGGGTGGGGGCATTGTGACCGGCTGTTTAAGACACCTGCATGTCATATTGGAGTTGCCAGTTCTAGTCTCAGCTACTCCATGCTTCTGATCCAGCTTCCTGTTAATGGGCCTGGGAAGCAGCAGATGAGGGCCCAGGTGCTTGGGTTTCTGCCACCCACAAAGGAGACCCAGATCGAGTTCTTAACTCCTGGCTTTGGCCTTGCCCAGCTCTCGCTATTGTGGGCATTTGGGAAGTGAACCAGCATCTCTCTATCTCTGTTTCTCTCTCTCTGTCACTCTGTCTTTCAAATAAATAAATAAATATTTCTAATTTGCAGATGAAGTTTCATAGGGTGGAATTTTCCTCTTGTGGCATCATGTAGGCATTCAAAAAGGTTTGGATTTCGGAGCATTTTTGGATTAACAGTTGCTGTAGGTGATGGGGCTGTGGTGCAATAGGTTGAGCTACCACCTGCAATGCTGGCATCTCATGTGGATGCTGGTTTGAGTCCCAAATACTCCACTTCTGATGCAGCTCCCTGCTGCTGTGCCTAGGAAAGCAGTGGAAGATGGCCCACGTGCTTGGGCCCCTGCACCCACGTGGGAGACCTGGAGGAAGCTCCCGGCTGCTGACTTTGGCCTGGCATAGCCTCAGCTATTGCGGCCATTTTGGGAGTGAACAAGTGGATGGAAGACCTCTCTCTCTCTTTCTCTCTGTCTCTGTACCTCTTTCAAATAAATAAAATAAATCTTTAAAAAGCCCACGATTGCTGCAGTAACAATTGTTGATACAATTCATTGATATCTATTATATCCAAGGCATCACTTTATTACCCTTATGCCTCTCTTTCATTTGTTCTTTAAGTCAGCTTTATGACATGAATGAGAAAACAGAGCCCTAGAGAGTTGAAATTAACCTGCCCAAAGTTAAGGGGGAAAAAAAAGCAACTAAAGAAAGTTAAAGCTGAGGTTTGGACCCATATTTTTATGATTTGAATATCTCCTCTAGTATCTCAATATTTTATAGGGTTCAGGCTTGACTAAGAATTATTGATTACAATGATTTATTTTGGATAATTACCAAGAATAGACTTTACCTAGCTTCTCAGCAAAACTCTGAAACAATTACAGGAAAATATTTGTTTGACCACCAGGTGGCGCTTGACCAAGGTTCTCCAATAATGCTATTCACTTAGCAAGCCTCGCAGTTAAGCTCCCTAGTGAACTAATTTGCCAGGTTCCATAGAGATGAAATAGGAAAAAATAGCAGTGCGTCAATTGATTTAAAGGTATTTATTTTTGAAATGAAGCCTGTTTCAGGAGGTATATGTGAAAAAAATGTGGTAATAAACATTTGGATTATTTTGGAACTTCTATACTTTGGCACCCTATTTGGTGAGTGAAATCCATTTTAATATGTATTACAGTAGCCTCTAATTTAATAATTTTGATAGCAAATATTCTTATTTTTATTAATTAGTTGAAGGAATTGTTATTTTTATTAGTTGATTTAGTTGAAGCTAAATACTTGAAATTTGAGATTTATGGTAGAAATGGGAGTTAGCCATTGATTTTGGCTACAAAGGGGCCAAGAGCATCTATTTTGTGGCAGGAACTGAGCCAGCATAAATCTGTGTCCTAAAAAGATGTAGTCTGATGAGATAATAGCAAATATGTTCTCACTTAATATGCAGTTTATCAACTGAGCACTTTTAGGGAGTGTTATTTTCATTCTGAGTCTCGGTAACTTTTGCAGCTTATGAATCCACAAAATCTTTTGTCCTAGGCACTTAATGAACCTGAAAGCACCCTGCATCGACTGTAATTTCGAGGACATGCACAACCATTCTCTTTTGTCAATAGAGTAGTCGCCCTATGATGTTCACAGAGAGTAAAGACAGAATGAGAAAGATAACTTCGGATTATTGAGTATCTGATACTGGATGCCATAAGTCACTTTGCTTCTCCCTACAACCATCGTGTCACAAGCACGTACGAATGGGTAAATACTAAATGCACGAGTGCCTCTTGTGTGCAAAGCACAGACCTAGGTCGTGGGGAACACAAGCAAAAGCTTCCATGGCCTCCAGTTGCTGAGTTTATGATGTGACTGGAAGATCAGACGCATGACAAAGCGAGTGAGACCAGGAAGTAGCAGCACAGGTCTCCCAAGCAAGATAAAGGCAAACTCCAGCCGAATGCGACAAAGGACGAGTGCTGACTGTAAAGACGGAATTTCTGCACTTGCTGTGGTCGGGAAAGGCTTCGCAGAGGATGCGAGAGACACACGGGGCTTCAACGTGAGAACAGTGGTGGTGACGGAAGAAGAGGAAAGATGGGAGCGAAGCCAAGCCGTGAAGATGGGATATGGAGGAACGTGCCAGCAGATGCGGGGTTAGAGATACAGGGATGTGGACAAGCCCACAACCGCCAGGGGGAACACCTGACCCCACAGAAGCAATGGCCAAACATTTCCTCCACTGCCAATGCCAACCTGAAAACAGGAAGCAGCAATAAAACGTGACTGGCTGGTAGGTGACACATCTGATCTGGAGACCAGTGTGGGGTATCACGGAGGCAAGCTGAAGAGATGGACACCCTGCAGCGCTGGGATGCGCCCGAGGCCGATCAGCTTGTGCGGAGGGCAAGAGCAGTGCGAGGGAGCCTGGGTCATCACGGCCATGCGTCTACTCTGTTCTCCCCTGCCGTGGTTTCCTTTCTGGGTCGTCTGGCCGCTTGTGAACTTCTCTGCCCAAAGGTGGTCAGGGAAAACAGAAGGAAGTGGAGCAAACCTGTCACTCTTTTCTTTCTTATTAACAGCTCTTGCATAGGAATTAAGAGAAATGACGTAAAAGCCATAAAGAAATGTGGGCATCGCCTGTTAATGGCAATATTTTGGCTGTTTCTTGATTGCTATTGTTAACAGAGACAATAGAGTTGGATCGAAGTGAAATGAATGTCGTGACTGCAAAGAGGAAGACTATAATTTTTGGGATCTGGGACACGTGATTCTGGGGAAGAAAAAACTGGTCCACTTGAAAGGAAGCACTGGGTGAGGGTGGCCAACACAGTTCTTTCCTGAACTCGCAAGAACCACCTTCCTGCCAATGATGACCCGTTTGAAAAGAAAGCCGTGGCTTTCAGGAGGATGTGCTGGATTTATTTTGTAGCCACAGGGCAAACACTTCCAGAATGTCTCATCAGCAGAATGATTTTGAGGCTTGAACTAAAACCTAGAGCCTGGGCTAAGAAATGCTAGGTTATTAATATCTGAAGGATAAGGATAGCGTTGGCTTCAGAGTTCCAAATGGCTTTGGGATTTTATTTAGGGACATATGTGGTATCCTTTGAGGCGCTCCTGGCACAACTGCCCCTTGGGAGCTCTTGAAGAGAAGTGAGAAAAAACAATGCATGTTTTGCCCTTGAATATGCAAAAAAAAAAAAAACCTTCAGAAAATTTGGTGATGATTTAAGATGATTCAAAGAGAGACCTAAAATCCAGTGTTTGGCCAAGGAGGTATAGAATGCAGAGGAGACCTGGGCATCTGGTCTACCCTCCCCTACCCTGCAACCATTCATCCCCACAAACTGTGAATCAGAATCCTAGCTCTGCTCCCCCTGTGCAGTGGGATTTTATACCTCATTGTCCTCACAAACGACTGTGAAGTCCCTCAAAGGAGAATCTCACCAGTGTATACTTCCCTGTTAGTTGCTACTGCTTTTCATGCCCTTACTGGCCTTTTGCATATTTAAAAAATCTATTTACTTTTCATTTTATTTGAAAATCAGAGAGACAGGGACAGGGTGAGATCTTCCATCTACTCATTCTCTCCCCAGATGCCTGCAACAGCCAAAGATGGAGGGGGGGAGGCAAAGCCAGGAGCCAGAACTCCATTCAGGGTTCCTGGTTGGGTGGCAAGGACCCAAGCACATGAGCCATCACCTGCTGCCTCCCAGGGTGCCTCGGCAGGAAGCTGGAGTTGGAAGCAGAGCCAGGACTGGAACCAGGCACTCTGACATGGGATGTAGGTGTCCACAACAACAACTTAATTCCTGTGCCCCAACACTTAGTGGCTTAAGATCACATAGCTTTTTTGCGTATACAAATTCATATATCTTATTGTTCTTAATATATTTTTTACTTTTAAGTGACCCACTAATTGTACAGAATCAAAAAGTTCATAAAAATGGAATAAAAGGCATTTATTTTGGTGCACAGTCTTTTCATCATATGCATTTTCCATGAACTTTAAAGAACACTTATATGCATAGCTCTTTAAAAATTTTATCCTAAAACGAATATATCTTTTTATTCCACTTTCCATGAACTTTTGGAGGTATGCCTATACATACCCATGGGGTAGAATGTGACAACTCAGTACATGTGTGCCATGTGTAAGATGCATCAGCTCAGGCGGTTTTCATTTCTTTGTGCTGGGAACATGCAAATGGCTCTCCAGCAGCCTTTTAGAAACGTGCATTTCACTGCTGTCCACCCCACTTCTCCGCCCAGGTCACAGACGTGCATTAGCAGTGACCCCTCCTGTCCCACCAAGCACTGTAAGCCACCCGCAAATGCGGTCCGAAGTCTGAAACGGGCCCAAGGGGAGAGCCCGTTTCCTGCTGCCTTTTCCAGCTTCTAGAGCCGCCCGTGTCCCTCCTCTGCCTTCAGAGCTGGTGGCTTCTTCACCTCTCTCGCCAGGACCTCTGCTCCCCACGTCATGTCTCCTCCCCTAACTGCCCGGGCTTCCTCCGCCCGGCGCCCTGGTGGTTGCTCCCTGGGGCCCGCCTGAGTAATCCAGGGGCACCCTGCCATCTCGAGGCCCCTATTTAATCAACTGACAAAGTCCCTTTTGCCACGTCGGGTGATGCGCTCCCAGGTGCCGGGACCATGTGGGTGCCTATGCGGAGCACCCCAGCTTCTCAGTACCAATTCTCTGAAACCTGGGCACCATGGGGCCTGGGGCCTGTGGGCTGCTCCTTCCTATCCTGGGTCGCTGTCATGCTGGGTGCTTCTTCCTACCCTGGGTCGCTGTCACCCTAGCTTTGCTAGTTTGTGCTGCCTCTTCCCATCAGTGGCCACGGTAGCTGCCGTGCCACAGTTGTGCCCATGGACACCGTCAGGCCTCAAGGCTGAAGTTGGTGACGTCAGCCTGAGGTTGCCCAAGACCACTGTTCTGCTCCTGTGGCTGCCGCCATCAGCAAAGGTACCAGTCAGACTGACAGGTTCCAGTGTTTTCTCGATGATCCATGGGGCTCGATCACGAGCCACGGAAGAACACGAGATAGGCTGAGTGACTGTCACTCCCTCAAACACTGGTCCCCCTGGTCTCGACCCAGCTTCCTCCTGTCCCCAGAGGGTCAGTCTGCCCCTGCAGGCGCCTCTGGCCCCCTCACACTCCCAGCTCTTCTTCCAGGCCCAGATGTTTGGGAATCCCAGGGTAAACACAGCTGGGGCTCAGGCTGCCACGTCCCACACACCCCCCTCCGCCTACCTTCCCCAGTGTTTGCATTCCACACTTGACGAGCTCTGGCTCCTTCCAGAAACACAGGGAATGAACCAATGCACTCCTTAATTGTTCACACTTTCTACCTCGGCTAGCCCGGAGCATCTGGATCACATTGGAGGCCATTTGTCCTAATTTAGCACTTCCTATTAATTGTGTCACGGGTTAGGATGGAAACACATCATTTAGCAACTTCAGCTTTTATAAGCTGTGTCAAGAGCCACACCAAATAGGGTTTGACTGGATTTATTACTGTTGAAAAGGAAATCTTTGATTTCGCTCCTCCTAGCTACTATTGATCCATTTCAAACCGGAGTGTGTGAAATTGGAGCTACAGAGAACATTCTTCCTCCTCCCTTGATCTGGTTAGAATAAGTGTTCCCATGTCATGATGAAGGCGATGAGGGGCTCTCCGTGAACGCCTCTATATTTTAAATGAGGTTGATTTCATAGGATGGATTGTGTACACAAGCCCCAGCCTGTCCTCCCAGGAAATGGGGGAAATCGGAGATTTCCCATGAGCGCCAGTCTGTGCAACAGAGGCGATAGCCCTGATGTCCAAGGAGGGGGTGACCTCATCCCCAGAAACTGGTGTGGAGCCCGACCTGGGCACAGGGAGCGTATTACTGGGGATCCCGGAATCCCGCATGGCTTCTAGTAGGGGAGCCACAGGTTCTCGATGACTCAGGACTGTGTGCGAGTATCTAAGGAGGAAGAAAGGAGAGGAGGATGCAGGGGAGTGGAGAGGGGTTCTGGGGGTCACAGGAGCTGGAGAAGCAGGGACCGGGGACTGGGCTGTCCTTTTCCCGTGGTTCTCTCTACGGATGACCCAGGCCCACACTTTCTTTGTTACTATTTCCTGGGGGACGTTCCTCTCTTGGGAAGAGACGGCCAAGTGAGGTTAGGCCTCAGCATATTTGCTGCTGCCGTCTTGAAAATGTATTGTTACAAAACTTACTGGGTGATGATGTAATGCTGGCGTCTCATATAGGCACCAGTTTGAGTCCCAGCTGCTCCACTTCCAATCCAGCTCCCTGTTAATGGGCCTGGGAAAGCAGCAGAAGATGGCCCAAGTCTTTGGGCCCCTGTACTCATGTGGGAGACCCGGATGAAGGCTCTGGCTTCAGCCTGGCCCAGCCTTGGCTGTTGCGGCCATTTGGGGAGCAAACCAGTGGATTGAAGATCTCTTTCTCTCTCTGTATCTCCTTCTCTTTCTTTAACTCTGCCTTTCAAATAAATAATACCTTTATTTGAGAGTCAGAGAGCAAGGCAGAGAGAGAGACAGAGTGAGGTCTCATCTGCTGGCTCACGTCCCAGGTTCTCAAACCCACCAGGGTCGAATCCAAGTCCCCCATGTGGCCGGCAGGAACCCAACCACTTAAGCTGTGTCCACTGCCTTCCGTGGTATGCACTAGCATGAAGCTGGAGTCAGGAGCAGAGCCAGGGCTTGAACCCAGGCGTCCCAGTAACGGGACATGTACATCCCGAAAGGCGTCTTAACCACTAGGCCAAACACTCAGCCCCATTCGAGTGCTTTAAGTGAGTCGGAACCAGTGTCTTAACTGCTGTGCCAATCGCTTGCCTGGAAAGTGCATTTTCACATTCATACTTACTATAAGATTTGAAGTTGCTTCAAAAATTTCACGGACAAATAGAATTAAAATATAAGTGTACTTTGGTGCAAAACAATGTTTAGACCCATGCCTAGTTGTTTCATAATATGCCTTTCTCTTAACCTTTTTGAAGATCCTTCCTATTCCCAGATTTAAAAAATTGTTATGCAACAATGTAAACTTGTACTTTCCTTCCATTCCTGAAGTGCTTGGTCCCCTCCTACACCTCTTCCCAGTAAAGCCAGGGCTTGAGGGCAGTGCGGTCCATACTCTGACACAAAGAACGCTGCTGCCACCTGCTGGACACTCCCAGGAACTCGAAGGGTTTTTCCACAGGAAGAGGGACAGTTTGATGAATTTCGTTTTGAATTTACTTCAACAGCTGAGAATTGAGCCAAGTATCAAACAGATTAATTTTTGCCTTTGTGAAGGCGTGCACGCCTTTGATCAAGCGGCGCTGCTAATGATTTCCACGTGGTTGCTTCCCAGCTGGCCTTGGAAGTCTTGGCAGGTCGCCGCGGTCTGGGGGGTGGGGGTGTGGGGGGGTCCTCGGGCCTGCAGCCTGGGTTCCTGGCTTTTGGCAGGACTTCCCTTCCCGCCGATGGAAGGTTTGCAGGGGAAAAAAAAATCATTATGTCTGAAATCCTGCCAGGACACATCAGCGCGTTTCCAGGCTGCCATCTCTACCGTGCAGCTCCCCGCAGACGATTTAAAACAAAATCGCCGTGCACCTGTTCCTACCTTGTCATACGGCGTGCTTTTATGTAATTACTCGATTTTGAATCTCATTTCTTAGCAACCTGGGGTCCTCCTTCTGCGCCTTCCTGTCTCCGTGCTAAGGACGACTTGCTTCCAAGGTCACCCGGCCTCACCCTCCCAGGTGAGCCTGGCGGCCGACTAGACTAGGGGCTCGGGGCCCCAGCCTCAGCCAGTGTGCTCAGCTCGGTGCTATTCGTGGCCACACCCTGGGTGATTCAGCAGCTGTCCTATCTTTAGAGCCGTGTCTCTTCCCACACAAGGCTCTTTTCAGCTCCAGTCTGACACTCTGATGTTGCACCAAGACTCCACAGGGTCCGAGAGTAGAATGCGGAGATTCAGGGCCTGCCTTGCAGCAGCAAAAGGGCACTCAGGGCAGGGCGGCAGGGCAGGCTGGTGACCAGGATGCTGCAGGCAATCTGGGGCGGAAGTCCACTGTTTTGCTTGGCTGGGGATGGAGCATCTCACCCTGAGAGGCGTGTGAGGAGCCGATGGATACTTCTCAGCCTGTTAGCACAAGAGCCTCAGACCTCAGCTGGTTGGGTAAGGCCGTAGGAGAGGGTCTTGGGACCCTCCCTCGGTGCCCTGATTTGGGCTAAGTCAACTGGCTGGGAATCCACTGGAGTCAGTGGAAACCTTGAGGAGGTCTGTTCACGCTGTTGGGTATTAAGGTTCTGGTGGTGTGCTTGGATGCTAGCGTCCATGACACACTTTCCCAAATTCTGTCCTCTTGTTTTGACTAGTTACTGTAGCTGGTCTGATTCTGAATGCTATCCCTGGGGCACAGGCTGTTTCTCCCTGCCTCAGTCAAGCAACCAAAGCACCCAAGCTTAATCCTGCCCCTCACTATGTCCTCAGACCTGGGAAACTGGTGTCCCAAACACCTTTCCTCCCAGTGCGCTTCCTGCTCTGCGTGTCTTCAGGGGTAGCCGTGCCTACATCATCGGACACCCAGAGGGCTGTTGTTGGCTCGCGGCAGGCTGGGAGGGAGTCAATCTTCACACTGCTTCTGAAGCTCCTGTTGGCTCAGTGTCTCAGCCTCATCCCGGGAGATGGGGCTGTGTGGCAGAATTTACCACTGTTCTGAGTACTTTCTCTATACAGATGTGTGAGCACGTGTGCACACACACACACACCCCACTTATCGGCCAGACACCTGCTGAACACTTTCCATACGTTTGTTCTAAGATGAACTCTAGGGGATAGGCGAAGGGTTTGGGGATTGTGGTTGTCTCCCCGATACCCATTCTGCCCCTTCTCTCTCTCTGTTTTCCTCTGATTCCCAGAGCCCATCCCTCTGGCCAAAGTGGCTGGTGGCCTACAAAGGATCTTCCAAGTGCACAAGGAAAATGCCTATCATGAAAAACTGTGCATGGTTTTCAATTGTTTTTTGTTCTCAGATAAATTTATCTGTTAATTCCCTTTTCCATGAACTTGTTGAAACAAAGATAGTCCAAGTAGGGGGATGGTTGGATGGTTAGGGAAAAGACACCTCTGCTTATTCAATATGAATAAAAAAGTAGAAACTTCTAGAAGCTTCAGACAGCTGTTTTGCCATCACTGTACAGCTGGCCTTGGGATGAGGGGAGGCTCCAAAGAACAGAGCAGCCAGTGAGGAGTTACGGAGATTACATGAGACATTACATTCTCTGAATGTTTGGGGTTTTATGATCTGTTCCCAAAGGCATACTAACTTATATACACAGGCGTTCTCTCCATTTTACTGACAGAATAAAAGCTTAGAAAGCCTGAGAATCCTTCAGAAAACACCCAAGGTCGGGGCTGGTGTTGTGCTGCAGTGGGTAAAGCTCTGGCCTGCAATGTTGGCATCCAATATGGGTAGTGGTTCATGTCCCGGCTGCTCCACTTCTGATCCAGTTCCCTGCTGACGTTGGGAAAGCAGTGGGCAATGGCCCTGTGCTCATGAGGGAGACCTGGAAGAAGCTCCTAGCTCTGGGCTCCTGGCTTCAGTCTGGTCCAGCCCTGACCATTGTAGCCATCTGGACAGTGAACCAGCAGATGGAAGATCTCTCTGGAAGTTTCTCCATCTCTCTGTCTCCCTCTCTGCATTACTCTGCCTTTTAAATAAATAAATATTTTAGAAAAAAAGGAAAGAAAACACTCAAGGTCACAAAGTTAGAGTCAAACTAGGATTGGAATCCAGGTTGTCTAACTCCAAGGCTCATGCACTGGAGTTGTGTTGTGTTGTGTTGTGTTATGTTGTGTTATTGTGTTATGTTATGCTGGGTTGTGCTATGTTGTGTTATGTTATGCTGGGTTGTGTTAAGTTGTGTTATGCTATGCTGGGTTGTGTTGTATTGTGTTATGTTATGCTGGGTTGTGTTGTGTTGTGTTATGTTATGCTACACTGTGTTATGTTATTCTCTTTAGGAGAACTATTGGAGATCCTGATGTCAGCCATTTAACATGTGTTACTCTCTCCTCAGGGACTAAATCTGGAATCTTACAAGTGAAGCCTGGAGACATGTAAGGAAGACTGGGACACGGGTTGCATGGTACAGGAGCTAGGATTCCTGCCTGTCCATCAAGTTTTCTCCCCTTCCCTGCTAACAGCCCTCTGCCCTCCTCTCTTCCTGCCCCACCTCCCAACCCTTGCCCAGTGAGATTCCCACCGCAACGTCCTCTGGACTGTTAAGTCTTCCTGCAGTGTGTGTGTGGCTGGAGCCGTCACGTGGTCGCTGTGTCCCTAAGAGGAGACCCACCGCTCAATAGAAGCTGCCCAACTGGATTCTCTCCCTGACACCCTCTCTCTTGCCTTCCTGTTTTGCTCTCAGGCTTCCTTCTTACTGCCCCTCTAAAACGGACGCCAGCTTGCCCCAGTCTTTCCCAGCTTCCCTGAGTGTCATCCTCTGATGCTCTGTTCTTGCAATTCAGGAAAGACAGCAAGAGTATCATTGGCCACAAGGGAGGAGGGGGAGGATTCAGGATAAACTACTGCTGCCACCGGACTGGGCACCCAGTGAACAGGCACGGGCTCTGAGGGCCCGCGTAGCCTTCCCATTCCCAGCATCGCTTTCCTGCTCAGGTGCAGTCTGGTTCATCGCCTACTCTCATAGAAGATCTTTTGTTCCAGAGAGCTTAGTGGCCTTTAGCGCCATCCAGCTTTGGCAAGGGGCTGCTGTACCTCCCAGAGAGATTTTAAGAACTTTAAACCTCAGAGTGCAGGCATTGGGGGTGGGTATCTCTGTTTCTTCCTCCCTCAGAATGAATGTTCCTCTCTTTGTACATAAATTCTTGGGTGAAAGAAGGAACCAAGGTAAAAGGGCTCTGCTCAGCTTTCTCATGAACACCTGTGCTCTCAGTTGGTTCTCCAAGTGAACAAACTACCCTTTCCTACGAACATTCTGGCAATGCAATCCCCTGCAACACACATCCCTAGTCTCACTTAGAAGAGCTAAACCCTCTTTTTACGCAAGGAGGTCAACAGATGCTATCTAAAACACAAACATCTAGGAACATCTAGAAATTACAGACCCATTGACTAGAAACATGGAGGCATTATCATAAAAAAGCAGCTAAGAGAATGGAAAATGTTTGCTGTTGAAAAAGTCATTTTTAAATGACTTATAGAATTATTCTAGTTTTTAAACTTCTAACTTTGGGGGAAATTAGTTACTTAAAAAAAAAAACACAACAGTATCTGTTATGGGTTAAGTAGGGCTTGTCTCCCGGAAAATCATGCCAATGTTCAAAATCTGGTATATTAATGGATGAGGGATGGAGGGTGGAGACTTGATCTAACTGTGGCATCTAAGAGGTGTGTCTGGTGAGTTTTTAGGTAATTGGGGGTGTGGCCTCTGGAAGTGGCTCCTGTGAGAGGGTCGATTATTTGAGTTCGAATTCTTCTGGCTTCTCTTTCTGATCCCTAGCTCACCATGTATTGTTCCTCTGGACCTGCCACAATGACCTTCCCCCAGATGCCACATCAGACAATGGGGCTGCCCTGTCTGGAACTGTCACCTCCCAAGTGGAAGCTCAACTACAATTTTTCCTTTCTGAAGAATCTCCTCTTGGGTATGATAGAGAATCTCCTCTAAGGCAATGATAGAGAACTAATACAGCCTTGTTTAGTAGTTTTAAAGATTGCTTTAGCATCATGGATTGTATGCATGATCTCAAAGCCTTAATTTTTTAAAATCTCTCTCCTGTTAGTTTTCCTCGAACATACGGTGATTCACAGATTAGCTCTTGCTGAAGTGGGTGATAACTGATTATAAAAAAAACAAGGAAGGGGCCGGCACTGTGGCGCAGTGGGTTAACACCCTGGCCTGAAGCGCCTGCATCCCAAATGGGCCCTGGTTCAAGACCTAGCTGCTCCACTTCCGATCCAGCTCTCTCCTTTGGCCTGGGAAAGCCACAGAAGATGGCCCAAGTCCTTGGGCCCCTGCACCTGCATGGGAGACCCAGAAGAAGCTCCTGGCTCCTGGCTTTGGATTGGCACAGCTCCGGCCATTGCAGACAATTGGGGAGTGAACCAATGGAAGACCTCTCTCTCTCTCTCTGCCTCTCCTCTGTGTAACTCTAACTTTCAAATAAATAAGTAAATCTTTAAAAACAAAACGAGGAGCACACAGACTGTGTGTGTGCCTATGGACAGGGCTTACGAAAACGTAGCCTGGACAGCTGAGCAACTGGCAGGAATTTCTTCCTTGGGCTCCTCAGGATGACAACAACGGAGTTTCTTCTCCCTTGGGCTGGTTAGTTTACCTGGAGAGTTTTTCTCCATGCCTGACTGACAGCATTCTGTGGCTAAGGTTTGTCTTGATGGGTTCCTGCTGCTATAACACATTATCACATACTGGGTAATTTATATAGAACACAAGTGGATTTCTCACAGTTCTGGGAGCTGGGCAGGCCAAGGCCAAGGCCAAGGCACTGGAAGATTTGGGGATTGGGCGAGTTTGCCTCAAAGATGCTGCCTCGCTGCTGTATGCTCTGCAGTGCCCTCGCCTGGCGCAAGGTGGAAAGGCAGGAAAGGGCTACCTTGTTCCCTCCAGTCCCTGTATAAAGTCCGCCATCCCAGTCACCAAGGCTCTGCCCCCATGACTTATGTTCCTTTTCAAGCTCTTAACACTGTTGCACTGGGGAGTAAATTTCAACATGAATATTAGAGGGGCTGCAAACATTCAAACCACAGCAGGAGTTCACTGTGCAGCATATAAACTTGGCTTAATTTCTGTCTTCAGTACAGCATCCCACCCTCAGCTAAGCCCGCTGTCCGGAATCGAGACCATCTCCAGAGAAATCTCTCGTCCGCTCCGTGGGTGAAGGAGCAGCAGCTGTCCAGCTGCTGGGCAGAGGCCCAATTGCCTTTGGCGAATGGTCTTTCCAGAGAGGCTCACAGTGCAACTCTTCATGCTACCTGCGCACTGAGGTCGGGTATTTGTAGGGTAGATTACTTATCTCTATAGTGCACAAATCTTCAAGTCAAGAGAGCTGAACTTGAGGGGTTGCTATTGGGCATGACAAACATCATCTGTGCTTTGGCTCTCATACAGATGCTAAGATCCTAGGCCCAGACTTTATGGCATCTGGAGTGTGGGGTGAATGCATTTTGTATGTAGGAGAAATGTGGCTGCTGTCACTGAAGGGTGGACTGTGGGGCGCTGTGTTTTCCAGAAGTCCACACCAGTGTCTTCCAGTATGACCTTGTGCTTTCTCATCAAGAGGCGATGTTCATTTTCTGCTCTTCTGAGTAAGGTGGGTCCTGGGACTGCTTCGGCCAATAATCACTGCTAAAGTGATACGGGGCCAGTTCTGGTCTTGGTTCTTGGTCTCTAACTAGTGTGGCAGCTTCTGTTGGAAGCCAGTCGCCATGTGCAAGGTGCACCTATCCTAAGGCCAGTGTGCTGTGAGGAGCCCCAGCCACATGGAGAGGCTCCAGAGAATGAGACTCCCTGTGGGGTGAGGAGAGAGAAGGAGGGAGTGGGCACCAAGGCTCACTAAGGTCCAGAAAGTGAGCAATGACGCCATCGTGGAAGGGATCCTCTGACTTAGCTGCTCCAGTGGTGCCACCAAGATCAGAGATGATCCCGTCAGCTCAAGCCCTTCTTTTATTTCTGACTCATGAAATGATAAGCAAATCAAAATGGTTGCTTTCAACCACTAAGTTTTGGGGTAGGTTTTTATGAACAGTAGGTAATAAAAATACGGCATGACACAGATTTTTCCAAAAATTGGCTTGAGTTCAAGTTCATCAGCACTCCTTCTTCTACAGGTACCAGGAGTCTCCAGTCCTCAAGCCTTCTGTTGTGCAGACCAATATGATTCCTGTGTTTCCCCATTGCCAGCTTTGCTTTGATTTTTCTCACATTTGCTAAGCTGATGATCAATAGTCCATCTTCTTTTTAGCTTCCAAAATCAAATTGCTCTAATTTCTCATTGTTCTCTTCCTTGAGGAGTTATGAATTTCATTCTTCATACTATTTTTGTGGCATGTGTCAGACAGGGGAGGTAAATATATACATTGAACCTGCTATGCTGAATGTCTCCTACATGTTTTATTGACAGCTTAGAATGGCAATGGGGATTTTAGACTTCAGGCACAGAAATATAGTTTTTGTGAGTCATATTGGCCCAGAACACCTCCACAAAAGGCAGGAACTGTGTAGGGATGATTCAGGGACCAACCCTGATTCTGATTCTGGCCAGGAACATTCCTGGGGGTGTGGTTACTATGGGAACATAGTAGGTGCTACAGCTGGCTCTGGAATATAGGCTGTTGGTTGCCAGCAGAAGAAAGGACACACACACACATGCGCACACGCACACACACTATTATGCATTTGTAACTGGGTAAGTTCATGAAAATTCTTGAGTAAGAAAGCAGTAGGGTGAGACTTTCTAGTACCTAGATCATTGCCATTCAAGAGTTAGATATGGCATCTTAGGTGTTTCTGCAGAAAACAGAATACATATAAAACTGAGGTCATAGGTCATAGGAAAAGCTGATAATAAAACTTGTATCACTTTGAGAGTTCCAAGTTCTCCGGTGAGCAACTGAGAGCCTCTCTGACAGAATGGTTTAGCACTCAGAGAGAAACAATTCAGATTTCTGCTATTCTAATGCACAACCAACGATCTGAAACTGGCTATTTTATTTATTTTTATCCTTCAAAAAGTGAGACTGCAGCTCCAATTGAAGTCATGTAAAAAAGTCCTTGGACACTGGCTGGTCGAACTACCCACAATAAAAAAAAAAAACCAATCAACCAGAATGAAGACATGGTCAGCCCCATTGTTATTAATTTTTTCCCTGATTTCACCCTAGCTTCTTCTCCAACATGAAGCCTATGTGGGCCTAACTTGGAGAGAGCCATTTAAACCCAAGTGCTAGGTTTTGAAGGTGTCATTTCTCATGGGAGGAACAAAAGAAATAGACTGCAAAACAGAGCTGACAAACAGAGCTTCAGGGAAATACTGAGTCTGAGAGATCTCTGACATCTGAGAGCTGGGGGAATGAGGATGAAAAAGGACAGGACCGTTTTGGAGAAAAGTTCATGTTGGATGAGCTCCAAGGGCAACACAAAGCGTATTCAATGACTCGAGGCGAGTTCCTTAGGAAAGACTTGGGTGTGAGGAACAGCCCCAGGGAGCTGACCTTGGACTGTGCATCCAAGAAATGAGGCAGCAGAGTTCGAGGAGATTTTGCTAAGTGGGAAATGTAGGGATCATTAAACAGAAAAGAAGAATTAGCTTCAAAGTACAAAGGAATATTCCAGATCCCAGACAACTCCCTAACTAGTGGGGACTTCCAAGTTCTGTGGTGTGTAGGAACTTCTCTAGCAATAAGATAAATAACTCCAAAAGGAAAAGACAAATCACACAAACACAGTCAAACTCAAGAGGAGATGAATGGGGTAGCACTTAAGAACAGAGTCTTTGATGGCCAGATAGTCTGAGATTTTAGTCCTTGTTTCCTCCTGGCTGGTGATTTAGAAAAAGTAATTCATTCTCTGAGCTTTAGATTTCTTTTCTCTACAAGTGGAATAGTAAGATGTATGGCATAGGGTTATTGTGAATATTCAACAAACTATTTGTCAACACTCAGCAGGCACCAGGTACACAGGAAATGACAGCTGTTGCCACCACCTCATCCCCAGCTTCACTGTAGCAGAGCTGCGTGGCGGCCCCCTTAGGGTTCATGCTCCACTCCCATTGAGCACTATTTCTGAGAAGTTGCTTCCCTAACAGGGACTACAATTCCCAGCTATCTTTGCGTGCAGGTGGGACTATGTGACCAAGTTTTGGTCAATGGAATGACAAGTGATATCATGTAAATCACTTTCCAGGTGTAGTCCTTGAATACTTCCTAGGTTGATTGGCCACTCTCACTGTTTCCTCACTGCTACCTGTATGTCACTGTCCAAGGTGACTTTGGGAACCATGGGTCCTTGCCTGATTCCCGAGTGACTGTTTGGAACAAAGATTTCAGAGTCTATCTGTTACAGCAATTAGCATTACCCTAACACAAACAGTATCATCGTGGCTTAGGATCACAGTAGCCTAGCTAAGGCTCAGCTCAAGAATAAGACCTGGGGAAATCGGTCAAAAACAATCCTACCTTACCAGTGACCAGCCTCTGACTGAAAGACCAATCATGGCTGATCTGTGTACTTGTACATTATTCATCCTATTCAGTGTTGTCTCATGGAATTTCTTTTGTCCTGAACAGGGGACTGAACATTTGTCACTAAAGACAAACCCTAGCACGAGGAGTGGGGGAAGAAGAAAGGCCAGGTTAGTTGCGGGACAACATCCGACTTCCTTGGGTGTTGGAACATTCAGCGCTAGTGACTAATACAGGGGAACTTGGGAGTTTTGGACTCTTCCTTGGTTGATTTAAGGACACTGCAAGTCTTTCTATTCTGTTGACGGACGGTTCCGGTTCTCTTAAAAACTGAGCAACTTCTAAGACTTGTGAGTATGAAGTGAGCTAGCCAGCTCAGATTATCTCAAGAAAAACTCTGTGGCTGAGACACCCAAGTCATTCAAAGTCATGGACTACTACTTTTTTTTTTTCCTTTTTTTGTATTTGTAACAGCTGCTCTTTCCTCACGACTTTCTGAGAAAACACCCCTAAAACCACCAGAAGGACAGGCCACTTCATGGAGTCAAGTGTCCAATTATCCCGAGCTGTGCAGCAGAATAAACTGAAATTGCTCTTAGGTGGGAGTGGGCGGAGGCCCCTAGCCTTCAATTGGGGAATGGCGGGGAGGATGTGGGGAGTGAGTGGTAAGAAAGGGGATACCTGAAACTGTGCCAAAGAACTGTGGCATGGCTGGGAGGATGGGGAGGGCTCGCAGGCTCCCCTGCTGTGTGTTCTTCATCTTCCCATCACCTTCCCCCAAACCTCCTCTACTTCTCTGTCTTCTCCTGGATTTGCTCCATGCAGGCCTTCATGGCAACACCGTTAAGGTGCTGCCTCAAGGCTGGGTTGGAGGGAAGCAATGGTCAGGAACTCCTGCACATATCCTCATGCTAGCTGGGCTGAAGTATATTCAACTAGGATGAGGGCAGAGCGTCCAACAGCAGTGGTCAGGGTCTCGGTAGATCACAGAATCAGGAAGTGGGCCTGGGATGCCCTGACTCAAGACTCCTGAGACACATACGTCAGAAAAGCCAACTCTATCATTTGCTGCAACCCAAAGGCAAGGGTTATTTTTACAGCTGTGAACCCTGCGCCACAGTCTTAACTGGAATCTTCAACCAGGCTGGTAGTTGAGAGTCAGCGACTTTAGGTGCTTGGTGGAATAAAACTCATTTCAAAACCTGTTTCTCTCACTTATCCTCCTTTCTCAAGGTTGCTATTAAAGCAGATTTAAGTTTATGGACTCTGAGAAGGGGTGATGAGGAAGGAGACCTTCCTTAGTTCTTAGGGAAGATATTTATAGCCTACTGTTTTGATTTACACAACCAGGAAGAAGGGAACAGATGTTGGGGGCTCTTCAGGCATTAACCAGAATCACAAGGCACTTGAATGCTCTGGTGCATCTTGGTTGGATAACAAAAAAATGATGCTGCTTGGATTTCCTCTCTTGAGTAAGGCATACTGATGTGGAGTGAGGCTCGTGGCCTACCAGGCCAAGCTGTGAAGGTAGTTTGTTTTGTGGGAGAGGGAGAATGCTAAGGTGATCCCTAACAACCTACATGCTAGTATCATAACCTACATGCTAGTATCATGCCCTCCTGGTGAGTGTGAGAGAGACCTGTGAATATGACGAGATGTGATGAAGTTTCTAATTGGATGACTTTGAGTTGACTGAAAGATTGCAGAGTCTATTTGTTTTGGCAGTTAGCGTTGACTTGGCGACACACAAAGCATCATTACGGTTGAAGACTGCAGCAGTCTGGTCAAGACTCAAGAATAATCCTTGGAGAAAACACCTTGAAAAAAATGCTAACTCCCCAGGGACCAGGATGGCACAGAGAGGGCTGTGGTTTGGATGGGAAGACTGACTCTGGCTGATCTGTGTACTTGTAAATCAGTCATCACACTTAGTGTTTTGTCATTGACAGTTCTCCCTCAAGAAGTTAATTTTAATTTTATATGAAAGGCAGAGGGAGGGAGGGGGAAGGGAGGAAAGAATGGGAGGGAGAGAGAGAGAAGAGAAAGACAGAGACAGAGAGATAGATCTTCTATCCATGACTTCACTCCCCAAATGCCCACAGCAGCCTGGGCTGAGCCAGGAAGTCAGGATTCAGGAACTCCATCCAGGTCTCTCAATCTCTTTACATTCTGTCCTAAGCTTCTGACTGAACGTTGACTATTGCATCTATCACTATAAACAAACTTCTGCAGTGAGGTGCCAGGGACAGGCCAGGGGCTTTGCTCACAATCAGTGTGGGTTTGCCCTCATCATGTGGGCACCTAACCAAAGCTAAAGAGCACCAGAGAGTCTTCCTGAGGGCCTGGGGAAAGAGGTGTACTGTGAACTGCAGAGGGAGGTCGCCACGGAGTTCCTCCAGGGGGTCCCAGTGCCTCTAGCATCTAGAGTGACCCTTGGCCCAGAGCCAGTGAGAAAATGGGGAACTTGATGCCAACAACCTGGATGAGCCTGGGAGAGGCCCTGGCATTCCACATGAGAAGGCAGACCCAGTCACAGTTGGAATTCAGCCTTGCAAAATCCTAAGCAGAGAATCTTTTCCTCTGTGCTCACATCCCTAACTCACAGAAATGGCAAGACAATAAATGTGTGTTGTTTTTGGTCAATGAGGTTGTTAGAATTTATTATGCAGGACAGAAAATGAATACCCTCTGTTTATCAACACTTTTCTTTTTTAATCATGGAAAACCAGCAGATGATTGACACAAGGAAGTCTTCAAAAGTTCATGGAAAGTGTAGTACCAAAAAAACTATGCATAGAGTTCAGCTTTTTGGGGTATTTATTGATTTGTTGGAGAATGAGAGGGAGAGAACATGACAGAGTGCTTCCACCTGCTGATTCACTCCCCAGATGCCTGCAAGGGCTGGGGCTGGGCCAGGACTGAAGCAGACGGGCAGGAGTGCAATCCAGGTCTCCTGGGTGGCAGAAACCCAATTACCTGAGTCATCCCCACAGCAGACCAGGGTTCTGCATGAGCAGGAAGCTGGAATCAGCCGCCAGAACTGGGAATTGAACCCAGAAACTCTAGTGTGGGATGTGAACATCTTAACTGCTAAGGCTAAATGTCTGTTCCACTAATTCTTTTTGGCATCAAAAAACAAAACCAAAAAAACCTCCTTACCTTTTAATTCCATTTTTCACAAACCTTTTGAAGTCTCCTTGTATCATGCTACATGTCATTTCACCATATTTTAGGACAAAAACAAAAAGGATAATATTCTGGGGACAAGCGCTGTGGCACAGCAAGTAAGATGCTGCCTGCAGTGCCAGCATCCCACATGGGTGTCAGTTTGAGTCCTGGCTGCTCCACTTGTGAAGTAGCTCCCTGCTAAGGTGCCTAGGAAAGCAGAGGAAGATGGTCCAAGTGCTTGGTCCCCTGCACCCCTGTGGGAGACCCAGAAGAAACTCCTGGCTCCTGGCTTCAGCCTGCCCAACCCTTGCTATTGCAGCCATTTGGGGAGTGCTCCGGTAGATAAAAGATGTATTTCTCTCTCTGTCTCCGACTCTCTCTCCCTCTCCCTCCCTCCCAAAAAAGGTTTAGAATTCACCAGTGAATCCATTGTAAGAAAAAAAAATAATAATATTCTTTTTGAAGCACTCACCTAAGTTTTATGTTTCTCATGCTACTTGGTACCAAAATAATTTGGAAATCTGCTTTGAACTATGTTAGCATAAACACCTTTAAGTCTTCATGTTTTATCACTGTTATGAAGACATTATATTCAAATTTTTAGTGTTTCAAAATTTGGAGGGGCCAGCATTGTGGTCCTTAGGCCGCTGCATACAATGCCAGCATCCTATATGTGAGTACCGGCTGCTCTGCTTCTGATCCAACTCCCTGTTAATGTGCCTGAGGAAGCAGTGGAAGACAGCCCAAGTACATGGGCCCCTACCACCCATATGGGAGATGCAGAAGGAGTTCCAGGCTCCTTGCTTCAGGCTGGCCATTGTGGCTATGGAAGATCTCTTTCTCTCATTCTGTCTCTATCCCTTCTCTCTGTAAATATGCCTTTCAAATAAATAAAATAAATCTTTAAAAAACAACTAATTAGGGGTTGGCGCTATGGCTCACTTGGTTAATCCTCTGCCTGCAGCGCCAGCATCCCATATGGGTGCCGGGTTCTAGTCCCAGTTGCTCCTCTTCCAGTCCAGCTCTCTGCTGTGGCCCGGGAGGGCAGTGGAGGATGGCCCAAGTGCTTGGGCCCCTGCATCTGTATGGGAGACCAGGGAGAGGCACCTGGCTCCTGGCTTTGGGTCGGTGCAGCACTTGCTGTAGCGGCCATTTGGGGAGTGAACCAACAGAAGGAAGACCTTTCTCTCTGTCTCTCTCTCTCACTGTCTATAACTCTGTCAAATAAATTTTTAAAAATAAATAAAAAACAACTAAACAAAATTTGGAGATAATTTCAAACCTCCTGAAAAGTTGGAAGAGCCATGCAAATAACTCCTGGATCCTCTTCACCCAGATTTCTTGACTATTAACATTTTATCACATTTTATCCATTTGCCTATTGGGTTTGTTCTGATAACAGTTCCTAATTCCTGAACACTGCTGCGTGTTCCTGGGACCCTCCCCTTCCTAGCCACCACGTGACTCTTGCAATGAGCAGATCAATGCTGAGCAATCCCACAGACCTCCTGTGGCTTAGTCCATCTTCTGCTGCTACAGTGGGATCCCTCAAGTCTGGGTAATCAATAAAGATTTTTTTTTTATGACTCACGGTTCTGGAGGCTGCAAGTCCAAGATCTGGTAAGTCCTTCTGACGAGGAGCCCACGCTGTCACAATGAGCCAAGGAGCAGAAAGACAGGCAGGTGCCTGGGGAGGAGACAAACATGAGGCCCAGCCTTGCTCCCCAACAAGCAGCTCTTGTGAGAGCAGCATCCGTCCAGACCTCAGGACAGCTCCCTGCTCCCAACAGCCACAATGGCAATCATGTTTCACTGTGAGTTGTTGTACGGGGAAGAAAAACCATATTCAAACCATGGCACCATCCAGTGTTTGTAAACCGTGCTACCAATGTCACTTGCTCTTTTTCAGTCCAGGATTTTCTCCAGGAACACACATGGCATTTGAGTGTATGTCTCCCCAGTCACTGTCAGCCTGGAACAGAGCAGCAGCCTTAGAGGTTACAGGGCTTGGCTGTGCAGGAAGCTCCTTAGCCCGAGGCCCTCCCATGTTTCTACATGACCTGACTCAGCTCCCGCCTTCTCAGCCAGAGTGACTCAGAGGCGTTATCCTGGGGAGAAGGCTGGCTTCTCCAGGGATATCTGATCAATATTCTGTGCGGAGTCACCCAACGTCATGAATAACACAGGGTCTCTGAGGGAATCTTTATCCAGTCTCCACTGATGCCTCCTGTCTGTGTCAACTGCCACCATTCTGTCTACATTCGTTAATTTGCATGCTACCCCACACTTTCTTCATTTCTGGGTTGCAGCGTGATTGTAGGGTTTTCTGCTTTACGTCATGAGTGGCAATCAGAGTCACTTCTTTATTCTGATGCTTAAGTTGTCCTCGCCTTGGCTGGTGTCCTTTAATAGACCCCCAGTAGGTCCCCATCGTTCCTAACGCATTTCCTACTTTCTGACATAACAAGATGCCGCAGCTCATGTATGCTCTGCCTATGCTAGCCATTTCCCCAGGGAGCTCTGCTTCCTACTGGGGAAGCTGCCATTAGAAATCTAGGCTTGGAAGCTTGATGTGCGCATTAGTATTGGCCTGCCACAGCTCCTACACCTTCTCAGTGGATGGGAAAAGGAATATATGTAGAAACACATACATATGCATCATACTCACTTAGAGATATGGGTTCTATTAGAGCGCAACCAAAGAAGTGGAACCATACAATATTTTGCACACACACACACACACACACAATTGGTTTTTACAAGTGTTGGGAGCTGGATGTGGGCACAAACAGAAATTGTCCACAGACATCAGTCAGGAAGGAGAATCAGAGAGGAGGAGACTAAATGCAGTTTAGAAACTGTTTGAATCAGGACAGGCCTAAGTTCTCGTTCTCTCTCTCATTAATAAACTTTAATTTTAAGAGCAGTTTTAGCTTCACAACAAAATTGCTAAGTACAGACTTCTCTTACACCCACATGTCCCCATACATGTGCAACCTTCTTCACTGCTGACATGCCTCAACCACAGTGGTGCCTTTGTAATGACTTAACACAGATACACCATTGTCATCCAAGCCCATAGTTTACATGGTGGCTCACTCTTGGTGTTGTACATTCCATAGGTTTGGGCAGGTGTGCAATGACTGATGTCTAATACTGTTGTGCCCTACAAGCAGTATTTGTCCCTAAACCTTCTGTGCTCCACCTGCAAATCTCTCTCCATCCCAAGTCTTCTTTTAAAAGTGTATTTATTTATTTGAAAAGGAAGAGACACACAGCATGCTCCTAATTGCTGGTTCACTTTCCAAACACATCTAATGGCTGGGGCTGGGCTGCAGATGAAGCCAGGAACTCAATCTGGGTCTACCACATGGGTGGCAGGGACCTGACTATTTTAGCTATCACTCCTAGCATCTGCATCAGTAAGAAGCTGGAGTCAGGAGTCGGAGCTGGATCATGAAGCCAGGTGCTCTGATGTAGGATGATGGTGTCTTCACTGCTAAGCTGAGCAGCCACCCCTTAAGCCTTCTTGTAAAGGCTGTCCAACTGATTGACAGATGCTGGCCCACCCAGCAGCATCTCCCCTGATTAAAAACGGAAGATTAGGGACTTGCATCATATCTGCAGAATTCCTTCACAGCACCACTTAACATTTGATTAAATAGATTTATTGACATTTCTGAAACCTACAGGCTGCATCTACCACTGTGCTGTCCTAAGACTGTACTGCCTAGAGATGCTGTGGCCATCAAAGTCTGTGTAAGGGTGCTCTGATGTTTGTGCAATGCCACCATCCAATGGTGCAGTTCTCAGAATGCATGCATCCCAGTAGCTAAGTGATGGAGGCTGTATGTGCTTGAGGAGGATCCTGCTTGCTTGCTTTCTGTCCTCCAATCCTCCTAAGAGACTATCTCTTGTGGTCTACCCTAACCAGAAACATACCAGACAAGGACTTCTGGGGACAGTAGCTCAGCTTAGCCAAGGTGATCCAGCAAAAAGCAAACACATCCATCTATGATAATTTCTCCATCCATTCAGCTATCCCTCTATCTACCTATTTATCTGTCATCTTTCTCCGGGTTGTAAGTGTATCCCTGTAATTGCAATCAGGTTCCTTTTAGCCTTCTCCATTTTCACATTTCAAAAGTCCTCCTTAGACAGTAAGACACCTGGTTCATATGACCCTCAACACATTCATTTATTTGCTCCATCAATTAACTTTCTGCTCCAGATCACTGGTCCCTGTGCCCTCCATGCCTCTTTGTCCTCCCCTCTGCATTCTTGTTTCCCTGGCTCCTGGTCAAGCTGCTGCCTCCCTCCCTGCCCCTTCTGCGGATGCTGCCATCTTTGGCAGAAGGGAAGGGGCAGAAATGAAAGATGGAATGGGACGAAAGGATAGGAAATGCATGGAGAATGGGAAAGGCAGAAAGGATGGTAGTTCTGCACCATTTTAAAGTGCTTTTTTCCCCCACGTTTCCTCATGTTCAGTCTCACCTCTTTTCAGCTAGAGGCTTCCATTACCTCGGGGAAAATTCAGATTGTTAACGAAGGATTAGAAAAAAGGAAAAACAAATGTATATTCAGCTTTTGACTTCCAATAGGAAGTTCTGAGTCCACAGCAATGCAAGCAAATCAGCAAAGTGTGTTCTAAATTTCAAGTACTCCCTTGACACAGAAAAGGCCAGCTCAGTGGACCATGTGTCACAGCATAGTGGAGAGTGCTGATACAATGTCGAGGGTGCTCCCACCCAACAGGAAGGAGGATAGCAAGGGGAAAGCTCTGTGTGGAGGAAGAAGGAGTGGACAAAGAAGGGAGAATGGGCTGAAGGCAATACCTACGTCCCAGCCCGGGACAGGGTGTTAGAAGGAAAGCAGACACATCCGAGTTGAGGACAGCTAGACTCATGATTGCCTTACTCTCACTCCTATTTGTGACTTCATGAGGACAGGACCTTTCAGGGTCCCCCTGCACGATTATGGGCAAGAGCACGTGGCACTGAAGAATGACAGACGCTCCTGTGTTCTCTCACTGTGCCCTGGCTTCCTCCATGAGGCATGGAGATGCAGTTAAAGGTGCTTGCTGGTTCTTCTGCCAGCTGGTTGATGAAGCAAAAGGAAAAAATGGACTCTGGGGTGAGGAGAGCAGGTGGCCTTCCATGGCAGGCACAACTCAGGGAAGCCATTGGCACCAGGGAGAGATGGGAGGGGCCTCTGAATCCCCCAGAAGCCATCACTACTCATTGTCCATGCTGAGTGCAGACCCCGAGCCACACCAGGCAAGGCTATCTGCCCAGAGATGTCTGGGCTTAGACACTTGAAACAGAGGGCAAAGTGTAGGTATATCAGGTGCCCCCTCATCCATCCTGTGAGGATATTTAAAACTCAGCCCTGCACCAAGACATTCTGATGTGGATGGGATAGGGAGAGGGCGATCTTAAGACATGACGGATGCAATCTTCAGGGTTGGGCTTTGAAAAGCTATGGAATCAAAAGGCAATGAGCTGACCAGTCTCAGAAATGCAAGAAATCCTCTCTTTGCCATCTCCTTCCCTCAACACAAGCAGCATTCCAGTCCCCACCTTGCTCCATCAAGGAATCAGGGTTTGGAGTCACAGAAGCAGCCCAGGATTGCTAACTGAAAGTGAAGAGAGACACATTTGAGTTGTGGTGTTTACACACTGGGACCCCAGCACATTCCTCAACAGCCCCATATCCCAAGCCTGCCGTGGGTTCACGAGTGTCCTACGGAGGCCAGGCTGCTCTGTGGAGACCCCGCACACTACAGTGCACCATTTGCGATTCTCTCGGCCTGGCTTTAGTTGACTCAGCAAATTACTTAGCAGAGGACGATCCATGGTCAAGGGGATGATGCCTGCAGGGAATGCACATCTGGCAGAGAAGCCCTCAATTTGCAGATTGTTGCGGTACCCATGGTGACGAGGATTCTGTATCTTTTTCCAATCTAAGAAAATTTCTTGCAGCTCTCTGTGATGACAACGTGTGGTTCTTGACATCCACATGGGCTGATATAATCCTCAAAGCGTGCTGGATGTTCCTATGGCACTGATGGTTGTTTTGTACTATATTGCCTTACAGTTTTCAAGTTGGACTTGACATCTTGGGATCACAAGTAAATCAGTTTTGCATACCAGGGAACTTTGCCTAACGTGGGTGAATATTTTGGTTACATTCCTGGCTGTTTTTGCAATGGCAATTTCCAAGTGCAAAATCTGAAACCATCTCTCCAGGGGTGGTACTTACTTGAACTCCCACACTTTCATTCATATTTGGGGATGGTTCCTGAAGGAGGTTATCTTTACTGTGAGCATCTGGACCAATGCTATGGATGTTTCCTAATTATTCCCAAAGTCACATAGAGCAGAGATTCTGTAAAAATTGATCCAGAAACTTCCTAGCATAGAAATTTCCAGCTGTAAGCAAGAGCCATGGGCAAGATGAATATTGTCCTGTACTTAAGGAAACACTTGGTTCTGCTGTCCCACCAAAGTAGCTAAGACTAAAGGAAGATGTAGAATAACTGATTGGAAATTTTTTTCTAGATTCTTTCTCCCCCAGGTCTGCAATGAAAATTCTGCTTTGGGATTTGTTCTTGACATAACCACTAAAACGCTGCAGGCTTAATTTAATAAAGTAGGCACTGTTACTCAAAGAGGTCTGGAACTGAAATTCTACATCTGAGAATAAATAAAAGTGGTAAACAAGTTTCTGAACTTCCTGTCCTGTTTATTTCTGGGTAACTGCAAGCCTCCTTACCAATCCAGTTTAATTGATGATGAGCTCATCTTTTCCCTTTGATGTGTCCTTAAAGGTTTTCATTTGAAGGCTGAATCATTCTGAAGACGAGAAAAGAAATACTGGATAAAGAAAGATGGGGAAGGCTGGAAGAGGGAGGGGCGAGAGTATCGTTTCTTGGAGCAGATGCTGTTACTCAGTGTTAGTGAAGGAATGATAAACACCATGGCAATAAGACAAGTAATGATTTGTACCCCAAAAGCTGTTCCATGGAGTCATGTAGTAAGTCATAAAAGGACAAAAATCAACCAAATTTTCCCTTGGAAAAGCTTAAGAGGCAGAGGGAATAAGGTCAGAATGTATTATATAGCTCAATGGAAAAACACAGAAGATATGGAAAATCCTGAAGTTTACTACATGCCAGCAAAATCCACAGCAGTGCTGCATAGAGGAGCCACCGGATCAAGGTGCTGTAGTGTGTTTCTGCATCCAGGTGTGAGGAAGGGACAGGTATAGTCTAGTCCATGGTGGAAGGACTTAGGGTCACTTCCCAGGAGAGAGAAAGAGCTACAAACAATACAGTTTCGGCAGGTTATGATGTCACTGCCTCCTACTCACTACTCTCTAAGAACCCCTTTCTCCTCATACTTTCACTTGTGGTTAGAAGAGAAAATCTAGCAACTATTTGATGTTGAGGATTTATCGCATGTCTGACCCCATTCTAAGTGTTTTATGTGTTTTTCTCATGGAAGAGATTAGGCTATTAAGACATAGACATGTTGAATAGTAATTGACAACACATTTTGAATTCATACAGGGTCTTTCTCCATTGATTAAGACAGGAAGAAAAGAGGTGGGCAACAGGATTAAACTTCAGACCTCAACTTTTTAAAGTCTGGGGTCATTTATCAACTTTATATCCTGAGACTTAAACTCTAGTGCTTACCACTGATTTGTGTGGGAAACTCATTTGACCTAGGGCCAAGAAATGAAACAACTGGATTTATGCCCACGACCACTGTTTGGAGGGTGAGGGAGAGATGGCTTCCTGTCCACGTTGCTAGGAGTGGCTCTCACAAAGATCCAGCCACATTTCCTAGACTTCTTTAGCACCTGTATGGGGCCACATGACCAGAGGAACTTGGGTAGAGTTGACACATGTCACTTGTGAGTTGATGTGGTTAAAAAGCATGTGTGTTTTCATTGCCCTCAACCTCCCTATCGGCCAGCTGCAAATCTGCCCACGATGACTCTGGAGCTCAGCACTGAAGGAGGCAGAATTTCTGAAGGCCCAGTGCTTGGTCAACTGTGTGGGCAGAGGTCCCATCTGACTCATCCCCACTCCTCCCACACACGCTCATGCACACGAAACAGAGACAGATGTTTCACTGTACACAAGAAATTAACTCACAGAACGTATTAAGCCACTGAGGTTTCTGGCTCTCTCTCTCATCAGCTAGAGCTACACTAACGAACAAGGAAGATTGCTTTGCACCATTAAATCTCAATCATTTATGCTAGTTTCCTTACCAACAGAAAATCTGCTTGTGAATGAAGCAAGTGGGAAAGAGTTATTTTGTAAATGCATATAAGGCCAATTAAAAAAAAAAAACCCAGCAAGGAAAAGCGAGAGTCATCTTCAGGTATTATTCTTAGAAAACCATCATTTAAAAATCCAATCATTTCAAAGAAAAGTAGGTAGTACTAGGTGGCAGAATTTAAGAGTGAAAAGCAATATGTAAGATACCATTTATTTACACACAGCTTGCTGATTTTAAAGCATTTATCAATTTATTTAGTACGATACTTCTGCAGAGTCCTGTGACAATGATGACTGTGCTTATGAAAAATAACAGGAAGGTTCCTGAGGGCTACATTCTTGGCTGTGTGAAGAGCATTACCTGGGATTCTTATTTAATTCAGACAACCTCCAGGAGATTGGCAGTATAGTTACCCTTATTTTAAAATAGGAGACCCGAGGATGTTAATAGTCAGTTGAATATCACAGCACAGGAAGCGGTTAAGTCAGGAACCAAACATGAGGCTGAGTGTTGAGCCTGGGTTCTGTACTGCTACATCAGGTAACTTTTCAGTTCGTGGATGGCATTGTGGCCACTTGTGGAAGAAAGTGCGAAGGCCCCGTGTGTTGAAATGAGTAGCTGAGGTCTACACTGCCAGGATTTGTCAAAGGCAGATTTTCTGACTTCAACTTCAGTGCTCTTTCAACTTGGAATACCACAAATTAAAGCAAACACTAACTTGGTTATGGGGCAGACAGTCAATATTTTTAGAGTGTTTATAGAAAGGAAGTAATTTTGGCCTGGCCAAAGAGCCAACTGAAGGTAGTTTTACATTCCTATTTCAAAAAGAATCATTCAAATTGGGAAAAATTCCCATGGTGCTGGATCACTCTGTGGGCTATTTAGGGAGCGCAAACCCCTGCAGCTCCTGTTCCAGCCCCTTTAAAAGCAAGTTTTGTAGATTATCTCACCGGGCTTGGTGCCCTCTGAGTCTAATGCACAGCATTTCTTGGTGTTTGGCAAGAACTGACTGGCAAGAAAGCATCTGTGTGGTTAGGTTTTGTGTGTGACCCTCACTGGGAGGTTAAGGCCGGTTTTCACGTCTGTGCCCCTACACCCTGCTCACCTCTTTTCTCCCTGGTGGGGCAGAGGCAGAGCCAGGGGCCTGGAGTCCCACTCTCAGGGTTCACATCCCATCTCTAGCATGCTCTGGTACATGACAGGGATCCTATGCTTCAGTTTCCTCATTGGTAACAGAGGGAGATACGGATTTGGCTTCCTGTGGTTGAAGAGCTAACACATGTTCCCGACAGAGCCCTTGTGATAGCTGGGGCAAGGCCCCCCAAATTCACACGTCAGAAACTTCAGCTCCAGGGTAACCAGGCTGAGAGGTGGGGCCTGTGCTTGGGGCACCAATGTGGTTATCGCAGGATGGACAATTCTGGCCCAATTTATTCTCTTTTTCATGTACAATCATCTGCCCTTCCGCCATGTTGAGAAGAGGCTGCATGGTGCTCCTGGACTTTCCAAGCTCCAGAATCATGAACCAAATCTCGTCTTAAAATAAATTACCTGGTCTGAGGCCTTCTGCTGTAGCAACAGAAAATGGACTGAGATAGCTTCAGGAGCAGGTGCATAGCGAAGGCTCGGTAGGATTTAGCTACAGTTACTGCAGACGCCTGGAGGAGGAAGCATCTGATTAAAGAGAAGGCAGTCACCCTGCCTACTTGAGCTGTCTACTCATCCGTTCGCCAGTGCCTTTGAACTCTGAGTTTGGCCTAGAAAACAGGGGTTTGAAGGAACCAGTCGGCAATCAGGTTTGTTGAAACAGGAATAGCCCAAAGATGCACAACTGGACTTCCAAGCTCCGGGCAGCATCAGGAACCTTGGATGGAACAGCTCGTCCTGAGTGTTGTTTTGATCATCCCTTGTTCATCTTGGGCAGAACCAACAGATGACTCCTGGGGAATGACTTCAACCAACCTGTCTTTCTTCTTCCCACTCACACGTATTTTTGCTCAGTAAGAAAAAAAAAAATGCTGCTGTGGGCATTCTGATTTCATCCTGGTTTTCTGGTCTTGGCATACTCCGTTCACTTGCTGGTTAGTGGTGAGAAGCCAGGTGAAGCTCCAGCATCGCAAGGGAAGTACACAGCTCTGGGTCCAAAGCCCTTCTCTCACCTCCGTGGCCTCCTAGCCCAGCACTGCCTGGAGCAATGTGGCTCCAGGCCACAAGAACTTCCAGAAGACAGGAATGCTCAGGGGGCCGGAGAAGCTGAAGGCAGGCACGGAGCAACTCAGATGAGCCCTAGAAGCAGGTGTGACAAAGCGGGTGGAGGGCAGGGAACAATGGCTCACAGGGTTCCATTTGAGGCGGGCCCAGAGAGCACGTGAGCTCCAGACAAGAGCCATGGAGCAGAGTCGGCCCAGAGCTTTACCACTCAGGGCTGCAGCCGAATTCCCAGGCTCCTCTTTCCTGGCCCCTTTCCCCACGCCTATTCTGCTAATGCAGTCCTTACATTGTCTACGAACGTTCCCAGGGATGATGAGTTCTAAGAGCAGTTCAGAGCCTCTGGGCCCTTTCCCCTGGCTCCTTCCTAAAGCCACTGTCATCACCACCAGGTGAGTGGTTCTTCCTTTTGGGCTGTGTAGAGGAGAAACAAACGCCTTGAGAAAAAGCACTGAAGTGGGTGGCAGGAACTCAGCCACCGTCCCCAGGTGAGCGACCTTGCGGGCACTCTAGTGGATGTCGTAGTGCATCACATGCTAACAGCGCACTCACCTAAGCTGCTGGGCGTACTGGCTGCTGATGGCTAATGGCTGAAGCCAGATGTGAGCTATTAGCCCCTGGTCTACGGTTCTGGCTACGGTGATTACGACCCATTTGGGGAGGGAACCAGTGGATGGCAGCTCTCTATCTTTCCTTCTCTCTCTGACTCTGACTTTCAAATCAATGAATTTTTTTAAATAACGTACATGCAAACTTGAATACAAGTGGGGATAATGCACACTGTTTTATCAAGAAATCAAGTAGGCATAGATCAGTCTCACCTTGCACTTCAGAATTATAAAATGTACAATATGACTCAGCCATTTAAAAGACTTCTGTGTATTGAAAGAGAAAAATGCCCATGAGGTATTAAGTTAAAAATAAGTAATAGGACAGTTTTGTAAAATGTTCCTAGTTTTACACAGTTGTAGCAAACATAATAAGACTTACTATTTGCACATAGGAAAATAACCAGCAAAATACACAAACTTCATGACCATTCCATCTGAGGCTGATATGGGGGCTTTCGCTTTGCAGAGGGATATGTCAGTATGGATGGCTTAGAAGTTCTACACTGAGAAGGTATTATTTTTGAAATGATAAGCATAAATTTAAAAAAGTAGATGAAAACCTGCAAGCCTAACTCTCTGAAGAAAATCTTGTGAAGTAAACAAGGTGACTGTGCCCAAGTCAAGTGCTTTCATCCCTGACCTAAGCCTGTCCTCTGACCACGTGGTTTAGTGTCGGCAAATGCTGGCTGCCTCCAGCAATTTGTGTTCCGTATTGCAAACTTTTCTGTTCCCATCCTCCTAACGATACGGGTGTTCAATGCCATATGATTGCACTCTTGACTGCTCTCTCTCCACGTCACCACTCTCCCGTTAGCATTTCACCTCTCTCTTTCAAACCACCTGGTTCCAGGCCTCTGGGCTCTCCTTCCTTAGAAGGCGTGCTGAGCTGACCTTCACGGAGGGTAAGGGACCCCTTGCTCTGGATGCCACCCTGATCCTAGATGACCATTCTCCTTCCCAACAGAGACCCGCCCACCGTCCCACCCCCCACCCCCAAGCTCAGGGCAACACTCTACCCTTCAAACCTTAGTGTGTGTCGAGTATTAACTGGTGGTTTGCTCAATGTGCAGAATCCTAGCTACAGTGGTTCTACGGGGTGGGCCCAGGAATCTGCATTTTAACCAAGCATCTCAGATGAGTCTGTTCTGCCCCAGGCATTCTATGGAGATGCTTCAGTCACTACCATCAGGGAGGGACCCAAGGTCTCTTTATTGTCCATCAAAATGCTGCTGCTTTCACCTGTTTTAGACTTAGGGATTTGGCAAAATTTTAACTGACCTCCATATACATATCCAACTCTAGCCATGCATCTCCTTTTGTACCCGATTTTTTTTTCCAAAAGAAATCTTTTATTTAAGGAATACAAACTTCATGCATTTCCTAAGTACAACTTTAAAAATACAGTGTGGGGCCGGTGCCGTGGCATAGCGGGTAAGGCCATACCACCTGTAGTACCAACATCCCATATGGGTGCTAGTTCAAGTCCTGGCTGCTCTACCTTTTTAAAGATTTACTTATTTATTGAAAGAGTTACACACACAGAGAGAAAGAGAGGCAGAGAGAGAGAGGTCTTTCATCTGCTGGATCACTCTCCAGTTGGCCACAATGGCTACAGTTGTGCCAATCTGAAGCCAGGAGTCAGGAGCTTCTTCTAGGCCTCCTAGATGGGTGCAGGGGCCCAAGAAGTTGGGCCATATTCCACTGCTTTCCCAGGACATATCAGAAAGCTGGATTGGAAGTGGAATAGCTGGGACTTGAACTGGTGTCCATATGGGATGCCCATATGCAGGCGACAGCTTTACCTGATACACCACAGCACCGGCCCCTCTGCTCCACTTCTGATCCAGCTCTCTGCTATGGCCTGGGAAAGCAGTAGAAGATGGCCCAAGTCCTTGGGCCCTTGCATCTGCATGGGAGACCTGGAAGAAGCTCCTGGCTCCTGGCTCCTGGCTTCAGATTGGTGCAGCTCCGGCTGTTGTGGCCATCTGGGGAATGAACCATTGGATGGAAGACCTCTCTCTCCCTCTCTCTCTCTCTCTCTCTCTGCCTCTTTGTAACTCTGCCTTTCAAATAAATAAATAAATAAATCTTTTTTTTTTAAAGAAAGGAATACAGTGATTCTTCCCACCAAACTGCTCTCCCACCCACACTCCCATCCCTCTTCCTCCTCCCTCTCCCTTTCCCAGTCCCATTCTCCACTAAGATCCATTTTCAATTAATTTTATACACAGAAAACCAACTCTACACTAAGTAGAGTTCAACAATTTGCACAAAAAGAAGAAAAAAAAACCTGTTCCTCAACAGTCAAGACAAGGGCTGTTCAAAGTCACTGCATCCTGAAGTTAATTGCATTTTTTTTAGAAACTTAATTAACTTTAAAGAAACACTCAAGAATGATCCATCTTCTGTGAGCAGTTAGACATAACTATAACTTATGAGACATCAGAATATCCTCCACTTAATACATTAAAAGAAAGTACGTCCTTGAGAACGAGTTTTATCATTAATTAAGGATGCACCTAAGAAAACAAGCAATGGAGTTGAACACTTAGGCATAACTAAAACTTATGAGACATAGGAATATCTTCTACTTAATAAACTAAAACGAAATAAATCTTTGAGAATAAGTTTTACTGTTAACTCTCATAATACAACTTTGAGGACAGAAGTCCTGCATGGGAAGTTAGTATACAGTGACTCCTATTAATTTAACAATTAACACTCTTACATATAACCTCAGTAATCACCCAAGGCTCTTGACATGAGCTGCCTAGGCTATGCAAGTCTTCTGAATCCACAGACTCCACCAGTACTTAGACAAGGCTATAAGCAAAGTGGAAGTTCTCTCCTCCCTTCA
The DNA here is from genome assembly GCA_949820135.1 of Sylvilagus floridanus. NCBI lineage: Eukaryota > Metazoa > Chordata > Mammalia > Lagomorpha > Leporidae > Sylvilagus > Sylvilagus floridanus. The sequence goes on along the minus strand of OX463239.1, from coordinate 22,044,361 downwards.
GAGAAAAGTACATCCTTCTTTGATGGCCCCTTCTTTCCACTGGGGTCTCACTGAGGTCCTTCCTGTTGGACATTTTTTGCTGCAGTGTCTTGGCTTTCCATGCCTGCACCTCAATTTGAAAGGCCTTAGTCAAACCTATGATTCAAAACTAAGCAAGCATGGGACTGGCACTATGGCATAGAGCCACTGCCTGTGATGCCAGGAACCCATATGGGCACTGGTTTGTGTCCTGGCTCCTCCACTTCCAATCCAGCTCCCTGCTAATGTACCTGGGAAGGCAGAAGATAGCCTAAGTACGTAGACACTTGCTACCTACATAAGGGACCTATATGAGGCTCTTGGCTTCAGCCTGGCCCAGCCCTGGCTGTTGTAACCATCTGGGCAGTGAATCAGCAGACAGAGGATCTCTCTCTCTCTCTCTCTCTTTCTCTGTCTCTCTCTCCCTGCCTTTCCAATAAATAAATAAATCTTAATAAAAAATGCAAGTGAAGAAATATTCCTCAAACTCACTCTTTTTAGCTTTATTATGGTTTTACATTGAAAAACATATCCAGAATTCATTTTTCTGGCATTACATATGTGATTTCATATTAAATAAAATAAATCTTCTTTAAAAAGAATTATTTGAAAGAGAGAGAGAAAAAGAAAGAGAGAGAGAGATCTTCCATCTGCAGGTTCACTCCCAAAATGCCAACCACCAGAGCTGGGAGAGGATGAAGCCAGGAGCCAGAAGCCCGTATGCAGGTGCAGGGGCCCAAACATTTGGGCCATGCTCCATTGCCTTCCCAGGTTCACTAGCAAGGAGCTGAATTTGAAGAGGAACAGCTGAGACTTGAACCGATGCCTTAATTTTTTTTTTTAAGATTTGTTTATTTGAAAGGCAGAGTTACAGAGAGAGGGAAACACACACACATAGATCTTCTGTCTGCTGGTTCCCTCTAGAAATGACTACAACAGCTGGGTGGGGCCAGGATGAAGGCAGGAACTAGGAATTCCATCTAGGTCTCCCATGTGGGTGGCAGGGGTCCAAAGACTCGGGCCATCTTCCACTGTTCTCTCACATGCATTAGCAGAGAGCTGGACCAGAAGTGGGGCAGCCAGGAGTTGAACCAGCACCCATATTGGATGCTGGTGTCGCAGGTGGCAGCTTAGCTCACTGCATCACAACACCAGCTCATCTAATTTTTATTCCGAATAATTCATTATCATGTTGGGAATATTTATTGGATAATCTCTCCTTCCATAGATTTGAGATGAAGCCTTTATCCTAAATCACATGCCTACCTGGGCCTATTTCTGGATGTCTTATTTCCTGAGAGTGCTGCTATTCTACTGCTTTCATTATTTTTAATTATAATACCTTTTATAGCACAGCTCACTATCTGGCATATCATCTTTCCTCATCTGTTTGGTTATTTTTTATGTATTGACTTTCCTATCTAAAGGAATTTTTTCTTGGTTCTTGACAACTCTGAGATCTTAGTTGGAATTTCATTCAATTTACAAATTAATGTCGTAGAGATGGAGAGGGGGACACAACTGTCCTTGACTGCTGAGTATGCTCCTGGGGAATAATCAACATCATGACTCTTCTTTTAAGAGTACATCCCTCGGCCGGCGCCGCGGCTCACTAGGTTGATCCTCCACCTGTGGCGCCAGCACCTCGGGTTCTAGTCCCGGTCGGGGCACTGGATTCTGTCTTGGTTGCTCCTCTTCCAGGTCAGCTCTCTGCTGTGGCCTGGGAGTGCAGTGGAGGATGGCCCAAGTGCTTGGGCCCTGCACCCCATGGGAGACCAGGAGAAGCACCTGGCTCCTGGCTTCGAATCAGCGCACTTGGGGGGTGAACCAATGGAAAAGGAAGACCTTTCTTTCTCTTTCTTTCTCTCTCTCTCTCTCTCTCTCTCTCTCTCACTGTCTAACTCTGCCTGTCAGGAAAAAAAAAAAAAAAAAAAGAGTACATCCCTGAAGTAAGCTTTGTGACAGCTTTATTGTAGGATCTGCAGATTTCTGCTCAAGTGTTCAGTGCAGAGGGAGTCCAGAAGTCTTGTGCAGCCAACTCTGAAATAAGATGTTTGGATTCAAAGTCTGGCTTGTATTACCAACTATGAAATTTTGGGCAAACCTGCTTGCCTTAGTTTTCACTTCTGTAAATTGGGGCTGATAGTAATAGTTCCTAGCTCATTGTGAAGGGAATAAAGCAAGCATGCCAAGCACTTAAAACATTCTGGCACACATGGAGTACAGTATATGTTTGAAGTTGGGCTCTCCTTCCATAGCTGCAGCTGTGTGGTGCAGAAGTAAATTACTTACGTAGCTTATGTTAGTGTATAGGACACAAGTGAAGACCTTCAAGTGAGAAAGACTTAAACATGTGAAAGAGGGAAGGAGAAGACCAACTGAGAGACAGCATTTCCAGCACTGAGGATTTCCAGCTCGTGTAAGGCAGAAGAGCCCCCCCCCCCCCAAAAGCTGTCCCCTTGCAGAAAGGCAGGGGCACGGGTTGTGTGACTATAGAGCCAACCTCACAACAGCTCACAGGAGAAGGGAACTGGCGGATTCAGGCCAGTCTTGTTCAGGACTGGTAGTTCCCAATGGATGACTTAACCCTGCTCTGGTTTCTGTAGGAGTTGGGTTGCCACTGAAGCTCAGGCACCTTTTTCAAGCTTGCCCCGGGGAACTAACTATCTTCATATTTTAGATATTCGTTAATCACTCCTTGGTCTGTACTCCACTGTATAAGTGAGTGTTATCACACATTGAACTGATTTTAGTTTTTGTGGTCTTAACTCAATAGATTGCAAACCAGTTATCTCTCAACACTGTTTCACCTGGGTCTCTAGGTACTTTGACAAAATTCTAGCCAAGACCAAGACTCAACCGATGTTCCAGTGCATGATGCAATCCCCGGGCCTGTGCAAACACTGGGGACAAGGACCTCTGTGCACTGACGACTGGAAATGCTGTGATCTTAGCTTATCCCACCTCTGTGGATTGTTTCCTCATCTTTAAAGGAAGAGTTGTTGACCTGGCAATGAATTCCAACCCTAGCAGCAAATGCTAGTCTCCTGTTGAACTGAAAACCATATCTCCTGCCCAGACCCCACCAACATGGATTGGATCAGAAGCTCTGGTGTCTTAGCAGACACACTGTCCCCAGGCTATTCTGCTATGCACCCACAATGCCATCCACTGGGCAGCTCAGACTCTCAAAAGGAGACAGAAGCAAATGCAAGCAAGACCTATAGTCTTCTGATGCCACCTTGTGAGGTGCCAAATATTCACACCCACTGTTCTCCAGAGGAGGTATCCTTGGTCTATGTAGTCTAGAATAGAACTGCAGTCCATAAAATGGTTCAGAAAGTCATGAATCAGTATATTTTAGTAAGATACATGAGAGTGCACACAAATTAGAAGATGTGACGCTTGCCAAGATAAAAGTCACCCGCCAGAGCCACGTTCAGTACGTGCAGCACTTCAGGTTCACGGATGCCCTGTCCTGCAGCATTCTCACAGTCACGCTCACACTGGAAGTAGCCTGGCCTGTGCGATTTCTAAACCCCACACACCAGACAGCTGTGTTGCCACCTACGTACAGCTCCACTTGGCCAACTTCAGTTGCGAAACATCACAAGTGAGATTTCCCCCTCCCGGTGTTCCACCTCTGACTCTCTTCAGTCTGCTGAAAACTGCACTTGTAAGGTCATGAACAGCGACCCCCAAATAGTAGCTACTTCCTGTCAGCTTACCTGGCCTTGAAGGAACTGCGAATTCCCTTTCAACACTCATCTGGTTTCCTCCCACTTCTGGCTGCTCCCCCAAGTCCCCTTTGCTGCTTTCTTACTTCACGGCTGTCCTCCACCAGGTGGAGAGCTTAGACACTACCCTGGTCACAGGTTCCATACATTTTTGTCAGAAATAGAAGCCGAGTATCTTGACTTTCACTACCACCCAGGAGGCTGATGGTTTACCACGCACATAGTTTCACCGGGACTTTTCACATTGTAGATCGATTCTCAACTGCTAACATTGAATAGCTTTATGAAGATTGCTGCAGTGATGTTTGTTAATTAGTCTAAAATTATAGTACACAGTGGTGCTTCGCAGAAGAGGTTGGCTGACCTTGGCCTAGCCACACCTGATCTTGCCTGTGTCTACCTCTCCAGCCCCAAGCTCACTGCAACTCCCCTTCCATGGAACTCCTACATTTCTCTGGAATGCCTTGAGCACTTCATGCTCGCCCTTTAGTTCTCCCCTCAAAGGTCCCTCTGCAAGGGTCCCCCACCCCAGTTCTTCTCTATCACAAAATCGCCCTCTTTACGTCCCGCATGGTTATCTCACTTATTTACCTTTTACAGTCATTGTTTTCCCCGCTGGAATGGAAGTGCCACAGACCAGGCACCTTACTGCTGTGTTCATCCCTGAGTGCTCCAGCGTAGATGCTACGATTTTTTTTCCCATCCAACAATAGGGCAGGAAGCTAGCAGGTACTGAAGTGCTAAGGCTGTGGTGCTAAGGGCGAGCCTCTAGGTCTTCCAATCTGGTATTCTGGGTCATGTTCTCAGGTGTTTGTTTTACCACAACGCAGCTATCCAGCATCGAAAGATGGCCACTGTCAAACTATTCCTCGATTCTGAGATACCTGTAAGCAGAGCTATGTCCACTGTTCTCAAGCCTGCTGTCACAGTCACCTCACACTCAAACTTGTTCTCCAAAGTGCAGCAACTTGGAGTTGGTACTTCCCTGATGAGTAAGGACTCTCGCTCATCTTCCCTGGACACAGCAAGCCTGTGCTGACTGCTCTCTTACCTTCAGCCCTGGCTCTCCTCTCGGCTGGCGGATGGAGCCGCTTCTCAGGCTTGCGCCTCAAGGCTAGACCTTTGTCACAGGTGTGTTGTGAGGACCAACAACATTGGCACCACCTGGGACCTTGCTGGAAACTCAGGCTCTTGGACTCCACTCTAGACCTATTCTGTCAAAACCTGTTGATTTAACTAGATTGCCAGGTGAATGTTATGTCCCATCCAGGCCTGGATGCTGATGGACCTGGAAATTTGGAAGGTGGTTCCAGCTGGTTATGGCTGCTACCACCATCGCGTCTGAGGATCCTCCAGAGATCTCTGCCCCACGCAGCACGGCTGATTCCTAAAGGTGACTGCTGCAACACTCTGCCTCTCACCTGGGACAGGGCCGCGCCTCCTGCCCATCCAGGTCATCCATTAGTGGGATGTAGCTCGGTAGAGTCCAAATGGTCACTTTTAGCAAAAAGCTAACTGTTAAATTGGTGCTATCAATATTCTAGAATATTCGAGAACCTTTCAGAAATGCCCGTGAGTCCCTTCTCTTGGTCCACCTCTGCTGTTTCTTGGGATGGCTCAAACTGTATTACTGGAATAGCTCCAGGCAGCTCCCTGCACTGGAGTCCTGATCAAACCAATCATGGATGCAGACAGGAGAGAAAACTTTTTCCTTACTTTCACTTGAAGATTGCTTGTCTAAGCCCTCATTTCTTGACCTGCTGTTGACCCTGCCCCAGGATGACTGACAGTAGAAACATCCACTCTCTTTAGGGGAACTCCACCCCCACCCACAGGGGCGGGGCCTGACATATAATCCTTTGACATAAGCGCATTCCCCAACGTCCAGGTTATTTGGTCTTAAATAACACCACATGTGGGATATCAGGAGCCCTGGCAACTTTCTTTTCAGTTTCTTCTCATCAAGGGTTCGGAAACCTGGGAGTCTAGCCTCATCCTGGGTTACCTGGTTACGTAAGCATCCCCTTGGCGTGCTGTTTAAAGCCTTCTGAGAACAGGTCATAGCCTTACAGAAGGATCTAAGGAGGAAAAGTGATTAAAGAGAACTGGCTGAGATAGGAATAATAGTAAGTGGGGTGTAATTTTCTCTTGATCTCGCTAAACAATGCGTATTAGAAAGATTACCTGCCACTTTTGAATTGCACACACGCTGACTCTGAAGAGATGGGCTATTGTTGTGCATCTGAGCAGAGCTTACGGAACGACTTTGGATCATTAACCGCTTGCTTAGAAAACCTACCTGTTGGCAAGCCTTAGATTGTCTTTCACACTTTAGAGCTTTTGTCTGAGATTTAAAAATAACCCAGCTGGTTGGAAGGTGGTTTTTCTGTAAGAGATTGCTAGGGGTTGGACGGCAAGAAAGAGAAGCATGAATAAGAAACACTTGCGGGGCTGGCACCGTGGCATAGCCGGTAAAGCCGCCGTCTGCAGTGCTGGCGTCCCATATGGACACCGGTTCAAGTCCCGGCTGTTCCACCTCCAGCTCTTTGCTATGGCCTGGGAAAGCAGAAGATGGCCCAAGTCCTTGGGCCCCTGCACCTGCGTGGGAGACCTACAAGAAGCTCCTGGCTTCAGATCTGCAAAGCTCTAGCCATTGCAGCCAGCTGGGGAGTGAACCAGTGGATGGAAGACCTCTCTCTGCCTCTCCTTCTCTCTCTATGTAACTCTGACTTTCAAATAAAATAAACGATTCTTTAAAATAAAATAAAAACTTGCTATTTATTGAATTTCATCAAAATATCTTCTATCTCTCTCAAAGGCATCTCACACACACCATTGCACTGTCTCCTGGAGTGACACTCGTGTGTCTCCTGCTAGTTCTGTGCCTCTGCAGAACCTGGCAGCTACAAGGAGGGCAGGCCCCAGGCAGCCATGCTGGGCACAGGGAGCTCAGCACAGCAGGGCTTCCCTGTGAACCCTTCGCAGAGAGGGAAGGGGAACCATCCGCGTCTCGTCTCACTTCCCAGCGACCCCAGTCGCCCGCGGGCTCTCTGGCCCTCTAGACAGCTTCTCTTATTCAGAGCCGCAGGTCTCAGTCGCAACATTCTCTGTGGCCCTCACGCACCAGAGGGTAAAAGAAGAAAGAGAATTAAATGGTGGCAGGAAATCTTTAGATCCTTCTCAGGAGAAAGGATTTTGAGAAGAAAAGGTATTGCTGAGTGAAATCATGAACGCTCTAACCCTGGGAGACAAAACCCTAAGAGCAGGCCTGTTTTCCTCATGGCTTTCTGGGCCACGTTAGGTGGGGCTCCCCATGGCTGAACCGAGATGCAGCTGATGGCTTTGCAAGGTTCCCGTCAGCCTCCGGGCTGTTGGTGCAGCAGCCCTCCCAGCGGGCCAGGTGCAAGCAGCAGCCTCCAAGGCCCTCTCCCGGCTTCCAGGGCAGGGGCAGGGGCAGGCGTGGGCAGCACTCCCAGTTTGAGAGTCCTGGCACACAGCAAGCTTCCCGCTGAGCTGCAAAGTCATTCCAGACGAAAACCCTCGTGTTTACAAAGACTCCAGATCAGCAGGGAGCATCTCAGCAGAGCAGCCTGGCCCTGGAAACGCATGCATCGGCGCTGAGCTGCGCTCCACACCTGCCCGCCAGTCATCTCCCCTTCCTTCCACACCCCCTCCTCCGCTTCCTTGTAGGCATCTGCTGTGGTTTCTTTCACACTGAGTCATTCTGCAATGTTAATAGTGAAGGCCTTTAAGAATCAGGCTAAGCCAGAGGGAGTGAAGTGGAAAGAAGGCAAATTGGCGGCATGGATGAAAGCGAGGCAAGACGGACAAGGAGTACGTGGGCAAAAGAAAGGAAGCGTGGGCAGGAGCTCTGGTCTAGAAATGTCTCAGAGTTGTAGAAGGAGTCAGAAATGAACTATTGTGATATAACTGGTGCTTGCGCAGACCAGGCAAGTGGCTCAGGCACCTTTCCTGGACTTGATAGCCCAAGACCGTGAACTTGAACACAAACATTGTTTTCACCAGAGGGAGGACTGAATTGAGTCAAAAGACACGTCTGAGGCCCGTGGTCACTACTGTCCAGCTGCTTCACTCTTCTGGGTTCAGGATTCCACAGCCTTGAAATGGGAACAACACTGCTCCATGTGAGGGGACTTCAAAAATTCAAGGAAAAATGGAATTAAATGCTAAGTTTATGTGGGAAAGAATTTGAAATCCAGGCATGCGAGAAGTCCTCAAAAATTCATGAAAAGACTATATTATGAAAAAAGCTTGCATGGTTTTCAAAATTTTTTGCACCAAAATGAACTTATCTCTTAAACTCCATTTCAATGAGTTTTTGTATGTATCCTCATATAGAATTTCTCTCTCTCTCTATTCATCCATCCATCTGAAAGAGAGAGAGAGAGACGTGAGAGTGAGCTGGTCATCTGCAGGGACAGCCAATAGGCTGGAGAGGCCGAGAAGAGCGGATGCTGTAGTCTTGAGAATGGAAACTGGAAACCTACACAGAATTTCTATTTCACCCTCAAGGCAGAATTCCGTCTGATTCAGGAAACCACACTCTGTGCCCTGAAGGGCTCCAGTGATTGCAGGATGCTTGATCACATCTGAGAAATAGCTTCACAGCTAGATATAAACTATCGTTTGGCCAAACCATTGGGCACCATGGCTGAGCCTAGTTGACATATAAACTAAACCATGGTTTTAGCTTTTAACTTGCTAGCAAGTGACTTAACCTCTTTAAACTGAGCCATCCCTTCAGCTTAGCCTAGTGCCTACAACTATGAAGCAATCAGTACACGTTGGTTATATAGGTTCTCAGCAGAGTCCCAAGGGGGCTCTATGTATTGAAATCAAACTGAGCAATCAGCTCTAGATTTAAATGCTTATTGATTTGCTATCATTATTGATTTGTTAATGTTTTGGTTGGTATGCAGATACCACCTGCTGAATGTTAAGATGACATATCATGAGCACAAATACTGGTATTAAAAACAAACAAGGGAGGAGCTAGCGCTGTGGTGCAGGGGTTGATGCCCTGGCCTGAAGCACCAGCATCCCAAATGGGTGCTGGTTCGAGGCCCGGATGCTCCACTTCTGGTCTGCTATGGCCTGGGAAAGCAGTAAAAGATAGCCCAAGTCTTTTGGGCTCCTGCACCCGTGTCGGGTACTTGGAAGAAGCTCCTGGCTCCTGGCTTCGGATAGGCGCAGCTCTGGCCATTGCGGCCAACTGGGGAGTGAACCAGACCTCTCTCTCTGTCTCTGCCTCTCCTTCTCTCTCTCTCTCTCTCTCTGCCTCTCCTCCCTCTGTGTAACTCTGACTTTCAAATATAAATAAATATTTAAAAAATAAAAAAATAAAAACAAATATGGGGGAATAACAACAAAATTAGGAAAAATCATCAATGATCCTATCATCCTGAAAGATCAACGGTGTTCATTTTTCTATTGTCTCCTCTGGTCCTTGTCCATACATGCCCCCAAATATTATTTATAGAGCTATAAATATTCAAGATGGATGTTTGAATTTCCCTATTTTTCAATGAACACACTAGATGTTAAAATATTGACCCAGCCAAGTTCATCGTATGCTGATTGCAAATCACGGTTGGTCATTTCTTGGCATTCTCTCAGGTGCCAGCTTGGCAGATAAGCTGTCTAGGTGTTTTTTCAGTCCCATTTTCCTCAAAAAAGGGTAGTTGAAGAACTAAAGCTCATGAAGGGATTGCGGAGGTAAGGTACTAAAGGAGAGAAGCATTTTCAGCGCTTTGATTCACATGATTCTCTCACCCAATTAAGACGCACTGACTTCCTTCAATGAGCCGTGTGTGTGTTAGACACTGGGATATATATCCAAGCACAAAGCAGACCGTACAACTGCTCTCCCAGAGCTGCAGACTGAAAACTAGAAACAAAACAGACAATAAGGAGACAAGTAAGGGCCACAACAGGGTGGGACATCTAACTGAGGGCTGTGAGCGGCAGAGTGGCTGGCGGGGGAAGGAGAGAAAAAGAGGGGGTGTCCTGGAGGACGCTCTAAGCTGGGCTTTGAAAAATGAGTAGGAGTTGGTCAGGTGAAGGGGGAGAGGGGCACAGAGCAAATTCCAGATGTTTTTCTATTTACTTAGGCATACCTAGGACCCTCGGGTAAGGCCTGGGAACATGTACAAAGGCCCGCGGTCTGGGGTCCAAGCTCTGCAGAGCCTTCCATTCTGGCTGTAGGCAAAAGGTATAAGGATTAAGGAGTCTGAACTTCCCTCTGTGGTCAGTAGGGAGCCACTGAAGTGTGTTAGGAGGGATGATGTGACACGACCCATACTTCAGGAAGATCATGTTGGCTACAGCCTGAGAATCAGTGGCCAGGCCAAGACTGGTTACATGGAGACCAGGGATGTCACCCTTGACATAACTTGGCAAAAGATGACACTGACTGGGAAGGGGGCAATGGCAATGCAAATAGAAAAAAAAAAAGCGGCATCAAAATATTTAGGTGATAAAAGTGTAGGAAACTTGTGTAGGTGAGTGAGTGGCTAACAATGTAACCCATGGTTCTTCTAGTCTGTATCTCTGGTACTATAAATGATGTTATTCTAACCTCAAATTATTTTGACTTTAGGGAAATTGCTGTCATGTCATCTGGTCAAATATTCTACTCTATCTTATTTTCCTATTATTTGAAAGGCAGAGAGACAGAAAAACTGAGAAAAGGAGAGAGCTTCCATCTACTGGTTCACTCCCCAAAGGCCCATAACAGCTGGGGCTGAGCCAGGCTAAAATCAGGAGCCTGGAACCCAATCCAAGTCTCCCCAGTCGGTGGCAGGGGCCCACGTGCTTGAGCCATCACTGCTGCCTCCCAGGGTGCTCATTAGCAGGAAGCTGGAATTGGAAGTGAAGCCAGAACTCGAATCTAGGCACTCCAATATGCCATTTACTGCTTTACTAAACCTGCTCCATGGTCAAATATTCCTTAATGACGTATAAAGCCCCACGGCACCGAGGAAGGAACACTCACCTGGAAGCCTGGAGGCTAGGTCCAGGGCCCCCAGAAAGCCCCAGTACGATCCTATGCCAATCATGTTATCTCCTGCAGGAAGTATGAACAACCGCAATGTAGGAAACCAGGACTGGACTCTAAGGTGGGGCCTTGTGTGGGGACCCATGGATAGGCCTGCCATGGGACCCCCCCCATGCTGGGCTTGGCTTATAGCAGTAATGTGGATGTAGCAGCTGATTGAACTTTCCATCTTGCTGAGGACTGTGGTAAACAACAAGATGGCGCTGATGCCCTGCCTGCTGCGTGACTCCACAGCTGATCGTGATCAAGTGCTGGATTGGAGAGCTCTGTGCATGGACTGTAATTGATCGACTGTGATTGGTTGAATTCTGGATATAAGTGGAGAGCGAGAGCGCGAAGGGGGCACGCCAGCTTTCCCCCTTAAGGAACGTGCGCGCCATCTCTCCCCCTTCTCCCCACTCTCTTTCCCACTCCTTCTAAGTAAAAGTCTTTTGAAGACCGATTAGCTGCGAGCAGCGTCGTTCCTTTTGTGGCCGAAGGAGCTGACAGCCTTGAGTCATTGCACAAACACAAAGAGGCACCTGTGTAACTGCTGGGGCTTGAAGAAACTGGCCTGGGATTCTGCCAGATTTTTTACCTGTCGTGGGGTCCGGGTGGGGCTGAGAGAAGAACCCTGAAACAAATTCAGAGTAAACTACCATGCGAAGAACCTTTTGCTAAACTCTGGAGTCCTATATAAAGTTTTGTGTCTGGTAGTCCAAACTAGAGTCCTTGTTCTACCAGCTGGCTGACTTTGAGAACACTGTTCAAGCCTCAGTTCCCTCATCTGTAAACTAGGAATAATAATAGTACCCATCCAAGAGGGTTGCTGTGAAGGTAAGAGAATATATGTAAATGCTTTATCACAGCTCCCTGATACATGTTCGCATGGGATATTTTTCTTTAAAGTGTACAATTCATGACTTTAAAAATAAATGTACAGACTTAGGCAATCATTACCACAACCCAAATCTGGAACGCTTCCATCTCTGCCAAACCTGCACACATGTGTAACCACACCCTGTTCCCATCCACAACCCCTAGTCTGCCAACAGCCTACTTTTTATTTCTATGGGGTGGTCTTTTCTGGAAATTGTGTAGAAATAGAATCACACAGGATGCAGTCTTTACTGTCTAACTTATTTCACTTAGGGAAATGGTTTTGAGATTCATCTGGGTTGTAGCATGATCAGCACTTTTATTATTAAATTTCTTGATGGCTGAAGGGCAGTCCTGTGTACTGGTAGATCGCCACTTATCTATCCAGTCACCAGCTGGTGGACACTTGGGTTCTTTCTACTATCACATTGTTATGAGCATTTGTGAATATGCCCTTGTATACACCCATAAGTCTAGAATCCTAAGAAACATTCCACTTGTCAGGGGATGACTAATGAAAATAACCTTGGCTTTTATTCTTGGGAAATAACTATTTTTTTTTTTTTGCTAGGATGTTCTGAGGAAATTATTTCACAGAATTTAACTTTTCAATCAAAAAATTTAAAAGTTGACTTTAATACTTGGACAAAAATAGATCAGGGATTAGGTTTCTAACATCCTTTCAAATTTATTTATTTGAAAGACAGAGTGAGATGGGGGAGGCTGAGTGGGAGGGAGGGAGAGAGACAGAGGGAGAGAGAGAGGGGGGTTCTCCATTTGCTGGTTCACTCACTGAATGCCTGCAACAGCCAAATCTGGCCTAGGGCCCAGGAGCTCCACCCCGGTCTCCTACATGGATGGCAGGGGCCCAAGTACCTAGGCCATATTCCACTGCCTTTTCAGATGCATCAACAGAAAGCTGGATCAGAGGCAGAGCAGCCAGGACTTGAACCGGCATTGATCCTGCATGCCAGTGTCCCAAATGGCAGCTGAACCTAGCGTGACACAGAACTGGCTCCTAGGTTTTTCACTTTTGAATTTCAATTACAAACTTGAAGAAGAGTTACACTAGAATCCGATGGCTGCCATGTCGCACAATGCACGGGTCCTCCATTCATTGGTTGCTGTGTGTCCATCCACACCCTTCACGTGCGGTACAGTGGGAATGGTGCCATCTAGAGCTGTGCATGAACACTGGCCATAATGCTAGTCCTTTTGAGTCCAGGTCATCTCCTCCCTGATCCTGAAAACAAGGCCTGTTCTACCTTCCCTAGAAGGTAAAGACCTGTTAGAGACGCCACTACAGACTGCTGCCAGGGTCTTAGGCAGGGGGCTTGTTTTAAGCCAAGAAAACCTCAGTCCAGAAATGCATGTGGTATCCTTGAAGAACTGATGGACCAACTGCAAGATTGACCTTACAGGTGAAGCAGCACCTTGCATGCCCTCCTGTCTGGAGAGATCTTGGGCTCAGTGCCCGCTGTCCAGCTGAGACCCTGCCTTTGAAGATGTGTCTGAGCCTTGCAATATTACCTTTGTGTGTACACAACAATGGATTAGACTTGCGGGTAGAGTTTGCAGGTGACAGACGCCAACTGGACCATATGTCTTACTGGGACACATCTTTAGTCTAATCCTTCCATTAAAAGTACTGGGCTGAACCCTCTCCGTACAGTTGTGGAAAATTAGAGATGGTCTGTGGAAAGACCAAGTTAACGTTCAGAATCTGATCTTAGGTCAAATATCTATTGCTTTTGCCAGTAAAAAGAGCCCAGATGTTTTTCTATTTACTTAGGCAAACGCTTGAAACACAAGTTAGTGATATAAAACTTTACATTTGCAATGTTAAGAACCCATATTTGGAACGTCACAAGCGTAAAATATATACTGTGAAATGGAAGGTCAGGATGGGGAACTCATTTCAGAACCGAAGTTTTGACTCAAGAATTTTCATGGGGTCTTCAACGTTGGTTGAGCTTCTTGGTCCTAATATCATTGAGAGAATTAAATCATGATATTAAAACATTGAAACACTAACGCTTTGTTTTTATTGGCAAGAACCAACATGATCTAATGCTAATGCCATGAAACATCAGTCACTTTTTTCCTGATGAATAAGATGAACTTTGGCTGCTTATGATAGTAAATTTAATAATGTCAGTGATTTGAACTGTTTCGATTCTAAATGTGCAGAAATGTGTTTTACTGCTGCTCTCTCTCTTTCCCTCTCTTTCTCTCTCTGTCCTGTCAGGACGTTTTCTGGCAAATAAGCCCAAACACATAGATTGGAGCGTGTCTTTCCCATGTGCCACGTGTGTGCCCAAGCATGAGTGCCCACGCTTGCCTCCCTCTCACAGGTGGTCTGAATTTGCTTCGAGCTGGTCCTGTAAGCAGATTTAATATTTCATAAGCACTGCTCCATCTCATGCCTCCATTATTGACACCACATGGAAGTCAGGAAATTGGTTCTTTCTGGGAACAGTTTGCAGAAATATGCAGCCTGTCAGCCCCTTTCTCATGGGTGCATTAACAGAGCGGCCCACGACTACAAGCAACGAACCTTCTCCAGATGTGTGCAGCAACTCAGCTCCAACTTCATCTGCAGTCCCAAAGATGGACTTGACAAGACGGATTATTTGTGGCCATATTGTAATCACTTGGTGAGATTGGAATTCCCCGCCATTGTGTTGGAGGGGGAGGAACCAGCAGCAAGTGGAGGGGGGGTACGGGAAGAGGAGGTTGCTCCTTGTGGTAAACAATGCAGGACAACAAAAATGCAAACAGCAAATCAGCTGTGGCATTTTCCCGCTTTGGACACCCGACTCTCCCAGACTGTTCTAATTCTTTCCCTTTTATGATTCTGTTTATGCTACACACATTAAAGTTAAGTCATGTCTTTAATAAGATGGAAACTGGAAGTGAGATCTGGAAATGACTGAATCAGGCTTCCAGACTTTTTTTCCCTTCTCTTGGAGAGCACAAAAACAACTGACAGAAAGGGATATACCAAAGAAAACAATTTTAATTGTTGGCTTCCATGGAAAATTCAATCCAGTCTTTCATTCATTCTCTTCCCAAGGCACTGCCAGCAGACTTCGCTCTATACTGCTAAGGGCTTAATAGTTGACAAATTCTGAAGCATAACTAAGTTTCTGAAAGAGTCTAGCCATACATGAAGCATAGACTCTCAGTCACAAAAGAGATGTGTTTTTCCCCCCAGGGCAAAGTAATTGGGGGTGAATTTCTCTTGTATTTTATTAGCAGTGATGATTTCAAGGGAGTATTCTCTTATAGCAAGGATGTATTTAAATCTTTCTTTTAAATCACAAGCCCCCTGAGTTGCTAGTAATAAAACTCAGCTCCTTTGGGAGTTATTTGTACATCCTCATGGTTGACATTCTCAGTTGTTTCATGTAGATGTTCTAGATAAAATTCCTTCAGTTCAGCTGTTACAGTTTAGCTTAATATGTTTGTACAGAGGGATTTCCTTTGTCATCGAAGAGATGGAATCAAAACAGAATTAGTCACTCTTGCATCTTCTATTTATAGTCCAACTATTATTCAGATGCATTGTAAAAGGATGATGTGGACAAGAATTTTTCTTCTTCTTTTTTTTTTGTAAACAAAACTCTTTTATACTCTGTGGGTTTAACTTTGGTGGCTAACTTTGAGTACTTAACAAAAATATTACTGTTTAAATGAAAAATTACCTATGAAGTCATTCCATTTCCATTTGCAAATTAAAGGTTTGTCAGTATCAAGTATGTGGGATGACCAGAAGTCATGGACGACTTGCATGGAAGTGGCAGGGGAAGAAAAGGTCAATTTGAAAAATTATTTGTGTGGCTTATGACTAACAGTCCGAATCTTGTGCACATATAAACAAAATTCTCCTCTATTTATTGAGGCTAATGCCAGTATCAAGTTATCCCTAAATTTAGTGAGAGTCATGATCTAAGGCATTTCGATTTGGGGAAAACTTTAATTAGTGTGTGTGTGTGTGTGTGTGTGTGTGTGTGTGCAGGAGGTGAGATGGGGCTAGAGGCTTTGGGACATATACTGGGACAAGTGGAGCAGTTAGATAAACTGGTTAGATAAACTGAGCCCTGAGATCTCCTAGCCACTGAGTTTTCCTTTCTTGTCTTTTCTCTTCCTTCCTTCCTTCCTTCCTGCCTGCCTGCCTGCCTTCCTTCCTTCCCTTTGTAGAAAGCTCACTTAGAGGTGTCAAGAATAGCTTGCTGAGTAAGGAGGTAAGAAGCAGGATATACATGTATATATTATATATATATGTATATATTATATATATATTATATATATATAATATTAATTAGAGAGAGAAACACAGAGAGAGCTCCCATTTGCTGGCTTAATTGTTGGCTGCAGCAACTGGGGGTGGGTCAGGCAGAAGCCAGAAGCTGGGAACTCAATCCAGGTCTCCAACATGGTGGCAGCATCTTCATCAGCAAGGAGGCTGTAGTAAGGAGGCAG
Source organism: Sylvilagus floridanus (assembly GCA_949820135.1). Classification (NCBI taxonomy): domain Eukaryota; kingdom Metazoa; phylum Chordata; class Mammalia; order Lagomorpha; family Leporidae; genus Sylvilagus; species Sylvilagus floridanus. The sequence continues at coordinate 22,028,185 of OX463239.1, read as the reverse complement.
AGCTGGGTCTTAGAACCAGGTACTCCACCGTTAGGTCAAATGCCTCCCCCCAGGACTACTAGATTTTTACTAATCTGATTTATGTGGCAATTAGGTACAGAGATGAACTATGAGAAAACTCAATTTTTCAAATCTTCTGCTATAAATATTGTTGATTATTGCAGCATTGTTGATTATTGCAGTCTATTATGCAACAGCCCCAAATCAATGTGCCCTGAGTTATAGTAAATCAAGTCAGAGAGAAGTTGGACAACAGCAAGTTACAAACAGAAACAGAAGGGTGAGAAGACTGGCAGTCAGCATTCTCCATCTAAAGTTTCTTATTAGCAGTGTTGGCTCAACTGATGGCTTATTTTTGTTGGCCATAGCATGGAAAAATATTTGCTGGCTATAAGAATGGTGTGTGCCAGCAATATTGTCCTGAGGTTTTACTTTTGTAAGGATGTTGGCCAGTGGACAAATTAAGAATGACTGCCATCTGTTGAATTTGAATGTCAGTCCTGTTAATTATTAAGTGAATGTGTGTCTTTGTTTCTTATCTGTGCCCTGGAGGTCTCATTGTTTTGAGGAGTTATTGAAGTAGGCTTCAGGGTATCAAAAAATCATACAAGTCTGGAGGGTATACATAAGAAATCTAAGCTGAAGACCAAAATTGTTCTCCATGCCCCTTGTCACACATCTGGCCTAACCCTATGCACTGGAGCTTGGTGGGGATTCAATCTTTGGTGCCCAGAGGGTGGGCAAAAGTTTCAGGGAAAGAATTCTCAAGCCACAAGGCCTCCCAAGAAGGTAGGACCAAGATTATCTTCCATAACCCAGTCCTCCCAATGATTCTGGAATTAGTTGGGAGGAGAGCAGTGTCATAGGAGACCCTATATCACCTTAACTACAGGATAACATTCTGTAGAAAGTTCTAGAGGAGACCCCGTCCTCTGTGACTAGTTGAGTGTTTCTTATTCTTCATTAGATGACATCTAGGCTAGAACTGGAGGTGACAGATTAATGATATCTATGTTCCAAACTTGTGGAACCCATGGGCTGCATATGGTATTCAGTAGTGGCACCAGCAAGACTTCCCTCAACTACATACAGATAGACATCCAGGACAAACAGTGGATGATACAGGATGCCATGAGGAAGGAATTCATGACAGTGAACCAGACCTTGAAAAGCAGATGTCATGTGGATTGCCTGTGCAGCCCTAGGTGGCCTATCATTAGCCATGTGGTATGGCCCTAGGATATCAAAATCACTAGATCCAATGAGTCCTGGGGAATGCTGGGAAGGCTGTAATAGGTGAGTAGAGGTCAATAGCAAATATTCCTGGAAAACAGTAACATTCATCTTAGAAGATAGCATCCTTACCAAGGAGGCTCTCTCTGGAGGCCTGGCAGGAAATGTAACAGGGTCCACACCTCTGCAGAGAGGTGCCTGGTAAGGAGCATGTCAACTGCAGGCACCCAGTCAAGAACGTGGCTCACAGCAGGAAGAACTAACATGCAAAGTGGGAATCTAGGAATAAAGCCAAGTCATACAGAGTGGGTAGAATTTCAGCAGGGTCTGGCAAGGATAGCATGGCCATCAGACATATGGGCACCAGTGGCTCCCTTTGGTGACACAGGATATCATGCTGGCAATATAAAATCTAATCCCAGGTCCTACATACTGGTGGGGATTGATAGATCACCATGCTGGGTATTAGAACCGGCTCCACGTATAGCTGGGGCTGAACATGCAGATTACATCTGTACCATCCTTAAATGGTTGGAGTTGGGGCAGTTCTCTCCTTGAATATAATAAAAAGGTCTTGTGACAAAGAATTGCTGGATTAATGGGGAAACATTGGGCTATAATGAAGATTATGTTTGTGATATTTCTGGGTGACTCTTAGAGCGATAGAAGCATGCTAATACCCCCAGAATCAATTGAGAGTTATTTATTCTGTGAAACGTACACTGTGAACCAAAAATTAGAACACACGGTGTGATAAGCATGAATATTCTGATGAAGATAACTGTATACAATACTTGCAACCAGGATTGTTTTTGATAAAAAGGAATCTGTGCAGTCACCAAAAAATGCCTTGCAATTTGGAGGGTTGTCTCAGCATAGAGGGGAGAAAGTATGCCCATAAGAGGGTAAAGGAGGTTGAATGGGAGAGATGTTTATTGGAAGAGTTCAAGAAAGGGAGAGGGCTTGTCCAATTGGGCTAATCAAAGAAGACTTCATAAGCATGGCAGCACATAAGAGACTCTGGCGGCTGCAAAGGATTTGAATAGGAAGCTGTAGGCCTGAGGGCTTTTCAGGTAGAAACACAGAATGAAGGGAACAGAGATGTGTGCATGCAGGAACTGTAGGAATCACAACAGTCAGTACATAATTTACGTGGGAGAACGTGGTAAGGTAAGATGGGGGGATATAGGTTGTACCGTCTTGAATAGTATGTCGACTGAGGGATTTGGAGACCAGCATCAGATATTATCTTTTATGGCAAACATAAAAATAAAGAAAATCAGAAAAAAAGATGCATATTTGGGAGTCTCAGATATAGCCTAAATTAATATGGCTATTACAACATATTATGGTGGTGCCTCTCAAAGTGTAATCTCAAGACCAGTAATGGCAGTATCATTTATTTCCCAAAAATCTTGGGGCTTCCCCCAGACCTACTGGAACAGAAATTCTGAGGATGGGGTTCAGGAATCTGTTTATCAAGCCCTCAGATGATTCTGATGACTGAGAAAAAGTTTGATGACCATCGTCGTGCAGTACTGGTTACAACATAGGGTCCAGGAGCCCCTACATATTCAAGCAGATTATTGAAGGATCTACAGACCTAGGGTGCAGTATTCTTAAAGGCATCCTTACTTTATCTGGCGAGCACAGACTACCTCTCCATCAGGATGGTAGGATTTGATAGACACAATGTCAACCTTGTAGCCTGTTATTTTACATTTCATTGTCCAAGTCCATTGAGTCACTGGAGACTTCTGGAGTTCAAGAGTTTTTCTTTCAGACCAATAGTGTTTTTGGGTTGTGATGATAGCTTAAGGCAGGCAGCCTTAAGCAGTGTTTGATTAAAAGTGATTGTTTGGAATTCTCTGTGGAGATAAATTGTCAAGCTATATCTACTAGGGAGAGAATCATGGTTCGTCATCTCTGACAAAGGCACAGGAAACGGGGGCAGTGCGTGAGTTCCCTGCACTTACCACCCTGCCATTAGAGCTTTATCAGAGTCTCTGGGACACAAGCTACTTTTGGAGGAAGCAGAAGCCTGGAGAAAGGACAAAGGTGTGGAGGAGGTGCCGAGGTGTGGAAAAATATCTCATAATTTTTCCTGGACTCACCATGTTGGCCGCTAACATATGTTCCTGACACTTGGAGCCGACAGGAATAGCTACACCTTGGCAAAGTTCTAGGAAATGTAAGCAACTTTGGGGTTTAGGAAAAGAGAAAAATCTATTGCTCATTATAAATGTTAGAAATGATACAGCTAAGGTCTGCTGTTTTCTTCTGGAATCTGCTTCTTACCATTTGTTTTGTCTGCTGTTCAGATACAGCATCCAAATGAGCTTGTGGCCAGGAACAGGAGTAACTGCTCTTTTCTTGCTGGTCCTCTGAGCTTCCCAAGGTGCAGCAGAATAGTCCTGAAGCTGGGAAGCTTCGTCTATTCATACCCTAACATAAAGCTGAGCTGACTCACTGAACAGTGTTCTGCCATAGACAGACTGTTACCGACTTACTACCCTAGGTAAGGGGAGTTATTTTATATATATATATATATATATATATATATATACACACACACACACATATACATATACATACATATATATACATACATATGTGTGTGTATATATATACACACATATACACATACATACATATATATACATACATATGTATGTATATATATGTATATACACACATATATACATATATATACATATATGTATGTATATGTCTATATACATATATATATACACATACATATATATGTATGTATGTGTATATATATATATATTTTGTTTTTGCCCTGTGGTAGCATAGTGACTACTTTAAAGGAAAAATCTTAGAGGCTATCATAAGAATAATTAAATATGACACTTGGCATAAGGAAGAACCCAGTAATTTTATGTAATGCATGAGGTTTGGGCTCCCTTTGAATTAGATATGAACAAAGGTTTTTCCTATCCAAACTTCAAAAATCTGAGTCAGTGACAAGTCTTTGGGTCTTCCTGGATGATTACTCACTCCCTTGGCAGTCTGAGCCACGAACCTGGGGCACACCTGCAAGAGCACAGGATTGGGGAACAGGAAAAGGACTGGCTTCAGCACCAGTTTTGTGTTCTTGAACAAGTCCCTTGATCTCTCTTGGTCTCCATTTCTAGATCTGAAAAACTACAGGAATTGAGTAAAGTACTCTCCAAGGTCCCATCTAGTGTTAGGGTATTAGTTATGCATTTGGGTGTATTAGTCTGCTCTTTGTTAACTAGTTCACAGCGTGGGAAGTCCAAACAGCACGATGCAGGCTCTTGTGAAGGCCTTGTTCTGTTTGCAGGAAGGATCGTAGGTAAGGCAGGAAGCAGAGAGAGGTTGAGCGGGGCCAAATTTGTGCCTTTATAACAATCCTGACATGAGAACTGCTTTCCAAGGACATACCCTCCACGACCTGAGGACTCCCCACTCAGCCCCACCTTCTACAGATTCCACTGCCTCCCAATAGTGGCAGCCTGGGGACCATGGCTGCATCAAATGAACCCCTGGGGTCACTCATCAACCCAACCATAGCATCAGGTATTCTTTTCATCTGACCTGAATGTGCCCTTGTCCTAGACTCAAGTCCTGCTGCTGGCTCTACTGTCTCTCTTTTTGCCAGGGGATATTTATTGTTTAGGTTGTTATCTGGCCTGGCTCCATATCGTCTCACACTCTACTTTATGATACCCTACCTCTTGGGAAAGCCCATGAGAAGTCTTCATGATGTGATTTAAAATAAAATCAAAGCTTTCACCCATTTCAAAGGGTCAACACAGCATACTTCTAGTATTTATTTCTTTGGCCTAAGGCATTCTTGTCTGCTCTGTACACTAATTTACTTTTCTTGAGGCTATACTATATGAAATACATTATGTTAGAAAGCACGGACACAATTTCTGTTCTTAGGAACTTATCATCTAACATACTATTTGAAAGAGGCCACGTGATTGGTAACACCTCTAAGTTACTTTTTAGCAAACATTAAATGAAAGTGAACCATTACACTAGGAGATAGATTACATTCTGATCCTGGCTTTGCATCTGTATAATTGAAATGAATGGCATACCTACAGTTCTTCCAATGTTGTGAGAAATACAGAAACATCTCAATTCCCATTCAAAAAGCAACACCTTCTAATTTATTCTGTATGTAACTTGAATTAAAATCTTGACACATTCATTCAAGTAGAGATGTTACCAGCCTTGTTTTCAAGAAACATCTACGATACACTAATGGAGAAAATATCCCATAAAATGTGTGTGTTACAGTTCTTAGGCACCATTATTCTTTACAATATGGCAAATGCACCACGTCTGCCCCACATGGTGCTAATTTGCTTAGGGAATCCTCATTTGCGGGCAAAGATAAATTTCAGCCCAGGACACATCTCATTTGGTGGGGGGCAGGAGGGAGGGTGTTCAAATGAATGAGATGTTAGTGTATTTCACAAAAGTCAGAGGGTAAAGAGCAGTGTAAATGCTCATTAACAGTCTTTTGAAGCTATAGGAGTGAATTTTATATCCTGTGAAGGTTGTAGCATTTACAGAGCATTGAGATCTAAAGCTATGGGCTGGCACCGCGGCTCAATAGGCTAATCCTCTGCCTGAGGCGCTGGCACCCCGGGTTCTAGTCCTGGTCAGGGTGCTGGATTCTGTCCCGGTTGCCCCTCTTCAAGGCCAGCTCTCTGCTGTGGCCCGGGAAGGCAGTGGAGGATGGCCCAAGTGCTTGGGCCCTGCACCCCATGGGAAACCAGGAGAAGCACCTGGCTCCTGCCTTCAGATCAGCACGGTGTGCTGGCCGCAGTGCGCTGGTCGTGGAGGCCATTGGAGGGTGAACCAACAGGAAAGGAAGACCTTTCTCTCTGTCTCTCTCTCTCACTGTGCACTCTGCCTGTCCAAAAAAAAAAAAAAAAAAAAAGAGAGAGAGAGAGATCTAAAGCTATGAAGCTCTGTAGAAAATACCATCCTACAGGTTACATAAAGGGAACCTTATACTTTCAGATGGGTTTTTTAAAACCATACAGAATAATCAGATGTAGTTTTGTGCTTGGGAACCTGCTGAGCCACTGGAAGGCATGGAAAGGTATAGATTAGTCCCAGAATTTCAAAAATAGCCAGAATCCACTAGCAGGACTCTGGAAGAACTTGTGCACTTGTAAACTTGGCAGACCCTGGCTGTGAATGGCTGCACCAGACCAGATGAGCTGTTGGGATTGTTGCAAGAGCCAGGGAAAGAACTTGCTTATTTCTGCCGCCTGAGAGAGGGAAAAAATAATCCAAATGACAGCCGTCCAACAGGACGGTGGTTCAGGACTTGGAGAGCAGTGAGCCTAAAAACCACCTGTGGTCGGTAATGGAAAGTAAAAGTCTTTAATTTTTTTAAAATACTATTTTGGGCTCCACGCTCCAAATAAAATGCCGGGGGCTCAGAGGTAGACAGTTGCTTATGTGACATCAACAGCGAGTCCTTGTGACTGTGCCATAGTTCAGGGTCTCCACACATTAGAAAGAATGAAGGCACTGGATCCAATTCAAAGAATACAAATGTGAAAGTATAATAGCTGGCTGAAGAGGACAGATTAAGAGGCCTAAATATGTTTGACTTGGATGCAGAATGAAAAAAGGGGGATATAATAGCCATCTGCAGATCCTTGAGGAGCTGAAAGTCAAACTAAATAAGGAAAGGAACTGTTTGGGATGGTGTACAGAGGCACAGCTATGCCTGACATAATGAAATTGAGAAAAGGAAAACTCAGCCTGAATGTCAGGAAAATATTTCTTATACAACTTCCATAAATCTGCCAAGGGAAGTGGTAGAAGTCTTGTTATTTGAAATCACTTGAAACTAGATTGGATAAAAAACTCATTTGTTTCTAGCCTCCTTCTCCCTACCATCCTTCTATCTTAAAATCTATGATTGCTTTGTTCTTGCTTGTATTTGCAAACTCTGAGCTACCTGCTTTCCGTGAAAAATTAAAGGGAGTTTTACATCTTCTTAAAATTTTTCAAAATAAGTATTAAGTGCTAGATTCACAGGGGAGAGAGGCACCAGGATGCTGATTGCATTTGCTTCCTTCTCAGAGTCCATTTCTTAACGTGCTTTGTGCGCGTTTGGTTGGGTTCAGGCCTTGGTTATTTGTTTTATCTTTTAGAGTGTAATTGCCACAAGAGTAGTTTCCATGGGATACTTCAAAATACTGACAATGGGAGGACTCTAATCAAATTAAATTAGGGATCAATAACAGGAATGAAGTTGGAAAATTCACCAATATATGGAAATTAAACTACATACATAGTATTAAATAATCAATGGGCCAAAAAAGAAATATCAAGAGAAAATAGACAATGCTTTGAGATGAATGCAACTAAAAACACAACATACCAAATTTATAGGATGCAGGTAATGCAGCAAACAGAAACCTTTTTTTTTTGACAGGCAGAGTGGACAGTGAGAGAGAGAGAGAGACAGAGAGAAAGGTCTTCCTTTCCTGTTGGTTCACCCCACAATGGCCACTGCGGCCAGTGTGCTGCGGCCTGCACACTGCACTGATCCGAAGCCAGGAGCCAGGTGCTTCTCCTGGTCTCCCATGCGGGTGCAGGGCCCAAAGACTTGTGCCATCCTCCACTGCACTCCCAGGCCACAGCAGAGATCTGGACTGCTGGACTGCGGCGCCGCGGCTCAATAGGCTAATCCTCCGCCTGTGGTGCCAGCACCCAGGGTTTTAGTCCCGGTCAGGGCGCTACATTCTGTCCCGGTTGCCCCTCTTCTAATCCACTCTCTGCTGTGGCCAGGGAAGGCAGTGGAGGATGGCATAAGTCTTTGGGCCCTGCACCCGCATGGGAGACCAAGAGAAGCACCTGGCTCCTGGCTTCAGATCAGTGCTGTGCGCAGCGGCCATTGAGGGATGAACCAACAGAAAAAAGGAAGACCTTTCTCTTGGTCTTTCTCTCTTTCTCACTGTCCACTCTTCTGTCTATATATATATATATATATATATATATATATAATTGTTTGTGTAAAAAAGAAGAAGATCTCAAGCCAATAATCTGTTTTTTCCCATAAGAAATTAGAAAGCTAAGGGGCAAACTCAACTCAAAGCAAGCAGAAGGGAGGAAATAACAAAGATCTGAGTGGAAATAAATAGAACAGAGAATAGAAAATAATAGAAAATTCAGTGAAAACAAAACTTGGGTCTTCAAGGAAGTGTACAACATTGATAAACATTCTGATAAACAGGCCAAGGAGAAAAGAAAGAATAAATTACTAAAATTAGGAATAAAGGAGAAAAACACTGTTGACATTACAGAAATGAAGATAATTATAAGGAGATAGTATGAACAGCTGTAAGCCAATAAGTATACAGGTCAGATGCAATGGGCAAATTCTTTGAAGACCCAAGTTATGGAAAATTCCCAAAGAAGAAACAGAAACATGAACAAATCTATAACAAGTAAAGAGATTGAAGGAGTAATAATAACAATTAAAATTTCCCATGGAGAAAAGGCCTCGATCAGATGGTTTCACTTAAAGAGCAGTTAACAACGACCCTTCACTAATTCTCTCAAAATATGGAAGAGAAGGGAGCATTTCCAACTCCATTTTTGAGACTGGCACTATGGACCAAAACTGATAAAGACATCATAAGGAAAGAAGACGACCTGTGATTATAGAATTATAGATACAAAAATCCTTCCCTAAATATTGTGAATAAGACAAGGCCATCCAATCTTATAAATTCTATTTAATATTTTACTAGAAGTTTTAGCCAGGGCAAATAGGCAAGAGGAAAAAGAAATAAAAGGTATATAGATGATAAAGGAAAAGTTAAAATCATATTTCAATTTGCAGACAATATGGTCTTATATATAGGAAATCCTAAAGAATGCATCCACCAAAAGCAAATAAATCAAATAAAAATAATAAAATAAGTTCAGCAAGGTTGCAAAATGTAAAATCAATATATAATGATTAAGTGTATTTCTACACTCCAGGAATTGACATTCCAAATATGATATTGAAACAATTCCACTTATGACAGTATCAAAAGAACAAAATAGATCTTGATTTAACAAACAAACAAAAAAAGCTTAAAACTTGTACACTGAAGGCTGTAAAAACATGTTGGAAAGCATTAATGATCTACATAAATGGAAAGACATTCCAAATTCATGGATTAGAAAACTTAATGTTATTAAGATGTCAGTCTCTCCCAAATTGGTATACAGATTCAGCATAAATTACAGTTAATTTTTTTCTTTCAGAACTGGATAAACTGATTGAAAATTCACGTGGACATATGAGGGACCAAGAAGAACCAAACATTATCGAAAAAGAGAAAATTGGGAGAACACACCCTTCTCAATTTCCCAACTTACTACAAAGTAATTGAAACAGTGTGAAACAGGTATAATGCCAGATATGTAGATCGATATAACAAAACTAAGAGCCCAGGGGCTGGTGTTATAGGACAGCAGGTTAAGCTACTGCCTGTGATGCTGGTATCCCGTGGTGCTGGTTTGAGTCCTGGGTGCTCCACTTCTGATCCAGCTCCTTGCTAATCTTCCTGGGAAAGCAGTGGATGATGGCCTGCATGCTTGGGCCCCTGCCGCCCATATCTGGATGGAGTTATAGGCTCCTAGTTTCTGCCGGGCTCAGCCCTGGCCCATGGGGCCATTTGGGGGAGTGAACAGTACATGGAAGATCTCTCTCTCTCTCTCTCTCTGTAAATAAACATTAAGAGAAAAAACAGAGTCCAGAAATATGCCCTTACACTTATAGTAAATTCATCATTGACAAGGTACCAAGACAACACGACAGGAAAAAGAGCAGTCATTTCAACAAATAGTTCTGGGACAACTAGAGAGCAACAGGCCAAAGAATGAAGTTGGATGCTTATCTCACAGCATGTACAAATATCAACTCGAAACGTGTCACTGATCTGAATTTAAGACCTAAAAGTCGAAGAAAATACGGTTTTAAATCATCATGACCCTTGGTTAAATAATTTTTTTAAAACATGCCACAAAAGCACAAGCAACGAAAGAGAAGTAGATACATTGGAATACAGCAAGATTCAAAACTTGTGCTGCAAACAGCACCATCTAGGAAGTGAACCCACAGAGTGGGAAGTTGCAAATCATAATCCTGACAAGAGTCTTACATCCAAAATGTACATGATATTCTTATAACTCAATGACAAACAGACAACCCAATGTAAAGAGGGCAAAGATCTAAATCGACATCTCTCTAAGAGGGATAGACAAATGGTCAATAATCACACAAAAAGATGCGCAAGAGTATTAGTTGTTAGGAAAACGCAGGTCAAAATCACAGGGACACACTTGTTAATCCACTTGCATTGCTATATTAAAAACATGGATAATAATGGTGAGAATTTGGAGAAATTGGAACCCTCATACTTTGCAAGTGGCAATGTAAAATGGTGCAGTGCTGTGGAAAAGCAGTTAGCAATTCTTCAAATGTTACAGAATTAGCACAACTCAGTGATTCTGGTTCTGGGTAATATTCTGGAGAGATAAAAACACATGTCCACATAAAAACCTAAATGCAAATATTCGTAGTAGTACTATTTGGAAAAGCTTGACAACCCAAATGACCATTAACTGATGAATAAGTAACCAAAATGTGATAGATCCTTATAGTAGAATATTACACAGAAATAAAAAGAGATAAAGTACTGAAACACTTAATGAACACTTAAAGAAAACATTATCCTAAATGAAGGAAGCCATTCACAAAAGACCGTCTGTTTTACAATTGCATTTATATTAAAGGCTCAACACTGGCAAGTCTATAGAGTTGAAAGTAGATGAGAGTTTGCCACTAGATAGCAGATAGGGGCATGAGAATGTTCTAAAATTAGATTGTAGCAGGATCAAATACTTTAAACAGATGAACTGTATGGTATATGAATTATATCTCAATAAAGCTGTTTCATGAAAAGAAAAAAGCTCCAGCACACAGGGCTTCACTAAGGGTAATTATTTTTTTAAAAGATTTTATTTATTTATTTGAGAGGAAGAGTTACAGACAGTGAGAGGGAGAGACAGAGAGGAAGGTCTTCTCTCCGATGGTTACACTCCCCAAATAGCTGCAATGTCTGAGGCTGCGCCGATCCAAAGCCAGGAGCCAGGTGCCTCTTCCGGGTCTCCCACATGGGTGCAGGGGCCGAAGGACTTGAGCCATCTTCTACTGCTTTCCCAGGCCGTAGCAGAGAGCTGGATTGGAAGAGGGGCAGCCGGGAGTGGAACCAGCGCCCATATGGTATGCTGGCGCCACAGGGGAAGGTTTAACCTACTGTGCCATGGCGCCGGCTCCCTTTGGTTTTAAAATAAAAGAAACCTCCTACCTGTTCTCTCCCTCTTTCAATCACCATCTTTCTCTCTCTCTCTCTCTTTTTCTCATTTTTATGCCTTATCCCACAAAAGACATAATTTGCAACTCAAAAATGATTCTGGGCCGGAGCCTCGGCTCAATAGGCTAATCCTCCGCCTGCGGCACCGGCACACCAGGTTCTAGTCCCGGTCGGGGTGCCGGATTCTGTCCCGGTTGCCCCTCTTCCAGGCCAGCTCTCTGCTGTGGCCTGGGAGTGCAGTGGAGGATGGCCCAAGTCCTTGGGCCCTGCACCCCATGGGAGACCAGGAGAAGCACCTGGCTCCTGGCTTCAGATCAGCACCGTGCGCCGGCCCACTCTGTCCACTCTGCCTGTCAAAAAATAAAAATAAAAAAAAGATTCTGATTTTTAGGTGACCAATTTGCTGAAACAGAAAGGGGAAACTTAACCTAGAAATAAGGAAAAATCTTTCTTCTGCAATTTCCATAGAGCTGTCAGTAGTAGAAGTCTTAGAACTGGAATTCATTTAAAACTAACCTGGACAGGGGCTGGAGTTGTGGCATAGCAGGTAAAGCTGCAGCCTGCAGTGCCGGCATCCCATATGGGTGGCCAGTTCAAGTCCTGGCTGCTCCACTTCCAATCCAGCTCTCTGCTATGGCCTGAGAAAGCAGTAGAAGATGACCCAAGTCCTTGGGCCTCTGCACCCATGTGGGAGCTCTGGAGGAAGCTCCTGGCTCCTGGCTTTGGACTGGCCCAGATCTAGCCATTGCGGCCATCTGGGGAGTGAACCAGCAGATGGAAGACCTTTCTCTCTACCTCTACCTCTGCCTCTCTGTAACTCTTCTTTTCAAACAAATAAATAAATCTTTAAAAAAAAAAACTAACCTGGATAAACCAGTCACCTATTCCAGTGAGTAGGACTAGGAGGGGTGGCAGCTTAAAGTAAGGTGGGAATCCAGAGATTGGGCTATTTGTCCAGAGTGAAGAAGAGATGTTACCCCTCCTGCCAAGAATGAGCTCTGACATCCTCTCTGCCATGCACGGCAATTCAACACAGTGCCATCCCAACCCCCAATATCACACTGCAACATTCCAAATGAGGTTCTGGTGTCCGAGAGATGGAGAAAAGACTTCCTGTAACTACCTGAAATAGAACATGAATACTGACATTTCATGAAGACAGCAATAGCAACTGCGAAATCTCACAAGGCTGGAGGGGAAGTGCAGAAGGAAAACTAAATCCAAGGTGTCATCATCTGTCACTGTGCCTTGGGTCACGCTTCACTGGGCACTTTTTTTATGCATCACATGTGAGTTCGGGAAGCAGAAAGTTGTACGCTCATTAAACCTTTCCTGTATCCTTTGCTGATGTGTGACATTTCTTTGAGAAGAAAGCCTTTCACTCCACAGTGAAAGTTGATAGACTTAAAAGGTGTGATATAATAGGGGGCTAATACTCAAACGGAAATGTTACTACTAAGGGGGAAGGGGGCAGATGGTAAGTACCATGCCCTGTCTGGAGAAAGCATGAAGGCCCCAAGTGCTAAGGGGGCCAAAGGGAGAAAAGAGGGTGGCAGGCCTTGAGGATCAGGACAAGAGATTTAGTCACAGATAAAGAGAAGAGGAAGATTCTGAAGTGGGACAACAGCAAGAAGACATCAATGGCCAAGCCATTTTGACAGCAGAGTCAACAGACAAGACTGAGCAAGGTGACAAGGCAATCACTTGAAAGACGTTGCCATAATCTAGGCATGCGAGAGGTCAGAAATACTGGATTAGGGCTTTATCTGTGGGGATGGAAAGAGGGGGATGAATGCATGAGATGTGGCAGAAAAGAAATCTCCCAAAAGGTGGTTCAAGACCCTTATAGGCTCCAAGAGTAGCACGAATCAGAGTGATTGGGAGGGGGAATCTCTGCTCACTTCATTTTCACTTCCTCATTTTAAAGTTCTTCAAAGGTTCTTTAGTGCTATCAAGATCAGACCCAAATTCTACAGTAATGGTATGAGTTCTTTCTCATTTGTTTCTGGTCCACCTCTCTAATCCATCTCTCCCTACTGCCTACCCCACACACCCTGAATGACTCATTGCACATCTGGTTTTCAAAACTTTGTTTTTTTTAGAAAGTCACATACACACATGCCCACACAGAGATGGGGGGAGGGAAGGAGGGAGGGATAGAGGGAAGGAGGAAGAGAGAGAGAGAGAGAGAGAGAGAGAGACTGACTGACTGATGGGGATTTCCCATCTAATGTTTAATTCCCAAATCTCTCAACAGCCAGGGCTGGATCAGGTCAAAGGAGCCAGGAACTCAATCCGGGTCTCCCACACGGGAAGCAGGGACCCAAGTACTCGAGTCGGCACCTACTGCCCCCAGGGTGTGTATTAGCAGAAAGCTGGAATTGGAAGCAGAGCTGGGACTCGAACCGGAGCACTCTGATATGGGATGCAGGCGTCTCATGCCCTGTCTTATTCACTGTGCCACATGCCCGGCCCTCTTCTGTTGTTTAAGGACTGCCTCTCTTATTTTTGTATCTGTGCTCCACCTGTTGTCCCCATATCAGGGCAATCTCTTCACATACTTGAGATTTCAATGTTGACGTTACTCTGCAGAAAAGCTCTCCTGACCGTCCTCCTTTCCCTCCACCTGGAGTAATTGTCTCCCGCATGGGTCTCTTTATCATGCTACCTAGCTCAGTAGTATCCGAACTTTACATAGCTACCCTCTCTCTCCACATTTTAGTGGGCACATGAAATCACCTCTAGTGTTTGCTGCACACACTTCCAGGATCCAGACCACAGGCCCTGATGTAGCAGAACTTGTCCGAGCCCACAGTTTTAGAAACACTGCTGTACTGTAACTGGCTGTTTATTTTTTAGTATGGCCAGCTGGTCTGTGGCTCTGGGAGGGCAGACGTCGTTATAATCCTAAAATCCATGACAGGACCTGATATGGGAGACTCAGTCATTTGGTAATTGTCAAATAGGTGAACACAATCCTTTATGAGGACAGGAAGAGTAAAAAAAAAAAAAAACCCACTGAAGTCTGTAAGCTTAGGAAACAAGAGGTAATGGAAAATTATGGGAAGGGGTGTCTATTTGTGGGAGAAAATGGTGAACACCCACAGGCAAATTTCAGACAACAGGTGGGGACTCTCAGGGCCTCTGTGCCTCCTGTCTGGCACCGACTGTGATGTGGAAAATGGTCTAGCCCTACTTACGTTACCTATGTACTTCCAAGGACTCAGAAGTGTGTTTTCCCTAAAGACAGCATATAATTTTGAGAATTGCAATCATTTTTTCCATGTTCTTTTGAAGGCTGTAAAATAATTTTAGATGCAATAGCAATTCTAGGTCCTTGCTTACCCTTGACCTTTGAAGTCTGATTCAAAACATCACACACCTCCCAGCCCAGATGTTGGCAAGCTAATGATATATTGCTGCAGGAAAGAGCTTGGTCTCATTTGCACGAAGAGCTGGAAATCTTTGGTAATCTTATCTTCCCTCAACTTTTCTTTTCTTTTTTTTTAGGCTATAACTGAAATATAATTTTGTTAGAGTAAAGGCAAAAGATGAAGAATTAGGAAAACTACTAAAGCTTCCCAGTGGTTTTGAAACTCAATATTGTCATTAAAGCCCCAGGTGACACCTGCCGGACAGTAATGGGGAGGATAGTTTCCAGCCAGATCCACTGGCCTTTTTAATTTTACTTTAAGAACTTGATTTGATCCCCTTTTATTCATTGCCTATACCCAGTCCTCATCCTTGGATACTAAGTGATAGGATTCACATAGAACAAATTACCAAACTTGGGGCTGGCGCTGTGGCACAGTGGGTTAATGCCCTGGCCTGAAGCGCCGGCATTCCGTATGGGCGCCGGTTCTAGTCCCGGCTGCTCCTCTTCTGATCCAGCTCTCTGCGATGGCCTGGGATAGCAGTAGAAGATGGCACAAGTCCTTGGGCCCCTGCACCCATGTAGAAGACCCAGAAAAAGCTCCTGACTCCTAGCTTCGGATCTGCCAGCTCCAGCTGTTGTGGCCAATTGGGGAGTGAACCATCAGATGGAAGATCTCTCTCTCTCTCTTCCTCTCTCCCTCTCGCCCTCTCTCTCTGCCTTTCCTTCTCTGTGTGTGTAATTCTGACTTTCAAATAAATAAATATTTTTAAAAAAATAAAACAAATTACCAAACTCACCCTGCCACCCCATCTGGGAAATTCTTAGTCTTTTTAACCAGCAAAATCCACCTGACAAAGGTAAGCAGTCAACAGACCCAGCTAATGCCATTTCAGACTTCTCATACTGTATCAGGGTACTTCAAAATGTTCATGTGCAACAGAATTAAGACAAGTTCATTTTGGAGCATAAAGACATGAAAATCCATGCATTTGCCAGATCTTCAAAAAAGTCCATGAAAATGTGTATTATGAAAAAAAATGCATGGATTTCAGATTTTTTTTTTTGCACCAAGATAAGCTTATCTTTTAATTCCAGTTTTCCATGAACTCTGCGAAGTCCCTGCCTCCTGAGTCGTAGTGAGTTGTATGTATTTCTTAAGATTTCCTGCTCGGTAGCAGGCACTTTGAGGACATGGGGCAGGAAACCTTCTCAGCACAGCACCTAACAGGATGTTTTACCTTGGCTCACTGCTTAGTAAGTGGCCATGGGATGGGCAAGCTCATCAACGGTGTCATTCTGGAGCTGGTCAGCTGGTCAGTCGGCTCTGCTGGCCACATGGCGTTCAGCCCCTGGATCTAGCTTCCTGAGAGAGGGGGCAAATCATGCCCTGCAGAATCAGGCATTGCTCCTACAGGTGGGCGGTCTCCAGGCCTGGACAACGCTGGGCTGGAAGCGTTGTTAGCCTCTCCCTCTCTCTCTGCATGTGTTGTGTGTGTGTGTGATGGGGAGAATCCCAGGCTTATAGAAGTTGTGCGACTACACGTGAATCGTCCCGACCAAATCAGTGGCTTCCCGGAAGCGATGACAGACAGGCAGCTTTTTACATGACAGACATGAAACTTGGTTTTTTGTTTTTTGTTTTTTTCAGGGCACTGAATGGGAAGATATTTTTCTACCTTCTTTCTTTTCACTGGCTTCATATGGGAACCTCTGCTGAAGAACCCTCTGTTCTTTTTAATAATAGTTTTCCAGGAAGCTTTCTTCATCCTGGGGAATCCAAAAAGCCACATTCTACTCTATTTAGACTCCTGCCATCTCCCGGCGCCTCCCCTGCCACACACAGCCAGTGTAACCCGGAGGGACCCTCTGTCTCGCCTCTGTCTGAAGATGCCATCCTTTCCTTTCCTAGTAGCCTAAAGCTTCCCCTTCCTGCTGGGATCCTTATAAGAGAGCCCTCTTCATTTTCCCCCAAAACCTTTTCTGTCAATTCTAGCATATATTCATATATTTCCCGCAGGTGTGTGTGTGTGTGTGTGTGTGTCCATAGTAGTAAGGAGGTTCCCTTGGCTGGCAATCAGCTCAAGAAAGGCCTTCCCCAGCCCCAATTATGTGTCCAGGCTTAAAATAAATCATCACACCCGACTCCTCTGAACAGCACCACAACCATGGGCCACATTGGCACAGCTGAAAATACATCCATGTAAGAATTTCTTCCACTCTCCTGTTCCACAGAGAGTGCCAGAGCAGCAGCCGGTGCGGCAGCCAGCACCTGCACTCACTGGCAAGGTGTGCGTGGCAGCTGCACCAGCCAGACGCCAAGTTCTCGCCGCTCCAGTAATCGCGTCTGGGCGGCAGGCTGGCTTCCTCCTGAGCTAGAAGCCCGCCTCTCCCCTGCGGAGTGCTGCTGGAAACCTGGAGCGGGTTCACTGCTCACCGACTGGATTCCCGCAGCCCGTCTCTAAGGACAACGTGGCAGGAATCTCCTTCTGGGCAGAGAGTCTTTCTGAAGACTGCTTGCTGCTCTTAATGACTGCTGTGAATAACCAACCCCAGTTGATTCTTCTCTTGGTGCCTTGCCATCCTCTAAGAAACATCCCTCAGATCAGAGTGGTGCTCCCCTACCTCTGCCCTGTGATGGAGACTGTTGGAGCCAGAGTCCACGAGCCAAGTGGCTTTGGCAAGGCAGGTGACTCTAGGCATTCCTTTGCAAGTGGATTCTTGTCTAGGCAAGAAGGTCCCCTTGAAGTAGATGGTAGCTGTGGCTGTCTCATACATTCTGTCCCCGCGGTGCTTTAGGTTGGGAGACTGGACAGATCACAGTGGCAAGTGGAACCCTCTGACAGAGTAATGCTTTCGAGTCAAGTGGTCTGAGGATGAAATTTCCTTCCATATTTGCTGTGTGGCCCTGGGCAGTGCTGAACCTTTCTGAGTCTTGGCTGCCTCCTTTATAACGTGATAACACAGATAATCATACTTTTGGAGGACACTGTCCTAGAAGAGCAAAAGTGAAGATGCAGGAAATGCACTTAGCACAGCATGGGGTATGGAGGTAATGCTATTCAACTCCTTAAGAATGTTTTTTCCTCTTGTTTCCTTTGTATCCTATCAGCAGCAGAGCATAGCCACACTCTTCATTGTAATTGGCACTTACCATGGACGGCATAAGTGCCTTCAATAGGTTGGTTTGAGGTTGAATTCCCTTGCTTCAGTGGACACAGCCCCATCTTACTGTTGTGTAAGTTACACTTTTTTCAGCTTCAACCTTGATGACAGGTTCATGTAACATGGTGCAAGCCCCCCTATAATTGTGGTTGGATGGAAAGAATATGTGGGATAATAATACGACTTCCCTCCTCCTCCCTTGTTTAACACTGCGGTAGAGAATGAAGAGGCCTCTCCACAAGGCACTTTGAGAATGGCAAGAGCATGTGTGTGTGTTGGTTTGGTTTAGAACACATAGTTCTCGGAGTCTGCCCTTGGTGGGCTCGGTCAGGCCTGGTGGGCTGAGGTTCTCTCTACAGGAGATGGTTAGAATTCAGTGCTATGCCAGCAAGTGTGCTCCATGACCACTGCAGCTGTTGCAGAAACGTTACTGTGGTGAAGTCCTTAAAGCACATATCCTGTGCATCTGGAAATCCTAGTTATCAGAATTGAATTGTTGCTCTTCGACCACAGTTTCCACTCCTTTGGTAGCTGATCTGGGACTGCACTTGATTAAAGGCTCATACCTTCGTTCCAAATGCCGCCCTCACTAGTCTTCATTTGCTTAATGAGCTGAGGAGCTTCCTGGAGTTGGCACTGTAATCTGAGAAGACAAGTTCCTGGGTCTGTCTGTTCTTCATCGCACACTGGTGGGGAGCCAGCCACCATATCCTTTGCTCTCATTCACTTTGTCAATGATACTTTAAGGGCGATGGGCACCTACATCTGAGCCTTTCAAATTTTAACATGCACACAGATCTCTTGGAGTCTTTACTAAAATGCCCATTCTGCTCCAGGAGGTCTGAGACTGGCCTGTGATGCTGCATTGCTGATAAGCTTCCAGATGGTGTGCAGATCAAGAGAGCAAATATAACTTTCTCCCAAGTTTTTTATATTAAGTTCTATAGGGATTCAATTCTCCCAATATTTGCTGAAACTTTCAGCGAATCTAGCCATTTCCCACCCCTTGAATCCTCAGGTTTCTGGAACTTTCTGAGCGTTTTATCTTTAGGTAGCATTAAACACTGTACATTAATGTAGCCTTTATCTTATATTGGTGTTTAGTATTCACTAGAATT
Source organism: Sylvilagus floridanus (assembly GCA_949820135.1). Lineage (NCBI taxonomy): Eukaryota > Metazoa > Chordata > Mammalia > Lagomorpha > Leporidae > Sylvilagus > Sylvilagus floridanus. The sequence continues at coordinate 22,008,893 of OX463239.1, read as the reverse complement.
TTCTGTTTTAAAGATTTATTTCAAAGTCAGAGAAAAAGAAAGGGTAAGATAAAGACATACACACACACACACACACACACACACACATAGAATCTTCCATCTGTTGGTTCACTCCCCAAATGTCTTGAACTCTGAGTCCCCCACATGGGCATCAAGGGACTCAAGTGTTTGGGCCATCAACTGCTACTTCCCAGGTGCATAAGCAGGAAGTCAGATCACCAACCATATAGCTGGGACTTAAACTGGGTCTCTGGTATGGTATGCAGATATCCCACACAGTAGCTTAACCTGCTGTGCCACAAGGCCCGTCCCCATCCGCCAGAATTTTGATCTTCATATATGTGGCTATTGTGACAAGCAGTATTTACTGAATAGAAATGTACAGTCAGCTGTAGTGATCCTCTTGGGGTCACTTTGCTTTTGCTGGCCTTTGGTTCCTAATCTCCTTTCTGTCGATTTCACCAGAAGATTCATGGCTTTGTTAAACTCAGTGATACATACCAACTCCTGGAGTTCCTTTTTGGGTTATCAACAATCACACTCTAATCCCCAGTGAGAGTTACTCAGCATTCATCTTTTGCCATCCATTTCCTTGTTTAATAGGCACACAGAAACAAGCTAGAGTTTTCTTAGCTGTTCTGTGTGATGAAACAGTGAATTAAAACTGAGCCAGGGCCTGACACTGTGGCATAGTGGGTAAAAGCCGCTGCCTGCAGTACCAGCATCCCATATGGGTGCCGGTTCAAGTCCCAGCTGCTTCACTTCCGATCCAGCTCTCTGCTATGGCCTGGGAAAGCAGTAGAAGATGGCCTAAGTCCTTGGGCCCTGTACCTGTGTGAGAGACCCAGAAAAAGCTCCTGGCTCCTGGTTTCTGATCGGCATAGCTCTGGCCATTGTGGCCAACTCAGGAGTGAACCAGAGGATGGAAGACCTCTCTCTCTCTCTCTCTCTGCCTCTCCTCTTTCTGTGTAACTCTGACTTTCAAGTAAATAAATAAATCTTAAAAAAACCCAGCCAATTCGCTTAAACACATCTCCTTGACTTACTCTTTTTGAATACTAGGAACACATTCAATGCCAAGTAGGGATGGGAAAACTCATTTCGTTCAAACTGTATGGAGTTATTTCAAGTTGAACAAGCATCAAGTCTTTTGGTTAGCAACACACACTACAGCACTGGCCATGTTTTCCTGACTTTTGATCTTTTCCTGGCTGTCTGTTAGCAATTGTCATCTTGTAAGTGCTTTACTAGATCACTTAAAATTAACAGCTCAAACAACTGAAAGTAATTTACTAAATTATAACACCATGGTGTACTAGGAGTATAAAGCTTAAGTTTTCTGTTTTTTTTTTTTTTAAGATTTATTTATGTATTTGAGAGGCAGAGTTACAGACAGCGAGCAAGAGAGAGCGAGAGAGATCTTTCATTCACTGGTTCATTCCCCAAATGGCTGCAATGGCCGGAGCTGGGCCAATCCAAAGCCAGGAACCAGGAGCTTCTTCTGGGTCTCCCACATGGGTGGCAGTGGCCCAAGCACTTGGACCATCTTCCACTGTTTTTCCAGGCCATTAGCAGGGAGCTGGATTGGAACTGAGCAGCCAGGACTTGAACTGGTGCCCATATGGAATGTCAGCACCATAGATGGAGGTTTAACCTACTATGCCGCAGCACCAGCCCCTTAACTGTTCTTTGGTGAACCCCAAACTCAACATTGCATTAGAATCACTGATGGAAATTATTAAAACACATGAATTTCAGAATGCCAAGATTCTGACTTAGCAGGTCAGGGATGGGCAGCATCCATTTCTGTACCAATCCTTCTTCATTTGTTTCAATCCTAAAGACTGGAGTGCCCCAGGCTCATGTCTGCTGCTCTGCAGCTGTACGTACTCCTCTGAGCTCCGAGACGCAAATCCCACGTAGACACTGATTTCACTTCGCCTGCAGCTTGCTCTTCTCCCTAAAGCAACATCCACCTACCCAACAGCTCCAACCCAGAAAGTCTTGATTCCCTTCCAACTCCTGTTTTTCCTATAGTCGCCCCTGGTTCTGAATATACAACTCCATGCTTCCTGTAGTTCATCTCAGAAACTTCCTTCTCAGACTTCACATAAAACCTGTCAGCAAATCCCAGATTTGGAAAAAATTCCAAATCTTATTATTCCTCCCTGCATCTAATCTAGTCTAAGACACCATAATTTCTTTCCTGGATTACTGGATCTGTCTTCGGTCTGATCAACACTGCCACTCACCCTTGCTTCTTTCACTCCTACTGAATTGGTTCCTTGCTCTTCCTGGACTATCTCAAGCTTGGCCCCACAAGGGCTTCCATCTTAGCTGTCCCCTGCAGTCAGAAGGCACCCCTGAAATAATCTCTCATCACACTGCCTCACCTTGCTTGTGTGTGATCCAGAGAGAGCATCTCTGACAACCCCCTATAGAGAACAGACAGCTTGGCAGCCTTTCTCTCCATGTTACATATCCTCACCTAAGGGATTTTATGTTTTTGTTGATTTTTTGAATCTCCCATGTATGAAGGCCCCTCAAAAAGTTTTAGAAAAATGTATAGTGTGAAAAAAACTATGCATGGGCTTAAAGATTTTTTGTACCAAACTAATCTTTTAATTCATTTTCCTACAAACTTTTTGAAGTGCCCTCCCAAACTTCGGGAAAGAAAGACGTTTTTTATGCTAGTACTTAGTAGACACTCAGTAAATGGATGTTGAATGACTGAATGAAGGAGAGAGAACTATATTTTGCAGCAATTATTTCTCTTCTGGACATCAGTGTTATATTGACAACTAGAGGTTTCTATTGCTGGTACTTGATCTTGTTCACTTCTGTGTAAACATTCATTGAATGAATCCTTGCAGCGTAGGGAAAGTGCCACAGACTTTCAGGCAAGCAAGTCAGGTTCAAATTCCAGCTGGAACTTACATTAGTCACGTGATTTAGGCCAAGTTTTCATTTATTTATTTATTCATTTTGAAAAAGTTACAGTACTAGAGGGACAGAAAGAGAGAGTGAATTTTCATCTGCTGGTTCACTCCCTAGATGGCCACAATGGCCACTGCTGGACCAGGCTGAATCCAGAAGCCAGGGTCCAGGAGCTTCATCTGAGTCTCCCATATAGGTAGCAGAGACCAAAGCACTTGGGCCATAATCTGCTGCTTTACCAGGTGCATTAGCAAGGAGCTGGATTGGAAGAGGAGCAGCTGGGACACAAAGTGGCGATCATCATACAGGATGCCAGCATCACAGGCTGCAGCTTAACCCACTACGCCACAATGCTGGCCTTTTAGGCTAAGTTTTAAAGCCTTCCTGGGCTGTCAATTCAGTGAGTGGATTAAATGTTTCATGTGATTATGCCAATGATTAGGTGAGATAGCATTTATATACCTCTTAAGAGGGGGGCATAATCACATTAGAACTCTGGTATACCATTGAGGTTGAGATGGATCAATATGAGCCACTTAATTCTTTTCCTCTTCACTATACTTACTCCTTGATTCACAGATTCTTTAAAATCAATGGAAGTCACTAACCCAAGCTTTGGTAACTATGCACTCACTGCTCCGAGTTCCTGAGCCCTAGATTACCAGTGATCACAGATTTATTCCAAGGATTGAAACAATGAAGATGGTAGCCACAAATCCAGACTTTAGAGAAACTTAAAAATATGTCTCTAATCTATTCTAGATCCAAGTATTCACCGCCTCCACCACCTTCTCTCCTGCAGATGACTGAAATCGTTTTCCTCACTTTTGTCTTTGTGTCTCTGACCTTCTATTCTCCACCCAAGAGTGATCCTTTTGAAAAAACAAATTGAACCTGTCATTCCCTTGCTCTACTGGCCTCTCACCTCAAAGTGTGTGTCAGAGTTCCTAAAGCAGACCATGTGGCCCCACCAAACCTCAACTCTCACACATTTCTGAGCTTGTCTCCCACTCCCTCCCTCACTGCACTGCAGTTACATAGGCTCCTTGCTGTTCCTGGAGCATGACAGTCTGCATGGTACAGCCCCAGGATTTTTGCACATACTGCTTCCCTGACTTGAATGCCTTTTTCCCAAAATGTTTGCATAGCTGACATTGTCACCTACTTTAGATTTTTGCTCACAAGTTCATCTTTACAAAACTGTCTTCCTTGGTGCCCTCATTTTAGAAAGGCCAATGATCTCATCCAAGGAAAACACACGACCTTTCGTTGCTTTATCATTATTTTTTGTAATCCCGTATCATTATTGGACATGCTACATAGTTAAATTCTTTGTTTATCTATCACACCAGATTAGAATATAAACTCCATGAGAGGGGTAACTTTTGCTTGCTAGGATTTCTGCCATATCTCCAGTGCCTGGCATATAGTAGGTGATCAATAAGTACTTATTAAGTGAATGGATAGGTGAATAAATGAATGGATGAGAGAAGAGGCATGGATTAGGGCTGGCTTATGTGTCTAGGTGGGAGTATGAACTGGAAGGTGGAAGGGGCAAAAGTTGAATTCAAGTTCTGCTCTGGGTGCTTGGCTGGCACAGAGGTGGCAGCTCCATTCCTTTGACCTGACAACAAAGTAGTGCGCTGTTGGCAGTCAGGTTCTGAAATGCTGCAAAGTTCCATGTTTCAGGCTGAGCCTGAGATGGGGATCCACGCTCCCTTGGTTAACTGCAGGGCAGAGACCTTCTGGGTGATCTTCCCCAGCTCTCAAGGAACACATAGGAAGAATGATGGGGTTCCAAAACACCTTGAAGAAGGCAGAGCTGACATCTCTGTTTTTTCTGTGTTGTTGGATCATCCTTTTGTTGGCTTGAAGAAGGGAACTGACTGTGTAGGCTTAAAACGTCCTTTTAAGAGCTGATTACATGTCCGAGTGTGAAGGAAAGGATTAATTTAAGGTGATTTGAGCGCAGTCATCCTCTTTGATATAGATTCTTCTGTCACATCCAAGAGGCACATTCTGGTGGGTCACCCATCTTGTGGTTCTCTCCTCCTGTTATTATCTCTAGCCCTGAAGGACACTGGTAGTTGACCCACGTCAGCATCATTGGACAGATTTCTTATTTGGGACAATGGGCTAGAAACCGGCTCACCTCTCAAAAGCACCTCCGAAGGTGGAGAGGACAAATCAGATTACAAGCAAAAATCAGAAAGAAAGCAATGGAGTGGGGTTGGGGAAGGGTTGCTTCCCACTATAACTTGACTTTTTCTTATCCCGAAATGAAGACTTCTGGGGTTGTGCCTGGATCTCTTCCAAGATTTCAGGCTCACAGGGCAGTGTCTTCCTTTCTGGGCCCATCCTCTGCAGGAAATCTCCTTCTTGGCCCAGCTCCCATTGGGTGGGCTCTGGGAAAACCAACTCCTCCCGTTGCCCTTCCAGAACAAAAAGAAGCAGTGTCTTCTGTTGCTCATCTTGGGGAAGTCACATCATCTTTAGAGTCTCAGCTCTCCCATCGTCCATGTAACCAATTCTCTGAACCAAATTCCCATGTCTTTGAAAACACCAGATGGCTTTTGCTTTCTTGACCACACCCTCTTTGGTTGAACCAGATTAAATGATTTTCATGTTTTATAAAGACAAAGCTACTGGTTACACAGTTTTAAAGATTTTTTTCAATGTATACTGTTGAAAATATATATGTGACATATCCAGTCATGTGTATGTTTAATATTTTTATATCACCCTTTGGATTTCCTAAACATGGATATTGGGACCCTGATTTTCCTGCCACAGACTGAAAGCTCCAAGAGACCCTCTGAATGGTTACTGGATCTCCTTTTGTGTCACTGAACATCGGATACCAACTATAGGGCTGGGTTTGGGAATTTCACATAGCTTCTTTACACCTCAGTTTCTTCTTCCATAAAACAAGAAATTTATATCTAAGTTCATTAAAAAAATGAAATTTAGCCTCAAAACTCTTCTTGGTTCTTCAAGAAAAAAAACATGATCCAAATCTCAACCTACATAAGGGAACTTCAAAAAGCTCATGGAAAAATGAATGAAAAGATATGCTTATTTTTGTGCAAAATTTTTGACATCCACGCATAATTTTTTTTCATAATATGTATTCATGAATTTTTGGAAGCACCTCTGTAAAGTGAGACACCTTAATCTTACCTCCTGATCTACAGATGAGCTTTCTTTGTCTCCTACAGTAGCCAGAGACACCTCTGCCTAGCCCTGAAGCACAACATGACTGGGTCTTGAGTGCTTAGACTATGTTTGAACACCTTTTGATTTGATGCTTCCTGAAGGAGTCGTTGATATTGTCTGTTTCACCAGAATTTTATTTTGCAGTTTTAAAACTAAGGTATAAAAAAAGCAAAACATTTTTTTTCTTATTTTTAATTTCCCTAACTAGTTGAACCATTATCTTAGTCCATTCCTACTGATTTCAGCTGGGTAATTTATAAATAATAGAAATGTATTGCTCATGGCTCTGGACTGGGAATCACAATATCAAGACATCAGCAGATCTGTTTTCTGGTCAGGGCTTGCTCTCTACTTCAAGATTGGTCCCTGTTGACCAGGGTCCTTACATGGGAGAAAGGTGGAAGACAAAAGCGATTAACAGGATCCCTGAAATCCTACTGTAAGGGTACTAATCCCATTCATGAAATTGAGATTACTCACATCCTACAGGTCCCCTCTTCGTATGACTGCCTTGGGGATCAGGTTCCAATGTGAATTTTGGAGGAATACCAACACTGAAAGCATAACAACTGTAATGGAGAAAAACCTCTGTTTTCTTGGACTGGCTAAGATCTTATTAGAGAATATCAATGGAACATTACTATCTTATTGAAAGTGGAAAAACTGGACCCACATTCCTAAAAGAATATTCAAATTTCCTACACACAATCTCACATAAATATTATCAGGGCCTGCCTGAATCCCTGACCACAGCTCTGCACCTCATGCCCAGAGAACGTCCTAGTCTCATTTTGCTCTGCCTCAGATCTGGGACTTCCCGGGGCTCAAGCTCAACCTCCCCTGATTCAGCCTTCATGTATTACTGTTGCCGTGACTTTGCTCCCAGTTCAACTGAGTCCACCTCATTACTTATGCCTGATTTAGAGTTGAGAATCCCAGTCCCATGATGCCTGTTTTGCCAGTTCTTCCCCAAGATTGAGCACTACTTCCTGCTCAAAACTCTCTTTGGTGCTGATTATCCTTTACTGGAAAATATGGCCCATGTCAGGACAATGCTTTACAGCATCTACCTGATAGCACATGCTGTCAGATCTTCTCACAACCCACCCCTCCTCATGGACACTTTTCTTAGGGAATCTCTTGTGTGTTATCCTTTGGGGCAACCTGGATAGCCTTCAGGTCTGGCACTCCTCTCAATTTCCAAAGGTAGTCTTTCTCTTTACTACCAGAAACTGGATCTAGGTCCTGCCCCATGATGCTCCCATGGTTGTGTTCCAGTTGAAACTTCCATGTCTACTCTGGGTCACATTGCCTCCCAAATCCATGGTTTCTATATTCATGGATTGAGCCACCTGTGGATTGAAATATTTCCAAAAAACTGCATCTTTACTGACCATATATAGACTTTTTGTTGTCATCATTTCCTAAATAATACAATTATTTACATAAATGTTCATGTATTAGGTATTATTAATAATCTAGAGATTTAAAGTATGTGCATGTGATATGGATAGACTATTCCTAACTAGTATGAAATTTTAAATTAAAAAACCTGAACATTCTTGGATTTTTGTGTCTGTAGTAGGGAGAGGGGAAGACGCTTCAGGAACCAATCCCCAGAGGTTACTGAAGGATGACTGTATCTGTTACATGAGGCCTTTTGCCTATCACAAAATACAAATTCCTTTCTGGTTCCAAGCTATCCAGTTTCCTTCTCCTGCCTGCTATTCTTTTATTAAGCACATCATTACTGAATGCTAGGCACTAGGGATATAAAGATGGAAAAATAAATGATCCTTGTGCACTCTCAGTCCCATGGGAAAGAGCTTTTTCAACAAACAATTATACATTATGATGATATAAGTTGCTCTCAGAGCACAGAATAAAGAAGAGCAAACTCTGAGGGCTGGTGACAGTGGTGAGGGAAGGGACAGTGGTAGGGAGTCATGAGCTGAACCCTGGGGGTCTGGGAGGAACATCGAAGCAGAGGGATCAAGACACATTTGAAGAAGGTCAAGAAATTGAGTGTGGCTGTGGTACCAAAGAACAACTAAAAAGGTAAAAGATAAAGGAATTGTAAGCCACGCCAGTGGGGTTTGGGCTACACTCATGTTGGACTTACTTGCAACAGGCACTATGGGAGAGTGTGAAGGAACTGATCATCACAGTCAGGTTTGCATCTAAGGAAGATTCTTTGGAGGGGGCACAAGACGGGCATGAGGCTGGAGGTAAGAAGACCAGTGGGGAAAGCTCTCATGTTAGTTGAGCAAGAAAGGCAAGCGCTTCAACTAAGGCAGTGTCAGTGGGGATGGGACAGATCTGAAAGATGTTGATGAGGCAGAATAGAAGGAGAAGTGGTGAAGAAGAGGCAGCTGTTAAGGTTCACTCTCCAACACCTAGGAGATATGGAGGATAATCCCAGTGTCCTGCTTTGGGAGTTGGATAAGAATGAGGATGCTATTTGCTAAGACAAGGAAGCAGGAGGACGGGATGCTGGGAGTTGGGGGAATGATGAGCTTTGATTTGGACATGTTATGTGAGAAGTGTCTAGGGATACTACGTGGAGATGTTGGATAGGAAGTCCACAGCTTGGAAGTCACATCCTGCTCAAGAAAGACTTCTTGGATTGAGACTGATTTGGAAGCTGTACGTATATGCAGAATTGCCATAAATCCTGAAAACATAGATAATATTTTGTCATGTATGATAACAGAGCCTCAGTAAATCATTTCCTATGTATTCACCTATGCTTCCAGACTTTTTGAGTGTCCTTCAGAAATTGGCTCAAGCCAGACAGAATCCAGATCAGCCAAAGAGATTGCATAAAGAAGAAAAAGGGATGGGATACGGAGCCTTGGGAGCTATAATATTTATGGAGCAGAGGAGACCAAGAAGAACACTGAGAGTGGAGTGAGGTGGTGTGGGATTTAAAACACAGAGAAGGTTCAGAAGGAGGAGGATCTTTCCACTAAGACAGAAGGCAAAATGAGAGGATGAACGAGTCAAAACTCCTTGGCTGTCTAAACTCCTTCCAACTTCCCCCCACAGTGGCCAAAAGTATTACTTTCTTGAGAACAGTGGTTCTTAACCTTTTCGAGGTAACAAGTTCTTTGAGAGTCTGTAGGGGCCAGGGACCTCCATCCACACATGAAGAGCAGGAATGAAATACAGGACAGAGGCTTCGAAGACCAAAGGATCCCAGGTTAACGCTCCTGGTAGTTTACAACAAGCCTCTTTCTGTAACTGCTTCTAAATTCCCACAGGCAAGTCTGAGTTTCTCTGCACTGTGCAATCTAAAATGATGCTTTATATTCCACGCTATGTAGCGGCATGAGGTCATTACGTTTATCAAAGCCCAAATAGTGCTTTTCCCATGACAGGATTTTTTTTCCTCTTTTTCTTTTTTCTCTCTTTGTTTTCTCCTCAACAGCTTTACATTTTTTCCTTAGCCATACTTGTCTTTAATTTAATTTTCATTGTTGTTGACTGTGGTTACCATAAATCATTTCAGCTTATAAGATGTAGTCACAGAACGTTCAGAAAAATTTTAAGTATAATAATTCTTTTAGAGAACATTTTCAAATATTTCCCCCACTCCAACATGTATATATATACAACCCAGTTTCCTTATACTACTTCTATTTGACACTAATAATCATATATTTTAAATTTTACTTAATTTTGACTTCCTTCACACTATACTTTCTTTCCCTTTTCACGTCCTTCTTTTTGGAAATGGCTTCTAAGTCACTTTGGTTGACTTATTAATTTTTTATTAACTTTTTATTTCTCAGAAGCTAAGAGAGAAGAGAAAGGGAGGAGAGGGCAAAGGAGCAGAGGAGAAGATTGGAGAGACAAGGAGAGGACGGGATGGATGCATCTGCTGGTTCATTCCTCAAATGCCCAGAATGGCTGGAACTAGGCTGGGTCAAGGTCAGGAGCTGGGAACTCAATCGAGGTCTCCCACGTGGGTGTCAGAAGCCCACTAAGTTGAGCCACCACAGCTCCTCCCAGGGTCTGTAATGGCAGAAGCCCAGAAGCAGGAGCTGGAAGCAGGTATTGAACCCAGATACACTGATGAGGGACAATGGCAGCTTAATCAACAGGTTAACTGGTAGATCATACACCGCCTCTGGTTGACTTGTGTTCAGATTCAAGGTGTTTTCTAAGGCTCTGTCCTTTGCACCCTGTTCTTGTTTATTTTTCACTCATTTTTGTTCTGTTTACTAGAACAAGTGTTTACTGAGTGTGGACTACATTTGGTGCACTTACTCATTCTCTCTCATACCCTCACAAATCTTCTCTCTGAGGTTTATGCCTCCACACTATGTCCCCTGCTCTGACCTGGTACAATTACACAGTTCTCAGGCTGTCAACCCTGACACTTGAAGGTCTAGACTCTACTTTCCCTCCTAATCAACTCTTGTACCATAGGATTCCCCCATGCCCAAATCAGAGATACCATAAAATTTCAGTTTCTCATTCTAGAAGTCTAAATTCCTTCAATCTTCAACAAAAATGAAGTAAAAAACAAAACAAAACAAAACAAAACAAAACAAACACCACAAATCCTCACCTAAAATCTGTTGAGAAATTCTATAACCATGCTAGGTTCACAAAATAAAACATTGGTTTTATCAAACTGATTGTTTGATCTTCATTCCCTTGCCGTATCTCTTGCAATCTCCTTTTTAGTCATCTTGTTCTGTATTCTAATATTTGTTTCCCTCCTTATTTCCTCCTTTTTGCTTCCTGTGTTTTAGATTTCTTGGTGATGTTCTGTGCTGTTGCTCTCAAGTGCTTTTTTAGATGGATGGACTGTCCCCAGTAAGTGTCAATCTTCCTATTATTTTGCACATACTCTGCAAATAGTGTTGACTATTTAATGTCATGCACTGGAGTTTTCCATTCAGCGTCTAGGTTTTTTAAAAAAAATCCAATTGCTCTTCAATACCATCTGGTTAAGCTTTGAAATTTTTAGACAGGAAAATATAAAACGTTGGTGATATTTAGCTGCAGGTTGCTTGCCAGGTCCTATGCGAGTTTTATGTCACAACTGAATTTCTCTTCTTGAGGCTATGACTCTCACTCTTGGGGTATGGGAAAGTTGAGATCAGAATCATGCTCCGAACCTTCTAGATTGAAGTGAGACAATCTGGCAGTGTCTCAGACACTAAAAAGGTCTAATTCCGGACACAAAGGGATTGATTCCCAAAGCCCTGGCCTTGGAGTAGGTGATAAATGATCTTGTGTTGAGTCTTGCTCCATCATTTTGTTTGGCTTTTGGCTTTTGACTAAAACTTTTCTTTTTTCCATGAGGGTATTTATCATGATAGACATATGTTTTTAATGGATCAATCAGGAGGGTGTGTGGTCTTGTTCGTTCTTGATTAAAAAGCCTATGTCAAATAAAAATTATTTCAAAGTTGCAGTAATAATTGGAGCAATAAGATGGTAAGGGGTAATTAAAGGATGCGGCTTTCTTTCAGAAACAGAAACGAATCTGGTGACCACATGTATTCTCCTCCTCTTCTTTAATGAGTGTGATGAAAGCTGTCATAGGATGAAACTCTGAAGACTGGGGATACACCAACTACATGCTAACGTGTCAGGTTCAAGCCCAGATTCCTGTACTGACTGCACTCAGGAGTCTGCATCGCCTAACGTGACTATTTCATAGCATTTCATGCCATGGTGATGCTTGAACATGGTGGTACTGCTGAATCCCACATCATCCCTCCTGTCCACACACACATTTCAGATGGGGAGCACAGTCGCCTTCTCTCCCTATGAGCTCTTGGACTACAAACTGTACATTACCCCGGTTATTGCTCTTGAATTCTAGACATTTAAGGACTTTATATTTTAAGTGGTTTGACATGGAAAAATCAGACCAATTAAAAAGGAGAAGAGGTTGTCTTGAAGACAGACTTTTTTTTTTTTTTTTACTATAAACAATGCCATCTTCTTTGCCATTACCTTGTTGGGTTTATTTGCCAGTAAGAAAAAAGAAATCCAATGGTTTTGGTCAGTATTGAAAAACTTGATCCTATGTCTTCATGTCTTTTGAGAATTGCCCAATCAGTTCATCATAACAATTAAATAGCCACTTCTCTATTTTATGAGGTACTGGCCAATTCCCATTAGTTTATATAGTTTCTGTACCTTTTAATGTTACTATGTTAATAATACTTTTAGTGTTACTGTATGGATTTTTAATTTTATAATATCGCTTGATGATAATGACCACAATCCTGGAATGATAATGACAAATGTATACTTAGAATTTGGTTCAATTCAATAGCACTTGACAATTGTATTTTGAGCTCTGATCAAAACAAAATAGAAAAAAATAATGCAGTATTCTGCTCATCTTCTCACTCGATAGAGAAAGAAAATGTATTAAAAAGTATCAAAAAAAACCTTCAAGAAAAATATAAACCATAATCTCTGTGTGCTCTAGGAAGCAAATGCTGTGAGAACAGCAGGAGTAGGTTCTAAGCAGTCTGTCTATTCATACTGAGAGCCTACAGGACAGGCTGATGCTACCCTATCACTGAATAGATGAGCAAGGAACTAAGAGGACTCATTCCTTTCTCCATGACTCTGAATCATTGTTTATGAGGTTACTTACATCCCATTTCTTCTTGGTAATTACTCTGCCAAATGACTAGAGGACATTTTCAAATAAGTTTTTTTTTTTTTTTTGACAGGCAGAGTTAGACAGTGAGAGAGAGAGACAGAGAGAAAGGTCTTCCTTCCATTGGTTCACCCCCTAAATGCCCGTTATGGCTGGCACTGTGCCAATCCGAAGCCAGGAGCCAGGTGCTTCCTCCTGGTCTCCCACGCAGGTGCAGGGCCCAAGCACCTGGGCTATCCTCCACTGCCTTCCCGGGCCACAGCAGAGAGCTGGACTGGAAGAGGAGCAACCAGGACAGAATCAGGCACCCCAACCGGGACTAGAACCCGGGGTGCCCGTGCCACAGACGGAGGATTAGCCAAGTGAGCCGCGGCGCCGGCCTCAAATAAGTTTAAAATATATTTTAAAAACTCATTTATAAGTGAGTCTAGCACATGATTTTATTTATGATATTTTGAGGACAACTGTTTCATGAGAGAATAAATTAGGATATCCTTTTTCTTATATCCAATAACTGCACTGCATTTTATTCTGAAGAGCAGAAAACACATCTACATCTGTTATCTCACATTAAGTAGAGAGACAGACATTCCTTTTGGACAGTTAAGAAGTTTCACATTTTAGAAAACTAGAAGACCTCAAAATCTCAGGGGCCTATTGGAGCTATGGGTTATTAAAATTAGGGATCAAGACTTTGAGACCTCAATGAAAAATCAGAACAAACAGGAACCGTGAGTTCCCTTTGTGTTTTTTATTCACACTAGGGTCACATTTATCCCCTGGGCTTGGTGTGTCAGTAGTCATGTCTTTCGGACTTTGCCAACTCTGTGAAACCGAGTGCTTGAACAATGCCTTGAACTCAGACACTGATACCCAGGCCCCAGTCGCCCAGCCTTTCTCCTTAACTTAAAATATTCTGGCCCGGCCTTTTGACAACATTAAAATCGACTCACTGATTGAGGGAGTGGTACAGCCAGCCCTACATGGTTCTAATCACCAGGACATTCGCTTCTCTGATACCTAACACCAGTATTGTTCCGAAGGCTTTTGTTTAAGGAGAATTCCAGGTCTGAGACAGAAAGTAACTACCACCCGCATGTATCCCAGACTGACTGAAGCCCACTTGCTATCATAGAAGTTCCCTGAAGAGTATGGCCTTGCTGACCAATCAAAGGAAGGCCACGAGTACCACTGAACAACTAGGAACTTGGACATGAACTGAACATGTACTACATCAAGTAAGCACAGTGACTTCAACAGGCCCCTTACTGCCTGGCCTGAGGCGAACGTGGAGTTGTCCCCATCCTTTGTTCTCCTTATTCCTGACTCCCCCCACCTTCCTTGTAGCCTCCTTCAAAGCCCCATGGCACCCTCGTTGAGGAAGATGACAGTTCTTGAGACGTTGAGTCTGCTACAACCTCATCTATCAATAGATTGAACTTCCTCCTTCTTTTATCCTCAAACTTTGTCCACATTTTGATTTGCCACAGTTGACAAGAACTTAGCTTTTGGTAAGTAAGCCCAGTTTGTCCATCTGGAAAATAAAGAAAATCTACTTTGTACAGGTAAAGGAAATGGAACTATGTCAGGGTCTGGAAAATAGTAGATGCTCCAAAAAACCATAGGTAGTGTTACAAAAGCACTGACAAGAGAAATAATAGCTAACACTTAATGGAATGCTCACGCCAGATTGCAAGGAAGGTACAAAGAGTTTAAAGTAAGTTGTCTCAGGGCTGGCACTGTGTGCAGTGAGTTAAGCCACCACTTGCAATGCCAGCATCCCATATTGGGGTGCTTGTTTGAGTCCTAGCTGTTCTGCTTCTGATCCAAATTCCTGCTAACACATCTTGGAAAGCAGCAGAGGATGGCCCAAGTATTTGGGTCCCTGCCATGACCTGGGAGACCAGGGTGGAGTTCCTGGCTTCTGGCCTTGACCTCGTCCAGACCTGACTGTTATAGCCTTTTAGGGATGAACCAGCAAATAGAAGATGTCTCTCTCTCTCTCTGTCCTTTCCTTTCTCTGTCACCTTGCCTTTCAAATAAATAAATAATCACATATAAAAATAGGTAATAACATATATTCATACATCATATATAGTAATCATATCTATCTATCTATATATATATACTGCAACATTATACATACTTCCCTGAAATTTAATGGGCATAAAGAATTATTGTTATTAATAATGTATACATTTTCAATACATAAGCAACTTAAAATATTATCACTGGGAGTAATGAATATTGAAATTTTGGTCTATTTTTCTCTTCTAAGCATTCTGAGTAATATAAGCAATGAAGATTGTAATAGTTTAATACTCTAATGTTAATCAATTGATTAATTGCTTCTGATGTGTAGTATGCTAATGATAGTTTGCAATATTTGGTCTTCTATTTCCTTCCCTCGACAGGTTAGTAGTTTAATGATCCTATGTGGATTATTTCATTTGTTATTATTATTGTTATTATTATTATTATGGTTTTAAAGACTCTTAGAATACATCGTTTCTTGGTATTGGAAATCTGGATTTAGAGAATTTCCCAGAGTTCTCATTACAAATGTACTTCAGAGGCAGAAGAAGGGTCCATGCTACCACGGCCTTGCTGACATTCTAACCAGTGGGGATTAGGTCAGCTGGTGATCTCGTTTCTATGAGGGAACCCTCTCAATGCCATAGAAGCGAGTGTTGACTTAATTTCAGCACTCTTGTCACTCAATTCTTTTTTTTTTTTTTTTTGACAGGCACAGTGAGACAGTGAGAGAGGGAGAGAGGGAGAGAGAGACAGAGAGAAAGGCTTTCCTTTTCCGTTGGCTCACCCCCGAAATGGCTGCTACGGCCTGCATGCTGCGCTGATCCGAAGCCAGGAGACAGGTGCCTCCCCTTGGTCTCCCAAGCAGGCGGAGGATTAACCAAGTGAGCCGCAGCGCTGGCCTCTTCAATTCTTGAGAACAAAAATAAACCCATATGCCATATCAGCATCTGGAATTAAATACCTTTATAATAGGCAAGCAACCTACATTGACACATAAACAATATCTATGTTTTCTTGCTACTGTCACATGTTCAAAATTATTTAAGTCTTTTTATTTGATTTGAAAATAAGACTTAGTGGGGTATAGTTACATATAGTGAAACTCTTCCTTCTTTGGCATATGCTTCAATGAGCTTTGGCCAGTGAATGTCATCTGTGACCACCACCATAATTAAGATAGCTGCTCTTCCATCACCCCATGCATGGCCTCCCTCCTGTGCCTGTGTAGTTAATCTCTTCCTACCCCAGCCTTGGAAACCTCTGATTGGATCTCTTTTCCTATAGATTTTCTTCTCCCAAAATATATCTTGCATAAATAAAACCATACATCATGGGAAATTTTTTTAAAATTACTTTTCAGCAAAGAAAATATCAGGACTTGCTGCTCCTTCTGCCTGGTTATGTTAGTATTCATTTCTGGACTGCTTTTGTTTTGGAGGCTGGGAGAGGATAAGAAAGCCAGTGAGGAAAACACAGATAAAACCACAAAGGATTGTTTACATGGGAGTTGAGAAGACGGATGTCAGTATGACAAGTGAGTGGGTGGAACAAGTCCATCTGTGGAAAGAAGTAGATGCCCCGTTTTTGTAATGTCCATTCAACAGCATTAGCCTATCCTCTACTGAGGTTATAATAAAGTAACGTGATGACATATCTCCCTCTCTCGTCTAGATAAAAAGGAGCTTCCTAGCCAACAGAAGATTTCAAAATATTTGGATCTTTCAACATCCTGGCCCTCTCTGGTGAGGCTAATTTGTTTTTTCTGGAATAGAAGGCACTCCCTTTCTTTGAACCTTGCCAAAGGGGAGATGGTGAGGTACAACAGAAACACAGCTTTCTTAGGTTTGTGACCTTGAGCACGTCTCTTACTCACTTGGAGACTTAGTTTTCTCACTTGGAAAATGTGCATGAATAATGCCCTCTTCCTCCAGGGGTTGTTGTAAGCACTGAATGAGATAAAGCAAATAAGGCCCCTATCTGGGCACAGAAAGCACAGAGAACATGTTAGTGCCCTTTAGTCCCCTTCTTCTTCCATGTTCCAAGATCCCCACCTGATGCTGGCAACGGAGGATAGGACCAAACCCTAAAGGCACTGCTTGTTCTTGCTAAGTGCCCAACTAGTGGGTAGCATATACAGCATGGATACACTGAGCATGGGGACGGTTCACGTCCCAGGTGAGATGAAGTGGGATGGCTATCACGTTATTCAGAACAGTATATAATTTAAAACTTAGGAATTTTTATTTCTGGAATTTTCCTCTCAATATTTTTGGTCCACAGTTGACTGAGGTAATGGAAATCAGAACTATGGAAAAGGGGGCACTGTAGTCACACAGGATAAAAAATAGATTTTTAAAATAATGTGTGACTCTTACTGGTGTCTCATTAAGAGGCAATAGCTGAGCAGTCAGAAAATTAAAAGATGTGGTACCTATCTTTACAGTGTCTTCATTTTAAAAGAGAAAAAAAAACTCAGCTAAAAAAATCAGAGAATGGTTATAAATCAGCATAAAAATAAGAATGTGATAATTCAGCAGAGAATACAGACCATATGGCTGGGAAAGTGGATCTAAGAGTTGCCATCAGAAATCTGTGTTATCAAAGTTTTCTGGATGTCCCATTTGAGTCTTTGAGCAGGGGACTGGTCCAGGTTTCCAGTCCAAGGAGAAGGGCCTATGTGGGCAGACGCAGGGGTGGGAATACATGAGGATGGCAGGGAATGATGAGGAAAGCTGGTGATTCGCTTGGAGGGGCTGTGTTGTAGGGAACAAGAGGGAAGAAATGGATGACCTACGGGGAGAGTGAGAAAGGGCGGAGGTGGGGTAGTCAGACAATGTCCTCAGTTGATATAAGACTATAACTAATGCTATAGTTGATCTGCAGTGCAATCTGGAGTTACTTTAAGTTCTGGAAGGGGATAGTGACATGATGAAAACTATGTGTGAGGAAGACTGCTTCCCGTGCCATGAATAGTAGTTCTAGCCATGAACACCTGCAGGGATGTGTGAAAATGTGCAGTACATATGTCACCACTCCTGCCTCCCCCTCTCATTGCAGACATCAACAATCAATCAGGACTCCGATCCCAGATGCAGTCTCAGAATCCTTCTCAAGGAAGCATTCTCAAACTTACTATTTGCTGATCAGAAGTGGCAAAAAAAAGTAAAAACCTATCCTCACCCAGACTTTCAAGTTAAAATGTCTACCACTTGTTAATCAGGCGTCACTCTGAGTATGTTCTGCAGCTCCTAGAGTCCCTGAGAATTCTGAATGCAGTCAGTCCCATGACTTCCATCAGGACTCTGGCAGAGTCTGTCATCAGCAAGCTTGACAAGGGTATCATTTGACGTTATGATATGACATGGCCCTTCCCTAAATATTTTCCAATCTTTGCAAACTTGGAGGATAACACTACCAAATCATGTAATATTTGTTGCCCATTATTTTGTGTTTTCCCATAGTCATTAAGAATTCATTTGTTAAAGGTTTAATACATTCCATTACTCTACAGAATTTATATTTGCACCAAAATTATGTTTCAGAGCAGTCCAGAATTAATGTGACAGGTTCTATTTATCAATATGGCAGTCCAGCTGCTGGAGGACAGGGGTGATTTACATCCAACTATGAGAGTGTGTGCATCATGTGTGTGTATGTGTATGTGTGCATATGCACATCTTGCACAAACCTGTGGGCTCTGCCCTGGTATTTCTTTTGCAATGGAGAATTCCTGATAATATAATCCTCTAAATATCTCAACATGTGGTTTAAATCAACAAAGACAAAAAACACTTGTAAAAGCACACAGAGGGCACCCCAAACACGTACTTCTTACCCGTTAACTCCCTTTGTAGTCATTGGAAACCATGAAAGACAGTCCTTTTGAGTCAAATCCCAACATATGTATATTTTTAAAGTATCTTGCTAGTTTGAATTATGGTAGGTGCTCCAAGTAAGGGCAACATGGGAGGAGCATTACACTGATGCTGTGTGCTTATAATTAGAATATTTTTGACAAAAGGTCAAAAGTATTTTGAATGCCTGTGTCACTATGGAATTTGTTTGTCTTAAGAATAGATAACCAGGAATTAGTAGGGCCAATCATTTCAGATGCTTACTGTATGGTAATCCATGGGACTTGCCATTGCACAAGGTAATAAGAGCTAAGTAGTAATTAAAAACCAAAGTTAAATTGCTTGTTACACAACCAACATTTGGTATTGTTAGTATTTTTGTCCTAGAAACATGAAATGACCTGATTTTAGATGTGGAGGGGTCAGAGATGAGGTAATAGCCGCCTCATTTTGTAGATGTGCACACCAAGCTTAAGAGTTGCTTCCGGTCACCCAGTTCATTAGTGAAGGGCTGTCACTGGAATCCGTGTCTGTTAACCTAAGTTATATGTCATCAGGCATTTACTTGGTTTTGTGCTTCATTCCCTGTCTCTTTAAAAGCCTCACATTTGAAAGATCTACGGTCCTTGAGACACGACCCCTGTGTGCATGGAGTTCCTTGCTGGCTGGCAAGAAGAGCTAAGAGGGGGAAGAAATTTGTCGCTGTGACCCGGGGTGAGCTGGTACCTGGGGCATGGGGCAGGGGCAGGGGTTGGGGCTTGGGGTTCCACTGCTGAGGCTGGAGCCAGGAAGGCTGGAGAAGCCAGGTGACTGCCCCTTCTCTGCAGTGACCACTGCTCCCTCTGGAATCACAGAATGTGTGCCCTTGCCACGTGAGCTGACACTGTGGATACATGTTGTCCACTTCTCCGCTGTTGCAAGGACTGGCCTATTCATCCTTCTAGCTGGAGTACAATGCCACTTCTCAAAATCCATCCAGAACTATTCTTCCTTCTCCATCCATTATGCTCCCAGAGAAACGTGTTTGAAGTGAAGTGGCTGGATGGTTTCTGAGGTCAATTCTGGTGTGTGTGTGTGTGTGTGTGTGTGTATTTAATACATAATATTTTCTAGTTCTTTTGACTCTTTAAAGTTTTTTGGGACATGTGACTTTGTGCACACACTGGGTTTTGTGGCTAGAGAAATCACTGGACCAACTCATGTCTCTGTTTACTTGGCATAGCACTGCCTGCTCCTGGTGACCAAGCCCTCCAGCTGGGGTCCACCCAGCACCGGGCTGAATAAGAACTGGGAGGAATTTTCCGTTCAAGGCACGGACCGCTGGGATGTGGCTGCTTGAAGATGCCAGGATCTGCACATCCTGAAAGCTGCCTGTTGAGCGATGTCTCCGCAGCTGCACGAGAGGGCCTGTGTCACTCTTTCTCCCAGCTGTGCTCCCTCCGTGAGCAGATGACCCGCAGGGCTGGCCACGTCTGAGGCATTCTTCTCTCCCCTCTTGCCCTTTCTTGCCGTGAGATGTGTTCTAATCACATCTAATACAAAGTCAGGGAGCCTCCTCTTCACCATTTCTCTCCTCTCCAGAGGAGTATTTCTTCCTCCAGGCTCCAGCTCCTCACCCAACCCCACTGTCCCTGCACTCACTCAGGGGCATGGGAGGCATCTACAGTTAATCTCCTCATTGAGCTATTAGCAGGGGAATGGCTGGGGAGACTGCTTTTAATTATATTGAGGGGTCCTCAGAGAATTCACAGAAAATGCACATGATGAAACAACTATGCACGCATTTCAAAGAACTTTTGGGGGCTGGCACTGTGGCATAGTAAGTAGAGCCACTGCCTGCAGTGCCAGCATCCCATATGGGCGCTGGTTCAAGTCCCAGCTGTTCCACTTCCAATCCATCTCTCTGCTGTGGCCTAGGAAAGCAGTAGAGGATGGTTCAAGTCCTTGGGTCCCAGCTGCACCCATATGGGAGACCCAGAAGAAGCTTCTGGCTCCTGATTGGTGCAGCTCTGGCCGATGCTGTCATTTGGGGCTTGAACCAGCAGATGGAAGACTTCTCTCTTTCTCTCTCTGCCTCTGCCTCTCTGTAACCCTGCCTTTCAAATAAATACATAAATCTTTTTTTTTTAAAAAAAAAGAACTTTTAGCACCAAAACAAATGTCTCTTTTCATTCCATTTTCCCACAAGCATGCAGCAGTACCCTTGTATCACCCTGGCTAAAACCGACGCCATCACAGGCTGTCCCCTGGTCTGCTTTCCTCCTAGTGTTTGTGCTAAACTAAGCAGTTTGTGAATGTGAATGGAGCCTTTTTACCTGTCCACCAGGACTAGAATATAAATTTCAAAGGACTCTATGGTTTTGTTTGTTGCCTGGAAGAATGCCTTACACACAGTAGATTTTCCATAAAGAGCTGCAGTGGGCTTAGAATCTCGGTTTCCCTCACCCCTCTGGGCCTCCATGGAAGCTTAGGGGGCAGGAAGGAAGCAGTGGCAAAAACTCCAAAGCGATGGAAGGTGGACCTGACACAGAAGCAGCTTGCTTCTTACCTCCCAGCTGAACTCAGCAAGAAGACAGTCTCGCTGAGACCCTCAGACCAGTACAGTCCATGTAGCTAGAAACATGGCTGCCTGGGATGCTGGGCAAGAGACTTGATGAATCAGGGCCCCAAGTTTTCTTGCTCCTCCAGCAAGAAAGATCCTGGAAGGAACGTCTGCATCTTGTCTGTCCCAGTGAGATGTCGAAGCCTCGAGAGCAGAAGAGTCAGGATTAGGAGGCTGTAAATGGTGGAGACTTGCAGATGGAGTCTGAGAGAGGGACCACCAAACAGTAAAGGCTGGTGCCCAAAGAACCATGTGGGACCAGCTGCACCTCCAGGCTCCAAACATGAGCCAGTTCATTCAATAGAGAAGAGTCACAGCCCTGAGGTTCTTTCCCCAGGCTCCCACAGTTATGTAACTTCCAAGGCACTGGCCCCAGGGGAGAGAAGGAAGGTGAAGAAGCCTCCTGGAAACAACAGTCAGTGCTGAACTTTGACTATTCAACCCACCAAGGACAGCACGAAAGCAAAGAGGGTTGCGACAATTTTAAGTGGTAAATACAGAAAAATCCACCTTTTTCTTTTGTCATGGTTGGAGCATATGGGCTGCCTGGCAAGACAAAACCCACTGTAGGTAACAAGGATAACACCTTTAAAAGGAATAGCTGAGTGTGGGGTAAGCTGAAGCCATGTTCCCTCTTGCCCTGTGATCATTAGCTTCAAATGATGTTTTAGGAAATGATTTAATGAGTAGAAAGTAGAACTGACCAGCTTAGACATGTAGATTGTGTAGGGAGATAGTTTCAAAAAGGCATGGAAACTTTACTAGCGCTCTTAGTCTCTCAGTAGACATCAGGGGCTCTTTCTGTCTTGGGTTGTCCTGAGTGTCCAGTCTCAAGTGTCCAGTGTGCCCTGCCTGGGAGACCTTCCCCTTTTGCCCTTTTCTGGTGACGTGAGTCCTCAGAGAGCATCTAGCCTCTCCTGCAAACCTGCTGTTACTCAGGGACGCAGAAAATGTCTTCTGGGGACATTTTCATTCTTTTTGATTCCTAACATAGCATAGTGACAAATTTATTATGCCAACACACAAACCCCAAAGTCCTCTTGCTTACTTTGTATAGGAAATAGCTGATAAACTCTTAGGGAATAAATGCTGAGTGGTGTTAGGTTGGCTGCAGACAAGACAACAAAAGGGCTAAGCGGCCAGGTCTGTATGGGAACAGAAGGGAGCTCTGCGTAGGGAGGTAGGATGAGGGCCAGAGGGAAGGGTGAGCAGGCCGAGGGAGTGACAAAGGACCTTCAACCACAAGGCTGGGTGTCACAGTCTTGTGTGAGAGTTTCTGCTTTTGCGGTCTGGTGTGGAAATCATGAAAATTAGCTGATTTCTCTATCTGCATTGGAGGGTGAGAAGATGACCCCCAGCTGGAAGGAATTCTACAGATGACCATGAGAACACAGAGAGCCCAGGAATTCAGAGAAATCTCAGGGAAAGCATTGGACTTTCTTCAAATGGCGGAACGGTGGCTTCAAGATCATCTTATCTAGATTTTAGACAGACATCTGGATTACATTAATTGAAAGTCATGGCCAAGCCTAACATCTCTCCCTCTTCTCTCTTCCCATCGCAGGGAGCTCTTGTTTCTGAGGCATTGTAAGTTTTCATTCCTTAGGTGGAGCTGTTTTCTCTTCTCATCAGAAGACGTGCAGGGAAGCAGGAGGGCCCACATGCTCTCTTCGGGTTTCTTGTTTCCAGGGTGGAACCACGGCCCGATTCAAAGAATGTTACATGAGACACAGAAAATTCTCAACACAGGTCCATATGGAAATCACATTTTATTGATTTGGCACTGAAAATATTATGTGTGCAAATATTGAAAGAATTCTCTAATTGAAGGGTCTGAGAACTGATTTTTTTCAATCTGGCTGTCCTTTCCTCCTTAGATATGTGTGTCTGCCACACACCTGCATCGGTTGCTGAGCATCCAGATTGCTGGGGAATTTCTTTGCAACAAAAAGATTATTCCAATGTGTGACATTCCATAAGCCTTTCACTGTGTCACATGGCAGTCAATGGCCTTTAGTGCTTTTGGAACTTTTATGTTAATAATAAAGATACATACACATTTTTGGTCACTTAGGAATAAGAGGAGCCCTTCTACTCATATAACTGCAAGCTCCTGGAAGAGATGCATTTCATGCATGGCTGGATCCCAGAACTCAAATTACACCATTAGCACCAATCTTGCTTTCTATGTCCTGGTCAGTCTGTCTTCAGATGATGAATGTGGGAGCTGGTAAAATCCATACTCATACTGTATCTGAATAGAAATGCTTGGGTGAAGAGAATGTCTGCTTTGATAGCTTTGACAGAAAAGTCTTGGGGAAAATTATGTTTGGTTTGCTTTGTGAATATATCTCATGCCTGAACCAATCATTGTGTTTAGGTTGTGGAATACTCTGATAAGCCAAGCATCATGTGCCCAGTCTTGAGGTCAATGGGTCAAGGGTATTGATGAGTTCTGGTGGCACAGGGGGAAGGGAATGGCATATAGGCACAGCCAGCAGCAACCCACGTCCATAGCAGAGTTAGAACATAGAGGCTCTGTGTTTGGACAGATTGGGAAATGGGACCCCATTTGCTGTAAGAAGAGGAAACCTGTCCTGTGTTTGCAAGAGGAAGACTTATAGACACAAAAACACAGACAGTGACTGTCAGAATTTTATAGGGCAGATACATAGCCACATGAGGCAGCAACCACTAGTAAAATGCCAGTCTTCAGAAACACACAAGTAAAACATAAAGACAGAATTCATATGTGCCAAATAAATGTTGGGAGTAGCTGGGTGAAAGAATTTGAGCTACTTTGTTATACACTAAGAGTTAACATGAAGATATACGATAAAAATACCATCAAAATATTCTATCACTTTCTTTTGTATTATTTCTTTCTTTGGAAGGCAAGGAGGAAGAGAGAGAGAGAGAGAGAGAGAGAGAGAGAGAGAGAGAGAGAGAGAGAGAACACGCAATCCCACCTACTGGTTTACTTCCCAGATGCCTTCAACAGATGGGCAAAGCCAGGAGCTGGAACTCAATCTTGGTGGCAAGAACTCAATTACCTGAGCATCACCACTACTTCCCAGGGTCTGCACTAGCAGGAAGTTGGAATCAGTACCAGAGCTGGGAACTGAACCAGGGACACAAACGTCTTAGTCCCTAAGCCACATGCTTGCCTCTTGCTTATGTATTTATCTTCCTATTTCTTTACTATCTACCTATAGTTTATCTGTTGTATATGACTAGGTAACACACACACACATGCCTCCCCACACTCTTCCACTTGGTGGAGTTTCTCAGGAAACTGCTCACAGATCTGTGAATGAGACACTTGCTCAGCTAGTTTAGAGTCTGATGTAAATGAATTCTCCACAAACATGCATTAGATACCTATGCTGGTGCACACAGGTGCCAGTGCAAAACTGTCTTCCCAGGGGTTGTGCAATTAAGAAGATGAGACATGCAGGGCATGTTATTAGCCAACTGTGGTTTTGTGCTGCTGGCTTCAGAAATGAACTACTCACAGCAGAGAGAGAAAAATCTGTCAGTTAAATAAGCCAAGCAGCTAGTACATGCAGAATCACTCATCTGGCTTCAGAGCCTGCTGGATTTGGTTTTGATTTCCAAGAGATAAAAATTTAAATGTTAAAAATGTCATCTGGCTAGCATTCCAGGAGAGGCCAGTGCAAAGTGAAGCTTCCACTGTAATACTTTCCTTTAGATTCTTAATTGTTGCAGATGTCATACATACAACAGTTTAAAGCATACATACAATTTAAAATACACAGTTGTGTGCCCAACACCTAGATTAAGCAATAGAACATTATCAGTAATCTGCAAGCTCACCATGTGCCCCTCACCAAAAATATTTTCCACTCTCTCCACTGAGATACAAATGCCATCCTCAATTTTGTGCTAATCAATCATTCTCTTGCTATTCTTCATAGTTTTATCAGCTCTCTGGGAATCCTTAAACAATGTACCACTCCACTTTTCTTATTTACAAACTCTAAGTGAAATAATCCTGAACATGTTCTTCTGAGACAAATTTATTCTGCTCAACACTGAATTGAGATTGTTTATGTTGAAGCAGGTAGCTGTAATTCACTCTTAATTCTTTTTTATTTTTAGTTTTTTACTACTGCAGAGTGGTACAACATCTAACTACACAACCTAGGTCTACCTTCTGTGATGGATGGGCATTCCCCCATCTGGGACAGTGATGCTGTGAACATTTTTATCTCCTGGTACCTGTGTTCAGGAATTTTTCTGGGAGTTGCTGAATCATGGAAATGCACGTTCTCAACTATTAGACATTCTCCTCTCCTAAGGTTTCCCCGAGGAGGTGCTTAAATATTAATTGACTTTACCATTTTTTGCCAATTTGGTGTGCATGGAATAATATTTCATTGTAGTTTTAATTTTCCTTTGCCAGACTCCTAATGAAACTGACATTTTCTCCTTCCTTCTCAATTTATTTTCTTCTGACATAATTTTTTCATCAACTTTTTTCTTGCATTTAACCCTTGTTCCATTTCCCCCATCTTCTGCACATTTCTGCACATAGTTTTTTGATTTCTCACATCAGAGTTTTTTTTTAATAGCTCCAAATATGTCTTTGAAAGCATTTAGTTCCATATGAAGTATATGATCTCTGGTTTTATAGATTTTTGGAAGGGGGTTATTTTTATCAAGTGAATTGTTCTGATATACATATTCTATTTTCTTATTGAAGTGCAGTTGAATAGATTTATTCTGCTTTCCACTATTTTTAGGTATTTTACAGGGGGTTCCTAATTCAAGATCGTTTTCTTCTGTCAGTATAGTGAAGTGTGGTTTCCAAAAGAAGTTAATTTTTTCTTTTGACAGGTAGAGTGGACAGTGAGAAGGAGACAGAGAGAAAGGTCTTCCTTTTCTGTTGGTTCACCCCCGAAATGGCCGCCACAGCCGGTGTGCTGCCCTGATCTGAAGCCAGGAGCCAGGTGCTTCCTCCTGGTCTCGCGTGCGGGTGCAGGGCCCAAGGACTTGGGCCATCCTCCACTGCACTCCCGGGCCACAGCAGAGAGCTGGCCTGGAAGAGGAGCAACTGGGACAGAATCCGACACCCCGGTCGGGACTAGAACCCCGGGTGCTGGCACCACAGGCGGAGGATTAGCCTAGTGAGCCGTGGCGCCGCTGCCGGTCCAGTTAATTTTTAATTGAGAGAGGGAGGGAGAAGGGGAGGGAGGGATGGAGGGAGGGAGAGAGACAGAGAGAGAGAGAGCGCGCTTCCACCTGCTGGCTCTCTTCCCAAATATCCACAACAGCAGGGTTGGGCCAAGCTGGGTCTGGGATCCAGACACCCAACTGTGGTTCCCCACATGGGTGGCAGGGACCCAGCTACTTGAGCCATCACCTGCTCCCTCAGGGGTGGGCATTAGCAGGAAGCTGGAGTCAGAAGTCAGAACCTAAGCAATGTGATACGGGATACAGATGTCCCATCCAGAGCCTTAACCTCTAGGCCATACATCTGCCTTGTGTAGCTTTTCCATGGATGACTGCTGGTTGGACTGTGGAGTTGTCAGCTTGTCTCGTGGTTCTCGTTATTTGTGTAGGATCATTACTTTTCCCTCCTTACTTCATTTCCTTCACTTCCACATACCAGAAGAATAAATCATTTATCCCTTTCTGTTGGAGAAGGAACGCCTCTTCAAGACTGCTACTTTGAGGCTGGGGTTATGGTGCAGCAGGTTAAGCCGCCGCTTGTCACTGTCATCCCATATCAGAGTGCCAGTTCAAGCACTGGTGACTCCACTTCCAATCCAGTGTCCTGCTAATGTCCTGCCTGAGAGGCAGCTGATGATGCCCGAGTGCTTGGGTTGCTGTGGGAGACCTGGCTGGAGTTCCTGGCTTCTGGCTTCAGCCTGGCCCAGCCCTGACTTTTGTAGAAGTGAACCAGTGGAGGCCGGCGCTGCGGCTCACTAGGCTAATCCTCTGCCTTGCGGCGCCGGCAACCGGGTTCTAGTCCCGGTCGGGGCGCCGGATTCTGTCCCAGTTGTCCCTCTTCCAGGCCAGCTTTCTGCTGTGGCCAGGGAGTACAGTGGAGGATGGCCCAAGTGCTTGGGCCCTGCACCCCATGGGAGACCAGGAGAAGCACATGGCTCCTGCCATCGGATCAGTGCGGGGCCGCAGCGGCCATTGGAGGGTGAACCAATGGCAAAGGAATACCTTTCTCTCTGTCTCTCTCTCTCATTGTCCACTCTGCCTGTCAAAAATAAATAAATAAATAATAATAATAAAAAAAGTGAACCAGTGGATAGAAGACCTCTCCCTCTCTGTCATTCTACCTTTCAAATAAATAAATAAACTTTTAGTTTTTCCAAATTCCCTGTCACTGGTGCCGAAATCCACACAGCTCGAGATCTGTATCTGTCGGTTTAGTGCTGAGTGTTAATCAAGTCCTTGGGCCCCGGTACCCACGGGGAGACCCAGAGGAACCTCCTGACTCCTGGCTTCGTACTGGCTCAACTCCAGCTGTTGTGGCCATTTGGGGAGTGAACCAGCAAATGGAAAATCTTTTCTCTGTGTCTGCTGTGTAACTCTTTCAAATAAATAAATAAATCTTTTAAAAAATAATATTTACTCATGACAAAGGGGTAGGGAAACTGTCAGTATCATATGTTGCTGAAGGTAATAGAAATTGGCACAATCTTTTTGTTTAAAACTATTTATTTGTTTACTTGATAGGCAGAGAGAACAACCGAGAGACTGATTTTCCGTTTGTTTTTTCACTCCTCAAATGCCCTAGGAACTGGGAACTCAATCTGGGTCTTCCAGGTGGACAGCAGGCACCCAAGCATTTGAGTTATCAACTGCTGCCTTCTAGGGTGCACTAGAATGAGCCCTAGATGGGAATCAGGAGGCTTTTGGTCTAGGAGTATAACAGGATGTGAGATGGAGGATAAAGCACTTAATTTCTCCAAGTTATTGTTTTTACAGTGAAGCTCTGTACAGGTTGATGAGTGGATCTCTTAGATTTGTGAACAACTCTGCTATTTGGTGACTCAGCGAATCACTTTTCATTACCTACGTAATTCAGGCATTCACACTTGCTTGACTTCCATTTTCTTTACTTCATCTGTGAGAGATTTAATGCTTTTAAGTACATGCTATTTTAAAACCACTTCTCAATACAATTCAATTATTAGGATTCTTACCTTCCTAACTAAGTCCCCTTTGTTAAGTAAAAGAAACTGCTGAATATATGTTGACTTCTTGCTCTGATGAGTCTGGCCGTGGTGTAGTGTACAGACACAGCTAAGGGGCTATTGAATTTACCACTGTGGAAGAGGGAGGCAAGATGCTATAGGTAGACTTCTCAGCTAGTCTGCATCTTTCTAAAGATATACACCCATTATCAGGATGGAAAGAAAATATCTGGACATAATTAAAACATTAACATCTTTCATTTTATTAATTGATTCTTTCTAGTGATTCTTATATAAAAGTATTCATATAACATTTTTGTGTTCCCTTCATGACACTTGCTTCCCCTTGTACCTTGGAGAAATCATTAGAATCCTTGGCTTTTTTTTGAAAAAAGTCATCTGTTAAATTTTTTGGCTGAGATAATCCAAGATACTCTCTTGGCCTAAAATTCTTATTTATACATCAAATCCAATGATGATGATAAAAATAATTTATAGCGGTTGGCACCGTGGCTCACTTGGCTAATCCTCCGCCTGGGTTCTAGTCCTGGTCGGGCGCTGGTTCTGTCCCGGTTGCCCCTCTTCCAGTCCAGCTCTCTGCTGTGGCCCGGCAGGGCAGCGGAGGATGGCCCAAGTGCTTGGGCCCTGCACCCCATGGGAGACCAGGAGGAAACACCCGGCTCCTAGCTTTGGATCGGCGCAGCACCAGCCGCCATTAGGGGAGTGATCCAACGGAAGGAAGACCTTTCTCTCTGTCTCTCTCTGTCTATAACTCTACCTGTCAAATAAAAATTAAAAAAAAAGAATTTATAGCTTTGTTTTTACTGTACATGTCAATTATAGGAGAATTAAAACAAAGATGTAAGGAAAGAAAGAAATTACCATAATCTTACTACCTAATGATAACTATTAGTAATATCATTGTAATGGTAGTATATAAATCACTTTTTTTTTTTTGACAGGCAGAGTTAGACAATGAGAGAGAGAGAGAAAGAGAGAGAGACAGAGAGAAAGGTCTTCCTTCCATTGGTTCATCCCCCAAATGGCTACTACGTCTAGCATGCTGCGCTGCGCTGATCCGAAACCAGGAGTCAGATGCTTCTCCTGGTCTCCCATGCGGGTGCAGGACCCAAGCACTTGGGCCATCCTCCACTGCACTCCTGGGCCACAGCAGAGAGCTGGACTGGAAGAGGAGCAACTGGGTATAAATCATTTTTAACTCTAGGATAAAGACTAATAGATGCAAGTATTCAAATAACTATAACTAAAACAAATTATAATAGATACAGATTATAAAAAGAATAAATTGGGACATGAAAATTAAATATTGGGAGAAAGAAATAAAAGTGTAGGGTTTTCGTATGCCCTTTAAACTGAATCACTATCTTAAAATAGCCTGTTACAATCATAAGATGCTTTATATAAGCACAAAGCATAAACCCCTAGTAGATACACAAAAGATAAAGAAAAAATAATCAAAGCACACCACTACAGGAAATCATCAAATCACAAAATTAGCCAAGAGAGGAAGAAAGGAATTGCAAAAGTCAGAAAACAGGGAACAAAATGGCAATAGTAAGTCCTTATCTATCAGTAATTACTTTGAATGTAAATGGATTATACTGTCCAATCAAAGGACAGAGTGGCTGAATGGATTAGAAAAATAAGACCCAACCATAAGCTGCCTAGAAGAGCCTCACTTTAGCTGTAAGGATACATATAGGCTGAAGGCAAAGTGGTGAGAAAAGATACTACATGGAAATGGAAACCACAAGAAAGCAGAAGTAATTATATTCATATTTGACAAAACAGACTTTAATTCAAAATGTCAATTCAAGAGAATATAACATCTATAAATATATATTCACCCAACATCAGAGCACATAAATATATTAACAGATCTGAAATGAACAGGAGACAGCAGTGTGGTGATATTAAGGGATGTCAGAATCCCTGCTTTCAACAACAGATACGTCATGTGGACAGAAACACTGGATCTGAACTACATTTTAGGTCAAATAAACCAGACATACATACACAGACTGCTCCATTCAACAGCACAAGATGATAGAGCATGCGCAGAATATTGTCCAAAAGAGTGTCTGTTGGGCTACAAAACAGGTTTTAGCACACATAAGAAGATCAAGGTTGTATCAATATTTTTTCCTGACGACAACTAGAAATCAATAAGTAGAGGAAAACCAGAAAATTCACATATTTGTGGAGGTTAAACAACATGTTACTGAGCAACCAATGGGTCAGAGAAGCAAGAGGGAAATCTAAAAATACCTTTAGACAAAGGAAAACGGAATCTCAACACATGAAAGTATACAGAATACAGCAAAAACAGCTCTAGGAAGGAAGATCACAGCCTGAACACTACCTTATGAAAAAGAAAGATTGCAAATGAACAGCCTAACTCTATACTTCAAGAAAGCAGACAAAGACAAACTAATCCCAAAGTTAGTAGAAGGAAGGAACTTGCAAAGATGAGAGCAGAAGTAAATAAAGGATATTAGGAAAACAATAGAGATGATTGGTAGAACTAAGAGTTTTATTTTTAACTGAAAGACTTTAGCTAGACTAAGAAAAAGGAGAGAAAACTCAAAATCAGAAATTAAAGAGGATACGTGGCACCTGACACCACAGAAATATGAAAGATCAGAGATTACCATAAACAATTATACCCAATTTGAAAAACACAGAAGTGCTTTGGATAGAACCTCTTTGTTGCTGCATTTTTCCCCAGCACAACTCCCGTTAGACCATGCAAAGTATTTTATGATCTGTTCTTTATTTAACAACATCAAAAATAGGTTTGCATATCATTAATAACTATAACACTTTATGTTGCATGTATGAATTATGAAAAATAGAGAATGTTGTAATTTTTTGTTTTATCGATCTCCAGAAAGGAAATATCAAACCTACAGTACTATATTTTTCATTGAATTTTTATAGTTAAACTCATCCTTTTCAGAGAATAGTTTGAGTATTGAAAAATGCATATGGTCATGTAACAACCTCAAAAATAAAAATATAGAAATTTCTACCAACTCCAAAAGTTCTTTCTTGGTATTTTGTAGTCAACACATCCCCAGTCCCCAGCTCCTGGCAACCTCTGATCTGTTTTCTGTCCCCCTAGTCCACCTTTCCCACGATGTCATATAAATGGAATCAGGATGTAGTTTCTTCCATTCAGCTATATGAATTCGAGGTTATCTATATTTTGTGTACCAGTAGATTGTCATTTTATTGCTGTGTAGTATTCCATTCCTTGTGGAGGAGACCAGAATATGCTACCCTAATATGTGATTCTTTTGCATAAGAATTATTTTTGGGCTAATTATCTTGAGAAACTCAGGTACACTTGCCAGAAAATCTGGAGACATGAATAAATCTCTAGAGTAAATCTTTAAAAAAAAAGGATTTAATTTCCAGGCTTGAATATCTTTATTCTCTGAAACAAAGTTAGAAGAGTGTGTGAGGGTTTGGTGCCGTGGCACAGCAGGTTAACGCCCTGGCCTGAAGAGCTAGCATCCCACATGAGCGCTGGTTCAAGTCCTGGCTGCTCCACTTCCGATTCAGCTCTCTGCTGTGGCCTGGGAAAGCCGTAGAAGATGGCCCAAGGCCTTGGGCCCCTGCACCTGCATGGGAGACCTGGAGGAAGCTTCTGGCTCCTGGCTCCGGATTGGCGTAGCTCCAGCCATTGCGGCCATCTGAGGAGTGAACCATCCGATGGAAGACCTCTCTCTCTCTCTCTGTCTCTCCTCTCTCTGTGTAACTCTGACTTTCAAATAAATAAATTAATTAAAAAAAAAAAAAGAAGACTGTGAGAAAAGGCCCAGGTAAGCAAAGATGGACAGGGAAAACACAATAAAACAAAGGTAAGATTTGTCACGCAGATGTAAGACCTTCCTTGGTTATTAAGCCTCTATTGAACTAGTCAGCCCTTTCTTCCTGGGGCAGACAGGTACAAGAGCTTACAAATGAAGATCCTTTACAAATGTAATTTCTCTTACAAAATGACAACTTTTCAGAGTTACCCTGTGTCTGTCTGCAGCTTCTCATAATAATCACTAAGCTAAAGAGGCTATGTGGGGGTGATATATGCTGGCCTCCTACAGCTGCATTTTGTGGCAGTGTGTCCTGAGCTCCATCGCTTTGTCCACCCACCCAGTCACCAGTTAAGTGACATATTGGTTGTTTACAATTTGGGTGATTATGACTAAAGTCATTATGAATGTTTGTATTTAGATTTTTGTGTGAACATTTTCCCCGCTAATTTTGTACCTAGATGGGAGTTGCTGGGCATTTGGCAAATTCATTTTTAAGAAACTTTCAAGCCATTTTCCAAAGCGGCTGAACCAGTTTTCATTTCTAACAGCAAAGCATGCAAGTTTTAACTGCACAGCATCTGTGTAAGCATCTGATACTGTCAAATTTTTGTGCCAAAGTAATAGATATGTACTGGTATTTCACCATGATTTTAACTAGCATGTACCCAATTACTAATGATGCTGAGCATGCTTGTTTTTCTTATTGAGAGGTACATGCGCGTGCGCACACACACACACACACACACACACACCTTGGGCTAGGGCCAAGGCCGGGAGCCAGGAATGTAATCCACATGTCCCACCTAGGTGGCAGCAGCCCAACTACTTGTGTCATCACTCCTGCCTTCCAGAGTCACACTAGTGGGAATCTGGAGTTAGGAGCCAGAGCCGGGAATTGAACCTAGGGACTCTGATGTGGGATATGGGCAACTCGCCTGCCAGATTAAATGCCTGCTCGCTGAGCATCTTTGAATATACTTATTTGGCACTTGTATATCTTCTTAAATCTTTTGTTCATTTTAAAACTGGATTCTTTTTTATTGTTGAAATTTGGAAATTCTTCCTATATTTTGGATAGAAGCCCTTTATCAGACTTGTGTTTTGGAATTTTTTTTAACCAGTGTTTGATTTGTTTTTCACTTTCTTTGCAGCATCTTTGCTGAGCAGAAGTTTTTATTTTTGATGAAGTTTGATTTATAAATTTTTTCTTTAATGTATTTATTGTACTTGTCATACATGTAACTGAGATGATAAACTGTGCTTGGAAAAGATAATCAGTGCTTTTTAGAGCAGGTGAGTTTTAACATTTTTCTCCAGGGTTTTAGCAAACACATTCCACTATTTTGTCAGCAGACTCATTTAGAAGTCTTGACTTCCATTAGACAAAAAGGAAAATATACTCTTTATCTTTGAGTCTCTTTAGTCTTTGGTCTAAACTTTTAAAAAAATTATTGTTTTAATTATCTATATGAATGACAGAGAGGGGAAGGAAGGAGGAGAGGGAAGGAGACAAACAGAAAGAGACTCAGAGATCTTCAATCTTCTAGTTCACTCCTCAAATACCTGCCACAGCCAGGACTGAGCCAAGCCAAAACTAGGAGCCTAAAACTCATTCTAAGTCCCATGGAGTGCAGGAACTGAAGGACCTGAGCCACACTCTGTGGCCTCCTAGGGTGTGCACGAGCAAGAAGTTGGATTAGAAGTAGAGCTAGGACTGGCACCCAGGGACAGGAGTATCTGAACCAGTATACCAAATGCTTGCTCTGGTTCACTGACTTCAAAGCTTTTCATAATTTTATAACCAAATTAGAAGAAATTCAAAGTTTATGGTTCTCTGGAATTTAGAATATACTTTTACATAGAAGTAGTATCTGTGAATGATGGTTACATATCAAGTCTATCCCATAAATACCAGATTCATCCACCATGAAGAAATACCATATATTTATACCGAAGAGAAGAATCAGCAAGTAGATGGATGCTTGCAAAGGTTTTCATGGGAACTTAACTTGAAGATTTTAGGTATTGCAGACATTGATTCTTTAATCAAACCTAAAAAGTAGTGCTTTCCAGTTTTTTGCTACTGTAGCAGGATTATTTTGTGCATTAGTCATGACACCCATCAAATATCTGTATGTGCAGATAGGTCTCAGTGCTTTTCTGAAGTGACTTTAATTAAGCTCTTTCCTATATCAAATCTGTGAAGTATTCATCTCCAGTTTATTGAGTTGGAGAAGTTATAGATTTTTCTCAAGCGGTCAAAATCAGTGTGATTGATCTAGAATTCAAATCCAGCTCTGACTCCAGAGTCCACCACTCTTTCATGATTAGGTCGACTTTTTGGCTAAGAGAATAAATGATGGGGGTGGGGAGAGATCTTCCTTCAGAGAGAAAGAGGGTAAGGAAAGGGAGCGAGAGGGGATGAGGTGCATATGAGTGAAAAAGTTGAAGGAGAACTGAATGACCCACGAGTGACGACTTAAAAGAAGAGAATAGATTTTGCCAAAAAAAAAAAAAACACACACAAAAAAACAGGGCCAGCGCTGTGGTGTAGTGGGTAAAGCTGCCACCTGCAGTGCCGGCATCTCATATGGACATTGGTTCCAGCCCCAGCTGCTCCACTTCCGGTCTGGCTCTCTGCTGTGGCCTGGGAAAGCAGTAAATATGGCTCAGGTCCTTGGGCCCCTGTGCCCGCATGGAAGACCTGGGGGAGGCTCCTGGCTTCAGATGGACGAAGCTCCAGCCAGTGCAGCCAATTGGGGAGTGAACTGGCGGATGGAGGACCTCTCTCTCTCTCTGACTCTCCTCTCTGTGTAACTCTGACTTCCAAATAAAGAAATAAATCTTAAAAAAAAAAAAAACACACAAACAAAAACAGAAACACAACTCTCTTGAAGAGGAAAAAAAATAGGGTGCAGAAAAGAAGTCAAATAAACAAGTTCCTCGTTCTGACCACTAGGTGACACCATTGACAGAAAACACCTAGGCTGCTGTGGGAGGCAGTGGGAGGATGGTGGTGGTGGTGGGCAGTCCGAAGCCGCACAGCAGGGGAGAGATGCTGAAATGACTTTAGGAGAATGCTAGGGAGCATCCCTACTGGACATGCGAGGCAGTCAGAAGTGATGTCAGTCCCACGGGGAATACCTACTTGAGAAATGGCCTATTTGGGCGATGCTCTTGATCCAGATGCAAATCATTATGTTTGGATTGAACTTCAGGAAGCAGGCTGTGTTAGCTAGGAGTTAAGAGCACAGAATCTGGGGCTGGGCAGCCCAGATCAGGAGCCTGGTTCTGCCACTGCTGTCTGTGTTGTGTCAGGCCAGACACTTAACCTTTCTGGCCCCACTTGGCTGTTCTGTAAAAGGGGTACAGCAATGTCTACCTCAAATAGATGTTGCAAAGATGGAATGAAATCAAAGATGCAAAGCACTTAGAAGGGTGCTTTCTTTGAAGTTCTTGTTGGATGCCATCATTGCTAGTGTTGGTGTCAGGTACAATCTTGAAAAACATACCAGATAAATTTAGAGTAAAAGTGAATTGAGGGGGTCGGTGCTGTGGCGTAGCGGGTAAAAAGCCGCTGCCTGCAGTGCCGGCATCCCATATGGGTTTGAGTCCCTACTGCTCCACTTCCAATCCAGTTCTCTGCTATGGCCTGGGAAAGCAGCGGAGGATGGCTTAAGTCCTTGGGCCTCTGCACATGCATGGGAGACCCAGAATATGCTCCTGGCTCCTGATCTGCTCAGCTCTGGCTGTTGTGGCCATCTGGGGAGTGACCCAGTGGATGGAAGCTCAATCTCTCTCTTTTTCTCTATCTCTCTGTAACTCTGCCTTTGAAATTAAATAAATAAATCTTTAAAAAAAGTGAAATGTGGCTGCCGCTGTGGCGTAGTGGGTAAAGTTTCTGCCTGTAGTGCCAGTTTGAGTCCTGGCTGCTCCACTTCCAATCCAGCTCTCTGCTATGGCCTGGGAAAGCCGTAGAAGATGGCCCAAGTCCTTGGGTCCCTGCACCCATGTGGGAGACCTGGAAGAAGCTGCTGGCTCCTGGCTTCAGATCAGCCCAGCTCCAGCCATTACAGCCATTTGGGGACTGAACTAGCGAATGGAAGACCTCTCTCTCTCTCTCTCTCTCTCTGCCTCTACCTTTCTGTAACTCTGCCTTTCAAGTAAATAAATACATCCTAAAAGAAAAAAAAGAGTAAAAGTGAATGATGGGGCTGCTCCTCTTCTCATCCAGCTCTCTGCTATGATGGCCTGGGAAGGCAGCAGAAGATGCTGGGCCCCTGCACCTGTGTGGAAGACCTGGAAGAAGCTCCTGGTTCCTGACTTCAGATCTGCTCAGCTACAGCTGCTGTGGCCATTTAGGGAGTGAACCAGCAGATGGAAAACCTCACTCACTCTTTCTCTACCTCTCTCTTAATTCTGTCTTTCGAATAAATAAACCTTTTTTTTTTAAAAAGTGAATGAGGTGGGGCCAGCTTTGAGGCACAATGGGTTAAAGCTGCCACGTGGATGCTGGCATCCCACATGAGAACCAACTGGAGTCCCTGCTGCTCCAATTCCAATTAAGCTCCCTGCTAATGTGCCTGGGAGAGCAGCAGCAGATGGACACCCTTGTGGAAGACCTGGATGGAGTCTCAGGTTCCTGGCTTTGGCCTGACCCAACCCTGGCTATTGAGGCCATTTGGGGAGTGAGCCAGTGAACAGATCTCCCTCTCTCTCTCTCTCTCCCTCTCCTCTGTCTTTCCCTCTCTCTCTCTGCCTCTGCCTTTCAAATAATAAATAAATAAGTAAACAAATAAAATCTTTAGGAATATCAAAAAGTGAAATGAGTCAACAAAGTTCCAAAATAGGAAGTGAGAGACTTTTTAGTTCAGACAATAATCATTTGTTTTGCTTTTATTTAAACAAAATGCCATCGGTTGAAATGACTCTTATACTGCATATTTAAAGGAATTTGTGGAACATGGAATTAGAATATGTTCATTTTAGTGCAAAAAGAGTTTCTATATAATAGACATTTCCATGAACTTTTTGAAGACCCTTGGTATATGTCTTTTAATTTCTTAGGAGAAGAAAAGCTGTATCCTTTCCTACTTTGCTGAGAATCCCCCCTAAATATTGTAATGGGCATGGTCAAAGCTAGAGAAAATTCCAAGATGGTGGAATTTCTCTGCAATGCCTCATCAGCCCTCACTTCCCTCCCCCCCATCTCCTCTGCAGATCTTCTCTCTGTGTGGCCCATGACCTGCCTCTGCTCTCGAGCTCAGTCATCTATGACACACCCCAGAATGCTTTTCTACTCATGTCTTCTCAATTCTGAAGTTGTACAGCTCCTGGGTTCACCACTTTCCCCACCAAGTTCCAGTTCAGTCCCTCCTTCTATCTTTGGAAATCAAAAATTGGATTTGGTTAATACAGTGAGAGTCTTATTTTAATTTTATAATAAATTGAAAGTAGATATTTTTGCTACCTCTTGGGAAGGTTGCATTTTTTTAAAAATTTATTTTATTTATTTGAAAGACAGTTACAGAGAGAGGTAGAGACAGAGAGAGAGGTCTTCCATCCGCTGGTTCACTCC
The DNA here is from genome assembly GCA_949820135.1 of Sylvilagus floridanus. NCBI lineage: Eukaryota > Metazoa > Chordata > Mammalia > Lagomorpha > Leporidae > Sylvilagus > Sylvilagus floridanus. The sequence goes on along the minus strand of OX463239.1, from coordinate 21,971,012 downwards.
CCAGATGGCCACAACGGCCAGAGCTGCACCGATCTGAAGCCAGGAGCCAGGAGCTTCTTCCAGGTCTCCCACGTGGGGGCAGGGGCCCAAGGACTTGGGCCAACTTCCACTGCTATCCCAGGCCATAGCAGAGAGCTGGATCAGATGAGGAGCAGCCGGGACTAGAACTGGCACCCATATGGGATGCTGGTACTTCAGGCCAGGGCTTTAACCCGCTGCACCACAGCGCCAGCCCCAACATTTGCATTTTGTAAAGATGTGTTAACTGAGCCATATCTGTAGTTGATGGCATTTCAGGCCAGAGAAGAAAGTTAAACGAAAGATTTTTGCACAGTGCAGAGGAGCATTTAGGGAGTGGCTTTCTTTAAATCATAGCACTTAGGTGGCCGTCAAGAAAATACACAAATCATTGAAAAAGATAAAAGTTGATGAGATTTTCAGTTATTCAATCATCAAAACTTTAACACTTTTTACCAGTCTTGTTTGCACCGAAGAAAATTAATTCTCCTTAATCTTTTTATTTCTCACTTTTATCATTTTTTGGACACTGTTCATGTGGCAGAGGTTCTGGTGACTTTGCCAGAGCCATTTTCTCTTCATTCTGCAGTAAGAAAATCCCTAATTTCATGGCCATGAGAACAATTGCCCTCCTCCCTTGCAGCTAGGAGTAGCCACGTCTTCACATTTTGGACAGCACGACACAAGCAGGAGTGTTGTTTTCAACTGAAGGGAGAGCAGGGCCCACACCTAGGGTTCCCTTCTCCTCTCAGTTGATTGACAGACAGACACAAAGACTGGAGCGCTAGACGCTGCCTTCCTCCAGGCACCCAGGTTGATTCCTAGGGGTGACTTAGAAGGAAGTTGGCAGGGACCCAGGTCCATGATGAATTAATCAGATGACTGTATCTTTTGCGCTTCTGGTCACTGGAACTTTGACACAGGAGAAAGCTTTGTGCGTTTACGTCCATGTTCACTGTGTTTTTATCAGCTACAGTTGAGTTTTATTCTAGCTACATGCAGCTAGCAGAAAGCTGAACTGAATAAAGAGCTCATGGATCATGGTGACTACAGGAACCGTCTACTTCAAGTTCATTCAGACAGTTTGGTGGCGTTTTTCGTAGTTAACATCTATAACGCATGACTTTAATCTCTTCCAGGAAAATCTCTTGCTCCTATGCTCTGGACTACAGATCAGCACAGTTCAACAGAACACTCTGTGATTGTGGAAATGTTTATGTCTGTTATTTCTGTGGAAGCCACTAGACGTGGTCACTGAACGCTTGGAATGTTGCTTTTGTGACCAAGGGACCGAATTTTAAAATTTATTTCATCTTACTGAATTTAAACGTAAGTCGTAACACACTGTGGCTACTGAATTGAATAGGGTAGCTTTGTTCTGAGAATTTTACTCGTACTCAAATCATTCACCCACAGTTCGCCTTGATGTGAGTTTTACTTTATGCAAAGAAACTGAATTCTGAAAGTGATCAAGAGATTAGTGAAGTTACGGTTAACTGCATACACCTCTTAGAAAGCCACAGTGAAGACGGAGGGTGTTAAAATCTGTCCCTGTGTCCCCATAATAAGATGCCAAATACTTGCACAATTACCTTCCGTGTACCACCTGGAATATTTTAGGATGTTGAAACATGGAAGGTCGAAATCCACATACGTCTCTTCCGATAACAGCCTCAGAGCCAAGGGGGATGTGTAGCAGACTTTGCTCCTCCTCCGTCTCCCCCAAGATTGACCTTGGCTGTGTGCTATTGTGGTCTTAAGCGTTCCACTGGGATCCAGGTTGGTTTCTGTGCTCATGGTGAATTACATGACTTCTAACCTGTATCTAAGGTGTTCTTTGAGATGACCAGGCTCTGAGCCAGGTGCCACAGTGCGAACATGCCTGTTTGTTCTGGTCTCTTTGCATTCAACTGTAAACCTGGACATGGCTTAAAGCAAGCACCCTTTGCTGGTAGCTTGACTGTCATGTGCTCCAGCCACATCCCTCCGAGCCGGGGCTGCTAATAGCAGGTTGGACCCTGTTTATTTTCTAACTTTGCACTGCAATCAGATTTGCAAGAGTTGATGGGGCAGAACCAGGTATTTTGGCTACTGTGTGCGTGGCAGGGATCCTGCCTTGAAACACTACTTTCAGATTTAGAAAAGAATGCAAGGATTCAAAACAACAACAAAACAGAAAAAAAAAAAAACAACCAAAAACCCAAGATCCTCACTGAATTGTCACATTTACTAGATGTAAAGGCACTTTAAAATGTGGAAAACTGGAGTAGAAAGATAATATGTGTTTTCCACAAATTTTTTGAAGATCCTTCCCAAATACACATTGAAGGTACTTCAAAATACTTATGGAAAATTAATTATTAATCAGTTATTAAAAGATAAGTTAAATTTTGGTGTAATAATTTTGAAAGCCATACAAATAAGTGTCTTCAAAAAGTTCATGAAAATGCCTACTTTGTAAAATGTATTACGGGCTTCAACATATTTTGCTTCAAAATAAACTTTTCTTTCTATTTGTCCATAAACTTTCTGAAGAACACGCCTATCTATAATGCGTTGAGCTGGATGCAGTAATAACTTTATGAGCAAGTGGATTTTCTGGTTTATGAACTATTCCATGGAGAGGTCTCCTTGATTCTCCCTGATTCTCAGAAATGAATGTTTGATAGATAATAAAGGAAATAGGTGAGTGGCTCTATTTCCAAAGGCCAAGAAATCAAGTCCTGAATTGATCTTTTCTTCTTGTGCTTTTCTTTTCCCACCCAAACCAAGGACTGTTTGTGCCGCTGAGGGAAGGCTATCTTCCACACTTAAGGCATTACCACCTGGAAAATTTCTGTTCCCTTTGTGGGCTCAGAGTTTTAGTGTCATCCAGACAGATCCTGACTGCAACACCTACTTCCTGTGTGATCTCTGGCAATTATTGAACTTCTTGTGCCTTGGTTTATAAATATACATAAAATAGCTCCTCCATTGTGTGATTTAAATGTAACAATGTACTTTAATGTGGCTGGTATTGTCCCTGCAATTTAGTAAGCATTCAATAAGGGACTTAATGTTTATCATAAATTGTTTCAAAATTACTGAGAAAATCCATTGTTCTTCATTTAATTAAAAAGCCTTAAAGTGCTTATTTACACATACTCTTTTTCCAAAGCACTCATGGTTTCTGACATAGATTCACAAAACTACAAAAAATATATGTAAACTATTATTATGATATAATTGAAATCAGATTTCTGTTGAGGTAGGAAGTGTCGGGGGATGCTTGGTTAGAAAATCATGTCACGGGACAAAGTCAAAGCTGTAGGGGAAAAGGGGAATTAGCTGTTTGGAAGAAAAACTAGGTCAAGTGCATAATTAAGTACTAAGGCTATGTAATAATTCATTCTGTCCTGGAAGATTTAAAAAAAAAAAAAGCCAGTTCAACTGAGTAAGGTCATGCAAAAATCTGAACCCATCTTTGTAAGTAGGGTAAGAAGAAACCTGTCCGGAAGACAAGTTGGTGTCACAATGGGCCTTGAAAAGTTGGTGGGAAATGGAAGTAGGACTCTCAACTGAGCCCAAGAGCTATGGAGAAGAATCAGCACAAAAGGTCAGAGCAGGATGGGGTCAGTTTGGTCACAGAATGAGTAAAAGGAACTGAAGATCAAGCAGTCTAGCACAGGAAGATCCCAAATAATGTTGGCTAAATGAAAAAAAAAAAAAAAAAGACAACTTACTTGCCTATTACTAGGTTAACTAATCAAATCTACCCTAGTAGGGCAGATGTTTGGCCTTGCAGTTAAAACATGACTAGGATGTCTGTGTCACACATTGGAACACCTGAGTTTGATTCCCTGCTCCAGCTTCCTGCTCACGTAGCCCTTGGGAAGCAGTGGTGATGGCTCAAGTAATTGGGTTCATGTCATTCATATGGGAGATCTGAATTGAGTTCCAGGCTCCTGGCTTTGGCTGGGCACAGCCCAGGCTGTTGCAGGCCTTTGGGAAATGAACCAGCAGAAGGGAGCTGTCTCTGTGTCTGTTTCTCTGCCTCTCAAATAAATTTTTTAAAAAATCAGTAGATGAATCAGTCAGATGAACACACATACCTCTGTCAAACAGTGGCTTCGATAAAGCCAATGCTTACAAGGGTTTACAAAGTTCACAGAAAATGCATATTATGAAAAACACTGTGCACAGATTCAAAATTGTTTGCAACAAATAAACTTATCTTTTAATTCCTTTTTCCACAAGCTTTTGGAAGTGCCCTTGTATTTCTCTCTCATGTAAGTGAAGTCTTGAATTGGGAAATTCATGGATGGTTTAGTGACCCCATGAAGTTAGGGAGTTAGTTTCTATGCAACTGACTTCTCTACCATACCTAAGATGCCTTATCCTTATGGCCCAGGATGATGGCTAGAGTGCTGGCCATCAAAATCACGTTCCAGAAAGAAAAATGGAAAAAAAGGAAAAGTGGCAAGGGGTACATATCAATTGTCTTTAAAGTGAACTTCCTGGAATCTGTCATATAATGGTGTTGCTTAGGTCTCAGTCGCCAGAATTTGGATGCACATCCTCACTTATCTAAGATGGGCTGGGCAGTGGGGTCTTTAACCCTGGCGAATTTTGCCATGCAAAATCTGGCATTCCCTTACTAAAGAAAAAGGCAAGAATGAATCTGAAGCTAGACAGCTAGCGATCTCTATGAGCATCCACTCACTCTCATGCTACCAAAATCAAGATGTCTTCCTTTAGGGAGCTATTCCTCTCCATTGTGTCTTATGTAGCACACAAGTCTTGTGTCTTGTGACATTCAGGCAAGATCGGCTTCACTTCAGTCCCAGAAGTAGATTGTGATTGGTTAATAGTAGTGAAGTCTGGATCCCCCGGCTTTCCAAACACTTATGTTAGTTATTTTCTACCAGGACGAGAAGACAAATCTGCTAATTGTCTGACCAAGAAACTCATTCCATTGCCAGGACAGGGACACAGGCATATAATATTATTGTGTTTATTAAATACATGTATGTAATGTGTAATACATATATCCTTGACATTTCTATTGATCAGGATGACATGGGCTTGAGGCTCATGTGTTATTTCCCTTCTCCTATTTTCCTACTAGGATTTTTTTTTAAATGCATCTGCCTTGTTCTCTTTCTATTACTGTGCACGCAATTGAATCGATGGAGCGTACCTGACAACTTAGCCATACGTCATCAGGCCGTGAAGAGTTAATGCAAAGTAGCCTGAACAGCAAGCACAGTTCCTAGCCTTGGACTGGACACAGAAAGTACAAGCCCCAGTAAGTGTGTGCATTCTACACAGGTGTGGGCAATTTCAAAATGTGTGAGAGACTGAGTGTGTATGGACATTGGGCAGCTAAAGGAGTGGATTGCAAAGGACGGTCATTGGTGGCCCGCTCAGCATTTCTCCCTCCTTTCTCTCCTTCTTGATAGTCCCCAGCTTTTCATTTGGGAAAATCCCCTCCCACCCACTGGATTACAACTATACTGTAAAACCTGGGTTGATGTGAGAGAATCCAATAACGCATTTTCTTTGGCACTGAGATAGGATCGCGTGACCCCCATCAAAGTCACTCAGTGTCCCTATCCTTTCCCTAGCTTGCAGACTGATTCAGCTGGGCTACTCAGCACAAAGCCCATCATTCTCAAAGTCACTGACAGGCCTAACCTACCCCCATCTCTCTCTCTCTCTCTCTCTCTCTCTCTCTCTCTCTCTCTCTCTCTCTCTCTCACACACACACACACACACACACACACATACCCCTTCTCCTTTCCAGTACCCCCACCGACACCACCACCACATCCTGGATATAAACAAAGATGCTGGAACATAAATTGCTACTGACAAACACCTTTCATCAGGAGAGGAGTCCACTTAAGAAGCAATCTGACATACAAAGGAGCATAAATCTAAGCCACGCAGCACCAGGGCCCTGATCAAACTGTACCCAAAGCCTGCATTACTGCTGCTCTTTTCACTGAGTTAACCAGTACATCCCTTCCACAGACAGTCAGTTTGACTTGGTTGATCTGATCCTTGCAACCTACCTGTTGCAAGAATGAACCAAGAAATGACAGGTACTACACAAAAGCTGGAGGTCAGGGGCTGAAACTACATAACAGGCCTAGAGTACAGAGACGGTCACAGTGTGTTTGGAATAAGCACTATTTGAAAGAGGAGTCATTTATGTAACAGAAGCAAAAAGTGATTCCTCCCCAGGGGTTTGGTCAGACACAGCCTGCTGATTCCCAGTGTGGCTAAGTCGTACCCCACAGATGTCCCTAGGTGACCCTGCGTGCTCATGATAGAGATGCTGGCCAGTAGTCCATAGCCTTTATAGAAGGTGTTAGGAGAGGAAAGAGATAACAAAAGAGAGAGGGAGAGGGAGATAATGAGTCCAGACTCCTCAATTATCCTCAGAAAAGAAGTAATAGAATAGTGTAGACTGTATAGAAAAACCTGGCTTTATATGCTGCCTCTGCCATTAGCTAGTAAGTTAGTGAATACATTGAGTCCTATTTCTTTATTTGTAAAATAAGGCGAAAATCCTGACACTTTGCTCTGAGAATGGTTACAAATGTTGAACACAAAATGTTAAAGTAAAATCTGGACCAGAAAAATTCAACTAATGAGGAATAATAATTACTGCTTATTACTCATAGAGTTAGGATTGTATGTGATGATAGGCTATTTAAAAGTTGGGTGTGCTGCAAGATTTTCTGACTTGAGCAGAAGGCTACTCTCGGCTCCAGTGGTCCCATGACTGGTCACCTTTGGGAGTCTCTGGGTCATTTTTACGACCCTCATGCCAAGCTTTAGGCAAGAGCGAAGCTGTCCTGGGTTACAGCAATTTCCTCTTGCCCCAAGAATTGCAACACTTCTTTTACTGGAGTCACACTTGGTTCTCTGGAAAGAAGATGGGAACCAATAGTAAAACTGCAGTGCCAGGCACGGAGTAGGGGCCCAATTAATCCTGCCTGAAACTTGGGTGCAGCACCCTCATATTTTCCATCAGATACACTGGGAAGGAAGCTGAGAGATAGAAATCCTTCACATTCTGTTACTGTTTCTACATTTTAAGATCTTGGGCCCAGAGATTATTTATGTTCTGAAGGGGGGTGCAAACTCACTGTGCAGAAGATAAATAAGTTGACTGTAGCCTACCTCATCCACAAACAGCTCTGCTCCCAGGGGCTGATCTCAGAGTTTCTCAAAGCTCAAGCCCTCACAGAGGGCTGAGGGGGCGTGGCAGGTTCTACCGTTGCTGTTAGCTCACCATAGCCTAAGGCAAGCCATTTAACCTCTTGCTGTCTGGATTTCCTCATCTGTGAGCCAGGGATAATAATACTTCCCTACCTCACAGGTGTGTTGGGGGCATTAATTAATGTTTGTCTATTGCTTAGGGATGGGAGATGAAAGGCAAGCATCATTACTGTCGGTTTGCTGTAGGCAAGACGAGATTATAGTCCTCCAGATGGGTTGCATATGGGAAGTGGTTTTAGCAAAAGATTTTCCCAAATGAAATGCAGGCTTTAAGGTTTGGGGCCACTTCAAAGCAAAGGTGCCAGTGGAACTTCATCCTCTCTCTCTTGCCCTAGTTGGCTGGGATTTTACTGTCCTAGGGAGGCAGAAATCAACGTCCCTGCACTATGTTAATTTATGCCATGAGCAACAGTTAGACAGTTTTTTCAGGGATCTCTGCTCTGCACAGAATTTTAATGACCTGGATTAAAAAGATGAGGTTACTGCTGCAGAAAACTCTGTCCTTGTGAAGAGAATTCAGAGTGCGGGACCCATCAGTGTGTCTATCCTATAATCTATGGGATAAGTACAAGCATTGTTTCAACAGCATTAAATGCACAAGTCCAGCAGGCAAGAAGTTTCAAAGTTTCATTTTTTACTCCCTCCTCCCACTAAGGAGTGGGGTCCCCATTACTACACTAAAGAGCACTGGCAGGCTCTTGAAAGCTTTTAAAGAAAGCTATTTTGAGAAGGAGCTTCTGGGTAAACAGACAGCAGAGAGTCCAGATACACTAAGGCTTAGGGGGAAGAGTGCTAGATGAAGTTCTACTTTCTAAAAATTGAAAAATATGGATACAATTAGTACATTTGTCAAATGGCAATTATAATCTTTCTTGAAGTGTTTTTTTCTTATATATTTTTGAAGACAGCAAAATGCAGTCTTTCATTAATATTATCAACCCAGGTAACACAAGAAATATGAAAATGTCATTTTCGGTGAAATGTATGCCAGAGAAAATCTGCAACAACAATTCCAGGGGAGAAATGCAACAGATGATGGCCCGGCTACTGCGTGTCATTCAGTGGCAAAGCACCCAGCAGTTCATGCACTTGTCCATGTGTCCATCACCTGCTTCCTGGGTGTACTCTCAGGGGCAGGCTCCAGGAAATGAGCAACATGGACAGGTCCCTACACTCACGGAACTTACATTGTGGTGGTGGTACTGGTGCTGGGAGCAAGAATGCACAAAGAAACAACTGCAAACGCAGAGGCCAAGATGAGGTCGTGTGTGATAACGGTGTTTGATGGTGATTTCGTTTGAGTGATTAAAAGTGTTCTCCAGGAGGTGGCTTTAAGCTGGTAAGGTCCCAAGGAGGGAGTAAGGTGTATTAGACTTCAGAGCCACAAAATGACTCCATGGCACTGAAGTGACTTTCAGTAGGTACAGGGTGCAGCTTGGGAATCTAGCATGCCCCTCCAGTGTGGGGTCCAGTTGTCTGTTCCTTAATCTGGATTTCTCTGTCACCTAGTACCTATAGGGGAGAGTGGCTTCTGTTTGGAACTGTCCCAGAACAGATTCCTGGTGCTCTGGAAGGGACTGAGAACCATGTCGGCACACCTGCTTGGGCTTGGATCTTCAGTAACTCACTGACTTAACCACTCAGTCTCTATAATCTGATTTGCTTACCTGAAAGAAAAAAGTGAGGTCCTTTTCTGTTGTACTTCTAGGAAGAATATGGAAGCATGACTCGATGCTTGTAAACTCATTGTTTTCAGACACCTGGGAAGCCTCATAAGTGTGTATTCAGTGGCTCAAAAATTTAGGACAATTAGGCAGAGAGCCGGGTCCATAAGTTAGATATGGATATTTTTATAATGAGTCTTTTTTAGGAAATGAAATGTTTTAAAAGATTCTGCAGTAGAGAGTTTTCAAAACAACAGAAAAGTAAATAAATACTCATTATTGCTGTAATGCTGCTGGTTTCTTTACTTCTGGGATTTTCCTGCTTTCACAAACAGAAATGATACATGCTTAATGTCTTAATGTTTTGCTTCAATAATTTTATCCTCAACAAAAATTAGACTACTGAAATTCAACAAGTACTCCTAGAAGGATTAATTTAATTCTCATATCTCAGACTTTCATAAGGAATGAAGAATTTTCAGGGTTGGAGTTCTGGCCCAGAGGGTTAAGGTGCCTCCTGCAGCACCAGCATCCCCTATGGGCACCAGTTTGAGTCCCAACTGCTCCACTTCCAATCCAGCTTCCTGCTAAAGTGCCTGGGAAAGTAGTGAGAGATGGCCCAAGGGCTGCTGCTACCCATGTGGAAGACTGGATGAAGCCCCTGGCTCCTCCTTCAGCCTGGCCCAGCCCTGGTCATTGTAGCCATTTGAGGAGTGAGCCAGCAGGGAGAAGGTCTCGCTCGCTGGCGCGCGCTCTCTCTCTCTCTTCCTCTCCCTTTATAATTCTGCCTCTCAGCTAACTAACTAAATATTTCTTTAAAAGAATTTTCTTCAACCATATAAGGACACTTCACCATGTTCATGGAGAGTGGAATTAAAATACATATTTATTTGGTTAAAAAGTTTGAAATCCCTGCATATGAGAGATCTTCAAAAAGTTCATGAAAAAAAAATGCATACTATAAAAAAACTATGCATTTCAAAAATATCTGGCACCAAAAAATATACTTCTTTTAATTCCATTTTCCCTAAACTTTTTGAAGTCCCTTTGTAACATCCCAAACACAATATCGTGAGCAAAGGAAATTATCTGGTCTACAGGCTAATAAATGACACTGACAATATGGCCATCTACAGCGAGCGGCACTTCAAAACAGTTCCGTATTTCTTATCTCACCTGACCCTCAGAACCACTTCAGCAGCAAACCGGACAACATTCATTACTGCCAACTTCACATAAGAGAAAAAAGAGGCTCAGGTGTTAAACTTCTGGAGACAGACATCTTGCGACTTGACCTCAAATCCATGACGCTGACCCTGGCCAAGAGCCCCTGCTTCCACAGATGGGTGCACACACAGCCTGAGCTGCTGTCTCTGATTCACTGTCTTTGTTTGCTAACAGAGGACCCCTGTGTCCTGCCAAGGATTTCTGGAAGGCTCTGAGGTTGTTGTGTGGCACATGAGCTTAGGAGCAAGTTGGGCAGCCTTCGCCATGATCCCACTCCTCGTCCTGCGTGTCTGGCCCGGTTGTCACTCTTCCTGAACTCCTTATAGATGGCAGTCTCAAGGCCTTGGTTGTCTTGGGGCCTTTTCCTCATTTTCGAAAAAGCGAGGCAGAAATGGTACATCTCACTCTGAAGTCATTTGTTACATATTTTGGCAAAGTCAAATGGAACCAGACCCTTTTAAACAACATTTTTTTTTTCATGGAGAATAAAATTTTAGAAAACTGAATCCAAGTACATGATTATCTTTGCCTTACATGACTCAGTCAGCAGCATGTTCAGAGTGATAAGGAACAAAGAAGGTCAGATCTGTGCCACCCATCAGAACCGCCATTCCACTGTGGTCCCCGAATAGCAAGCCCGACAATTAGAATATGGCGAAATGATTACAGTGGCTGCATCGCTGTGAGACACTGATGTGAAATCTGCTAAATGCATCTACAGGTCAGAGACGGAGGAAGGGGGAACAATCTACTAAATGTTGTGGAGAAAGATGGAAGAAACACGAGGGAATATGAGTTGAGTTTAGAGAGAAGAACCAGGCATAATTTTGTTGAAAATTTGACTCTTTATTAGCAATAAATTAAAATAAGGTGGTGTTTTCTGATGACTCATAAGATAAATGTTGCATGAAAGGGCACTGGAATCAACAGGCACAAAATAAGACAGTCAAACATGGAAAAATGATCATAGGTAGAGCATTTGTTCCACTTGCCTTTTATCTTTTACACCTGTGTTTGAATTCATCCAAAGTTGCATAAATCCTTTACACAGCTGTCGAAATTGCACCTGAAAAAAGGCTGAAGTAGTCTCAGACGGGCTAACATTTCATCATCCGGAATACTTAAACCCAAACAGGTTTAAACAGTTTGCCAAACCGAAGGATAACGGGCTTCCCATTGATCTTTGCTCTGTTCAAATGTTCAACTGTGTGTGCCAAAAGGTACACTACAGACTGCCTCGTATGGACTGAAGCAATTTTAGCTGCAGATGGGCTCCAAAGTAGTTTAAGGATGACAAGTCTCTTTTGAAATCTACACGGAAACATGTACTTTGATAAACTTAATTAGATGAAGGGTAGTTGTCCACTTGTACAAAACAATCTACTGCATTTAATTTTCTTTTCTTGCAAAAAGTAGCTAAATTTAGTATATAAGAGCTAATTTTCAGTGTACTATTTCAAGTGTCTAGTCTGACCTCCAAAATTTTATCACTTTTAACTTGGGTCTGTAATTAATTTTCCCATTAAAATTATAACTGTATTCATTGACATATAATAAAGTTCACAAAGTGCAGAAAGATACAGAATGAATAGTACAAATCTTCCTATACTCTTTCCTCAAAATTTCTGGGAAAGCTTTTCAATTCTTTCATGTTTATTTGTTCTAGATCTTTTGTAAAATACCATACTTGAACATGTGTGTCTGTGATTTTGAATAAATGCCTTCAGAGCACACATTTAAAAAATTTTAAATTACTTATGCTCATTTTATTTGAAAGGCAGAGAGATAGAGAAATAGAAATAGAGAGAGTGAGATACAGACACAGACACAGACAGATAAACCATCTTCTGGTTTATTCCCCAAACGCCTGCATCAGCCAAAGCTGGCTGTTCAAAGCCAGGAGTTTGGAATTCAGTCTGGGTCTCCCACGTGAGTGTCAGGGACCCGAGTACTTGAGCCATCACCAGGGTGCATATTAGGAGGAAATTGGATTGGAAGTGGAGGAGCTGGGACTTGAACCCAGGCACTCCAATATGGGATGTGGACATTTGGCCACATCAATGTGGTTCCACCATCATCTTTTCCTTAAATATCATAATATGTTGTCAACCTTTAAAAACTTTGCCAACCTAATGAGTGCAAGTTGGTATCTCTGGATTTAGGATTTGCACTAGATGGGGCTGAAATATATTTAAGCTCTTTTCAACTAAATTCTATACTCTCTGCTTCCTTGATCACATGACCAAAAGTTGGGAAGCTTGTTTTCTTGGGAAATGTGGTAGCGGGAAGAAGTGAGTCTGAAGGTTGACTCTGAAGAACATTTAGGGCTTGGCTTCAAGAAAAGGAAAAAAAAAAAGGAAATTACATGCAGTGGGGGAGGGGCTTCTGTGAGAAAAGCCACAGAAACTTGAGCCCCCTTCCTGTTTTCTTGGTCCAATCTGTCCGTGGCCATGATAGAGAAAAGCCTGGACCATCTTCCTGGTGGACTTGATGGATGCTCCTCCTCTGGCCTCTCCTTGAGGACTCTGTGCAGCTCTACGTCTATGATGGAGTTCCCACGTAGCAGGCTTCCCTACCTCTGCTGGAGTACTTCTTGCTCATCCATAGAAGGTGTCCCTTCCGAAGGGAAGCGGTGGATTTCCCTCTGTTTGGCAGAGAAAATCCTAGTGTAGGTCCTTGCCTGAACTTTATGAATTGATCTGAAAATAGCCACAGGCTGTTTTGGCTGCTGGGAGAATTTGAAAGTGACCTCATTGGCAAGAGTCTGGAGGCTGCTGAAAGCGGTACGGGTCGGGCTCTGAGGGTTAGCAGGTGTGCTAGAGGCAGGAGGCAATGGGTGCAGGTAGAGGCTCAGCAGTGTTGAGGCTCAAGGCTAGAAACCCCAGGAAAGAACAGTGCTTGGCTTTGGTGCTTGGGCTGAACCCAAAGAAATTAAGATGAGAGTCTGGTGAGATGAAGTGACGTTCGTTCATTATGTCACCGTGTGCCATCTGTCTTTCAGCTTCAGGTCTTCCTTTCTGTCTTCTGGTGACGCTGGGCCTGGGGCTCCGTGAACGACTCTGCTTTGCCACTGGATATGCGTGAGGATGCGCAATGGAGAACGGAAGGCTTGGCCCTTCCTGTCTCCTGCGAGCGTACTGGTTCGCTTTCCGCTGCTGTGATCATCACCCCATCACCCAGTCTTTCTCCTTTACAAAACTTGGTAGCGACACTTGATTCCGGAAGCAGCTACACAATCCAATCAATTTTTCCAACACTTGCAGAATCTGCTTTCTCTCACCCTCAACTCCTGAGCTACCAGCGATAACCAAGAATCTCCCTTACCCAGAGGGCTGGGATTCTGAGCTCCCTGAGGGCCCTCAGCCTGAACTGTTAGAACTCTGTCTGGTCTGGTCTCTTTGTTCCTGAAGCCTTAGGCCTGGCGCAGTTTCCTGTCATGGTTACCTCTGTGATATTTTTTGCTTCTTCTTTGAATTTTCTGTTCTTCAAAATTGAGTTAACAAGTCTGGGTTCCACACCCACCTCTGGCTCCTGACTCAAACTTCCTGCTAACGTAGACCCTGGGAGGGAGCAGTGATGACCCAAGACATTGGGTTCCTGCTACCTGTGTGGGAGACACAGATTGGGTTCCTGGGTCCCAATTTTGTCCTTAGTCCCACCCAGCTATTGTGAGTTTTTGAGGACTAAACCAACGAATGGGAACACTCCCTCTCTTTCAAATAAATACATAAAAATATTAAAAAAATAAACAAGTACCAATTCTTTACAGTACAGTATTTCTGTTTACTGGACCCTGACTGGTGTAAGTTCTCCTAATCAGGAGTGCAGATGAGAGAACTTGTGAGTCCCTGTGTCATCCTGGAACAGCACTGAGGCCTGCACACTGTGGGGACTGGGGAGAACACAGGGGAAGAAGTGTGTTGGACAATCTTTGGGAGCCAAAGAATTTGATGGATGGAAACAAGGAGTAAGGAGAGAGAAGACTTATGGGGACAAGGTCTGCACCCCGGCAATTGGGAGATGTTACAGAAACCTGAGCATGTTGGGAAAAGAGATGAACATAGGTAATGGAATGGTGCAGGGGAGAGATTTTGGAGGCCTCTGGTAGAATGGAGCTGAAATTCAAGTGAGAACCAAGGAGGCAGAGGATGGAGACTCTGGCTTTGTTCCCTGAGGATGCAAGGCGAGGGGCTGCTGGGTGACTTGTGGGAAGAGGCTTCCTGCCCTCAGCAATTAGGGATTTTTCTTTTAATACCAGGATAGGCTAAGGAGATTTTTGTTTTAATACCCAAGACAGGTTAAGAAGAATAAGAACTCTACTTTAATGTTTTCACTGGAAGGAGGTATTAGTGACTATTTGAGATTCTGTTATCATCCCCACAGCAAACCGCACTTCTGATTGAGTCAATCCAGAGAGTGCCAATGAACAACACTGCCTTTAGTATTTTAGGACGGAAGCAGGTGAGCAAGCCACACCAACAGCCGCGTCGCATGAGTAGCAGAGTGGGAAGCCTGTTGTCATCATCTGACACATCCATAATTCTATTCATAGTCATCATTGGGTCACACTGTAATTAGGGATACGCAGTAAGCTGTTCTTCTCATATTGATGGAAGGCAAACCAACTTTTTAAACTTTCTCTTTCCCCAAATAAAATGGATCTGTCAGAAGTTTTCATCAATATCATGCACTGTAAATTATGATCCATTTATCAAATATTTATTGAGATTTTATTACACATGACTTATTGTGAGGGGCTCCAGGGGACACCCATTTGAACTCTGAATACAGGTGGATTTTTTGTGGACCTTAATCCGAAGTCCATACATCTACTGAGCGACTGACCCCTGTTCCTGCACAATGGACTTGCGTTCTGAACTCTACGCTCTTCTTTACTCAAACCCCGACTTCCTCAGCGAGCCCCTCTTCAACTGACAGCCTTGCTCAGCTGCTTTCTCCAGCCCTCTCGTGAGTACTGAGGGCTGCCCTGCCAGCACTGCCTGTGCTAGGTGTTCTGCACGGTAAAGATCTCAACACTAGAGGGCGCTGGCCCAGGGAGTTCTTTTGCTCAGGAGAATAGCAGACATAGAGTAGAGTAAATGGAACAGGGAGTAGAGAAACACGGGGTGGGGGAAGGGTGTTTCTCCTTAGAGAAGGTGAAGGTAAAGGATAGGACAAAGAGCCTATGCTTGGTCTGGGAAATTAGGAAAAAAACAGGAGGAGGAGCTTGACCAGGGAAGGAGGCACGCTGGTGCAGGGTGGTTCACAGCCCAAGGAGAAGCCTGCGAACAGTAATTAACAGGGGTTGGTACAGCCTCTTATTGGCTCTCCTGGATAGGTCATGTAACCACCCTCAGCTCTCTGGTGTACTACTACACAGATTTCTGTCTCCCTTGTTCTGCATATCCAATGCAGGCTCTACATCACTCTCACTCTGGATACAAGCAGAGCCTCCATTACATAGAAACATGAGTGATTTCTCAGTAAGGGGGTGGGGAAGAGAAGGGCTCCTGAAAGTTTTGCCCAGAGGCTGTCACTTCACTCATACGTCATTGGCCAAAGCCAGTGACTACCAGGGCTGCCTTTCTTCAGAGCGTGCAGAGAGAGCCCGCCCCTACCAAGTCCCTGCAGGTGGGACTAGAAACCTAGAAACAGCCTTTCTGAGATGTCTGCTCACTGTGCAGTGAGTTCATCAAGATTCTTATGGACCAGCGTGGGCAGGAACAGTGAGATTTTCCAGGATCTCTGGAAAGAGAACCCCCTACCATTCCTGAAATATCTGTTCACCTGCACATTGATACCTGCTACCAGATGCAATTAAGGAGGTCTTATAAAATCTAATGATCTAATAAAATTCATATCAATTACAAATCTGGTCCTTTGTGTTTTGGTCAATGGAAAGGCTGTTACACAGGGCAAGAAAGAGCAGATGTGCTGAGGCACTGAGCACCTGTTATGTACTAGTCAGCTTCTATGCATGTTTCCAGGCTCCACGCTTCCGGTGACTCAAGTTGGTGTGCAGTAAAGAACACAGACTCACGTCGAGACAGGCGAGGCCTGAGTCCTGGCTCTGCCTCTTAGCACTTCAGTGACACTAGGCAATTCCTTAATTTCTCTGTGCCTCAGTTTCCCTAATCTATAACATGGAGATTATCTAGACTATGAGGAGGAGTTAATGCTTGTAAAGTGTTAAGGACAGTGATTTAGCAAGAGCAAAGCTCTCTGTATAAGCATTTGTAAAATAAACTATTTTACTTACAGTTTGTTACCAATTAGCTTCACTTGGCAAGAACAAAGGGGGGTTCCTAGGAGTTAAATGATTTTCTCTCAGAGAGAGGAAAGAGCCAGTTTGCGTCATTTCTCTCTGGAGCCATGTCTTTGCTTCACAACACATTGGTACTGGATGCCCACATGAAATGGAGAAAAGGGTGAAAGGCAAGTTTCCCACAAGCTACATGCTAAGTGGCTGTTTGATGGGAACCCGTCAGGCCCTGATTTAAGGCAGATGCCATTTAGTGTCGCAGGAGAAGGCCACTGTCACTGACATTCCTTATGTGTCAGGGACCTGCTAGAGGGACAGTGGCCCAGAACGCCTCTCAGCTTTTGGCTGGCTACTGAGGATTTTACAGCCTTGGGTGAATAACTATTGCTCCAAATGCAAGATGTTTGGTTGAAGTGTGAGTGACACATTTTCACCTTGAAAGGGAGGTGAATATTCATCTGTGGCTATAGGCAGCACAGGAAGGAAACGAGATAAATGTAGCCTGGTTCAAATGGTAGTTAAAGGAATGGGAGCAAGTGAAGACCTTCCCAGGACAAGTCGCAAAGAGCCAAGAAATGTGCATTCTGAATTCTCACTTTCTTGTGTTGAAGAGCCCAGATGTTAGGGCGGGGGGGGGGGGGGGGAGCAACGGGGCAGTGGACCACAGCTTGGTGGCTAAGATTAAATTCTGACCTCAGAGAGTCCGAATTTGGATCTAAGATTTATACCTTATTAGCTTTGTGGCAGTCACCTTTCTCATATAAAAAAATAGAGTCTATGACGTTGTGATTGCCTCTCATTAGTCATTGTCATTCCTTCTCCCCTCTCCCAGTGAGTAGCATGTGCTTTGGGTGAACCTGACCCAACTCCTGGCTTCAGAAGTGGGCCATGATTCACCTTGGTCAAGCACTACACTCCCACTCTCATCCTGGCAGGTAACTCATGCTTCCTAAGGGAGGTCTGTAGAAAGAGTCATTACTGTTCAATAGTTCAAGATGGCATCCACACTCTGGAATATGAACGAGGAAGCATACGGTCCTGGTCATTGCCAGCCACAATCTGCGACCACATGGAGAATAAACCTCATGATAAATGTAACACAAAGAGGGAGGACAGAGCTGCAGAGAAATTCATCCAGAGCACGGATCAAGCTAGGCCCGAAGCCTACAGGAACACTGGAATTTCCACTTCTATGAGCAGTGAATTGTCCTGATCTGTTAGGCTGGGTTGAGTTATATTTGCTGTCGAAAGCAAGGGTGTCTGTGAGGATAAAGGGAGACTGTGTAAACAGATTTCTTAGCAGAATGCCTGCTGAACGTCGTGGCAGTGCGTTTTTGTCATCCGGTGGACGAGAGGTGGGAGGCTGCAGATCATGACGTATAACCAAGCTCCAGGGAGAGGGTGGTGGCGGTTTTTGATGCAAAGAATAGGAATTAAGCATAGAAATAATCACTTAAAAATTCCATTTCATCCCTCTCTCAGACTAATTACTAATTAGTGTACTTTTAATTGGTAAGTACAGCCATTAATTAACAAATAAATAGATTTTAAAGACACTGTCTCATATATTGTATAATTTAGGATCATGAATCAGATTTGCTTATCCATTTGGAGGGCTGACGACTTCAAGATGCCTTACGGTATGGAACACAGCAGAGACCTGAAATATCTGTCAACAGTCAAGTGTTTTAAACAATACAGAGTTTTAGCAGCTGAGACCACAGTATTCACCGTTTTCAGCTGTGCAGGAGTATGGAGGCGGAAACCTGCGCTGCCGAGGCACGGGGTGGTGGGCTGCTGTGGTCCCATCTGGGAACTCCAGGGCCTGGGGCCTGGGTCAGGGTGCTATTGACAGCCAGAGGAACAGAGAGGGGTGGGGATGCAGAGATAATGAGCTCGGCTTCTGACATGTTTAGTTTTAGGAGGTGGTGGGACACCCAAGTAGAGATATTCTGAAGACAGAAAGAAATATGGGACTAAAGTGAGGGTGAGAGGTCAAGGCTGGGGCCAGAGATTTGGGAGTCGTCCTCATCCAGGTGGTAATTAAAGCCATCTGACGGGGACCTTCCAGGAGGAGTGTGCTGTGAGGGAAAAGAGCCCAGGACTCCAGGCTGAGAGAGGCACTCGCAGAAGGTTCGGGAAAGACATGAAGAGAGAAGCCTGTAGACTATGGCCCTTCCGGTCAAGGGAGGAGGGAGATGATGGAGACCCGTGAGAATGTCATGAGGTTGGAAGAGCTGTGATGAGGGCTTGGGTGACTGTTTCCATCACTTTACAGACGCGGCGCAGAGGGAGCAAAGGTCATTTACCCTGCCAAGAATCACTGAGAGAAGATGAATGATCTGGGGAGGGCTGGGATCTGACTGCTTTCTTTCTATACCTACAAAGAAAACCATGAAACCATGTTTATCAATTCGGGAGGTTTATGAGGCTACCCAGCATTCAGGAGGAAAACAACATCAATGAGAAGCTCTCGTTCCCCGTGACGTAGTAGAGATTATCACCATAACGCTACTAAGATGCTTTTCAGAGATAAGAGGGTACTTGAAAAAGCTCACAGAACATAAATACTACAAAAAATGCATGAATTTTAAATATCTGTTGCACTAAAATACTTATCTATTGATTCTATTTTTCGAACTTTTTGAAGTCCCCTTGTAGTTCTTGAACATTTGAGAGAGTATGGCAATTGGGATACACAAATTTCCAGGAACCAAAGCATTAAGAAAAAATCTGCGGGGGGGAGGGTGTCTGGTATTGTGGTACAGCAGATTAAATCTCCACCTATAGAGGAGTGTTGGTTTGATCCTTTGCTGTTCTGCTTCCAATCTACCCTCCTGCTAATGTGCCTGGGAAGGCAGAAGATCTGTTACCCATGTGGGAGACCCAAATGAGGTTCCTGGCTCCTGGCTTTGGCCTGGCCCAGATGTTGTGGGCATTCTGTGAGTGAACCAGTGGATGGGGAAATCTCTCTCTCTTTCTCTCTCTCTCTCACTCTCACTCTGACTCTCAATGTCATGCTCCCTTTCAAATAAATAACTTAAAAAAAATTTAAAACCAGAGAAATACCTGCCTATAAATGTCAGATGCCCAGTAGATTTATTCACAGCAATGGTGTTGCTGAAATAAGCTAAGCAAACTGAACTGTAGCTATGGAGTTAGGAGTTAGAAAACAGATACTGAAAAAAATGTTTTTGGTGTGACAGAAGTCAGTGGGGAGTATATTTTTATTTATTTACTTGAAAGACAGAGTTACAGAGAGGCAGAGGCAGAGGCAGAGAGAGAGAGAGAGAGAGAGAGAGAGTGTCTTCCATCTGCTGGTTCACTCTCAAATGGCCACAATGGCCAGAGCTTGGCCAATCTGAAGCCAAGAGCCAGGAACTTCTTCCAGGTCTCCCACATCAGTGCAGGGGCCCAAGGACTTGGGCCATCTTCTACTGCTTTCCTGGGCCATAGCAGAGAGCTGGATTGCAAGTGGAGCAGCCAGGACTTGAACTGGTGCTCATATGGGATGATGGCACCACAGGCAGTAGCTTTACGAGCTATGCTATAATGCCGGCCCCAGGAATACATTTTTATACCCTGATGTATCTTTACACTACGAGGGGTGAAAACCCATGGATGCACTCAATGTACGGCCTGGAAGGAATCTGCTTAAAGGAATAGTGACAAAGGAGCTGGGAATCATTTCCCTCTAGTGGGTGAGCAAATCCCTTTAAGCAAGATGTACATTAATAGGGTGATGACAAGGTGCTTTCCTCCTGACCTCCAGAGCTGGTAGGTTGATTAAGGTGATGCAGGATGACTCAGGTGACGGAGATGACAACCCTTATCCAGGTGTGAAGGGGCACTGTCTCATATGCAGCCAGAACACTGCTTTGTCAGATTGAGTAGTCAACCCCTGGGGATAACCCAGAGCCATTCCACTATGGAAGAAGACAAATGTAACTTCAGAGAGAATCTGAGAGGTTGGCTAAGGCTGGATTGGGCAGCTCAGATAGAGGCTTGCATTGGGACCAGACACAAAAGTCTCCCTTACACATTAAAAGCATCAATTTTTGCTCTGAGGCATGAGGCTAACCTTGCTGTAATTTTTGCATTAATAGTTTCATATAGCACTAATTTTTTCCAGGCCTCTTTAAAAATTGCATGAATTGAACTTGATTGAATTTTTATAGAAGTAGACTGTCTCACAGAAGCTAAAAGGAAAGATACCCCACATTTAGGGTAGCCAGAGCAGAGGAGGGAAAAGGCTGGAAAAAGTAGGGCAGGACAGTGGTGGGGGCTGCGTGGGAGCCAATAATCTCTGCCCACTCTTGCATGTCATGGTAATCCTTGCTGTGTTTCAGGAAGAAGGGTGGAGGGAAGGAGAGAGATGGATCTAATAACCCTAGAGTGCTTTTTCCAACCTAGATCTAGCACACAGTAATCCACAGCTACTCTGCCATGTAGGACTGCACCTTCTACAGACAAATAAACAGAGACCCATGTTAGTTAACTTGTCCCAGAAAATGGCTGAGTCAGGATATGAACTGTGTCTCCCTCTCTTTCTCCTTCCCTGCCTCCCATCACTTTGTTTTCCTTCTCCTCCCCGCCCCTCTCCCATGAATGACTTTATGGCTTTATGAATGAGTCACAGGAAAAAGCCTGAGTTTCCTCGTCTGCCTTTTCTGTAGCAGACTCTCACCTGCCACAGATGGGCCACTTGTTCAACTCGATCTCAGTGCACTGGGCACTCACCTGGGCAAGCCACGTGGCATGCAGGTGGCAGGGGGATGTCCCAGAGGTGCCTGGGCACCTGCTGTGATTCCAGGCTGCTCCTATGCTAGTCCTTACAGGGGAAACACAGGCTCCTCGATCTAACAATGATGAGGCAGGATATTGGGACCTTGATCTAACAATGATGAGGTAGGATATTGGGACCCAGGTCTCAGATTAGCAGTGCTGGCTAAACTTGGCCTAGGGAGAATGTCTAGGGCACCAGGCTGAAATGTATGAGAATGTAAGAGGATGAGAAAAGAATCTAGTTTCACAATAGGCGTGAGGTGGGGGGAAGGAAACCTGCCCCTATGACTTATCCCTGGCCTAATGTACCCCAGTTCTCGTTGGTTGTAGCAACGGGACTGGGGTTAACAACCGAAGGTAGGGACCCAGGACAAGGCTGCTCTAACTGACCCCAGGAAATGGAGGGGATGTTGGAGATTACAAAGACATTGCAGTTAGATGAAAGATGAGCCACAATTCTTATTTCAAGTAAGAATAATAATAAAACACTCTAAAATACAAAGCAAACTGCATGGAGATGAGGAATCTGGAGACCTAGGCTCACTAGCACCAGGAGGAGTTTTTTTGGCCCTCAGAGAATTCCAGGCCAGAGAGGAATGTGTGTGGCAGAGTGGCAGATGAAATCGGCTGTGTCTGATGCTGTACACCTTTGCTGCCATGTGAGTTCTGTCCTGCAAGTTCTGGTTGCTTGGTTGCAGAACGGCTTCATCACCAGTTCTCAGTCAGGGGTAGTTCTATCCTCCAGGTAGGGTGACCAAATAAAACCCAAGATGCAGGAATAAATTCACACTTCAGGTGAACAAATGATCATTTTTAGGGTAAATATATCCCAACTATTGCACAGGAAAAACTTACACTAACACATTATTCACTGCTCATCTGCAGTTCAAATTCTACTGGGGACCCTGGAGGAGACACTGAATCTGGAAACCTTGTGCCCAGAGGATTGGAAGTGTCTTGGGAGATTTCTGATGACTATCACAGGGAGGAAGATGCAGTTGGCATTTAGTGGGTACAGGTCAAAGATGCAGGTCCAAATGTCAATACCAGGTTAATCCACCACTTGTAACACTGGCATCTCATGTCAGCGTGATGGTTCAAGTATCAGCTGCTCCTTTTCCAACCCAACTTCCTGCTAAGGGGTCTAGGAAGGAAGTGGGAGGATGGCCCAGGTACTTGGGCCCCTGCCAACCGTGAGGGAGACCATTATGGAATTCCTGACTCCTGGTTCCTGGTAAGTGGGGCTGTACACAGGCAGCATAACACTTTCCTTCAAAGTCACCACAAACCTGGAAAGAAGAGCTCTAGCTGAAATAAAATTACTTTGCTCTAAACAGACTCGTGCTAATGGCAGGCAAACAGTGTGTTCTCAATAAATATAGGTTGACTTGATTTGCAAGAAAAACCACAGATAAGTTCTTCCAATATAGATGCAGAGTGGATACCTGGCCCCTCAGTCTATGCGGTACTCATCCAGATAAGATTGAACCATGCGGTTAGGACAGCAGGAAGTGACTTTTCTTTTAAGGTATTTGACATGGTCCTTAGGAAGGAATCAGCGTCTGAATCTTTAAGATTCTATTCACTGCCCTGGTGCTTTCCTTCTATGTTTAGACATGAAAGTGAATGTCACTGTTGAACAGTAAACTCAGGGGAATAACTATGTGACAGAAGTATGCAAAGTATCTTGTAATGCAGTCAGAGAATCAAAGTCCCCTTCAGTTCTTTGCATTCTCAAGGATTCAGGAAGGATTAAGGTAACAATAGCTAGAACGTAGGTAAGAGAATGACTGAAGGATAGCCTTCCTTGAACCTCAGAAACCTGGGTGAAAGGGATTGGGCAATTAAGGTCTTTAGGAACTCTAATGGGGTCAGTTGTGAATGCCATCTTCATGGAACTTGGCAAACTGTCATTCCAGAGATCAAGGGAGGTCACTGGCTCCAGGGCCAGGGAATGAGAGTGGAGCAACTTTGCTGCCAAGTGTGCTTAAAGACTCTTAACTCTGGGCTGATGGTAGCTACAGGGTCTTCCCCCCCACCCCCATTCTTCTTTCTTTCTTTCCGATAATACATGGGAGCTAAAGACTTGATGCCTTTGTAAAGCGAGCTTTCTTGGTTTTCTACCTGAATCGGATTCTATACAAAGAATCTAGATATTTCCCCCCACCGGAACTACTCAATCACAGTTATTCATAACTAACTGAAGTTTAGTCAATTACCAAATATTAGGAAATATAAATGATGGGTCACACAGAACATAAAAATGCAATGTAAAAAAGAAAATTTCTGACATTAGCTTTCATTCTTAGATATATTCATGCTATTACCAATTTATCAAAAACCAGTATGGGGAGATTAACTATTACTCTGGTTAGGCATGGAGGAATTTGAAAGCAGGAAACAGTACAGTTACAATATTCAGCTCAGTCGTGTATATTTGTTTAAGGTATTCTAGCTTGTTTTAAGTTAGTCATCTTTTAAAAATTTCACTTTGAAAAAAAGGGAGAGAAAGAGAGAAGGAGAAGGGAGAGAGGGAAGGAAGAAGAGAAAGAAGGAGGGAGGAAGAGAGAGAGAGAAAGGGAGGAAGAGGGAGAGAGAGGGAGAGGGGGACAGGAAGATGGAGGGAGGGAGAGGGGAGGGAAGAGGGAAGGAGGGAGGGTTGGAAGAAGGGAGAGAGACATACACAGAGAGAAACAGATTTTTCACCTATTGGTTCGCTGACCAAATGCCTACAATAGTCATGCCTGGACTGGATGGAAGCCAGGAGCCTGGAACTCCATCCAGGTCTCCCATATTAGTGGCAGGGACCCACATACTTCAGCTATCACCTGCTGCCTCCCAGGATGTACCTGAGCAGGAAGCAGGATGGGAAGCAGAGTAGCCAGGACATGTACCAGGCACTCCGATACGGCATGCAGGGGTCCCGAGCAGTAACTCAAGTCGCTATGCCAAATGCCCACGCGTGTTGTTCATTTCTTAAGTAGGACTATGACAGCGGGTCTAAATGAGGAGGATAAGAGATCTGACAGAAGTCATCTGAAGAGAAGAGGAAGAAGTTAGGCAGAAGGAAAGAATATCCAGCAAGTACCGGAGAGTTGTTTTCAAACATCTGAAGGGCTGTCTTGAGGTAGTGGTCTCATCTTCTTGATGCGGAGCAAACAGGAGATACAGAGAGGTAATTAACTTTCTAAGGAAAACAGTTTGATTTGACCTGGGAAACGTCTCCATGCTATTATAAGTACATGAAGATGTGAGGTCTGATTAGGTGGGCGGCTTGTAGCCATCAAGGGCTTACGGTCAAGTGGCTGTGTGTCGACAGCACTTGTTTAGCATGTCTTTTGCCAGGGTGTAGGAAGTTTGCCGCACAGGAGAGCTCGTCATGAGACGGGCTGCCTGGCAGCTGTCACAGCAATTCTTGAGGGCAGTGATGGGAGCTCTCCTAGGATGGCTAAGGTGGGACTGAGGCATGCACCTGAGAGATGTTTTCCAGAAGTATTCACAGGCTTTGTGCAATCACAGATGCAGAGAATGAAGAAGGAGGAGTCTGGCACAAGCCAAGACCATCATCCGGGGCACTGGAATATTGCTGGTACACAGACAGAATTAGGAAAGCCACAGGAGAGAGACATGCTGGAGGCATTTCTGAAGGCAAGAAGGAAGAGAAACGGGGGCAAGGGAGATGCATGCATGAGTGAGTTTGCTTCTAGAGATGCCAATGTGATTTTCGGCAGTGACTCAAGTGGACTGCAAGGCTGGAGACTGGAAGTTGGCTTGGAGCAGATGAACAAGTGGAAGGAAGCTCCCGGTGGAAGCTGCTGCAAGGGAGGCGGGGTGAGAGGGCTGGGAGGGAGCATGTGCGGACTCCGCAGCTGGCAGAAGATTCTGTGATCTGTGCGTAAAGTGCACAGGAGGGGCATGGGGCAATGGAGAGCTGCAGAGTTACTTTGAAATGATACTGCAGTTTCTGACTTGGTCCTCTTTCATTTCAGAGACTAAAATAATAACAGCCCTCAAGACCAAGATTTGCTAATCGAAATCTTCAATGAGCTCCTTTTTTAGGCTTGAGCACCTCTGAAGAATCAGGACTGTTGTGACTTTTTAAGGACAGACATTCTTCCTGTTCACTCTGCGTAAGTCACCAAGGGAACAAGGCTACTCGAAGAAAATCCTATCCCCAAACACATCTAGCAACAAGTGCTGTGGGAGCATCGCTCCTGCTCTGTGTGACACCCACAATTCCTCGAGAGTGAAGGAGGGAGCATTCAACAAAGGCTAGCTACCTTCAACTTCCTTCTCTGGGTCCCTGGAAATTCAGAGATGTTATTTTTCAAGTGAGTAACAATGGGCGTGAACAGAAACACATTAATTTGGGTATGGCTATACAAGGCAGAGATTCATTTCATTTCAATTTCTATAGCAATAGTTATAGCTAGGTTGGAAGGACAATGACATAATTTTAAAAAAAGAAAAAGAAAGGACATTCAAGATAAAAACCAACTTCTAGGTCAAACAACAACTGTGCTTTCATGAACACAGATTCCTTTGACACACAGATTCCTTCCATCTCGTGGAAGTTCTCATCCCAGGATTGGAACAGGTGTCGGAGGAGAGGAGAGCAAAGCAGAGCCACTATTTACAGCACAGATTTCCCTTCAGGATGGGAACATCCCATCCTTTAGGATTCTGAGTAAGCATCAGGTGACCAGCAAAGCTAAATGCACGCCAGTGAGTTGACTGATTCCTCAGCTTGGCAACAGAGACCAGGCTGGTAGGTAATGGTGGATTTGACAGCAACTGGCACCTCCCTGCCCGTTTAGTGAAAATGCTAATTTTAAGAAGCTCCTGTTCTGTCCACAGAAAGTACAAACACTGACTTTTGTAGTGGCAAGATTTCTCACAAGTCATCTTCAGTTACTCAAAATATTTATGCATGCGTAGAGCCAGCCTTAAACTTGTTTGGAAACATAAATCTTACAGATTGTTGTACACAGAAATCTTTGGTCCAGGCACCATGCACTTTCAGCTTCTCGTAAACCAAGCTGGAGTTGTTTAAAAATAACAGTTTTGTGTTTGCAGCACAGGTGTTCTTTGTTTTTATCATGAAACTCATCCCCAGTTCTCTGGGAAGAGGAGAAGTAACAATTATAACCCTCAGGGGCCCAGGTGGCTGAACTATAAAGAGGGAGAATGGAAGTCCTTTGTCCCCCTCCTTGTCAGTGTCAAAAAGTAATCTGGGTGAACTTGTTAGAGGGTGACATCACAACCATTGGGGTGGTAAATCTCATCAGCATGCCTGCAGGCTTCATGGCTCCCATCCGTAACCACACATGAATGTGAACGACGGGGTGCTTCAAGAGGGGCTTCTGATGTAGGTGCGAACCCGCGCGGTGCACTCTAACATGAGCAAAGACAACCTGCTCTCCTCAAGGGAGGATGATCTAAAGCTCTATTTTCGTTGTGCAGCAAATGCTGTTAGGCGTCCCAGAAGGTTAGCCTTTTCCCATCACCTTAATTCCAGAGATATTCCCAGACCTGACATGAGGCTGCTGGCTACTCATCATAAGACGTCTCTGTCAGAGTGAATTCAGCTGACGAGCTATGAACACGCTTACAGTCAGATAATAGATGAAAGCGACTCAAGATAAACGAGGTGCTTCCAGAAAACCGGCCAGCGTTGTTTAAAGAGGATGGCAAAGGCCGTTAATTCTCGTCCGGCAGTTTCAAAAGGCAGTGGGTACTTGACTTCTTACTTAAGAGCACATTATCTTACCTTTGTGTGAGACGGGGCCTCTGATGTCTGTTGACAGGGAGAGCGTGCCTTTTTCAACGGACGCTAAACACCATGTTCTCCTGGAAGGGAAAAAGGCAAATTTTGATATCCAACTATGATAAAGGAATTTGCAGCCACCAGTACAGGCTGATGTTTTGATCATGTTATAGCACACAAAACACTCTTGTTTTTCCACACTCTATTCCTCTATCTCTCCTACCTTGAACACTTAAATTACATGTGTGGGAGATATGAATGGGAAAATTGATCATCTTTTCCAAAGCTGATTTTGCTGATTTCTCACTTCTATCCTCTTCACACATTAGAATGCATATTTCAAAATGTAGATTAAAACAGGCTGGCCACATTTTTTCCCGTGGAAATAACCAGATGCTATACAAAAATTGCATTTTGGGTTGGTATCTGTTAGCATGATTTGTTAATAGCACACAAATTTAAAATATTTAAAATTTTTTTAAAAAAATTTATAATTGGATTAGGATATCTCACTTAGCAATCGTAAAATTATAAGTCTGCCTAAAGTTTGCCAAAGCAAAGACTCTTCATGGCTTTTCTTCTTCATTTTGATGTATGGGTTTAAAGCTCAGAAGAATGCAGGAATGTGTTAAAATATCATTCTCCAAACAGGAGACCATAAACCAAGATGCAATGATTCCAGATAATTCAAGATGCCTGACACAGAGAGATTCTCTTACACATATTCACCTGCTGCACTTGATTATATGGTTGCTGATTGATTCATGCAGCAAATGTGTACCAAGTGCTTTTTGTGTGTTGCTATAGTGATACAAGTTGGAGTCACAATGAAGATTCAGACACTACTACTAAAGAGTTGACAGTGTAGAGATGGGGATTGTGTGGACTGGACATTCTGCAAAAGTGAACCAAGTCCAGCCAGCCCAGGCTGGAGGGACAGCGAAGGTTTCCTGAATGCAGCCCATGTATATGTGCACTCTTGCAGTCTAGGAGAACAAGCAGTTGTAGGGTACTTGCGGAAAAAAATGGAATTAAAAGACAACCTTATTTGAGTGCAAAAACATTCTGAAATCCATGCATGCATTTTCCATGAACGTTTTTGAAGACCCCAGGAACAAGGGCAGCCGTGGAGTTGAGTAGGGAGGATCATTCGGGCAGAGACTGCTAAGGAGCTCAGGACTCAAGTGAAGTGGAGGTGTGAGAAAGACAGTGATCAGGGAGATGTAGCCCCAGGTGAGGCAAGGGGTGGTAGGAACTCAAAGATCAGCTGGCTTTGGATGCCTTTCTGAGGTTCTAGGTCATGTGAGAATGGCTTAAAACCCTCTGGTATCTTCCCACATTGCTCAGGGAATTCTGACCTTAAAGGCAGTACAAGCTGACTTCCTGCTACCTCTCTGCTCTCCACTGCAGCAAGGATGGGCTCTGCCATTCATTCCTCAAAACCCCCAGGGTATAAGCACCTGCTGTTCTGTTTTGCAGGGCCACCTCTCCTCCACAGGCCTGCTCTGCTCACTCCCTCTTCATCACCTTTTCACTCAAAAGTTACCTTCTTGGGGTGGGGGAAGGCATTGGTGCCTCAACTTGGGAGATATGTAATGATAATCCTTTTTAATGTTAGTCCTTGAAAACTAGCACATGTGATTAGGTGAAAATAAGGGCATACACGGAAACAGAGACCATGACGTGAATTTCTGGGTTCTTCCAAAGGCCACAGCACTGGGCCCTGAGTACATGCAATGCTGAAGAATATTAGGAGTTTGGGTTATGCAATGTGATAACTGAGGCGGATGGCTGCCAACACAGTTAATGTCTTCTAAGGTTGCAATAGCAGCTATGTTGTGCCCAGTCCTGGGATAGTGGTAATCCTACTCTATTTGCTCGCATCAAACTGTACCTGAAGTATTATAAGTACTGGACACCACGTTTCAGAGGAATGTAGACAAACTAACGTATGTTCAGAGATAATAAATCAGGAGGCTAAGATTGTTGGATAACCAGAAAATATTTAGCATGGATGAGAGGGACTAAAAGATACAGAAGCATCCTATGCAAGAGGAATTAAGAGGGCTCCATAAGTAACCAAGAGATAAAAGGAGGGTAAATGTAACGACGGGGGGTAAAGTGGGATAAGCAAAGAAGACAATGCTGAGGCATGTTCCTGAGTGGGAAGAAGAAAGGCAGTGGGGGAGAAACCATGCTGAGCTATACTGAGTCTCATGCCAACCACAGGGTGGGACCATCAGCTGGGCACTGTGGTTCTCTTCAGAGTAAGATGATGACCCCAGGGTAGTGAGAGAGCACGCTACATTAACCACATGGGATATTCCTCAGCTACCCCCCACACACACCTGGCAGGGTAGCCAACTCAGGCATACTTTACTAGATTCAGAGTCCAGAGTGCTCACCATTACACCATGGAACCCAACAGGCACACTTTACTATCTTTAGGAAATGCTTTCAAATTCCACCATGAAATATTGCTCATGATGAAGGTAAGGATAGAGCCCCTTTTTATCAGGATTAGGGAGTTCTCTTCTGTTCCTAGTTTTTTATGAGTTAACATATTTGAAAGTGTGGGGCAGACATTTGGCACATAAGGATTTAATACTGCATCTTGGAGAAAATCCCCTCTGAAAACATTAAATGTGTAATTGGCACATGATAATTGTACATCTTTATGGGGCACAATGGGATAATTACAGGCATGTATGCAATGCATAATGATCAAATCACAATAATTGGCATTTCCATCTACCTAAATATTTATCATTTCTTTCTGCTGTGAGGCAGCAAACTACTCTTTTCTAGTTCCTTATAAAACACAAATTGCTGTGAGCTACAATCACCATACAAAGCTGTAGACCACTCAAACTCATTCCTCCCTTCTGTCCTGCAGTATTACTACCCAGCCTTTCTCCTTTCCCTATTCCTCTCCTAGCCACTAGTGACTGCCATTAGACTTTCTCTTGAAATCCAATTTTTTAGCTTCTAAATATGAATGAGATCACATGTATCTATGCCTTATTTTACATACCATAATGTCCAGTTTCCATTCATGTTGTCACAAATAACAGAAATTCATCCTTTTTTTTTCAACCCTTCATTGTTTTCAACCCATTGATAAATTTGCCCCTAAACCATTTCAGAAAGTTAGGTACATGTCATATATTTAAATATGTTTAGGAAACCAAATCTAAAATTTTTGTCACATGTGTTAGCAAACACTAACTTTTCTTTATGGCTAGATAATTATTTCTTTTGTCCCCATTACTTAGGTAATTTAGGGACAGACTTGAACACAACTTTCTTGTAGCTTGATCTTCAATGCGGAAGAAAAACTACTAATTATTTTCAACCAAAGGGAGTGATACAGGTGAAAGATCTTTAAAAAGTATTAAGTGCCACAAAACTATAATCTATCATTATTGTGGTTCAGATTAAATGACTATTACTGTTAATTTTTCTTCAGTGTTTACTCTTACCCCTTAGTCCTTGCATCTGTATAGAACCTGTGTTCCCTCTCACCCCATAATTCATTATAATACCTTAAGCTGAATGGCATTCATTTGAATCAAAAATGTGCATGAACACTATCTGGCTTCTTTACCATCTCGGTCTGGATTTCTGGAGTGACTTCATGT
Source organism: Sylvilagus floridanus (assembly GCA_949820135.1). Lineage (NCBI taxonomy): Eukaryota > Metazoa > Chordata > Mammalia > Lagomorpha > Leporidae > Sylvilagus > Sylvilagus floridanus. The sequence continues at coordinate 21,940,376 of OX463239.1, read as the reverse complement.
ACAGGAGAATCTTCAAATAGTTCATGTAAAATGTATATGATGAAAAAACTATGCAAGAATTTCAAAGTTCTTTTGCTCCAAAATGAATATATATTTGAATTACATTTGCCTATAAACTTTTAAAGATACTCTGTGAGGTCAACCTAACAAACATAAACTTGATTTCTTAGCAAACGTTGGTATATGGCAGTAACATGCAGTGCAGGAATACTCTCATAGCTCTTGTGTTTGAATGTGCAAACACCCATAAGGCAAAAAAATACTGAAAACTTAATAAATGCATAAAATTCAGGCATTGGCTAATGCCTATTTTGTTTTTCATTAGGCTAATTATGAGTGGGTTGAGGGGATGACAGATGGAGTTGGAAGATGTTAAGGGGTGACTAATTGAAATGTGGGGTTCACTAAAGGAGACGAATGGGGTGAAGAGGAGGTACTGACCACTGGATAGATGTGAAGGATGAGCCAACAGTGCCAGAACCCTTCCAGCCACTCTCACCTGTCACGCCAACCCTTTTCCCTAGGTTCCCTCTTCACTTCTCATTTTCTAAATTTGGTCTGTTATTCAGTTTACAGCAACCAAAGATATAAAGCTCAGGAGGCTGATTGCAATTAAGTGGGATGATGTATGAATCTTCAGTGAAACATGGAATGTCCAACAGGTGACGCTGACATTCTGGTTGCACTCATTTCTTTTCCATGTGTATTGTAACTTTTAAGTAGTCTCATGATGGATTCAGTTTGCAAAAAGACAGCAGGGGAAGAATCTAATCTTCACTGTTAAGGACACAGTGATTTTATTTTCTTGATCTGAATTCAGTTGATGATTGGCTTGCTCTCCTGTCCCACAGCGAAAGTCTGTTTGCGCGACAGTCCATAACCAGGCTTTAGAAGACAGACTGCACCTTGATTCCCCGGCCTCAAAAGGATTTCTTATCTTCTGAAAGTTCTCAGCATCTGGGCTGACTGAGCCATGGCTGGTTCTGGAAAGGAAGGAAAATGAATCTACTGGCCTCATTAAGTCAAGCAGTACTTTGTTCTGGTTGATCTCTGGTGTTTGGGACTTGAAAACAAATTCTTGAAGTTCCAAAGGGGGCCCAACGTCTACACCACAGACTTCTTTAGATGTAGTTCTTGGAAGTACCTGTCTTATCTCTTTCCAGAGGTTGGATGTGCTTGTGTGTGCTAGAAAGGTAAGTCAGAAATGGAGGCTCAGAAAAGTCCCAGTGACATCAAATGCTGCTGCCTTCAGTTCAGCTTCTTAGACAGTATCAGTATGAGACTCAACTTCAAAGGAGACATTTTTGACTCATTCTACTGACTCCCAGTTGTTGTGAACCTGCTCTGCCTGCCCTGGGTGGGAGCACATCATCTTTGATGATGCTGTTGGGGAATGCTGAAGGATGCCACGTTTGTCTGTGAAGCCTTCTCCCTTCTCCTCTTCCCCCTCCACCTCTTCCCCCTTTTTCTCCCCTTCTCCCTCCTCCTCCTCCTTCTTCTACTTTTATCTTTATGTGTAATTGGGCCTTACATGTGTAAAAAAGAAAACAGAAGATGCAGTGGTAAAAGATTTTAAGGAAGAAAAGTCAACTAGAGTTCAGAAGGATTGGCGCCTCAAGGCATATGTGGTTATTTAGGGGATAAAACTCAAAATTTTATCAAAGCTAAGAGTTTATCTGCCCATGGTGGAAAGAAAAAGGACCATTTTCTTTCCTTGATTCCCTTTTTTTTTTGACAGGCAGAGTGGACAGTGAGAGAGAGAGAGACAGAGAGAAAGGTCTTCCTTTGCCGTTGGTTTACCCTCCAATGGCCACTGCGGCCGGCGCATCACGCTGATCTGAAGCCATGAGCCAGGTGCTTCTCCTGGTCTCCCATGCTGGTGCAGGGCCCAAGCACTTGGGCCATCCTCCACTGCACTCCCGGGCCATAGCAGAGAGCTGACCTGGAAGAGGGGCAACCAGGACAGAATCCAATGCCCCGACCGGGACTAGAACCTGGGGTGCCGGGGCCACAGGTGGAAGATTAGCCTACTGAGCCACGATGCCGGCCTCCCTTGATTGTCTTATTGCATACTGAAAAAGCATCAGGGAAAACCTGATTTTGAGAGGGAGACAGAGAGAAGGAGGGAGGAAGGGAGGAAGGGAGGGAAGGAAGGAGAAGAGAGAGAGAGAAAGAGAGGAGAAGTTTATCAGAAAGAGCTTTCCTTTAAGGATTCTTCTGTTTCAGGGAATACAGGCAAACAGAGTGTTCTGGTGTTTTGTTTTTGTGTTTGTTTTTGCTTCTGTATCTCATGTACAAAGTTCTCCCCGACCCCTACCTGCTACGTGATTTAGACGTGATGTACAGACTTATTCAAAATGATGGCAAGCTTGCTCTCCCAGCAGAAAACTAAACCAGTGCGTGGGAGGCAGTGAAGTCCAATTCCTTGGAGTCACCAGTGTAGACTGGTATCTGAAGGGAATGTGTCTCCACCAGATTTCCATTGCTCCTCCAGCGGCCTGAGGAGGAGAGGCTTCCTGGGCCATTCTGTGGGACCAGGCCACTGGTGTTCAGTGGCTTCAGGTTTCTTTCCCGACGTGATTCCTCCTGGCTACACTTCCTCCCACTGTGCTGAGAGCCGGCTCATTGTACTCAGCACTGGATGATATGCTTTCTAACACTGGTAACATTTTAACTAGCATTTAAAAATTGACTTGTCAGAGAAGATTTTCTTCTGTAAGAAGGGTTTCTTCCATAAGTAAACTGTGCTATTCATTTCTTACGGAGTCAAATTAAGCGTATGCAGAGGTGAGGCTGAATGGCTGGCTGGCTGGCACTGGGTTGGTAACTGTTTTGCCACTGATCAATCCGGGAAACCAGAGTATAGAAAAAGGCTTGCAATCAGCCACTGAGATTTCGCCACCACTGTTTCAGACACGAGGGAGACACTATTGTAAATTCATCCCTGCTAGCTAATTGCTTCTGGAGGACTGTAGTTCAAAAGTGATAAAGGCCGTACATTCTGACCTACACTGGGAAAGTATTGCTGATAGGGCTGATGGTATGAATCAGCAGCTGTGCAGGAAGGATTTGGAAAGCACTGGTTAATCAACTTGAGCATGAAAGGATTAAGATTCAGTCCCAGGACACAAGGAAAGAGAAAGTGAAAAGCAGTCATTCCAAAGCTGCTAGTGCCTCATCTCACTCATTTTTCTCAGTGAACCTCTAAGCTATGAACCACAAGCCTCTGAGATATTTTTCTCACTTCCCTTTGCAAATTAAAAAAAAAGTTGATTAATATGTAATACCTACACATTTTAGAGTATAATCTAATATTTCAACATAAGTAAATAGCACCTGCTGATTAAGTCAGGCAATCAGCATTTCTGTTTCCTTATCTTTATGTTTGGAGTTTTCCAGCTTCTTTCTTCCAGTTCTTTACACAGTACTTTATGCAGTACAATAATTACACACTACTATGAACTAGACTCACGCCCATAGTCACTCCATCTATCTAACGGTGTTTGGGTACCTCTTAGTCAACCTGCTTCTATCCCCTCTGCCTCCCCTACAACCTTCCCAGCCACTAACAATCAGTATTCTGAGTTCAAATCAAGGTTTTTAAACTTCCACGTACGAGAAAAGACATGTGGTATTTGTCTTTACATGTCTGGCTTATTTCACTTCACATAATGATCTCCAGTTCCATATATCTTCCCGGTCATGTCAGGACTGCATTCTTCTATATGGTTGAATAATATTTCATTGCGTATACATATCACATTTCTTTAGTTATTCACCCAACAGTAGATATGTGGGTTGACTGCACACATTGGCAGTTGGAAATAATGCTGCAGTGAGCATAGAACTGCAGCTGTCTCTTTGTTATTTGATTTCATTTCCTTTGGATATATACTCAGAAGAGGGATAATCAGATCATATGGCGGATCTATTTTTATTGAGGAACTTCTATACTGTACTCCAAAATGGCTGTACTAACTTCTGCTTCCACCAAGAGTACTTCCTTCTTCTCCACATCCTCACCAGCATTTTTTTTTACCTTAAAAAAAAAAAAAAAAAAAACAGAAACGTATTTGAGGAGCCAGCATTGTGGCACGGCAGATAAGGCAACTGCCTGTGATGCCAGCATCCCATATGGGCACTGGTTCCACTTTTGACCCAGCTCCCTTCTGATGCACCTGGGAAAGCAGTGGAACATGGCCCAGGTCCTTGGGCCTCTGCACCCACGTGGAAGACCGGAAAGCAGCTCCTGGCTCCTGACTTCAGCCTGGCCAGTCCTAACCTTTGTGGCCATGTTGGGGGGATGAGCCAGAGGTGGAAGACCTCTCTGTCTCTCCCTCCTTCTGTGTAACTCTGCCTTTCAGGTGAATGGATGAATCTTTAAAACAGTGTGCTTGAAATACAGAGGCAGAAATCTTTCTGCTGGTTTACTCCCTGAACTGCCTGCAGCAGTTGCAGCTGAGCCAGGCTGCAGTCAGGAGTTAGGTACTCAACCCAGGTCTCCCACGTGGGTGGCAGGAACCCAGTCACTTGAGCCCTCACAGCTGACTCCCAGGGTGCACACAGGCAACAAAAGCAAAAAAAATAAAGTCACTTCATCAAATGAAGGAGCTCCTGCACAGCAAAGGAAACGATGCTAAGAGACAGCTTACAGAAAAGAGAGTATTTGAAAGCTTTACATCTGCCAAGGGGTCAATAGCTGGAATACATAAAGAACTCAAGTCAATATAAAAGAACACCAAACCAGCTTAGAAGTAGCAGTCATTCTAAACAGATGTTTCTCAAAGGAAGGCACATATGTGACCAACAGGTACATGAAAAAATGTGCAATAGAACCAATGATTAAGGAAATGCAAATAAAAATAACAGTGAGATACTGATTGGTTACTATCAAAAAAACAAAAATTAAGTACTAGGGGGGATGTAGAAAAAAAGAACCCTTGCACACTGCCAGCAGGAATGTAAATTACTATAGCCATCATGGCAAACAGGATGGGGATTCCTTAGACAATTAGAAATAGAGCTATTAATGATCTAGCAATCCCAATACTGGGCGTACAGTTAGTCTGTTGCAAAGACAGCTGTACGTCCATGTTTATTGAAACACTGTTCACACAATAGCCTATAAACGGAAACAATCTAAATGTCCATCCACTTCGATGAACGGATAAAGAAAATATGGTAAATAAACACAATAGAACATAACTCAGTCGTAAAAAAGGATGAAATCTTGTCATTTTCAAATGGATGGAACTGGAAGTCACTGTATTAACTAAAACAAGCCAGGGGAAGAAAGACAAATACTGCATGATCTCATTCATTACATGGAATCTAAAAAACTGAGAGTGGAATAGTGGTTCCCAAAGCTGAGGAAGGCAGAGATGAGGGAGGGGTGGAGAAAGATTGATCAACAAGCACCAAGTTATGTTATCTAGCAGCAAGAAGCTCTGGAGCTCTACTGCACAACAGGATAACTAGATAATAATAGTGTACTATATATTTTTCTAAAAATTAAAGAATAAAGGATCTTGAATGTTTTCATCATAAAGAAATGATAAATGTTGGAGGATACAGAGATGTTCATCCTGATGTGACATCAAGCAACACGATTATGTATCAAAACATCACAAGGTAGCCTATGAATCTGTACACTTTTTATGCATCAGCTAAAATGATAATTTTTTTTAAAAGGACCAGTCTGAAGGTACTGTCCTGGGGACAGGGAACATGGGTCCCTGTCTAGCACTGAGTTTCATTGTAGCAGGTCTGTTACTAGGTTCCAAGTCTAGAATCTAGGCTTGATTTCCTCTTTGGGTCCCAAGTAGGAGGTGAAGTGTCTCTTTCTCTACTCTCTGCTACTTGTAGCTGCAGGAGGGGTGATGTGAGCAAGTCTCTTCTTCAGGCCTTCTTTGATGCCTCTTGTCTTATTTTTAGAATAAAACTAGGCATGGAGTCTCTCACCTGGCTTCCTTAGCTCTTGTGAAGATGGCTTGGTGGTGAATTGCTGTTCAAACTGGAGTCTGGGAGGACCCGATCGCTGCAGAATCTTACTCAGTGGCCATCTTGCTCCGCCCAAGTCTTAGCTCACTTCCTGAGTGCCTTACTCATCAGTCCTCGCGTGGGATATAAAACAAACTTTTTGGCAGCTTACCCAGTGGTGTGTGTAGGAGTTGCTTTTCAAGACGCAATTGATCATTTGCTCCTATAAAATGTCTTTCACATGCACCTGCCTCTGTAAAAATGCATTGAACATTAAGAGTCTGACTTTAATATAGATGTTCAGTCTTACATCAAACTGTTGTGAAAGAAGAAAAGAGAACGAGAGAGAGAAAAATAGAGTTAGGAGAGTTAGATTTGGCTATGGGTGGGGTGGGTTACTGCTATTTACTTTAGAAAGGAATAGATCTCAGTTTTTTCACTTACAATAAATTCCCAAAAGCAACAGAAAAGGTAATGAACAGATGTCACTGCTCATAAAAGTCAGGTGCTATCAATATGATTTAGGCAGGACTGATCAGAGTGAAGCTGGAAGTATTCAATGGAGGAAGGAGTACTCTATTGATAATATACGAGTGGCAAATGTTGTATATTTGTTGCTATAACGTTGAGAGCGAAGGGGTCTGGCAGCTTTTCTAATGACTGCAATGGAGGAAATCCAGAGGAGGATGATTAATGTTAGCACCTGCAAGTTTTCATGAGCAGGATGAGCCTTTCTCTTGTGATCAGCAGCATCAGCCGTGGAGGAAGTAAGTTCTCGGGTCTCCCTCACCTAATCATGTACCCAGTTACGCATGGGCTACGTGCAGCATCACTTCTGAGCACTGAAATTTCAAATGCAACTAAGTTATATTTGCTACTTACTAGAAACTCTTTGGGTAAAGTGATACAATGAGGATTTGTGGTTTTACGTTCAGTTAGGAAAGCAGTTTACCACTGCCACTGTCAACTGAATTTTCTAACTTGGACAAAACAATTGCAAAGGGTTACCTTGGTGATGATCCACTGTAGTGGCTCCTGAATTCGTTCAGAAGCCTCTTTTCTGGACTTTCTGCACTTTTGCTTGGGAATCCAGGACTCAGAAGCCTGCTTCTATTTGCAAATGCTACTTTAAAAGGTCTGGCACCCTGGAACTTGGCTGCATTCAGCTTTATCAAGGGAATACACACTGCCACTCAAGTGTGTATCATTGCCAATAAAAACACATCAGTGCTACACCTCTAATCCAGCAGGTACAGAAAGACCACTTTTCGATGAAGGCAGCCTTTGGAAAAGCGAGATGACACAGAACTAGATGGTAACAGCAGGCTAAGACAAGCTGGCGAGATATCAATGCCTGGTCCCATCAAGTGTGAAACCTGCTCTAAGGCAGAAGTGATGTGCCATTCAGGGCAGACGAGATTTTGTTGGAAAGATGAGCATACTATCTACAAGCATGGGCCAGTTGGATGTGAAGGTTCCAACCAAGGAATCACAAAGAAGGGAGAGGCAAAGAGGCAAACTCTGAGGGTCCCCAACACGCTGGCATACAATATGGGTACCAGTTCAGTTCCCAGCTAATGCACCTGGGAAAGCATTGGAGGGCGGCCCAAGTGCTTGGGCCCCAGAACCCACCAAAGTAAACTTATCTTTTAATTCTGCATTCCCACACCTTCCTGAAGTGTTCATGCATTAATGAGCGTAATGGAGTGTTTACTCTCCCTGATGCAACACAATTTGCCTTCTGCACTCCGGTCTATGACTGTCTTGTGTTGTGGTCCTGCTTGTATCTTGTCTTTTACTTCGTGTCATTCCCTCCCTTGCCCTGTTTTATGCCCACTTTTGGAACTCTCCTAATGTCTACCCATGCCAGTCCCATCCCCACTGCAGGGAATACCCCTACTCAGAACTCTGCATGACTTGGCTTTCTTTTGTCATTTAAGGGTCACCTCATTTTCTTACAAATCCTTTTCTTAGGTGACAAAAGTAGCCACCCAATCCCTTCAGAGGCTGTAAGCCCATGGTATGTTTACAGCACCCATAACTATTATTTGTTTATTGTTTAACCAGCTCTGCTACAGTTTAAGCTCCATGAGAGCTAGATAAGCTTTTTTCTCATGCAGGAATGTGTCCTCAATGTCCAGAAAAGTGCCTGGAACATAGCAGGTGTTCATTAAATGGTTGTTGGCTAAATAAATTATGTATTTCTGAATGGAAGGACCGACCTATACTGCGCTTCAGATTTTTACAATTCTGAGTACAGCAGCTTGAACATGATTGGAATTCCATTAATATTACAGGCTGAATGAATGCACCTTATAAGATGGTAAAGAATTTAAAAATAAGCAGTGGCAATCTCAGAATCCTTCCCAAAACATGTGGTTACTTTATTTCTTTTTCTTTTAAGATTTATTTATTTATTTGAAAGTCAGAGTTACACACAGAGAGGAGAGGCAGAGGCAGAGGCAGAGAGAGGCCTAGTTCACTACCCAATTGGCTGCAACAGCTAGAGCTGCACCAATCCGAAGCCAGAAGCCAGGAGCTTTTTCCAGGTCTCCCATGTGGGTGCAGGGGCCCAAGGACTTGGGCCATCTTCTACTGCTTTCCCAGGCCACAGCAGAGAGCTGGATTTGAAGTGGAGCAGCCAGGACTGGAACCGGCACCCATATGGGATGCCAGCACTGCAGGTGGTGGCTTTACCCACTATGTCACAGCGCTGGCCCCAGTGGTTATTCTATTTCATGAAAATGTATATAATTACTATTCTCACAAACAGGAAGTCAAATGTCAACATCTACTACATACAAGGCACTTTAAATGGTATTACCTAATTCTCTGAGCAATCAATGCATTATTATTTTCTTCGACACACAAGAACTGAGGTCCGCGGAGACACAATGAGTAAATGTAAGAACTGGGCATGGTCCAACAGCCTTGCCAATGCCATTTCCACACACACACATAAATATTACTCTATGTCCTCAGAAATCAATAATAAATCGTATTGCTGAAACTATCTTTGAGCGATCATTGTAAACTTTACAATTTTTCTATTACATATAATTTTCCCTCATCAGAGTGGAATAGATTTGTTCTTTGCTTTCTTATTTCTTGATTTCAGTAATCACAGAGAAGAGGTAGGCACTCCCATTCTGGGGCAAAGCTCGCACCGTGTGCCATGGGGGTATCCATTCTTAGAAGAGAATTTTATGACCTCCCAGCTCTCAAAATGACTTTCATGTGGGTTTTAAATAAGCACTCATTTTCCTGTCTCACAGTGGCATGAGGTCATCTTTTCTGGGGATGAAACATGGAGGAGTCTTGACTTCGGTTGTCCGTCACTCGCTTAGCATCTCCCAGGCTCGTTTTTGGTCTCTGGGAAAGCAGCTCCCGCAGGAGTCCAGGGCATGCTGCTTGGGCAGAGGCTTTACAGCTTTCTAACATTTTTTGAACTATCCTTTGAAAGTTAAGGGATTTTACACACACGCGCGCGGACACACACACACACACACACACACACACACAATAGGTAGCAACCTGACCCACATTTTCCGTGCCAGTAATTGAGAAGAGCTGGGCCACAGCTGTCCCCTTCCAGGGACCTCCCTTCTCTGCTTTGCCACAGCACGAGTTCCCTGGGGGCTTTCGCAGCCCCTCCAGGTTTGAGTTGGCCAGGGCCACCCTTGTTAAACTGACGGGGTTTCTGAATGCTCGGAGCATGTCGCTATGGCCCTGCCATCTCCGCCCCATCCGCCAGGAGCCTTCCTCGCCCCACGGCCCAGGTCTCAGCTCTGGCCTCAAGTGTGACTCACACGGCGGCTTCTGAGGATGCTGGGTCCCCAAATTAGAGATTTGAGTAATACACTCAACCAAAATAAGGACCGAAATGAAAAGGGTGTAATTATCACTGGAAGTAGCAGATCAAAGAAGGAGCAGATGGGCTCCAAGAGATAAGACGGGCATCTCCTCGTCTGAGGCAGCCTGCGCCCTGCTTCAAAGCTCCCGAGCGAGCGCTCTCCGCTTGTGGCTTTGTCTCTGATTAGAAGGAAGGGGATGAGGAAACGTGGCTGCCTTTCTCTGGGGAGGAGCCTCTATTTATGAAACGTTCAAATGCTTACATTTCACGCTTAGAGGAATGTTTGCAGAGGGACTCACTACAGTTTTCCTGTAAACTACCCGCTCTGCAAATAATTCAAGTTATATTTAAGCTGCAGATTTTACCTTTGCATTTTTGGCTATTCTTTACTACTGTTTACAGTCAAGATTCTTTAAATTTCTATGTTTATGAATGGATGACAATTTTATGTTAGATATATGTTATTATGGATAAAGATGTAACTTCAGAAGTTACTTGCTTTATAGGTTACTATAGAAAGCTAACAGTATATTAAATCAATGCATGCTAATAATTGGCTTTCCATTAATTATTTCCTATATTATTGAAATCAAACAATAAATAAGTTTTATATTCTCAATCATTCTCCAGAAAATGTATTTGACCCATCTAGATATATAACAAGCTCATACTAATTGAAAACCATAATTCATTTTAGTATTAGTAATATTTCATCAAAAATATGTTATTATTAAATGAACCATTTAGAAATAATTTCAAACTTTCCTTCATTATGAAAGTAAATGGTTCAGCAAATCAAGTTTCTGGATTTATTAATTTTTTATGTTAAATAAATTTTATACTTACGACACACTATTATGTGATGCAGTCCTATCATAAATTTTACCTTTACCTATAAATTGTACATTTATATTTTAGCTTTCTCTTAGACAATGATGTGTATTGAAGAGAACATAACATGCATATGATTTCAAGAATTCTGTAATTCAGATTTTCTACTTGAACTTGTCTGCCCAGTTATTCGTGTTTGGTGAGGGTTTATAATCAATATCTGAAGAAGACTTCATGTAAACACAAATAACATAAATCTTCCTCAAAGAGGATGAAGCCAAAAAATACAGGAAAAGATACTATAAAGGTGTGTCCAACAGTGAATTCATAAAGATATGATGCTGTTCTCCTAGATTTTATGATGCTTGTTGACTGCTAACTTTTAAAAAATTCGCTATTTTTTTTTGTTCACTCTAAACAAACATTCACACCTAATTTTGTACCTACGATTCTGCATTCTTTCTCTAGTGATAGCTCTTCCCTTCCTCTGAGTTGTATAAGCTTCAGGCCTCACACAGCCTAGATTCAATCCTGCCTGGGGTCAAATACTTCACTCACTACCTGTCACTGAAGAACCTCTGGCACACTCCTGAAGACCCTCACCAGGGTAACATCAAGTTGAGTCATTCAGCCAGTGGAAAGTAGTCACATTACACAATTCTACATCTCCCCACGCGCCCGTGGGTGCCATTTGAACCCCTTGTACATTATGGGAGACTGGGTGAAACCCAACATCATTTGCTGATACCATTCCGTCTTTTACTATTATTGTAGCATGCAAAGTTTGCACTTCTGTGGAAAATAAAAATGAAACTATTTCACCATGATTTAAGTAATAACTCCATTCTTTTTACACTCTTATCAAATCACACACGTATCTACCTTTAACAGAATTTTGCCGAGCCTTGATATCTGGAGTGTGTGTATCAGTACTAGGATCTGGGATCTATCTGTTTAGAAAAAGAAAAAACACAACAAACTACAAATCTAAAAAGCTAGCATAAACACTATAACATCTACAAAAACAACAGTAATTTTATTTAAAAAATTTTGGACATACCTTCATAATACCCTACTTTCCTTTATTTTTTGGGCTGCTTACTCCTTTTCAGGATTTCATCTTATTTATTTAAGAGGCAGGGAGGTAACGGGGAGGACAGAGACAGAGAAACAGAGTGCTCTCAGTTGCTATTTCACTCCCAAATGTCCAGGAGCCAGGAACGCTATGTGGGTCTCCCCTGTGGGTGACAGGAACTCAAAGATCTGAGCCATCATCTGCCGTCTCCCAGGGTGTGCATTAGCAGAAAGCTAGAATCAGGAGGGGATCTGGGACTCCAACCCAGGCACCCTGTCTCCAGCAGGGTCCTAGCTACTGCACTAACCACCTCCCCTGGCTGCTTACTCTCTGAGGTCTCTTCGAATGAGGCCAGTTTTGTAACATCTTTCTAGAGAGAATGTAAACCTAACTATCTTGCCTGCAGCACCGTTAATTGAAATTTACTTTGGTAATGTCACGCCAGTATTTAGAATTGCTATCAAATTTGGGAAAACTTCTACAAGTTTTCTTTTTTGTAAATGAGATGTGAGATTCGGAAAAAAATTCCAAAGATTGACTTGTGGCTTCACACATATCAACATCCTCTTTCTCCTCCACTCTCAAACGCATTTGTGCTGGATGTCATATAGCATATGTGATAGAGGTGAAGGTGGAGTGGAAAATCAAGAACTAACTACAGCTAAAAAAGCGTACTTTTGCGAATACTATAAAAGCTTATGACCACATGGGCACTTTGTGAAAGCTCCTTCCAGGTCTGTTCAAGTGACAACTCTGAAAGTTTGTTTTATTCTCTTAAGATAAATCCACATCTCCAACAATGGAATTCAAGCACAAAATAATCTCAGAATTCTGGACTCAAATACGGAGATTAAATTTAATTCATTAAAAGTGAAATCAATAGTTAGGGTCAAAGAATGAGTTACACAAGTACAGGTTAAAAGGCGCATGGAAATGGATCAGGGATTTCAGATGACTTCTATTTTCTCATGAACCAACAGTTTGATACAAACACAGAAATGGCTAACATAATAATAGGCCACATAAATAGAAATAGTTTCCAGATCATAAGACTTAATAATCCCAGAAAGAGCTGTCTTGGTCAGAAGCCAGCTGTGATACTACGTCCAATTCTGATGCTATAATTTATGAGGCATTGTGACTGATTAGACTGAATCCAGAATAGCCCATTTAAACTGGTGAAGACATACCAATCTATAAACCCTTTCAAAAAATTTCAGTGCAGGGTATTCTTCCAAGTTTATTTCATGAGCCAGTATTACCCCGATACCAAAGTCATACAAGGACACAACCAAAAAGAAAACCACAGGCCAGTATCCTTGATGAACCCATAGATGCAAAAATCCTCAATAAAATACTAGCAAATTGAATTCAACAGCACATTAAAAGGATCATTCACCATGGTCCAGGAGGATTTGTCCCTGAGATGCAAATGTGGCTTAACATAAGCCAATCACCAGCACTACGGCTTGGCAGGGTAAGCTGCCTCCTGCAGTGCCCAGCATCCCATGTGCGTGCTGGTTTGAGTCTCAGCTGTTCCACTTCCCATCCAGCTCCCTGCTGATGCACCTGGGAAGGCAATGGAGGATGGCCCAAGTCCTTGGGCTCCTGCACCCATGTAGGAGACTCGGAAGAAACTCTTGGTCCCTGGCTTTGGCTGGCCCAGCTCCACCCATCATAGTCATTTGGGGAGTGAACCAACAGATGGAAGCTCTTGCTCTCACTTTCTCTCTGCCTCTGCCTCTTCCTTTCCATAACTTTACCTTTCAAGTAAATAAGTAAATAAATCTTAAAAATATATGCCAATCAATAAATGTGACATCAAGAGAAGAAAGGATAAAAATTGTATGATCATCTCCATTGACGCAGACGAAGCATTTGCCAAAGTTCGGCGTCCATTCATGATAAAAGTCTGAACAACTTAGGAATAGAGGAAAGCATCTCAACACAATAAAGGCTACACACGGCAAGACCTACACCTAACATCGCCGCCAATGGTGCAAAGCTAACAGCTTTTCCTTAAGATCAGAAATAAGATGAGGATGCTATCTTGATACAACATAGTACTAGAAGTTCTGGCCAGAGCAATGAGGCAAGAAAAAGACCGAAAAGAAAAAAATCTTTATGATAAGAGACAAAAGAAATTGTCTCTGTTTGCAGAAGACAATTTTGTATAAAAAGAACTCTTAAGACTCCATCAAAAAAACTGCTGTGTATCCCGCTTCCCATGTTGGATCATTCTCTCCCTTTTTAATTCTGTCAGTTAGTATTAGCAGACACTAGTCTTGTTTATGCAATCCCTTTGACTCTTAGAACTATCATTATGATCAATTGTGAACTGAAATTGACCATTTGGACTAGTGAGATGGCATTGGTACATACCACCTTGATGGGATTGAATTGGAATCCCCTGCCATGTTTCTAACTCTCCCATCTGGGGCAAGTCAGATTGAGCATGTCCCAAATTATACATCTCCTCCCTCTCTTATTCCCACTCTTATATTTAACAGGGATCACTTTAATTCAGGAAAGATGCCATTTATAAAATTAACACAAAAATCAGGTGGATTCTCAGCAGTAAATTTAGCCAAGATAGTAAGAGATTTATATGTTGAAAATTGTAAAAACACTGATGAAAGAAATTGGAGAATATACAAATAAGTGAGATAAAATCTCATGTTCCTGGGTTAGAAGAATTAAGACTATTGTTAAAGTATTCATATGGACCACAGTGTTCTATTCTACAAATTTAATGTGTGTGTGAGAGAGAGGTCTTCCATCCGCTGGTTCACTCCCCAGATGGCCACAATGGCTAGAGCTGTGCTGATCCAAAGCCAGGAGCTAGGAGCTTCTTCCAGGTCTCCCATGTGGGTGCAGGGGTCCAAGTACTTGGGCCATCTTTGGCTGCTTCCCCAGGCCATAACAGAGAGCTGGATTGGAAGTGGAACAGCCTGGACTCAAACCAGTGCCCATATGGGATGCAGGCACTATAGGCAGTGGCTTTACCCGCTACGCCACACCATGGGCCCCACTGCCTTTCAAAAACAAAATAAATCTTAGAGAAGATGAAAAGGTATACTAAGAATGGGAAAAAAGTTTACAAACCATCTATCTGATATGGAACTAATATCTAAGATATATAAGGAACACATAAATCTCAATAGCAAAAATGCAAATAACTCTATTTGAAAATGGGCAAAGAAATGGCATATGAATAGCCAAAAGGTATATGAAAAAGTGCTTAACACCTCTAAGCATAAAGGAAGTGCAATCAAAATCACATGAGCTGTCACCTCACAATTATTAGGATGGATATTACCAAAAAGCCAGATGAGGAGTGTTGGCAAGAGTGTGGGGGCAAGACACACTTTGTACATTGTCAGTGGGACTTTAAGTTGGTACAGCCACTATGGAGGACAGTATGGAGGTTCCTCAAAAAACTGAAATAGACCTGCCATATGATTCAGCCATCCCACTACTGGGTGTATACCCTTGGGACTGAAATCCTTACTTCCAAGAGAGGCTTGCAGTCACATCGCAGTGCAGATTATTCATAATAGCCAAGATATGGACCACTTGTATCACACTGTATGTCACATTTTCTTCAACCATTCATGCTAGTCTCTATCATATAACAGAATAACATTCAGCCTTACAAAAGAAGGAATTTGTGATTTACGAACCCATGGATGAGCTTAGAAAAAATTACACTAAGTGAAATAAGTCAGAAACAGAAAGATAAATACTGCTGGATCTCAGTTATGGTGGACTCCAAAGAAGTTGAACTCACTGAAGCAGAGTAGAAAGGTGGTTGCCAGGGACTGGGAGTCGTGGAAATGGAAGAGATTTTGGTCAAAGAATGCCAACTCTCATTCACAAGATGAGTAAGCTCTGAGGATCTGATGTACAGCATGCTAACTGTAGTCAATAAGAATGTACATTTGAGGTTTGCTAAGAGAATTTCTTCCACGTTCTCACCACATACACCACAGAGGTAACATGAGATGATGGATATGTTAATTAGCTTGATTGCAGTAATCACAATGTATACACAATGTCAATATATATATTGACATATAACTGACATATATCAATATATTGACATAATTTAAAAATATAATACATTTTTATTAATTATACCTTAGTATAGCTAGAGTGAAAAATTAAGAAATGGAGAGATCAAGAGGAGAGGGACTGGAGAAAACAATTGGAGTTCATGGCACCAACTGAACGGTTAATGAAACCTGAGGACAGCAGGGGAGGACTGAAGGGACAAGGCGCTCCCTTCATACACGGGAGGCGCTGTCCTTCAGAAGGGAGGAGTTTGCAAAGGTTTTTTTTTTTTTTTTTTAAGTTGCCAAGGTAGGTAGGAATAATACCAGTTGGTATTTTATCTTGTTTGAAAAATAGTTTCCTAATATCACGGTTGCTTGCAATGGGCTTGGTCATCCCTTGAGTGTCTGAAGGGGTTAAAGTGTTAAAAATGTGACCAGATACTGGTATGAAAGCAAGGACTTGTGTAACAACGACAGTACTTTTATAGCACTTAACTCCCCACAGTTACTGTTCTCAATTCTTGCAATGAATTTAGAGAAATCTTGGATGGCCCTTTTGGCTTCTCTTCCTAGTATTTGATGGTTCTGATGAAGTGACTTTCATTTTATTTTTATTATTCTTTTAAAGACTTATTTATCTGAAGGCAGATAATAAGAGGAAGACAAGGAGAGAAAGGGAGAGATCTTTCATTTGCTGGTTCACTCCCCAAATGCTTATAACAGCCAGGGCTAGGTCAGGCTGAAGCCAGGAGCCAAGAACTTTATCCAGGTCTTTCGCATGGCAGGAAACCAACTACTTGGGCAACAGCCATCATCTGCTGACTCACAGGCACAAAGAGCAGAAGGCAGGAAGCTGGATTGGAAGCACGGAGTAGCCTGCACTTGAACCAGGCATGGAAAAAGTGACTTAAATTCTACGGTGTTAACAAACACAGTATACATTGCTCTCTTTCTCCACTACTAATTCCACTTCATGCTTTTAAGTGGGTACTTCTGATTGAAATGACCCACCTTAGTATTTTTAAAATGTTACAAATTATTTATTTTTAGAGGTGGGAGGGTCAGAGTTTCTGTTACTTTTTCACATCATCATTCCTCGTTTAAAATTTTAGTGTAGGGGCTGGCGCCGTGGCTCACTTGGTTAATCCTCCGCTTGCATTGCTAGCATCCCATATGGGTACCAGGTTCTAGTCCTGGTTGCTCCTCTTCCAGTACAGCTCTCTGCAGTGGTCTGGGAAGGCAGTGGGGGATGGCCCAGGTGCTTGGGCCCCTGCACCTGCATGGGAGACCAGGAAGAAGCACCTGGCTCCTGGCTTCAGATTGTCGCAGCCACTTGGGGAGTGAACCAACAGAAGGAAGACCTTTCTCTCTGTCTGTCTCTCTGTCTATAACTCTACCTGTCAAATAAAAAATAAAATAAAATAAAATAATAGTGTAATGGCAAGAATCTGTGCTTCCTTTCTTCAATTATAAAAAAGAATAATAACAGTAGCCCTTCATAGGACTGTGTTATAGCGGTGAATCACTTAGTTTATGTAAATCACTTAGAATGGTGTCAAATAGTAAGCATTTCACAATTTGCTTTAAGTTCTATAAGTTTTATTTGCTTCCAATGGCTGCCAACAACACCACCCTTGTTTAAATATCCAATTCTCATTCAACATATTTGAGTGTCTCACATGGACCAGCACTGAGCTAGGAACTGAGGATTTAG
Source organism: Sylvilagus floridanus (assembly GCA_949820135.1). Classification (NCBI taxonomy): domain Eukaryota; kingdom Metazoa; phylum Chordata; class Mammalia; order Lagomorpha; family Leporidae; genus Sylvilagus; species Sylvilagus floridanus. The sequence goes on along the minus strand of OX463239.1, from coordinate 21,922,869 downwards.
TTGTGGACTGTGGAGACACAGTCTCTGATTTCATGAACTTAGGGGATCTTTACACAGCCAATACCAACACCAGGGAAAGATGCCTGTTAGTATCTTGTATATGTGGAATTTGCTAAGAGAGTAGATATTAAGTATTATCATACACACACATAGTTAATGCTAATAAGCATAATAAATAATATTTTCTAAACTTTAGTTCTATTAAATGCTTCAACCTCTGTGGTCTTTAGTTTTTCTAAGGTTCTGTGTAGAGTACTGTATATTAAGAAAGCTTTCAACCATGAGACTGATTAAAGGAGAGCAGGAGTGAGGCATAACTACCCAATCTCTTGGTGACCACCCAATCTCTCTGGTTATTATTTTACTGGTGGGTAAAAATTGGCTAGGAGAATAGGAATAGAGAAGACTGGATTCTGCAGCTTTGCTGTGTTGATGAAGTTTTCCAGAGAATACTACTAATTATACGCAATCAAGTGAACCACTGTGATCTATCAAAAGTGAAAGATATGTGCGTAGTGATGAGAACAGTGGGTTTATAGTTTCTTGGTTATCCAAAGTCCTCAGCAAACTCTCTAAGGGCAAGCTCCTATTGGGTAGAGATTGAATCCTTTTCCAGATTTTAAACACCATTGAGTCTTTAAACTATTATTGGCAAGTGAAAGGGATTTTGAGGTCTCAAAAAATGTTACATGCTGTTAATTGAACTGTCCTCTGTTAACACTTTAAGTAGAATAAATAGACTTGTGTTCCTGGGATTTGAGCTTGGAAGTTTTTGGACTTGTGTAAATGCTAAAACAGCTACTCAGATCTTAGAACCATTTCCTTTGTATTCTGAGTTCAAATTGGAAACTCAGCTTCTGACATGTCTTGGCAACTCTTTCTTCTCTGCAATTAACACATCAGTTTACCACCGTTGATCAAATGTCAATGACATTTTTACCCTATTAACTTTGTTTTGCTACATGCTATGACCATATGTGTTTAACATTAAATTGGAATTAAAGTGTTATTTCGGATATCTTTCCTCTCTTTCCCCCTGCTTCTTAAATGAAACCATGACTTTGGGCAAAACTGCTGTGATAAACCTGTGATTTTCATTAAAAATGTTAGTGACCAACACTCTGTCCTACATATAAGTATGGAGGACATGGGTCCAAGAATTTGTCTACCAATATCAAAATGTCACTACACCCTTGTTTTTATCTATTTGTTCAAACAAGCTGGATTCTATGACATCTTGAAAGAAGCACATTTTCTTTTCATTAGTGACAGTGCCTCAGGCTTGTTAAGTGCAATCAATCGAGCAATTCCAGAACACCAATGACTCAAAGGATCTTTAATTTAAAAAATTATTGCAGCAAGATATGGATAAAATTTAATTTAAAAGTGTACACTCTGGGGCCAGCATTGTGATGTAGCGGGTCAAGCTGCCACCTGCAATACTGGCATCCCATATGAGCCCCTGTTCAAGCCTGGTTGCTTCTGATTCAGCTTCCTGCCAATGCACCTTGGGAAGCAGTGGAGGATGGCCCAAGTGCTTGGGCCCCTGCATCCACAGGGAAGAACCGGATGAAGTTCCTGGCTCCTGGCTTCAGGCTGGTCCAGCCCTGGCTGTTGCAGCCATTTGGGGGAGTGAACCAGCAGATAGAAGATCCCTCTGTCTCTCTGTGTCACCCTTTCTCTCTGTAACTCTACTTTTCAAATAAATAAATAAATAAATAAATCTTAAACACAAGGTGTACAGTCCAGTTCCATTGAGTGCATTCACATAGCTGTGCAGCCATCACCACCATCCATCTGCAGGGCTTCTCTGTCTCATACCAAAGCCTGTGCCTATTAAACAATAATCCCTGCCCATCCAATCCCCACATCCTTGCAGCCCCTGGCAACCACTACTTCACTTTCTGTCTCTGTGGATTTGACTACTCCAAGCACCTTATCTAAGGAGAATTCTAAAATATTTGTCCTCTAGTGACTGACTTAAGTTCACCCATGCTGTAGCCTATGTCAGCATTTCCTTCCTTCCCATGATATTCATGATATTTATATTCATACTCACTTATATATATACACACACATATCACATTTTGTTTATTCATTCATTCAGAAGTGGACATTTGACTTGATAACACTGCTATGAACAAGGGTTGTTCTCCATAAATGTTGCATTACTTTTTACATTCTAATTGGCACTTCACAAGGATTGCCATTTTCTTACATCCTTGCCAATGCTTGTTATTTTCTGTGTATGTGTGACTGACATACAAATTACTGTATGCTAAGATGTTTTTAAAACTTGGTAGGTTAGGCCGGCGCCGTGGCTCAACAGGCTAATCCTCCGCCTTGCGGCACCGGCACACCGGGTTCTAGTCCCGGTCAGGGCACCGGATTCTGTCCTGGTTGCTCCTCTTCCAGGCCAGCCCTCTGCTGTGGCCCGGGAGTGCAGTGGAGGATGGCCCAAGTGCTTGGGCCCTGCACCCCAAGGGAGACCAGGAAAAAGCACCTAGCACCTGGCTCCTGCCATCGGATGAGCGCGGTGCGCCGGCCGCAGCGCGCTGTCCGCGGCAGCCATTGGAGGGTGAACCAACGGCAAAGGAAGACCTTTCTCTCTGTCTCTCTCTCTCACTGTCCACTCTGCCTGTCAAAAAAAAAAAAATTAAAAAAAAAAAAACTTGGTAGGTTAATATAACTTTTTATATGCAGACATGAAGGTTATAAAATATTTTAGCTGGATGTATGCAACATTGTAGAATATCCTAATTACATGTTCCTGCTTGAAGAACACATAACAGAATAGTAGACACGTCAAACAAAAATATCTAACAAATGGCAGAAAGAAAAAGTAAAGACAGTGGAAGGCCTCTAGATACGATCAGAAAACTCTTCCCAAGTGGTATTTGAAATACACCAATGAATGGGTAGGGTGTCTCAGCATTTTACAAACACCTAAAACATGTTAGGATGATGAGGCTTTGCAATTTATGAGAATAAACAGGCAACAATGCTTTAGCCACACTTTTTTTTTATTTTTGAAGTCCAGATGTATCCAGCAACGCCTGTTCTGAATGTGCTGTAGCTAAGCCTCCATAGCCTTGGCTTTACAAATGCATTCAGTATATGACAGCACATTCCTCTGCTTGTACTCCTTTTCTCCCCCCCGGGCTTTCCACTCTTCTCAGGGTTCATTACCCTGACCTGAACTCCCCAGTTTTGCCATGGTAGAAAGTGGATTACTTCATTAGCGATCCAGAAGTGCCAGGTGAAAATCTATCTAACATCTACCTCTCTGCAACAGCTATGCCCAGGTTACTGGTAATGTACACATGTGGTATCGTTTTTCCCTTATTTGGAACATACAGAACTAAATTAATAACAGTTCTTACAAGACCCTGGGGGTTTGTGTAAAAGAATTTTGATCTCCTTAGGAAGGGCTCGCCAGTATTCCCAGGAGAGATGCACTTGACTTTTGACCTCTTTTCAAAGGCACCTGTGTGAGCTTTTAAAATCCACTACCACCAATTATCCACTTTCAACCTGAAGTGTTTAAACCTAGGACCACATTAACTGAGCTTAGCACATAGCCATGTCATTGTAGACTTCCTGATGTGAGGAGATGTCTTGACATAGTTAAAAGGGAGTTTAGGGATGGGGCACGAGATTAATCGGGTCCTCCTACTGACAGCTTCAAACAAAGAAGCCTTTTAGCCACCTGGTTTGTGTCTCTCACACCTGCGTTCAGATTGCTGGGACAAAGCTCCGCACTACGGTTGCCTTGATCCCATTCTGTTCAGGTACTTGTTTGCAGCTACCCCACGTCACTTAGCGACTCTCTAGAAAAGGCAGCAGACAAGATGCAAATAAACAGCTTCATTTGTCGGGGAAGCAGTACTTCTGGAATTGTGGCCATTCCGAAAATGAGTTCACATGGACTTGTGGAATTCTGGGGGCCCCTCTTCCAGACCTCCGGAGATGAGGCCCTGGTGCAGGGTAGATTTGAGTTACACGCCACAGTTCTTTCTTCCGCTATCACTTATCGTTTCCTTGAGCATTTGAACTGGGTGAATGCACTTTTCTCTCCGCTAGCTTCACCGTCACTTGTGAGTTGGTTTCTTTGGCAGTCAACATGGCTCTGATTTTCATCTCGGAGCTTATTAAGTTTAATATTGTGATTGTTTCGATGGCACAGAGGATCTCAGCCTTGTGGTCCTAAGTCATTCCAGCATTCGGGAGGCCAGAGTAATCCTGTGAAAGTGACATTCCAGTTGTCTAGCACGGCCGTGTAGCCTCTGCAGGCTGCAGAGTTTCAACAGCCAGTGACTGCATTGTTCACGGGAATCGAGTGATGCAGACCCATTAGAGGCCTAGTTGAGTTCATATTCTATGCCTGGTTTAAATCACTGATGTTGTAAGATCTGGCCATGGACGAAAAAAAAATTCCAAATGTTTTCTGGTTCTAGTTTTTGATATTCTTTTTTCATTTGAAAAGTAAAACCATACAGAACCTCTTGATTGCACAACGCAGCACAGTTCCAGGGCCATGCTAATAATTTATCCCGGTTTAGCCTTAGCAGAGTTATGCAAGGATTATTTCAAGTAGATTTGACCAAGCCATTTGAGCCTAAGGTTCAAGAGCCATTTTGCTGAATAAAGAAGGCGGCAATCTCTAGCATGTGTTTAGCAGGTAATGCCACCTGCTGCTCTCCTATGGAGACATGGATGCTTTTACATTTCCGTTCCCAATGGTTGTAACTACTCTGTTTCCTTAATAATTATCTGGTAACTGTAGTGCTAATAATGACAATGACAACTGTGAGAACAAACAACAGCAATAGCAAGAATATGAGAATACCTATCAGCGTAAACTATGTACCAGGTGGTATGCTGCATTGTATGTACCTTAGCTCATGTGCTTCTCCAAGAAATGAGGAAAGAAGCTTCTAAGAGAGACATGCAATACTCAGTTTAATGATAAGGAAGGCGAGACAAATCAAAGCAAACAACTTGCCCCAAATCATTTTTCAAGCAAGAGAGTCAAAATTTGAACTGTGATACTTGAATTCTAGGACCCATGACCACAATAATAGTATGTTTTATGAAAAAAGAAACCCACATTTGTGCTAATTTTAAAAAACGGGGACAAGACTGCCTACATACTTACCTTCTAGCCTTGATTTTGAGATTATATAAAGTGAAGAAAAAAGGGGTGTGACATTCCCCTCTGACTCCACAGATATCTTTGATGTTAATGAAAGTCTCCTTTTTAATAGGGTACACTTGAGTTAATAAAACTGAGATATTCGCTTCCTTTCTACTGATTTTGGAAACACATTTTTTGTAACTTTATTTAGAACATAGGTGAAGTTATCAAAAAGTTGCCAGAGTAATGTTATAGACTGAGGTTCATTGTTTATAACATATTTTGTGGTTGGTGATCTGTCTTGTCTTTGTTGATAATGTCTCTTATCTCAGTAACTGTGAGGTGTTCTGTCTTTGTAGATGATAATCTCAGTAACTCTGAGTCCCTCTGCACAGTATGTGAAGGCTGTTGAGAAAGAAATAGGTTTGGTGCATGTGTGTGTCAATCTGTTTTCAATCTGCAGGGCGGGGCTCGGCTCCTTCTACTTTTGTCTCATAAAGTTAAACATGGTGGGGAAGGAATACTCAGTAACAAACAGGTGTACCATGTCTGTGCCCCTGTCTCCTGCCCAGACTTTCCAAGTCATTTAGCAGATCTGCCTTGTAACATTCTTTATGATGGAGTTTTAGTGCAAGACACACATGGGCATCAAATGGACATCATAGATGTTCCCAAGAGTGGACATGCAGCAACTTCAGGATCAAAGAGAACTAAAAAGATGCTTCAGGAAGTCAGGGGGGCAGGAAGACCATTACCATTTCAATATTGTACAGACTGAAACTGGCAAATTTTCAAAGTTATATGTGACACAGGAGACTTCAGAAATGAAGGCACAAAAGCCAGGACAAACAGTCTGTCTATGCTTAATTTTGATGCAGCCATGAAGAAATGTGACAGACAAAAGGTTATGGCTGTGGGAGAAACCCAACAAGTTCTGTCTATTCAGGTTCTTGGTTTCTCTGTGTAGTATTCCTTCCTCCTGGGAACAGGGTAGGATCCTTTGAAGAGAAGAACTTCATGGGACGAAGGAGAAGGAAGAGCAGGATCATCCTAGGTTCTGTGACTTGCTCCGAGGAGAGGAGGTCTAGCTTTTATGGCCTGTCTTGGGAAACAGGAATTCTGATTTCTGTGACTGGCCTCAAGGGAGAAAGAGAGACAGGAGACCACAGGCCTGGACCACAGGCCTGGACCCCGTCAGGAAGACCTTGCCTACGAGGTCCTTCAACTTCCTCTGGTTCTGGGTTCTCAGCACGCTGAGGAGCCGAGCCATACTTTGGGGTATTGTGCTCTGAGTCCTGAAAAGGTATATTCCCCAAGTTGATGTACGCAATTGCTGTCAAAATTCCAGCTGGCTTTTTTGGGAAGAAACTGATAAGCACATCCTAAAATTCATATGGAAAAGCAAGGAACCCAGAGTAGCTAAAACAAAGGTGGAAAACCCATACTTACTGGTTTACTTACTAGAAAGCTACAGTAATCAAGGAAATGTGGTACTGGCAGAAGGACAAATGTACAGATCAACAGAACAGAATTGAGAGTCCAGAGCTAAACCCTTCCATGGATAGTTTGACAAGACTGCCAAGACCACTCAGTGGAGGAAAGAAAAAATATTTCCTACAGATGGTGAAATTGTGTTGGGGTAGTTTGATTTCCACATGCAGAAACAAAACAGAAAAACTTAAAAAGGATCAGAGATCCAAATGTAAGAGCTAAAGCTATAAAACTCTTAGATGAAAACACGAGAGTAAATCTTCACAGCCCTGGGTTGGGTGGAGTTTTCTTAAGTATCACTCTAAAAGTACAAATAACAAGAGAAAAAAGAGATAAATTTAACTTCATCCAAGTTAAACATTTGTGCTACAGATTATACCTTTGAGAAAGCGAGAAGACAACTCCTAAAACTCGATTAGCTCTGATGTGAGGGGACTTCAAGTTGATGGAAAAAGAAATTAAATAAGTTTATTTTGATACAAAAGAATTTGAAATCCATGCATGCAAGAGGTCTTCAAAAAGTTTGTGGAAAGTGCATATGATGAAGAAAAATAAGATTTCAAAATTTTTTACATCGGAATATATCTTTTAATTCCACTTTTCTCTGTGAACTTTTTAAAGTCTGCTCACCAAAGAACTTGGTTTGAAAACAACTCCATTAGGTCTAATATGAGAAATTTTTAAAAGAATTTATAATTTAAGAACTTAGATTACAATAGTAAAGAAATTCCGGCACATGCTATAACTTGGATTAATTCCTGAAAACATTATGTTAAGGGAAAGGACATAATAGTAACCAACTCAATAAACAGATCATTTAAAAGTCTGACAGATCTTTTCTTCAGAATTGATATTCAAATGGCCAATAGGCACATGAAAAGATGCTCAAAATCATTAGGCACTAGGCAAACCAAAACCACAATCTGATATCACTTTTTATCCACTAGGATGGAGGTAAAAATGTTAAAAGATAATACCAAGTGCTGACAAGAATGTAGAGAAACTGCAACACTCATATCTTGCTAGCAACAATGTGAAATGGTGCCACCGCTTTGGAAAAGAGTTCTGCAGGTCTTCAAAAGACTAACCAGTGAGTTACTGTTTTACCTAGCATTTCTACTCTTAGCAATAAACCCAAGAGAAATGAAAAGACTTACATATCCACATAAAAACCTGAACACAATATTTGTAGTAGCATCATTCATAATAGCCCAAAGTAGGGACAACTCAAAAAGTCTATCAGCTGATGAATGAATAAACAAAACATAGTAAATCCATGTAACAGAGCAGTGTTCAACAAGAAAAGAAACTCCCACACACACTAGAACATGGATGGACCTGCAAATATAGAGTGAAGTCAAAGAAGTGATTCCATTTATAAATGACCCCATTTGTATAGTTAAATGTGTTTATATATCATGCCATTTATATCAATGTCCAGGATAGGGAAATCCATGCAGACAGAAAGTAGATGAGTTTGCCTAGGTCAGGGGTGTGGGCGTGGGGTGGGATAACAGAAATGCTCTGAAATTGACTGTGGTGAATCTACATATTGAAAACCATTCAATCTACTTTCAATGCTTGCATTCTGTCACATAAACTCTACTCATATATATCCATCAAGCCCGTGGAAAACATCTTCTGTCCACAAAGTAAATCAATCAAGATAAACAGTCCTCACTTCTACTGATTTGGAAAGCAAGAGGCATGGTGTTCAACACCAAGGATTTCTGCTGAAAAGCAAAACTTTGGGGGAGGGGAGAGTATTTAAAAAATGAAAAAGAGATTCCAAATAGCTCAAATAGCCAAGGAAGAAGAGGATCATTTTTATGAAGAATTAAGGATTAAGGTACTTAAATGGCAGAAGGGGATGAGAGGACAAACCCTAAAATGGGTTTGAGTTCTTAAGTCAGATTCCCAGGATGCAGGAGCTTGGGATGCTGCAAAGAGCAGACATGAATCCTTGATTTGGAGCAGGTGCATTGAGAACTTGTGGGAGAAGAGCCGAGGGCTGTAGACTTAGCACGTTGCTAGATTTCTCCTAGGGTCGCTCATTTCCCAACTTGCTTCTGGATTGGTGTTGTTATCTCTGCGGCCTCTTCAAAAGATAGGGCCCACTTTGCGAGTAGGGTGCTACGAGAAAATTCCTGGGGGGTCTTGTTGACACAATCTCACAAATACACTCAGGAAACTGTGTTTCATCAGCAACACTCTGAGCCCCCGGTACAGGCTAGGGAAGAGGTTGTGCAAATGCTTGGCAGGAGTACGCCCTTCCCTGACTTTTAGGCATATCTGCAGTTTTCTGATACTGTAAACAACTGACACAAGCATGGAGGACTAGTGTATCTGAAACTGTTTATACAAAAGAATTCCATCTGTCAGTGTGTTTAAAGTTCACATGTGAATGGGCAAAACCTTCCTAATGAGAGAACCAGCAAAAAATCTGGATATGCTGCAAACAATTGTTTCAATAGGGCTGAACTGAGAGGTTTTCTGCTCCACCAAGAGCAGTTTGCTGAGAAACGAGGTTCCCGGACGACTCTGCAGTGACTTAGTGTCCTTCAAGGTCAAAGATGTAACGACGCTTGGAAAGCTTGGCCTTGCATTTGCTGTTTCTGTATGTGGGGCAGTGCAGAGCTCTGGAGCTGGACCAGAAAAGCGTTTTGCCTAAGGCAAGGTCACAAGCCAGGAAGCACAGAGAGGCTGGCTGACCCGGGCACCAGAGAGGAATCCTGAAAAACATCTCTCCAAGAGCAGTGAAATATCCTCATCATGAAAGACGTTATGAGTCCCTGTTTAACAGCCCCGCTCAGCTTGTCCATTTATGCTTCCAGTTGCTCCACTTCAGGCAATTTTTTATTAAAGATCTTTAGTCCTGACCCCATAGCTGAGACACAGACACAGCCAGAGATGTGGCACAGAAACTGCACTAACACTGCAGAAGGGCTGCTGGTACTGTGTCATGTTCATGTGATCCAAGCTTTTGTTTTGAAGAATATGTTTTTTTTTAAAAAAAAAAAAAACTTCTCTATAGTTGCTGAACATGAAATATCATGATTTTAAACTTTATGCAGTACTGGCGTAAAAAATGCAGCATCCAGTGAATGAGATATAAAAGTTTTCAATTTTTAAAATTTGTTTGAGGGGATGAATTGCTGATCATAGTCACAGTTCATGATCATTTGGCCAGGGGGAAACAAAGATCAAGGAAATGATCCCTTCTGAACAACGGCACAAAGAGGTGGGCCTGCCTTCAAGTCCCCTTCCCAATCAGCTCGCTCTCTATTGGGCCATATGCATCTGGGCCTGTGTCCCTCCTCGCCTTCCCATTGTTAATCAGTTCTCTGCATAAGCAGATTTAGAAAGCCTGCCTCGGGATGCTTCCTAGCCATCCAGCACCTCCTCTGTCACAGCATGTCCCCTACTGTCTAACGGAACACCCACTCATTTTTGGTCTATATTCTCCTTTCTCATTTTGTGAATACAAAGTTATTTTTCAAAGTTGCTTAACTCACACTGCTTCAAATCTTCCTTTTCCATCAAGCTGCAGCTTCACTAGATCACAAAGTGCTTAACTTCACAGCATCATTGCCACTGAATAGACTTAGGCAGATCAGTCTCATTGTTTTTCCTTGAAATCAGCTTTGAACGGACTGAATTCAAAATATTTTTATTTTCCTCTTAACCCTCTTTTTCTTTCTTCCTCTCATTACTTTTCCCTCCTCCCTTTGTTTCCCTCCTTTCTACTTTATCTTCCCATTCTTCCTACAATTCTTCCCTTTTTGATTAGATATTGAGTAACTACCATGTACTGGATAATAGGAACTCAGAAATAAATCCAACCAAAGGTACAGTAAAGAAGTTCCCAGGCTGAAGAGTTGGACATTCAACACCATCAATCATTAAACAACACACATACGTGGTCCACAGATAGGTGAGAGAGGCTCACAATTCAAGCAAGAAGGTCAGGGAAGGCATCAAAGAGGTGGTGACATTTGAAGTGAGACTTCTATTGAACAGTCGTTGACCAAACAGCGAGGCTGAAAAAGGAGTTTCTTGTTAAAAACCATAGCACCTTCCAAAACCCAGGCCTGGTATCCCCAGAAAATCACCCATAATCACAGACGTCAGGAGAATGGGTTGCAGTGATAGATATCACTGGAGATGGACAGGGGACTTGAACGCCACACAGAGAATTCAAGGTTCACCTTTAAGTCCATGGGGAACCACTGCCTACTTTTAAGAGGGGAAGTGATCTAATCAGGCTCTGTGATGGATGGATGGAGAAGGGAAAGAGCAGGAGAGCAGGTATTTGCTGTGTGTGTAATATTCGTCAGATCCATGGCTACAGAATTTAAGGATACAGACTGCATTTAATTGTTCCAACAATTCTGTGAAGTGAATGTTACACTCTCCCTACCACAGGTGAAGAAATCGCAGTTCAGAGATTTTCATCACACGTTTTCTTCTCGCATCTGCCTACAGTCAGATTTGGAATGAGAACCTAGACCTGGTGGATTTTGAATTCATCTCAATAATTTTTGTCAAGCCTGCCCAAGGAAAGAGCGTATTTTTAACATTCCATTTTCATTAGGAAATTCTTTTATTTTCTAAAGCACTTTCACATCTGTTCTGTCATTTGGGAGCAGCAAGATGAAACAAATGGTTGGTATAGAATTCACCAAGGTTTCTTAGTATTCTCAATAGGAAGGGGATGAGATCTATTTCATGGAGCTTTTGTTACAAAGACAAACCAGATCTTACTTACAGTGAGTCTCATCACCCTCTCAAGCTTTAATTATATTCACTGTCTTCCGCCCATACTCTTAGGATGGCAATGGGGCATTTGTTTCTTCTACTTTTAAAATTAGGGACATCGAGGCAGAGAAGAAAATGACTTGCTTGTACCTGCAGCACAGAATCTGAAGAACTTCAGTTGACTCTTTTCCCCCTAACAAATAATTTTATATCTTTTTGTCAATGTATCATCTGTCAGTCATTATCTGTCAATCATCTATCATCTATCTGCTAGAGCTATCTTATCAAAATATCATGGACTGGGTTGCTTAACTACATATATGTATTTTCTCACAGCTCTGGTGGATACAAGTTCACAATCAAGGCATGGGCAGGTTTGGTCTCTTGTGAGACCTCTCGCCTCAGCCTGCTCATCCCCCCTTCCCCACGTGTCCTCCTGTACATGTGCTCACCCCAGCTGTCAATCTCCTTATCAGAACACTGATCCTGTTGGCTACAGCCACCCCTTTATGAACTCAATTAACCTTAATTATCTCTTTAAAGGTCCCATCTTCAAATATAGACACATTGGAATTCAGACTAACATATGAAGTTTAGGGAAAAAGGACTCTGACTATAACACTGTCTTTATATAGGGGAAAGTTTGTGAGAAAATGGAATTAAAAGGTAAATTTGTTTTAGAGAAAAAACTTTAAGAACTCTGTGCCTGTGGAGGGGTCCATGAACAGATTTTGGATTTCAAAAACTTCTGCACCAAAAGCACATTTCTCTTTTAATTCCCTTTTCTACAAACTTGGTGATGTGCCCTCATGTATTACTCAGCTTGCTGTTATTTTCACCAAAATACCTGAGAGGAGTTTCTTAGGAAGCAAGACAATTTATGGCAGCTTCCAGTTTTGGAGATTTGTAATCCAGGATTGGGCGGCCCCACGGGTCTGGCACCTCATGAGGGAAGCACAGGATCTGAGAGAGGATCCAGAGCCAGGAGGAACAGAACTCCGCTGAAATCGGCAACCCTCTCGGGAGAACCGCTTTCCGAAGCAAACCCTGGAGGACCTGCAGACCTCCCCCTCTGCCCACCTCCTAGAAGCCATAATTAGATCAAGGCTCCTCCCTTAATCCATTAACCATGAACTTAAAATATTAGGAACCAAGCCCCCAGTAGATGGGTCTTGGAGGTGGGGGGAGCATCCAACCTGTCATCCAAACCACAACATCTTATATCGTAAACTAGCAGTCTGCTAGTTGGTATTAAATGAGGCATGATTGTTGTCAACATATAATTAACTGTTATAGCATTGCCTGGATGATTCAAAGCCTGTCAAACTCTGGGAGTAGCAAAAACCATTGATTTTTATGGGGTCAAAATCTCTGTATTGGGAGAAGCCCTAAATACAACTCTACTCACCCCCTCACTTTGCAGAGGAAAATACTACAAGCAGAGGTTTTAAGTGACTTTACCGAGATCATACTGCCTGTTCATGGAAGAACTGGAACAAGAGCTGGGGTCTACTGGTCACAACTGAGGCCAGGTTTATAGGCTGAGAACAGCCTTTAGGTTTGTAAGATACGCCTGAATTCTACCCACAGACCAGGTGCTTCCAACTCACTAGCATCCAAATATAGGAAAAGATGCTAAGCAGAGTAGAAGAATGGAAAAAAGGCAGAAGGTGAGGGAACACAAGCTCAACCAGGAAAACAAAATAATTCAGCTTGCTTGATTGGCTAAAGCTGAGTTCATTACCACCTCTGCAAATGGCTTCTCTCCAGTACCCATTACCTAAGTGGGTGGTACCATCACATCTGTCAGATTGGATGTAACGAGGCTCCGTCTCAACCTCTCTCTCTCTCCCTTTTTCTCATTGAGAAAATCTTCATCTCTCTATCATAAATCCTGCCCATTTTACCTTCTAAAATTATTTCAGAGATGGGCACTTGGTACAGTAGTTAAGACAATACTTGGGGTGCCCACATCCCATATCAAAGTGCCTGGGTTTGAGTCCCAACTCCACTTTGAATGCCAGCTTTCTACTAATGTCACCCTAGGAAGCAGCAGGTGATGCTTAAGGCCTTGGGTTCTAGCCAGTAATCTGGGGGACCTGGATTACATTCACGACTCTCTGGCTATTGAGAGAGAGAACCCAATAGATGGAATCTCAGCCACCTCCCACTTCTCTCTCTCTGCCTTTCAAATAAAAATAAATACAAATTTTAAAATATATAAAAATCTGTTCCAAAATCTCTCTTTGTAGGCCAATCCTATTATCATGTCCATATTCAGATCATCCACCATCTTTTTCACGTGTATTATGTAATAGCCCCCATACTTGTATTAGGCTTATTCTCAAATCCATCCATCACTTTTGCCTAAATGCCCTCATTGCAATAGCAGAGTTATCCAATCTTTTCTGGTTTACTAACTATGCAAAATCTCTTGATTCTCCTTGGAGTTTTATTTTTATGATTTTATTATTATAAGTGTGTGGTATATAATAAATAAGCTATTTTAGGTGAAGTAAATATTTTAATTATTTTTTCCAGTCTCAATAATATTAATAATATATGGACTCATTTTGCCTGTTCCTCCCTTAATAAGTAATGCATATAATTTAATTTTCTTCTAATAAATTATGTCATAAAAAGCATGATAAGATAAGTGCATTGAAATTATTGTACTTGTGAATGGCATCAAAAATAGACATTGCATATGGTATTTTAATAAGCATAACTGGCTTGATTTTTGTGATTTTCCTATTTTCTTTCAAAACCTAAACCTGAGAGAAATTTTGAGATACTCTTTGCAAGAGCTTTCACCCAAATAACACATTTCAAATATGACTAGTATTTGTTGCCAGTAAATGAAAACTAAATCAGGTAAAGACCTATCACTTATGTTTTGTAACTCTGGTTTTTGAAGTACCAGGCATCTATTCAAATACATAAGAATGGTGATGAAATGAATGTCTTTGGTTAATCTGATGAAGATAATACTGAGGTGAGTTTAAGAACTGTTATTTTTATCCTCTTTATTGTTGTAATGTTTTCAGGATTTAGACTTTCTAACTATAACTTAAGATCAATTATGGGGACATGAATTCAAATATGGGTGCATGAATATATGATTATAAATATGATATTAAAATGAATGAGTAATTATAAAGTTAAGATTTTCATAGTATCAAAGTATAAGAATAATAATGGCTAATACTTTTAGTGCTTTCAAAGAATAACTCAATTAGTGCTCACAATAACTTCAAAAGGAGGTAGTATGATTATTGACAAGAAAGTAGAGGCCCAAAGAATGTAGGGAACTTGTCTGAAGACACACACTACTAAGCAAAGAAGCCGTGTTCCCAGTTTGATTCTAGAACACACAATCTTAGCCATTTTGCTTTATTGCCAACTGCTGGCTAAATCCTAAGCACTTGACATATACTTGGAGGCCTCTGATGGGCTCATTTTCAGGGAGGAAAAAAATGTCATCACTTTATTCTATGATTAGAAACAAAAAACAAAACTAGAAGAGAACATGACTGCTACCTTGAACATCAATGCACCCCTGTACATTCTTGCTGCCTTACCACCATGGCTCTGCCCAGGCTCTGCCTTCTACCTGGCAGGCCCTCCTTTCCTCTCTCAGCCTGGCTAACTCTGACTCATTCTTCATGACCCATTAATGGCAACCTCCACAAGGAAGGCTGTTAGCCTGCTTCTTCCACCTCCATCCGGGTTACATGACCTTTGTCTGTTCCACAGCACTCTACCTATCCATGCTGGATTTTCTGTAGTCAGCTGCACAAAGCCCCCACTTCTGACTACAGTTGGGAACCCTATTTTGTGGAACTGCCTCCCCTATATAGCTCCAGATTTAACATGAGATTGGGGAGAAGAAGTGAAGCTGAGGTCACCGTCCTCAGAGGGCTGCAGGGTCAGACTCTTCAGTCGTACAGATGAGAGCTCTCACTTGGTGGCCCTTGGGCTTCAAACACTTTCTGCAGGCAGCCCCTTTGCAGGTTTCCTGGAAAGTCCCAGTTCCTTCACCCCACTCCATTGTGAAGTCTTCACAATCCATCTCTTTCCTTCCGTGGCAGCTTTCCTAGTGATGGCTCTGTTAACAGGCACTTATTCTCCTAATTGTATATGGAATCCTTTATACTCTGAATACATAGTGGCTTCCGGTTCTTGACCCAGTGCTGACTGAAGAGCCGCCTTTGTCATTCTCCTGTTCCTAGTTGAGTGGCACTGCTGTCTTCTTCATGAGGCTCTCTTGGAAGAACTGGGCTTCCAGATTTCTGCCAAAGCCATTGGCCAAGCCAAATGGCAGCCTCTGAATACCAACACTAGCCAAACCACTGGGTGTCACAAGTCCTTTGCATTTTGAGGGAGCTGTTGGAGGCAGATCCCTGTAGAGAAGCCCATGATTTTGGAAGATACTCATTCAGGTGGCCTCAAAGAGATAAAGCTGGCAGAGACCAAAGGCTCGCTAGAATTCATTTCTTAAATTTCTTTGATCTCAGACTATTACATTTGGATAGTTTTGCTGTTGTTCATGTGATGAGTAATAAGGAACATGTTTATTTTGGGGTTAGGAAGGTTAAAATGTCTTCAAAACGTGTTAACATATCAGGGGATTTCTAAAGGATGCATTTTAACTGTTAAATATTATTAGATTTAAATTTTTTGTGGCCAAATTCTCACCATTGAAAAAGATGGTTTTAGATAAAATGTGTTCTTTTTAAAATTTTTATCATTTGGGTAGACTTCTTGATGCTTAGCTAACATGTTCTCCACTCATCATGAAACAGAATCAGATAAAATGGATTTTTTTTTGGTTCCTTTTGCACTGTATAGTGAGAGTTTCTGTACTCCTTCAAAGTGAGAAACTGTTTTGCCCATTGTTCATTCACTTTTTCGAGGGGAATAAAGACAATCCACTACCAAAGAGAGAACAAGCTACAATCCTCAAATAGATCAGGATATGCTTAAATTCCATAGAGGAAAGTGGCCTGCAGCAACATTGACTTACTTAGTAATTTTCTTTAAATTCAAGGACTGTGTGCAACATCAACTGATCTATTAAGAACAGGTCATCTTTAGAAAAGATTTTCCACAAAAGTTTCTGTCATGTGAAAGTAACGTTACTTTAAAATAATAAATGTGTTTATAATCCATATGAAGTGACCTGGAGAGTTTCACAAATTGCATGCAAAGTTTATCTGTCTATATCACTCTCATACTTTTCTAAAACATTGTACACTGAGCTGTTTAAATTAAATCAATCCTTAAACAGCAAGCAACAGTAACAACCA
Organism: Sylvilagus floridanus; assembly: GCA_949820135.1. NCBI lineage: Eukaryota > Metazoa > Chordata > Mammalia > Lagomorpha > Leporidae > Sylvilagus > Sylvilagus floridanus. Next base: position 21,906,174 of record OX463239.1, on the reverse strand, counting down.
GCAGGAAAAGTATAGGCATTGAAGAAGAGAAACAGGAGTAAAGTGTGTGTGTGTGTGTGTGTGTGAGAGTGAGAGAGAGAGAGAGAGAGAGAGAGAGAGAGAGAGAGAGAGAGAAGAGGGAGGGAAAGGGGATTGAACAAAGGGAATGCTTATGTAGTTTTTTTTCCTCTTATATTTAAAACTTGCTCTCTGCCCTGGTGTTTCCAACATGTTTGCAAAGACAAATTCCACATTAAAAGAAAATCAAGCTGTTGAAAAAAACCAATGCTTTCAAGAAGGTGACACTCTTTTCCATTAAGGAAGGCAAGGAGCGGATCCTGGCTCCCCTGCTGTAGGAACTTGGAGCCATTCCTCTCCCTACAGATGTGAGCCTGGGCACTGGGAGCTCACAGGCACACCAAGGCGGGCCAACCTCCTCCAGCGCTGCCTGGGAAGGGAGGTGTGGCTGCAGGGACCGGCTGAAAGAAACCAGAGCTGCCTGGTGATGAGTGATGAGCTCTTGGGGATGGATGGTCTTGGAAGGGATGTGTGGGGGTAGGGCAGCCTTGTCGGGGTAGGGAAAAGGGGGACAAGGTGAACTTTGTGGGCTCAGGGTGACCAGCAGGCCCTTCGAGGGCAGGCATGTGTGCTCCAAGGCCTCTCCTTTCCCCTGCCATTCCCGGAGCGCCGGGCAGCAGCCTAGCACACTCAGGAGGAAGGGAGCAGTGAGTGGCGCAGAACATCAGCACAGGGTGGAGCCTGGGGAACAAAACAGCCCCTCACCGCTCCAGCTCCAGTGGGGATGATTCAACGCCAATCAGGAGCGGGTCAAGGGGGACCATCCCCACTTCCAACCTCATAATTTTTGCCTCTTGTTTACAGAGAGTTTGAAATGTGAGTGAGGGAGAGATTCAAGAGCCCTTAAAATCTTTCGCTTCAAAGGTACCCCTTGTGAGGATGCCTTTGATATTCCTTTGGATTACTTTTTGGTTTTCTACACTCATCTTTAAAAGGAAAAAAAAAAAAGCCGCTTTAGTTTTTAATAGTCCTTGTCATGATGCAAAGGGCCAGACTCCAGCTGTTCTTCCCAAACCTCTGGGAGAGGCCTGGTTACATCTCGCTCTCGTAAATCTTGAATCCAGTTCTAGCAAGTCTTTAAGCCTGACCCTGACATGCCCAGGCAAAGCATGATTAGAAACAGGAGAGGTGGAAAAGTCCAGTGCCAAGTTGTGTCCACTTAAAAAATACATCGTCTGGCAACGTGTGCAGCAAAGTGGCACATGTCCGTCTGAAGGAAGTGAGGCAGGGTCGGAGACACACAGCTGCACTTTCATATTTCTACATGACTTTACCAAGGAGGCCAAAGTCAAGGCAAGGCCACAGACTTACTGATGATACCTGGGCCTCCTGAGTGAGGCTCCCTATGAAAGTATAGGTTTAACTCTCTGTGTTTTGTGACAGAGACATATTTGAATGAGTCTTAAATAAATTATCTATCAGTCATATATTTGTCACCGTATTCTATGTCTAGGGGTATCTATCATTGAAACAGACTAAGAATAACTTTGAATGATATCAGTCAAGATTGAATCAAGTTAAAAATTAAATTACAAATTGAACCGTCACCAACATCCTTGGGTGGGGCTCCATGATTAGTACTGGTCAATGTGCCTAGAGTAAAACTATGAATGTCACTGCCTGGTTGAGTAGTTATAAGCTCTTACTCAGCCTTAGCTTTTTCTTCCTCCCCTACTCCCAGCCAAAGAGACTATATATTGATACAGTGGAACCACCTGATAGAGGCGGGTGGAATCTCTAGACCACCCTAGAAACAAAGAGCAACTGTTCTGAGGAGCCTTGAAACCTAAGAGGGATTTTGGGTGAACAAGAAGTGGATTTTCACATGTAAGTCATTTGGATTTCCGCTTTTGTTCTTACTGCAGCATTCACAAGTCTATTCTAGCTACCATATCCCTCAGCAACATCTCTCTGATGAAGGGGAAAAGGTGTGAAAAAAGGAGGACTTTGGGCAGCACTGTGGTGCGGTGGGTTGAGCTGCTGCCTGTGGCGCCGTATCCCATAAAGTTGCAGGTTCAAGTCCTAGCTGCTCCACTTCCAATCCAGCTCCCTGCAAATGTCCTTGGGAATGCAGTGAAAGATGACCCAAGTCCTTGGGCCTGTGCACCCATGTGGGAGACTCTGAGGAAGCTCCTGGCTCCTGGCTCCACTCTGGCACAGCCCCAGCTGTTGTGGCCATTTGGGGAATGAACCAGCAGATGGTGATCTCTTTCTCTCAATCTCTCCTTCTCTCTCTGCCTTTCAAATAAATCAATCAACGTTAAAAAAGAGGAGGAAATGGCCAACACCACAGCTCACTAGGCTAATTATCCGCCTGTGGCGCTAGCACCCCGGGTTCTAGTCCCGGTTGGGGCGTTAGTTCTGTCCCAGTTGCTCCTCTTCCAGTCCAGCTCTCTGCTGTGGCCCAAGAAGGCAGTGGAGGATGGCCCAAGTGCTTGGGCCCTGCACCCGCATGGGAGACCAGGAGGAAGCGCCTGGCTCCTGGCTTCAGATTGGTGCTGCGTTCCGGCCATAATGGCCATTTGGGGAGTGAACTAACGGAAAAAGGAAGACCTTTCTCTCTTTCTCTCTCTCTCACTGTCTAACTCTGCCTGTCAAAAAAAAAGAAAAGAAAAAAGAGGAGGAATTAAATAAAATATGGATTTATAGAAGTCACATCTTCAGGTCATTAAATACCTGACTGGGAGTTAGTAGGTCATCACAGGAGAAAGGCCACAGAGAAGAACAGCAGTGTCTCCACTGCCTCACTCATTCTTGTGTGGGCGAGAAGTGGGATCTTAGAACATGCTAATGTCTAGTTATTTGAATTATTAGAAAATTTTCAGAGGTTGACTGGCACAATATTTTGAGAAGCAATTTGGCAACACACACAAATAATCAAATTGTACAGATCCCTTGGCGGAGCAATTTCACTTCTAGAAATCAGTGAGGTGTGAAAATGTGTGTTCAAGGATGTTTACTGCAAAATTAGTAGGAAGTTATAAATACTGTAAATGTCCAAAAATGAGGAATTATTCAATAGCAGATGATTTCATTTCTACCTTAGATTATTAAATAGCTTTAACAATGAAGAGATAGATTTATGTATACTGAAATAGAGTGATTGGAGGAAGCTCCTGCCTCCTGGCGCATCACCAGCTGTTGCGGCCATCTGCAGAGTGAACCAGCGGATGGAAGATGTTTCTCTCTCTGTCTCTCCCTCTCTCTCTGTAACTCTGTAACCCCCCCCCCCCCGTGTAACTCTGAATTTCAAATAAATAAATCTTTTAAAAAACAGAAAAAGAAAGAAAAAGGAGGGCAGCAGGAGCATCTGGTGGACAGGTTCTGAGGTGGGGATGACTTTGCAGTGTTTGAGGAATTTAGGAGGCTGAGGCTGCTTTTGTAAGGACAGTAAAGGAATTCCTTCGGCAATGCCCAAAACATGTGCAAGAATTGTCCTCTACGCAGCCAGACAGTGGGTCCAAATGCAAACACGAGATCTGGGCCGAGGACAGCAATTTAGAAATGATTTAGATGATCAAAGGTACCTGAATCCATGGGAGAGAATGAATAGAAACATAGTGTGAGAAGCCAGGACTTTAGACTTGAGATCTTACCTGGTAATACACTTAGTGCTATGTCTGATATGGGGGAGGCACTCATATCAGCTTACTCTTGGTTTTGCTAATAGAGATGGAGATTAAAACAGGAGAGCACAGTGTCACTGAAGCCAAGAGAAGAGTGGGGTGGAAGAACAGGTGCTCAGGTGCCATGGGGAGTTAAGAGCTGGACGTGTTGCACTGGAAACACTTAACTGTTCACGCAATGACATTGCTACGGACTGTAACTTTCCTTGGGGTCTGAGTACACTATCATTCCTCACTCACTGCCATGAAACCACCACAGACCTTGGGCATTTAAGCCAGGTTTAGAGGCCCACCAGGCTCTTCCCAGCCGTTTGGGTGCATCCTCACCTATAACTGAAAAGGGAGGGGCTCACAATAGCTATGCTGCAAGGAATCTGTCCCTAGGATACAGCAGGCTATGGCAGTGATGCACCACAGAGACTGCCATGGTGTGATGTGACGGTGCAGAGAGCCCCCCCCCCCAACTCTCGTCTGCCTAAGGGAGGTAAGGAGGAAGGATAAAGCCGCTGGAGGCCTGGAGAATGGGCAGGGAAGCTTAACTCACTACAACAAGGCCTTGTTGAGAGAACCAGCAAATGTAGGCCAAGATGCTAGAAGCTGTATGTGAGCACATGCACACATGTGCACATGTGTGTTCCCAGACACCTATGTGTGGGTGGTGACCAGACAAAGGCAGAGGGTTTGGGAAGACAATGGAAGGAGGAGGAAGACTGGCTGTTCAACTTTCCTTTCAGGTTGCACAGTCCCAGGAATCACCTTTGCAGGATGGATGGGTCAACATACCTGGGAAGTCCAAGACCTTCCCAGCTACGAGGTAAGGGTGGGATCTGACCACAGGGTCTCATCACAGGCTGCTTCCCCAGGACAAGGTGTATCTTGCACAGGTGAATTCTTTTTAAGAAAATTCAAGAAATGAGAAGTCGACATTCTTAAAACAATTCCCCAAACTGGAGTCGGATTAGGACAAAGAGCACGTGTTAAATGCCTTTCCTCTCCTCTACCTATTAGGCCCTCTGTAAATGCACATCGTTTCTCTACTAAATCCTTCATCTCAGGGCTCTAGGAAATAATGAGCATTTCCAGCACTCTGAAGACACTCTTCTATTTTCAAAGGTTTCCTGGCAACCCTTTAGGGCTGTATCTATTCTATAATCAGAAATACATCTGTAGACAATTTTAGTTCAAGTGCACATTAACCCAAACAGAATCAAATTCATGCATTCATAATGGCTTATCATGACGTTGCTCCGTTTGGCCGTTTTATTTTAATAGGAAAATATGTACTTTATAATCAAGAAGAATTCTATTCCTAGGCACATAGGAGGAAAAAAAGGGCACAAGAAGCTGGGTGCATCCAAAGTGAGTTAATTTTTCCAGGCTAGTGGTCAGAAGCTTTTAAGAGCGCTCTTAGCTTTTAGAAGGACAACTTTCTAAGACCCTAGGCCCTGCTCAGAAGAGAAAATGCATCTCCTGAACTCGAAAAACTTTCAGTTATTCCAGACATGTGCTTTTTCCTGTGTTCCAGTAACACCTAGGTGAGGCACCTGGTGACAGGGTCACTGAGTCTCGGGGAGTGCCTGGGCCTGCAGTGCAGTGTGTTGGCTCCGCAGCCACCAGGACTACATCTCTCTTTCTCTCCCTCCTTCCCTCTCTCTCTCTTTCTCTCTCTCTCTCTCTCTCACATACACACACACACACACACAGTCCGCAGCCACTGGGACTACATCTCTCTCTCTCTCTCTCTCTCTCTCTCTCTCTCTCACACACACACACACACACTCACACACACACACACACACACACACACACACACACACAGTTCAAGCAGCCATGTAAGGCTGAAGGGAGCTGTTCCTTCTCCAAGCCTCAGAAGGATGAGAATATTCTCTTCTCCAGGAATCTGTTTTGTGCAATTAACCAAAAGTTAAGAGGCCCTTCCTTAAAAAATGCCTTTGTGTATTTATTGTTCATTCATTTTGAAAATCTAGATTTCAACGTGGGCTGCTGTTGGGCTTATGGTTGAGTTCATGGACACACACAGCCTTTCTTTGGCGCTCCTGTTGAATTCCAAGGCGAGCGGAGCAGGAGAGGAGCTAAGGAAACCTATCCTACAAGGAACTGGACTGACTTCACTCTTTGGTTTTCTGACTTCTCTTGGTGTGTGTCTCCTTGTACTTTTGCCACAGTACATCATGACCACAAATATGCCTCTCCCTGACAGAGCGCTGTTAGCACGTTCCCAGAGAGACATGGTGTTTGAAGTGAATACACTCACTCCTTGAGCCATGCTAAGAACAGACTTTTATGCACTTATACCTGTGTGGCCACCCAGACTGTAAGCGTCTTGGAACTTTGGGGCTCGTAATTCAAGGAAACCACTTCTATGCACAAATGAGAAATACATCCCTGGGTTGTGCATGACTGAGGCCTGGGCCATGAGGAAATGGCAGCCGCAGCTCACAGAAGGAGCAAGAAAACCACAGCTTTGCCTGCAAAATTGGCTGCTTGAGGCAAAGTGTGCTAGCACTTTGGGCAGATTATATGCTCAAATTTGCTAAATCATTTATAGGCATCTCTTTCAAAACAGCAATCTTTCCTTAAGTTTCTGTGTTCTGAATTAGACACATCTCTATTTAAACTACATTATGGTGAGTGCAGGTGCAAGTGTGGAAAAGCAAACTTTTGAGAAAAGCTGTGGGCTTTCTCTCCAAGAGCCTCAGAGCTCCCCTTCCAGTCATTTGATGCTTTCCAATAGGTGAGGTCAGAGCTTCAAGAACTACATCTTTTGTAGGACAATGAGACTGTGAAATACTCCACTGTTTTGGTTTGTCAGAGTATGCAAAACTATCTCACCATTAATTTGAGGCGCAATGGTGCCATGGACTGTTACTTAAGATGACTGCTCTGGAGCATGAGTGGCCGCTGCCACAGATGGCTAAGAAGAAGACTCTGAAATCCAGCCAAGTAAGTATGAACAACTGGTCAGCTCCTCAAGTCTGGGCAAGTGAGGAGTCCAGAGGAGGCTGCCTAGGCAAAAAGAAGCAAATCCATGACAACAGGTAGGAGTGTAGGTGTTGAAGAGTTGAGTGCTGGTTCTTGGTGGAGACCAGTGTTTCTTGGCTTGCCTTTATGCTTCCTGCTGGCTGTGGATGGACCTGGGCTTGGAGGTGCTAATTCATAAGAGATCTATGCGTGATGACAACGACAAGGATGCTAACAATGCTGCTATCAAGTTCTTACATGGTGACCTTAATGATTACTATCCTAAGCATTTTATATAATTATTTCTCGCAGAGATTCTATGAAATATATGCTAGTATCATTTCCACTTTGTATTTGCATTTGTAGAAAAAAAGACGGAGTGCTCCTATCAGTTGTCTGAACACAGTAAGTAGTAGAGCCAGGATTTGAGCCTGGGCCGTCTTGTCTCCATGGTCTTTCTGGTAACTCTACTTCTCAGCATATATTATCCAGCATCATTTGACTTGCTGCCTATTAAATGCTGTTTCTGATGAAGTCACTTATGTAAGTCAACTTGGAAGTATAAAGCTTCAAAATCCCAATGTTCTTTCAGCAAGTATCTCCAGCAGCTGGGGAAATATGAAAATAGTCAGCCCCTATGATTTGATGTATAAATTGGTTCCATTCTTATTTGCCTCAAGAATGTTCTTCAAACACTTGATTTGCACTTCCGGAGGCTTATGCTTATGGCCGGGTAAGGAAAGGAGATCTCTGGCAATATCTTTAGACATTTAACACCAGTATGATTAGTTCTGGAGAGCTGATGGCAAGGGCCCAGTACAATAGAAACAGCTATCACCTCTGAGGATTCATTACAAAATACGCTTTATACTAGCATCTTATCTGCATCAGATTTTATAATCCCAATTTCAGAGATTAGGAAATAGGCACAGAGAGTTAAGTACTTTGCTTGTTCAGTTTTCCCAAAGAAATAGTAAATCTTACATTTGAACTTGAGTCAGGAAGACTCCAAAGTTCTTGTTCTTAACCACTGCAGTAATCATCTGCTAGTGTATGTGCACAAGAATATGAAAACTGCTATGTCAATTTCTCAATCCTAATCCAGAATTTTGTGATGACCTTGTAGTGTATCAACTTGGCTAACTGAACTAAATGTCCCAGAATTCATCTTCTTGCATGTTTCAGGTGACAGAGGTACCACAAGGAAAACTCTTGGGAGTTTTGCAGGACAGAAGGCAAGCAGGGCTCGTTTTGCAGGTCACACACTGTTGCTGATCTGCTGAGCCAACTGATGCTGGTGTGAAGCAGCTGCTGAGCCTACAGCTGCTCTATTCTCTCTGAATTCTCCTTCCATCTCTGATTCCTGGGTCAGGCATGTGTTCAGTTCTGAGACAAAGGGCTCTGATGCCTGTCCATCACCAAGATTAGTCACATGTGATTCCAGCTTATGTGTTCGGCTTGACACTCTTGATATTCCTTACGTCTGTCATCACTTCCTGACTGCCTGTCCAGTGGATGTCAAGCTCCAGCATCAGATGTGGAGACCACAGTCTGGGAGAGACAGCATCTCTGCCTTGCACAAGGCCAGTTCCCTAAAACAAATCCCTACTGCTTCTGCTTTCTCATTGAGTCTGGCTGCTAGGGTCTTCTTAAGGTTGTCTCTATGATCTCTGGTCAGCAGCAAGACCAGAATTTTTGCAGATGCTCTATTTTCTATACTGCCATCTCAGTTGATTCTTACCCATGAGATAAACAAGGTAGGACTTCTTGTCGCATTTTACAGAAGAGGGAAACAAGGTCCTATGAGATCTGATGTACTGCCTTTGTTTTGCGCAGTATTGGGATTCAGACCTGTGGACTTCAGTGAGGGTCTCCTCAGCTTATTCTGAGATTCAATATCATGGTTTTCCCAACCTGTGCACAGGCAAGTTGGTGCTGTACCTCCACCAAGGTTAGTCTTCTTGAAGTGCAGATTTTGCTGAGCTCCTCGGTGAAAGTGAAATTATTACAAGGTAGCTTGATTTGGCATACCCTTTGTTTTTGAAAATAATCTGAATGTTTTCAGTATCTGCGCCATGACTCATGCATACTGTTCACATTCCTTGGCCTTTCATACTGAAATGTGTTACTGTAGGGGAATGAGGGAGCCTCAGACTGTCCTGTGCTTCTGATTAGGCACCTCGCAAAGGAAGCAGACCAATAATTGAAAAGTCAACACAAAGTCTTCCAGTGGGTTATTAAAGCAGAAATCACATATTTCTGTAAGTATAAGATCAAGATACACAATCTAAAGGATACTAACCTATTAACCTCTTGCCTCTGGACAGAGAAGACTTTTTTTCTGTTCTTAAAAATGGATTTTTCAGGAGCAGGTGTGGTTATTCCAGTGTTTATGACACCTGTGCCCAACATCAAAGTGCCTAGGTTTCATTTTCAGCTCTGGCTCCTGACTCCAGCTTCTAGCTAATACAGACCCTAGAACACAGCAGGTGATGACTCAAATAATTGGGTTTCTGCCAACCATGTGGCAGACCTAGATTGCATTCCTGGTTCCCAACTTTGGCCTTGGCCCCACCCTGGCCATTGTGGGCATTTGGAGAATGAATCAGTGGATGGGAGCTCTTTCTCTGCTTTTCTGCCTCTTAAATAAATAATGCTTTAAATAAAACCATCTGATTCTTCTTTGGAACTTCTTAGAAAGGATTTATGGCACAATGACTCAGATGTAATGCCCCACTTACCAGGATGTATGCTGTATGAGCCCAGATACCAAGTCTATCTTGCTTACAGTGGCACTAAGCAGTGCACATAGTAAGCACTCAGAAATTATTGAAATAATGATTTTAATCGAACTGAAACGAAATCTCCAACAACGATCATGATGATGACAATAAAAAATTTACATGGCCATCAGTATGTCCAATGAAGAGTTTTAAACATTTTTCATATATTAACCCACTTCATTGTCACACACACAAAAAACTATGGGAAGGTACTACGGTCACTCCAAACAAAGCAGCTGTGGCACAGAGTTTAACTAGGTCATTCAAGGTCAAAGAGCAAATCAGTAGTGAAGTGAGGTCTGGATCCAGGCAGTCTGGATCCAAGACTCCTTCTTATCACTACCATTGACTGGAATTTCCAACTGCTTTCTGGATCCTGAGGAATGTGAACAGGAAAAGAGTAGGTGGAACCACACTAAGGCTTTGGTGTCACAAGGGTGGGAAAAAGAGAAGGAAGGGAGGAGTGTTTTGAACAGCTCCCAAGCCTAAACCATTCCATAGACACCAGATGGGAACAGTCCTTGAAGTTTTAACAGTGGAAATGGGAGTGACACAAAGGTCAGGACCTCTCTATGCTGTGCCCAAGCACAGCGCCTTTAGGAATGACTTAAAACTCTTAGTTGTCAAGCTGCAGCCGGCGCCGTGGCTCAACAGGCTAATCCTCCGCCTTGCGGCGCCGGCACACCGGGTTCTAGTCCCGGTCGGGGCACCGGATTCTGTCCCGGTTGCCCCTCTTCCAGGCCAGCCCTCTGCTGTGGTCCGGGAGTGCAGTGGAGGATGGCCCACGTGCTTGGGCCCTGCACCCCATGGGGAGACCAGGAAAAGCACCTGGCTCCTGGCTCCTGCCATCGGATGAGCGCGGTGCGCCGGCCGCAGCGCGCCGACCGCGGCGGCCATTGGAGGGTGAACCAACAGCAAAGGAAGACCTTTCTCTCTGTCTCTCTCTCTCTCTCACTGTCCACTCTGCCTGTCAAAAAAAAAAAAAAAAAAAAAAAAACAAGCTGCAAGGAATTAAAAAATAAAAGGGAAGGAATACTTTGGAAATCTGATTGCTGGCCATTCCATCTCTTTGGTTCCATACCCTCTGCCCCTGCCCCTCTTCCCCCTTGTCTTTCCTGCTGGGCTATCTCTGAGTGACCCAGGTTCTGCCACAGCATCTTGACCATCATTCACCCCGACCGTGAGCCAGAGTCCGGCTCACGTAGCCCAGTGGATCTCATTAGAAATAAGTTTTCTAGTGCTGCTATAGCGCTTATCTGCTCATGTTATTTCTCAATATCAAGTCACAGTAGAAAAACAGAAATCCCTCTGCTTAACACAGGTAGGATTACACTTGGGAGTGTTGATGACTTAAGCAAAGATTTTCCATCCACAGCCAAGTGATTGATGACTTATCCATGTGCACGTAAACCAATGGTTAAAGCCTGGTTAGAATGGGACCTATCATTTGCAGTTTCCAAACAACTGCATATTTCCCCGCATAGCAAAACGCCAAACAATGAGAAAAAAAAAAAGCTTTGTATTTCTCCCTTGGTTAACAAAGCTAGAAGAACCTCTCACTTACTTTGTGGACTGATCACTGTGGCTCTGTGGCAGGCCACAAGAAGGGCACTAGACTGAGTCTGTGGCAGACTCCCTTGTCTTTTCACAGCTGGAGAAGGAAGTCCATCCTAGCAGGTGTGTCTTAGCAGCAAATTTCACTACCATTTAGCTCTCATGATTTAACCCAACAAAACGTGATTGTGTGTGTGTGTGTGTGTGTGTGTTTAGTCTTATGTTCCTTTGGATAGCCAACAGAGGATTTTTGAGGGGAAAAAATGCAAACCTGTATGCTTTTCTGTTTTTTGCTAAATTCTCCTGCAATTTGATCCATACTTGGGTAATAAGGATACCTTTCTAGTTAAATACTATTCTCAGTTTAAAAAATATTGTATTGGAGTGGGTGTTGTGCTGTAACAGGGAGATAGTTTACATGCTGGCTGCTCCGTTTCTAATTTAGCTCCCTGCTAATGTGCCTGGGAAAGCAGTGGAAGACAGCTCAAGAGGGAGATCCATGTGGGAGACTTGGAAGAAGCTCCTGGCCCCTGGCCTTGGCTTGGCCCAGTCCCAGATGTTTCTGCCATTAGGGCAGTGAACCAGTGGATAAAAGATCTCTGTCTCCCCCACTGCTCCTCCTATCCTGCTATGAAACTGTCTTTCAAATAAATACATAAATCTTAAAAGTAAATTGTATGCATGATCCTTTAGGGCTGTGTGTGCATGTATACATATACTCTTCAATAATTTATACTATGAGCAGCATTCAGGCAAGCAGCACATCTGAATATTGAAAGCAAAGTCAATGTATTATTGAATTGTGTGACCTCCTGAGCCCTCACTAGCTCTTCCCTAGACTACCGTGATAGCCTTTAACCAGCTCCCGTGTTCCCACCCTTGACTCCCAAAAACTATGACCTACACTACAGCCAGAGTAACTGTAAACAGTTAACCAGACCCTTTCACTTCCCTGCTGCCATGTTCCAGTCACTGCCCACTGCAGTAGCAGCATTCAGACATCTTACTATGGTCTGCACAGTCCCACGTGATCTGACGCCACCCATTCTATTTCTGGATCAAGCTCTTTTCTGCCTCAGGAGTCCTTCCACTTGCTCTTTCGTCTGCCTGACACTCTCTTCCCTCATATCTGAGCACGGGCAGTTGTATCTGTTCTTTCAGGTCTTAGGCTCAAATGGTATTTTCTAGGGGTGGACCTCCCTGCTCACTCCAGTGAAGTAGCCACTCTCTAGCCTGTTCATATGTGTTATTTTCTTTACAGAATTCATCACTACCTGACTTTGCCTTATGTATTTTTATAAAGATGTTTATTATGTGATATCCCCTAAGAACATGAGAGCCACAGAGAGAGTCTTCTCCCCTGTCTGTTCCATCTCTGTCCCTAAAACATATATACATATTCTAGGTACTAAAAGAATTATTTGGGGGCCGGCGCCATGGCCCACTAGGTTAATCCTCCACCTGTGGCACCAGCATCCCATATGGGCACTGGTTCTAGTCCCGGTTGCTCCCTTCCAGTCCAGCTCTCTGCTGTGGCCTGGGATAGCAGTGGAGGATGGCCCAGGTTCTTGGGTCCCTGCACCCACAAGGGAGACCAGGAGGAAACTCCTGGTTCCTAGTTTCGCATTAGTGCAGTTCCAGCCACTGCGGCCATTTGGAGAGTGAACCAATGGAAGGAAGACCTTTCTCTCTGTCTCTCTCACTGTCTGTAAGTCCACCTGTCAAATAAATAAAAAAAAGAAAAGAATTATTTGATAAATGGATGAATAAATTACTTTTAAAGCAATTTTGTGCAATTTTGATGATTTGGTTCTAGCTTTTTCTTCAGTTTGAAAAACCTTAATCCTAACAGCCAGTGCTGACTGGCACTTCGAAACTCATAGACACTTCCAGCTGGACATATAGTTCAAGTATCACACCAAGGCAGACATGCCCTGAGCAAGCAGTCAGCTGGACTTTGCTCCAGCATTCCCAGAGCGGGAAAGCTCACTCCTTATTCGGGCAGCATATTCTAATGTCAGACAACTCTACTGTTTTTCCTCAAAGGAGACTAAAATCTTCTTCTGATTGCACCAGATCTTGGGTTTGGCTCTGTCCTGAGGGGTTACAAAAGGTAAGACTGCTTTCTCTTCCACACAGGAGTGCCATCATCGATCCTAGGTAGTCTCCTGTTGGCTAAATTTCTTCTACACACTCAACAGTTCCTTACATGACGCCTTTATCTAATCCTTCATGTTGTAATTTTAACAAAACTTTGCTTCCTTCTCCTTCCTGAATGCTTCCATTTTTGCCAGGATTCCCATTAAATCCTACCACCCAAGGTAGAAAATGATATAAAACCATCTGATTACAGAGAGAAAAAATCAGGAGTCACCTTTCTCACTTGTTTCCACTTTGTCCTTTCTTTTAACCTTGTTGGTATTTCCCTAAACACAGACTTGAGGGAAGGTCTCAGAGCGGTCACCAGATCCCTCCCTTATAGCACCTGTGACGAGGGATGGGTTGTGCAGGTGTCACTTTCTTGCTGGACCTCAGTGGGAACACAGTTGCCCTGGGAGAAAGGGCCTCCCTGGCTCCTTGACCATGCAGCTCTGCTGCCTCTTCAACCCGAAATCTCCATAAATAGAGATTATTTCCCCAAACTGAACATTGCTGAAGAGGCCACAGATCATTCCTTCCTGGTTACCTCACAACCACAGTAGAAAACCTGTTTTTGTGGTAGGAACAAAGCAATGTCTTTCCTTCACACAGGAAGGTGATCAAATGGATGAGCTTCCATCCTGGGACTTCTCGGAAAATACTTCAGTTGCACTTTTTGGAGCGCATGCAAATCACCTGGCTATGCTGGAATGGTCTGAGCAGATGCCAAGTTGCCACTGAAGTCAAAGTAAAGAAAAGAGAACACTTCAGGTGACAAAAGAGTAAATAGGCCAAGGAGGTTTTTTTTTTTTTTTTCCTGTTCCAAATGATGAAGTTTCTTGAAATATATTTCTCTATACCCAATAATTTTTTTAATTACACACACACACACACACACGAAGAGAGAAAATGCACACACTTCCATCCAATGGTCCACTCACCAAATGCCCACAATGGGCAGGACTGGGTTAAGCCAAAGCCAGGAGCCTGGAACTCAGCTGAGGTCTCCTATGTTGGTAGCAGGAACCCAATGACTTGGGTCATCACTGCTGCCTCTCAGGATCTGCATTAGCAGGAAGCTGGAGTCAGGAGCCAGAGCTGGCTATTGAACCTGGATCCTCCGTTACAGGAAGTGGGTGTCTTCACTAGAGTCTAAACCGCTAGGCTAAACACCTGCCCCACTTCCTCCTGGACCCTGCCAAGTTCTTATTTTAAAACTAAAACCCATTTTATTGTATTGAGTGGCAGTGACTATGTCACAGGAAGATAGAGTTTGTAAGCAGTGCTTCCCTACGTGGTAATCGTTCCTGTTAATAAGCCCTGGACTTGGGGGTCTGCTCTTACATTGGTAGGTGGGCACAGTGGTGGCTTCCCCAGGCTAACACTGCCATGATGCCCACAGATGTATTTTCAGTCACTGAAGGACTCACTGCCAACCTCAAAATCAAGGCACAGAGCTGAACAGAACACTGTGTTTCCACACACACTTCTGGGCCAGCCTCTTGGACTTGAACAAGCAACTTCTTTTCCCATCTATAGCTGCCCTTAATCTTTATTTTAATCATATAAAACTTAACAGCAATAGTGATGGGAAGGAGGGAGAGAGTGAGGGAGAAGCAGAGGGAAAGGGAGAAGGGGAGGGAGAGGGAGGGAGGAGGAGGGGGGAAGTGGGGGAGAGAGAAAGATTTGCCCAAGTGAGGATTCTAGATATTTCACTTAACTCATTCTACTAATAGGCCATTCTCGGATCTCCTGGTGCACTGTGATGAGTTGGTGTTCAGCTGGTGTAGCACCCAGTCTATACTAAGGTAGACATTCCAAACCTATCAGTTCAATATTTTTTGCTTTCAAGGTTACTCATTTGGGCATATTTGTAGGAAAAGACAGATTTTATTATCAGGCTTATCACTAATTTATGGACATTACTGAAGGCCTGTTATGGGCTACACAAGACATAATTGAAGTGTTTTTAGTTTTCTCTGATGTTGTTGTTTTTATTTGGATAGAGAGCCTCCTCTCTAATCTTTGCTAATGAACTGCCCTTGATCCAATGAATGAAATGGGCGAGAGAAGTGTGTGTAAAAGGTCAAATGAGACAACAGTGATGCTGCCTAAATCCAGACATGTTGTGGAGACTGGAACGAGAGTTCAAGAAGATGAGTTAGGAGGATTATTAGAGTCCAGGGGAATTACTGCATCATCTGTTTAATGGGACTCCAGGGAGAGGATGCCTAATTTGCTGGAAGAGAAACCAGAGCAGATTTATTTGGTGATGTGTGGGCCATCTTCCTCAACAATTGGAGAAAAGTGTTTCTGGATCCATGAGTTGAGCTGGAAAATGTATGTTAGAGATCTTTTGTTTCATTTCTGGAATGTGAGTGCTTAGCATGAAGACCCAAAGCTCCTACAGACACCATGACAAGTCAGAATAGACACATGTATTTTAAAAATTGCATCTCTTTGCTAAAGACAGTGGACTTTTCCAGGAGGCTGTTATGCTATTATTTCCCAAGTGGAAACTCTTTACTTAAGCATTATTGATGGGGACAGGCACTGTGGCATGGCAGGTGAGGCTGTTGCCTGCAGTGCTGGCATCCCTTGTGGGTGCCGGTTCAGGTCCCAGCTGCTCCACTTCCAGTCCAGCTCCCTTCTGATAAGCCTAGGAAGGCAGTGGAGGATGGCCCGAGTGCTTTTACCCCTGCACCCATGTGGGAGACCCAGAGCGAAGCTCCTGGGTTCAACTTGGCCCAGCCCTGACTGTTGTGGCTGTTTGGGGAAAGAACTGGCAGATGAAGGGTCAGGGTCATGGTATCTCTCTTTCTCCTCCCACCCTCTGCCTCTCAAATAAAGAAATAAATCTTTTAAAATACGTTCTTGGCCGGCGCCGTGGCTCAACAGGCTAATCCTCCACCTTGTGGCGCCGGCACACCAGGTTCTAGTCCCGGTCAGGGCGCCGGATTCTGTCCCGGTTGCCCTTTTCCAGGCCAGCTCTCTGCTGTGGCCCCCGAGTGCAGTGGAGGATGGCCCAAGTGCTTGGGCCCTGCACCCCATGGGAGACCAAGAGAAGCACCTGGCTCCTGGCTCCTGCCATCGGATGAGCGCGGTGCGCCGGCCGCAGCGTGCCGACCGCGGCGGCCATTGGAGGGTGAACCAACGGCAAAGGAAGACCTTTCTCTCTGTCTCTCTCTCTCTCTCACTGTCCACTCTGCCTGTCAAAAAATAAAAAATAAATTAAAAAAATTAAAAAACGTTCTTGATGAAATTACATAGAGGGAGAAGATAATAAGAAGAAGATAACAAAAGATGCAAGAATTATGGTAATTCTGTGGTCAGGATCCTTAAATTGCAGGCTTTCTCTTAATACTGAGGAGATAGTATAAACAGTCTTTTGTGAGGTAGCCTATAATATTTTGTGCCCACTTTAGAGGTAATGCATTTATAGGTATGTAAAACAGTGAAAAATTGTGCAGAAACTTCTGTTAAATTGATTAGGCAGTATTTTGTTCTTTTCCCTTGGGACCACTGATAATTTCAAGACAGCTTGGGATGGTGGCTTTGATTTTCCTCTAAGTGCAGCAGCCTAAATTACAGAACAGGTGCTTGTTCCTCCATCATCATTCTGCTTCTTCTTAAGCTCACACAGGCCTATCATTGGTTTTTCAATAGTCTCAGGCTTTCCGTCATCTATATGGCTGCCTGGGTCTCTGTTCATCTGTGTATCATGATTGAAACAGGCTTGGATTCAAGTCCCAGCTTTGTCACTTTCAAGTTGTGCAGTGTCAAGGATATCACTTATCAGCCTTTTAAGATATCTTTAGAAGGACCACATAGATGACTGTGGCCTCAGGATAGTCTACCTCCGGCATGGAGGAGAGATGCTTTATTTATCCATCAGCTCCCACCTCTCCGGGTTAAGTTTGCCCTACAACCTCCTCAGACTTCTGGGTTGTATGATCTGTCTCCCTACAGCCACTGTGGTAACTCAAGCGCAAGTGAGCAGCCACAAACTGAACCTGAGCCACGACGCATGGTACACACAACACAGAGGAACAAGTTAAGGGCCCTGCTGGGAGACCATGTCTGAGTGGGGTACAGTACATTACCCACCCTTTCCAAATCTTGGCTTCTTTCTCAGTAGTGAGCATTGGCTTTTGTTATTTCCTCTTCTTCAGAAATACTGTCTGTGTTATATTACCATGGTCATCTGGTGGGGAGAATATTTCAGGCATCTCTTTAAGAGTGACAGCAGTATTCTCTACAAGGGAGGGGATCTATCACACCTTTTGATGGCTAACATTGAGGAGGCAGGAAGGATTCTTGCTGTGGTTCATTTTCTTCTTTCTTTTTTTGCTATTATGTATTACAGTCCCCTTACTTCTCAGACCTCACAAGGAGGGTAGTCATTCCACTTACTCTCGTGCCTATGATCCTTAATAAGAAAACAAGTTGTCCTGCAACAGAGCAGTGAGACACACCACAGCCCAAACCCCAGCTCCATGGGGACTGGGGGCTCAACAGAGCAGTGAGACACACCACAGCCCAAACCCCAGGTCCTCAGGGACTGAGGACTCAACAGAGCAGTGAGACACACCACAGCCCAAACCCCAGCTCCACAGAGACTGGGGGCTCAACAGGTCAGGGTTGCAGTTTGGATCTTGGGAACCACAGGCGGGTAAAGATATGGAGAAGTTGCCACCTAGGTGTCTAAAAGTAGAAAAAGTCAAAGGATAATTCTGATCCACTGAATCTAGAGAGCAAAACCAGCACATACAGGTACCTGCCTTAAATTCAAGACACTGCCTTCAGGTTGGCTGATGGAGGACAAAGTCAAGAGTTAGATGCTGGGTGGAACCAGAATGATATAGAGTAAAGAGCAATAGAGGAAAATGTTGGAGAACTGTAAGAATGAAACTGGAACAGAGAACTCCCATTTAATGGCCATTGGTAGGACAGAAGTCAGCCAATGGTGTGGTGAAACAATTAGAAGTACAGAATGGAGTAAGTCAGATGTATGAGTAGGACTGCCCATGTGGAAAGAACCTTTTAACAAGAGATATGCCCATTCTCCATATCTCTAGCTGTGCACAGTACAGGACTGTACATTGAGGGGAAGCAAATATGTATGTAAATAACTAATTTGGTCAAGGACATTAACAAAAGGTGGAATTTGCCCTCTTGCCTTAAGTTTTTTCCCTTCAGGTGGTGCACATACTCACAGCTGGTCAATGCAAAGCAGCTCTTACTACCACACTCACACATATACCTTGACCTGTGCTTGCCATTGGCAGAAAGCCAAAGAGCCCTTGTTTCACAATCTGTTCCAGAGTGTTTCATGTTCCCTTGGGTAGAGAATCTCGTTTTTTTATTTTCAATATGGTGGCTTTTCAGGTCAAAGTCTGAAGAGGGAACCAATATTTGTTAATGTCAAGTTTGCTCCAAACTTTGCTGGCTCCAGTGTTCGTGTCATGGAAACTGCGGCTCTCGCCACGGTCTGGATACTTTACACCTACACATTACATTCAGAAAGCCAGAGTTCAGGCTCATGGAAAAACATAGCTACATTGATGACTAATTTTACATCAGAAGCTTTTAAACCAGAGAAATAGTGTGCTACAGAGTAAGCAGGGCCACCCCACCCCTGGCCCCCTGCCCTTGGCTTGGAGGGAGGGAGATTTTGAAGTGTCTCTTTGAGAGAGGGTGGAGGGACCACAGAGTGGAAGCCCAGCTGCGTGGACCCACACAGAGATGGTCCAACTGAAACACAAGTGGCTTGAGGTTACTGTCTGCCGGGCACGACTGACCAAGGCTATTGAGTAATGCAGCCACTTGTTACACCAAATAGGATTATTTAGGAGGCAAGTGGGATTTTTTTTCCTTGCTTAATATTTCCCTACTAGGAGGTCGTGACCCATTTTTCTTATTACCCACACTTTCATTTGTACACCATAAGGAATAATTTCCATCTCACTCTCCCCTCTCCTTTGCCAGAACATATAGAAATGTCCATGTTCAAAATGAAAGGCTCTTGTTTTCTTGGCTGAATATCAAGATTTTTCCAGATTGTCAACTCCTTAAGAGGGGAGAAGCATAAAATCCAGCTGTGGAAACCCAGAAGTGACCTAACAGGGTCCAGGTGTTTCTGGTTTCCCTAGGAAAGAAGGCAAGTGTATACGTGATGCCTGATGGACCATATCTAGAGGACACGGTCATAACGTGAAGTTGCCGATCACGCTGGCGACAGCAGATTGTGAGTCCACGGCAGGTTGTGTGTAACAGCAATATCTGATTTATCGAAACCGGTTTTGTGGTGGATTTCTGAAAGTTTGTGACCTTGCATTTATCCTCCTCCCATCTTATTCAATGTGCATTTTAGAAGACTTTTAAAGCAGGAAACTTGTGAAACAACATGGTGGTGTAGAAAACACAGGGAGAGAACGCAGAGGAGAAATGGGTTTTAGCCTCAGTTCTGCCTCCTGACACCTAAGTGTCAGGCAAGTTTTATTGTTTGTTTATTCACATGAAGGCAGAGACAGAGAGATCTTCCTCTGGTTCACGTCTCAAATGCTTGCAACATTCGGGTCTGAGCCAAGAAAAGCCAGGAACGAGGAGGCCAATCTGGATCTTCTGTATGGGTGGCAGGGACTCACGTATTTGAGCTGCGACCTGCTGCCTCTGAGCATGAGCATTAGTGGCAATCTGGAATTGGGAGTTCAGCCAAGACCCAGACCCCGGCACTCTATTATAGAATGTGGGCATCCCAAGCAGTGTCTCCATCTCTGTGCCAAATGCCCATCCATGGGGGCAAGTTTTCAGTCTCTCAGGGTCTCATGTTTTTAACCCTTAAGATGTCTGCACTTAAAGTCCTACTATAAATGTAAAGCAATGTATTGGGAGATTCATATAGATCAATAACTCAAGGAAAGCTATAGGTAAATGTACATTTAGTGGTCTGCAGGCTTACCTGGTAATTCTGCACTAACACTCTGACCCACCATCCACTGACTAGATGTAGTCTAGGCTGTTTTTAGACTACATTTTTTACTGCATCAAAATGGAACAAGTTTGGCAAAATAAACCAATTCCTCAGAATGAATACCAAGTCACCCACTAAAATTTCATCATTTCACTCTTAAATGCTACCTATGTTTTTAAAAATATATAGCTATTTATTATTTTATTAGAGAGAGAAAGAGAGAGAGAGAGAGAGAGAGAGAGAGACCAAGGGAGATCTTCCATCTGCTCGTGTACTCTCCACACACCTACAACATCCAGGACTGGCACAGGCTGAAGCCAGGAGCCTAGAGCCCAATCTAGGCCTGCTTGAGTGTCAAGAACCCAAGTAACTGAGCCATCATCTATTGCCCCCCAAAGTACTCATTAATAGGAAGCTGGATCAGAGGGGAGGAGTTCGGACTCTTACCAGGCAATCTGATTAGGGATGCCGGTGTCCTAAGCAGCATCTTAACCACTGTGCTAAGTGTCTGCTCCCCACCTACATCCTTTAACCTGGAAGGACTCTCTTCCAGTCACTATACCTTCCTGGTCCTGGCCATTTCTATGGAAGTTCATATGTGAGGTCACTAGCTATGGATAACATTGATCTAGGAACATACCTATCTTCCCTGCCGAGGACAGACACCTAGCCTTCACTGGCTTTGAACCTGTCTACTTACACCGCAGAGTGCCATGCAGGTAGGTGTACAAGAAATGTTTTCTAAATGGAACTACTGGGGATATTGGGTAGAGTATTCATGGAAGGGAAAAATGTTGGGGATAGCCAAGAAGGGCCAGGTGCTGGAGAATGGGCGAGGGGAGCAGAGAGGGAACTGGATTACAGTTCAAGTTTTGGCACTGCATTGTGGTATGCAAACCTGGGTGGCTCCCTGACATCGCTGAACCTATGTTCTCTCTTCTTCTTTTTTTTAACTGAAATGTTTGTAGGCATGTAAGGGATGGAACAGGGAACAGTCTTTTTTATTTTAAAGATTAATTTACTTGAAAATCAGGACAGAGACAGAGGGAGACATGAACAAGTGGGGGGGGGGGAGATCTTTCATTCACTGGTTTACTCCCCAAATGGCTGCAGTGACCAGGGCAGGGCCAGGCCAAAGCCAGGAGCTTCATCCAGGTCTCCCACACGAATGCAGGGGCCCAAACAGTTGGGCCATCTTCTGCTGCTTTCCCAGGCACAATAGCAGTGAGCTGGATCAGAAGTGGGGCATCCAGGACTTGAACCAGCAACCATATGGAATGACAGCGCTGCAGGTGGTAGCTTTACCCACTACGCCACAGCACTGGCTCCTCTCTTCTTTATGAGATTGCTTTGACTTGGCCCTGTTATGTGCTCACTTCTAAGATTCTAATACTTCCTGTTTTTTGCAATTTTTATATAGGGTAAGTTCTTTATGAGAACTTCAGGGAAATCAAGAAATGTTCTAAAATGAGTATACCTAAGTTGGTGATTCTAATGCAAAAAGAATCTATTCTATTCTGAGTGGTAAGGATGATTTTACATACAGCATTCAGAATAAGGAATTTGTTAAGTGTATCTTTGGATGATTTAAAATGGAACCAAAAAACAAAATCCCAGCACATAAGTAGTAAGACAAGATTATGGTGACTTGGACCTAATCAATTGCACAGTAGTGCAGCTTGCAAAACATGATATATTAAAAATAAATGTGGATTCAAGGGCCAACATTATAGTATAGTGGGTAAAGCTGCTGCCTGTGATATGAGTCTGAGTCCCAGTGGCTCTACTTCTGATCCAGCTCCCTGCTAATGTGGCTGGAAAAGCAGAAGAAGATGGCCCAAGTGCTTGGGCCCCTGCTATACACATGGGAGACGTGGAAGAAGCTCCTAGCTCCTGGCTTCAGCCTGGCCCAGTCTTGGCTGTTGCAGTCATCTGGGGAGTAAACCAGCAGATGGAAGATCTCTTTCTCTCTCTGACTTTCAAATAAATAAATATTTAAAAAATAAATATGGATTCAAATTTTAATTAAGTTTTTGAGCTTGCATGGTTATCATTATTTTTGAAATCTTACAAGTTTTTTCCCTTCACATTTCCACATTAGAACAGTTGGAACTCCCCTGAAACGTGAAATACCCTTTAAAACAGTAAAACATGAAATGTATTTTTATTAGTGGAAAGGCTAGAACTCCTTCACAGGTGTTGAATTAGTTTTAGTTACAAACTGCAGGACTTTCTCTTGTTGGTAGGAATTAAATTGTATTCTTTGTGTAGTGCATACTGGACCAAATTATTTTACTTCTACTTCCTTGTCATTTATCGTGACCAAACACTCACACATGCAAACATTTTACATCTCTCTATATTGACTGGACTGAATTTGCTATAAAAATCAAACAATTTAGTCAATTTTGCAATCCATTTTATCAAGATTGACTGTTTACCTATATTCTTGGGGACCAAGAAAGAAATGCAGCACAATCTTTACCAGACGCAATCAACCCTTAAATGACTTAACTATTTCTTTTTTTTTTAATTTGTTAAAGCTGTACTTTTTTTTTATTTAGTAAATATAAATTTCCAAAGTACAGTTTATGGATTACAATGGCTTTCTCCCCCTCATAAGTTCCCTCCCACTCACACCCCTCCCCTCTCTCACTCCCTCTCCCATTCCATTCACATCAAGATTCATTTTCAATTATCTTTATATACAGAAGATTTAGTATATATTAAGTAAATATTTCATCAGTTTGCACCCACACAGAAACACAAAGTGTAAAATACTGTTTCAGTACTAGTTATAGCATTACTGCCCAGTTGTCCAAGTACATTTAAAGCAGGAGCCATTGTAGATGGCTTTGTTAATGTAGCTCTTTTCCCCCCTCACTGGTAATTCAGGTGTAATTGAGGTTTAGTGTTGAGCTTTAAATATGTTCTTAGGACTTGAAAAGGAAGCTTGAGGAGGCGTGCACTGCAGCTCAACCTCTCAATTATTCGTCCATTTATGTGACTGTAATCACCAGGGCTTCTCACTGTAAACACCATGAGCACTCATAGCCAGACCTTGACACAACCCAATAGGCAGTGAACGACAAAGTGACGAAGCTACAAATCGGAATAATTAATATCATCCTTACTCAAACCTCTGCTACTGTATCCAGACACATTTTAGCATTAACTCAGTAATTCCTACAACTTCAACTTCTAAAGGCAAGCCCACTGGAGAATGAATAGAGCCCTGAAACCCCTGGCATTGTTGAGGACAAGGAGAGTAGCCAGCTTTGTGCTTTGCTCCTTTAAATTCGAGTTCTTTGTCTACCATTCAACATGACCTCACCGTTAGGTTGAGGGAAGAGCCGAAAATCAGATTCTGCTAGTGTTATAATATAAACACAGGAAACAATCTTGGGAACATGCGATGAATGATACATATCTCCCTTTATCCTTTGTCTCTTACCGATTATCAACCATTAATTAAGTCATTGAACAACTACTAATTGATTCTCTATGAGACTCTAGGGAAACAATCCAAACATGCTCTCTCCCCGCCTGACAGAGCTTAGGCTGCAGTGTGTTGCCAAGAAAGAAGATTTCAGGTATTCTGGAATTCTTGAATTATTCACATAAACGAACTTGCTATTTAGTGTTAATCAATTTTATTTCCAAAGAGGCCATGCTCCACTCCAAGCTGCAAAATGCTGGCCTCCAGCTGCTTATAAGTAAAGAATTCTTTCTTCTGTGCACTCCGATTGCCTGAGACTTTTTTTTCTTTATTCTGAACACAATCTCTAAAAAAGAGAGAGAGTTTCTTCTCCTCCCATGGTGGCTTGAAAGAGGAGTTGTAGACCAGCAGACCGCCAAGTCCTTTCTGTTTCTTTGGGATAGTTGGGATTCGTCCTTTCTGTTTGTTTGGGATAGTTGGGATACGGATGAGAAGTCAGCGAGGGACTAGGCCATTACTTAAAACAACATTTTGAAATGAAAACCTGAAGACAGGTTTCCTGTGCACTTTTCCTATTTGCCAATAGCTGTGAGGATGAGCAGGAACAGGATCATCTATTCCCAGATTAAATGAACCCAAGAGATATGTGTCTAAGTTCTGTCATGTATTAAAAATCATACACAGCTGCTTACACATGCAGTTAATGTACACAAAATTATGAGCAACGCCACTTGAATGTTCTTTTCCGAGTCCCTCCCCACTAAGGACTGTTGAAAACCCCAGACCAAAGGTAGCTCATAAAAGACACTAATACTGACGCTCAAAGTAGTGACTGATACTAACAGTAGCAGTATTCTTGACAGTTTCTCCTTTTGGGGTCTCCAGTGGCTGCTGTTCACTTCTGAGTGTCACCCTGATTCTTAAGTGGACTCTTTCCATGTGTCAGGGCTCTCAGAGCATTTGTTTCAAGTTTATTTGAATTATTGTCCTGTTGTTACTATTGCTATTTAGTATTAATTTTATTTCCAAAGAAGCTATGCTCCACTCCAAGCTGCAAAATGCTGGCCTCCAGCTGCTTATAAGAGGGAACTCTTTCTTCTGTGCACTCTGATTGCCTGAGATTTTTTTTTTTTTTAATAAAACAATACGGGGGGATAAGACTTCTACCTTTGAATTCTTTCCAGATTTATTGTGCTTCCCTTTGATTGGAAACACAGCTGCTGTCACGTGTCTCATGTCTGTTCTTGGGTCCTTGCTGACAGCGGCGGCCCACCAGTATTGTGGCTTGTCATGTTCACGCCCTCTGCGTTATGCGATGGCTTGGCTGTCTCCCCTCACAGCTCCGACGGAGTCAGGGACTCTGTGGCCTTGCAAGCCCTGGATGCACTGCTGGGGCTCACATGACTGAAGCGTGGCCTGTCTGGGCTTGCTGAGGACCTCTGGCAGGGCCGTACAGGTGGAAAAGTGAGGCACTCTTCTTTGGTCTCTTGTTGGAATTTAGAATTGGGGAAATTTAGAGACTGGATGGGATTAGCTTTGAAAACGGACTTGAAAGGTCACAAGTTAGAGTTGGGGCAGTGGCAGCAAGTAAAGGCTGGAATGATGTGGGTGAGGACCAAGAGAATGGGGGAGCACAGCAGAGATGTGCTGAGAGGCTGTGTGTGAGCATCAGTGCTGTCCCACACACACACGTGCAAATTCACATCCAGACACAAAAAAAGTCACCTCCGTTCCTGGCTGTTCTTATTTCCACTCAGCCAGGTCTCTCACCTTGAGGTGGCCTGAATGGTCCTTCTCTGTTCCTCATCATCATATGAGTCTTGAAATCATGAGCAAAGTTGAAGAACTTGTGTTGAATATTGTGGCACCATGACTACTAGCATTGCAGTAACCCAGATAAGTTCACAAAATGATATTTGATGGACCTACTACCCTCTTGCTAACATTTGGATGCCTTGATATTATGGTCAAAAATCACTTGCCCATCAGTATTACAACTCAGAGGTCCAGATTATGCAGTCTTTCATTATCTCATTTTAAGGAATGCTTTATGGAACTGGCAAGGTGTTATATATGATATAAAAATAGACTGTGATGAAGTCGTAGGCCAAATATATGATCTGGAGATCACATGATACTCGTGTTTTATCCTCCCAGGTTGCTTGCTGCTGTTAAGTAACTCTTGGTGGAAATTCTGTGCTCTGATGGCAGAGGATGTACAATTCTATCTTCTTGGGATGAATGGAAAGAAACGTTTGGGTACATTTACATATATACATCACTTACTGTTCATTTGTGTGGTTGCTTTTCTTTGTAAAATATGGTTTGATGATGGGGTACAATAAAGCTTTCATTTTGGCAAGTGTAGGATATCACTCATCAGTCAGACCGGCCTTCCCAAACAAGTTGCCATACACAATTTAAAGCATCCGTGATGGCTCACATACTTTTCGTATGTAGTATGTTTATCTTTTTTTATTAGCTTGCCATGCTTTTGTCATTATTCTTTCTTCTGTCCTCCCCTTTAGTTGTCTTGAAAACAGTGGATGACTTAGATTAGGGTGGAACTTAATGTGTCTGTAAACATAAGAAGGTAAATATCTTCTAGGGACAATGTGTGCGTGTGGTCCACTGGATAACAGGCATTCATGTGTGTCATTATCTGTGCTCTTGATCATTTCTGGTCTACACTCCCTACTTAGCCACCTCCAGCCACACATACAAGTACACACACACACACACACACACACACAAATTAATATTAAATAAGTTAGAACTTGTGTACTTTTGGTTCAAACAATGAAAAGGAAAAAGTTTCTAGGGAGGATAATTCTATCGGGAATTTCTTTTCCTTCAGAATTTGTAACTACAGTAGGCTTGCTGGATTCAGCGCTGGAGGCAGCCATCGTGCTGTGAAGAAAGATTATTTGTCTCATTAGCACTGTGGGAGTGCCAGGAAAGGGTCCCTGACCTAGAGCCCATCTTGCTTTAATAATGGCTTAACACTCGTAAAAAACTTTTAATGGCTACATGAGACATATTTAATTATTAAACGCCATTCCTCTTTGTTGATTCACAAACCCCAAAGAATAGTACTCCTCCGTGGCTTCCAAAGCCAAAGAAATGTGCCTGGCTTCTCACGCCAGTGAGTGAACCAAACAAGCCCACAGACACAAGCACCTCACCCCCGCCATGCTAACTCATTTGTCGACCTAAGAACCCCAAGTCTCTAGCTCTTACTGATGTCCTCAAGTTTTCTGACTCAAACCAAAGTATAATCTGTGTGATACCTGCTTCTAATCCTGCTCCAGGAGAATTCAGACAATATGATCATGGATATTAAGAGAGACTTTTCTCCCAAAACAGCCATTTGGCTTTCATCATGATTCAGTTCATTCACCTTAGTTCTCAGCCACAGAGTTGCACTGAAGAGATGTATCCTATCCCTACTTGAAAGAACACTGGAAGGTGACTAAATTTGGACTGACCAATACACACTAGTTCATCTGTGTATGTAGTTTTCAGTAAAGCCTGGTGTTTTCTTTCTCATAGCATGCTTGTTGCCATGAAATGACTCTTTGTGGGAATGCCATGTTCTGATGGCGGTGGAATGTAGAATTCTACCTTCTTGGGGTAAAGAGAGAGACATGTATTTGGGAGCTTTTACATACATAAATACCCCGGTGCTGGTTTTGTGATTGCTTTTCTCTCTAGAATAGGGGTTGGCTCACACCATCACTGTTTTCCCAAGACCTTGTGATAGAGTGTAATATTCCATGAGAAATGGTATTGGGTGTTTAATTAGAGTCCCTCCATGGTCAGCACCTGGCATCTTATGGCCCAGTCGTATGATGATCCTGTGCGGATGACAGACCCAAAGGAACTGCATTTGTCCTCCTCTCTTGCCTTCTGGTATGAATGTCGGGCTTATACCACTTTGAGATACATTTATTTACAGAAAGGAAAATCGAGTTATAGGCTTCCTGTTGTGAGTAGAATTGTATTCTCAAGTAGACAGCTAGGATATGTGAGCCCAGAAGCACTTGGGGTTTGGCAAGCTTTGTCATATTTTTGAAATATTTGGGGTTCAGCAGAGCCCAAAATATATTTTGCTCAAAGCACTATTTCCCTTTCATTTTCTAAAACCATGTATATTCTAGGGAAATTTAATCTGTGTATTTTGGAATCATTTAACCCTCATTCATCAAAATATTGCATGGTAAATACTAGATCTGAGTTCAAGAAATCTCTAGAGCTCTTTGATAAGTGGTTGTTTTCTTTGAGTCTAAAAGTAAAAAATTGCTTTGAATGAACCCAGAGCAGTATGGAGCTTACTTCTCAAATTATCTCCCAGGCAATGAGGGCAGCCTTTGTACAAAGCCAGGATGGGGTCAAGGCTTCCTGGGGGCTATGGATGTTTAAGAGCTTTTTCTTTGAGGCCTCCCTAGCATGTTTGGCTCAACCAGGGTTGGTTCTCTTCTGATACAACACAACCTAAACTTATTCCCAGCCCATACTGAACCTCACAAGTCTTTGCTTGAAACTGTATTTTTCTCATCATGGGGGCTAATATATATATTAATTTTTATGCTAATGTCTTACATTGAAATATGATGTATGTTTTTGTTTCTTCTATCTGCAGATTCAATCTTCCATCTACTGGTTCATTCCCTGGGCCAGGCGAAACCCAGGAGGGTGTGGCAGGGACCCAAGTAGTTGGGCCATCTGCTGCTGCTTTTCCCAGGCCATCGGCAGGGAGCTGGATCATAAGAGGAGCAGCTGGGACATGAACTGCTGTCCATCTGGAATGCTGGTGTTTCGGGCAGCAGCCTTACTTGCCATTCCATAATGCTGGGCCCAACTGTTGAGTTTTTTGATGTCCTCCTAAGTTTTTTGCTTTGGGTATCACTGGACTCATTCCTGAACTTCCCTGTCTTCTTGGGTTGAATCATACCAGTGGCCAGTGTGGCCTGGTGGGGCATGGTGGCTGAGAAATTTTACTGCAGCCCATCCCCGCCTTGTGGCTCAGTTGGATTTTTCTCTTCCTGGGGATCAGATGGGTGGTCTGGGCCCAGAATGTTCATGTGGGTGCCTTTCTCTCATGTATCTGAGTTTGTGCAGAAGCCATCGGGTTTGTAATCAGGTGCTATATAAGAATGGAATAAAGATACTTGTTTAGGACATAGTTTTCCCCATCAAAATGGTTATTTCATTTCAATCTCATATAGATTAGAAAGCTACCATTCATCCCAGTGATACCTAACAGGAAATTCTGAACCAAAGGATGAGGACAGGGAAGAAATTTATTTGAAGTCACACAGAATCTCGTCAAGATTGGCTTTAAATTCAATGTCTTTAAACTCACAGCTAATGGCTTAGGATAACTATTGCTGGCAATGACTGCAGAATGACGGATTCTATACTCAGTGTCTTCTTAGGTGCGCTGTGTCATTTCATCCTTGCAACAGTCTCAGGCTGGAACTATTCTTCTTACATCTCAAAGTAGAAAACTGGCACTTAGAGAAATTAAACAACTTTCCCAAGACTACCCAGTGGTAATGGTGGAATCTAGATCTTTCAGACTCAAAAGTCTGGTTCTTATTAATTGTTCTGCCCACCTTGCCTTCTACAGTCCACTCACTGGAAAAATAAATCAGTTTCCTTTCTTTCATAGAGCATGCTGATAACAGTGTCTTCCACATTAAGAGACTGAAAAAAAAAATGCTTTAGTTCTTCCACTGAAGTTACAGTTTCCCTGCTTTGTGGGTTTTTTTTTTTTTCCAGATTACAATGAAAAAGCCCTCAGTGTCTAAATTAAAGCAAAGTCAAGTTCTTTTCCTTTCCCATGTCACAGTCTTCACAATACATTTTATCTAGAGTTCGGAAGCCAAGGTTCATCAGACCAGCTGCCTCTGATCTGGTTTCTACAAGTGTAGATGGAGTAAAACAGAGAGCAATTTGCTATAAAAGTTTTTGGGATGGGTTGAGGGATAGGAAGTGCTGAAGAATTCACACTCATCTGGCAACAACAGGGAGCCCTGTCTGTTAACCTGAAAACGCTGGGCCTAGAACCTACAAAGCATTCTTTGCTGGCTCCCCTCTGAACGCTATATGGACCCTGGGAGGATTTCCTAACAGATGTGGTCCAGTCATTCTCCTCTGGGAAGGCTTTCCCCCTGACCTCCAAACCCCACTGGGGGCTTGCCCTTGGGTGGTTGTCCAACCATGGTTCAAGTGCATAGTCATGGCCTATTTGTTGGTCATCTGGTTCAGAGAACATGGTGCCTTGGGAACAGCCTCTTGTGGACACCTTGGCCTTGTGAAGTTAAGAGAAGGAGGCACCTGATCCGGGGAGCTTTTTAGCTAACCTGGCTGTTTCATGGACTTGGGATCAAGAACCCAGCAGCCTGTATCCAAGGGTAGTTATATAAGAGAATCTCCAAGAGGGGACAGGACATGGTTTGCTACAAATAAATAATGCAGAAAGGCTACACTCACTCGTGCCACAGCTGGGAAGCAACTATGAGCAATGAATTTCTCATGCTAACAAATCCAAGCTCTTTGCAAAACAGATGCTGAGCCCTGGAACTGGCACTGGATCTCCCCTGGCAGGAACCGCAAAGGTTCAGAGATGGAAGGGTATCTAGAGACCATTTGTTCATAAACACAGCTGAAGGCTAGCAACCTGCTTTCAGGCTGTGCCTGGGCTGCACGGACGGATCCCTGCCATGCAGCGTTGCCATGAGGAAGAAGGCAGACATGTGAGACTTCTACAGCCCACGCTCTAGAGAAATAATTAAACAGTTTTTCTTAACCTCTTGAACTTTTCATTTATTATTGCCATCCATTATGTCTGCCTTCTCAAATCACAGAATCCTGAAACTGAGCTCTGGGGTCAAGGGTTTATTGTTTAATGGAGATAGAACATTTTGTAAATTGCACAAAGTCACAATGTTTATAATAGAAGCTTCTGGTGTACTGAATCTTTTCCATTTAACAAACAGTGAGCTTTGACATGTGTTCTTCCTACATAGCAAGAAATCTGGGGTAAGTGCAGTACTGGCATGAATGCGTTACCAAATCCTTCCTGTAAACCAAGTGACATCTGCAGTCAAATAAAAACATTCCTTCCACCAAATACCAGGAAATGCTAAAAGTATCACTATTCTTCTAAGGTCATGCTAAAATGAAGTTCTGGCTTTGAGAACACAGAGTAAAGACGAAGAAGGCCAACATTTTTGTCCAATACACATTTGCTGCTACAAGTCCTTGGGGATAACCTCCTGTTTCAAATACGAACATGTGTATAGAGAATTTTTCCTAGGATTTAACCTTCAAATGAGAAGTGTAAATATTTTAAGAAAATGTACTAATGTTAAAAAATATCCATGTTGTCTTTGTTTTTACTAGAATTTGTACTTTCAAGTCAGAAAAGGATTTGCTTGAAACAAAGCAAACATTCTCAAAAAATGTACCCAGCCAAAATAACCAATGTATAAATACCTAGGATTAACAAAATACGAAATATTCCTTAGTACAGAAACTTAACCAAGCATTGGTAAGACCTTGAGAAATTATAGGAAAGGATGTCTTACACTTAAAATTGTAAAGGTCTAATCAATATTTTTAAAGGAAGCCAATATTTGTGTAATATATTACACATTCCCTTGAATTTGTGTCTATGCGTAGGGGTAGGGAGAGGACTTTATTACGTAAATGCTGCATTAAATCTTTTATAATGTAAATGGAGTTGATAAAAAATGCAAGAAGTGGCTTGTCATGTGTGATGAACATAATTATTTTCTTAAGGATTAATAATTGGTTCATAGCACAAGACTTACTTTTGGTTCTTTTTTATGAGATAAAAAACATGCACAATCCTTACATTTTACATTTGTAATGATTCAGGCAGAGTGTGTTGCACAGTTCTCCCTTCCTAAGCTGTCCTGTGCGATAGTCACTCATTCCCCCCCCCCCCCCCCTTATTGTCTAAGTCTGAAAGAATGCTGTAGCATTTATGTTGGTTTCAATGGACTTGGTTGCTAACTATGGGCCAGGCAAGGTCATTCATTATTGGCCAGCAGATGTCACTGTGGGTTTGGGTGGTAACCCAACTGATCACAGAAAAGAATGACAGAAGAGGATGACAGAGGGGAGAAGGGGAATTACACGGAGAGAAAAGAAAAAGTTAATTAAAAATCCTTTTGTGTTTCTATAGATCCTATCTTTAGGATCACAGAATTTTTTGTTCCATCTTTCTAGTTCCTGTTGGTCTAGAAATGAATTCCCTTGCATGAGACCTGTTGATTCAGAGTTAGTCACTGAAGACAACTTTGGTACATAAAATAGAAATGGGGATGAGCAAAATTGAGAAGCAGGTTCCCAAGGCCTGTTCCTAATCACTCAGTGTGTCCTGGATATCTGCCTTTTTAAATCAGAGGCACCTTTTCTTAACTCAGAAATGTTCAGAGTTTCCAACTTTTTGGTGGGTCACAGACTCGGGGTCCAGGCTAAGATTTTGGTCATCTCTAACCTCAGTGGTGAAATAAATCCTACTGTTTCATTACATTAAGGGGCATCTTGGCCTGGAAAGTTGTTCTTGTATCTCTGAAAGATCTGGATTGTTCATTTTCAACAAAGCTAGCCTATTCAAGTCATATATCTTTCTGAGTACATTGTAGTACTTAATAAATAAAACTTCAATTGGTAAAATTAACACATATTTCTTGAACATCTGTCAACTTTAAGAATGGATGGCCATAAAAACTCCCTTCATAGTGAGGAATTCGCAGCTGGCCTAATTTGAATAGCAGGCTGTAAATTGATTTCTTTTTTGGCTTGATATATGAAAACAACATCCATGTTGTTGGTGCAGAGAGCAGGCAATTTGTTAAAAGATGCATGGCTTGACTGCTCCAAGTAAGTCTTAACATGTGTAAAACATCTTAATTTTAGTCAAGTTCTGAAGAAAACAAAGCAGAAAAAGGTCATAAGAAAGACAGAAATGGTTCTACATTCTGGAGAGCTTTTGTGCCACTGGAACTTTCTAGCATAGACCCTGTGCCACCTGCTTCAGATCATGGACCACCATCTCATCAGGAGGCCACTGAGCCTCCTTCTAGGAGGCTGAACCCAAGAGAGTTACAGACAAAAAAGAATTTCTGCTTTCACAGACATGATATTAGTCAGCATTTCATCACTACAATAAAATACCAAAGACAAGCTACTTATGAAGGGAGGAGGTTTATTTTGGCTCTTGGTTTTGGAGGTTCAGAGTGCAAGATTTGGCAGGTCCCCTTGGTTGGGCAGCTAGTGAGGCCAGAGGATGGCAATAGTAAAGTGCATGAGGAGAATGGAACACAGAACGATCCAGGGAAGAGAAAGAGAAGAGCAGGGCCCAGCTGTCCGGTTTCTGTAACCGACCCTCTCGGGAGAACTACCTCCTGAAGACATGCCACAAAGAATCTCCTGCTATGCCCACCTCCCAAACACCACAACTGGATTAAGTTTCCATGCTCTCAGCACCATTAACAGGACTGTGGGGATTAAACATCTGCCTGAGTTTGGGAGCTCTCTCCTTTCCAAACCATAGCATTTTGTTGCTGGCTGCCAGAAAGTCATGTCTTCACATACAGCATACAATCATTCCATCACCAATAGTCCCAAACTCTTAACTCAGTCCAACAAAATTAATTCAAAGGTCCAAAATTTCATGAGACTCAAGGCAAACTCCAGCTGCAAGCCTATAAAACAAATCCAAGTTGTATACTTTCGAGATACAATGTCAGAGCAAGTACAAGGTGTACATTTCCATTTCAAAAAGAAGTCAGAGTTAAGTAGAAAGAATTCATTGGACCAAAGCAAGACTAAAACCCAACAGGGCATGCATTAAGTTCTAAAGCTCCATGGCTGGAACCCTGGGGTCAGTGGCACAGGAGATGACCATCCAAGAACTTGGGTATCCTCATCCCTCTGGCTTTGCTGATTACAACCCATGCTTCCATTCCCATAGGCTGGAGTATCATCTTTGCCCCTATGGCTGCTCTACCTGGCTCGTGGACATCTGCAGCTTTCTGAGGCTTGTACAGCACACTGCTTACAGCTTTCCCTGGTAGGCAGCTTCACTCTCATAGCTCTATCAGAGACTCCATGCAGGGGCTCCCAGCCTGTGGCACAACTTTGTTATACCTCCTAGATTATCCTTTGCAATCTGAGTGGAAGCTGCCATGACCCTATGACTCTCCCAATTCTGCAAGCCTTCAAATCCAGCAACACAGGGATGGCGACCGTCCACCACCAGCACAAGTCACATCTGGCCCTGCGGGAGTCACAGCTATACCCTGCCTCTGAATGCAGGCAAGTGCATCCCAGGTGGTCTTGCATAAGCGCCCTTCTAGACCTCTGGGCCTATGACAGGGAGGACAGCTCCGAGGATCTCTGAAACGCCTTGAGGGGCTTCCGTCTCAGCTTAGGGCATGGTTCCCTTTTAGCTGCGCTAACCTCTTCTCAAACACATTTTTACTTTCTCCCTTCTCTGGACAAGGCTGGGAATTTTTCAAGTCTTTCTGCTCTGGCCTTTTTGCTCCCAAGCCTCACTGTGACACTAACAGCAGCCAGCAACACCCATGCTGCAGCCTGAATGCTATGCTGCCTTGAATTTCTGCCACCAGACAAACCAATCCCTCATCTGAAGGTTGACCTCTCAGAAAATATCAGAACAAGGACCCTATTTAGCCAAGACCTCTGCCACAGAGTAACAGGGCAGCCTTTAGCCCAACTTCCAATAGCATCCTCATTTCCATCAGAAATCTCATCCATATGGTCCTTACTGTCTGCGCTTCTATTGGTCTCCTAAGCCCTCACCTGAATTGCTTAGAGCATTCTCAACTTTCTTCTCTGGTCTGCTCCTCTAAACTCTTCTTGCCTCTCAGGTGACCAATATCTGAAGCTGCCTGCATTTATGTAGGTCCATTCATGTAGGTCTCAATCTTTGGCACTAATTTTCTACATTCAACAGCCTGTACTTTCTACATTATTTTAATTTCCTCAGCTATTTATTTATTTAAAAGTCAGAGTTACACAGAGAGAGAGAGAGAGAGAGAGAGAGAGAGAGAGAAAGGTCTTCCATCCAATGGTTCTCTCCCCAATTGGCCGCAGCAGCCGGAGCTGCACCGATCCAAAGCCAGGAGCCAGGAGCTTCCTCCAGGTCTCCCACGTAGGTGCAGGGGCCCAAGGACTTGGGCCATCTTCTACTGCTTCCCCAGGCCATAGCAGAGAGCTGGATCGGAAGTGAAGCAGCCAGGTCTCGAACTGGTGCCCATATGGGATGCCAGTGCTTCAGGCCAGGGTGTTAACCCACTGCACCACAGTGCTGGCCCTCCATTCACAAAGATAAATGATTTCAGAATTGGTCCCATGGAAAATAATACAAGGGATGGCTTTTAACTCTTTAATCAAAGTTCTTCAGATGATCCATAAATTTATATACACTATGATACAGCAAAAATTTTGAAATGACATTAGAAGAATTTAATTTTGGCAGAAAAGATTTTTAAGATCTACATACATGCGAGTTCTTCAAAAAGTTCATGAAAAAATGTTACAAAAAACTATGCATCAATTTCATTTTTTTTTTTTGCATCTTTTCATTATACTTTTTCAATAACTTTGTAAAGTACCCTTGTAAATGTCCCTTTCCCAGTTTTGAGGAGGTTATTTCCCTCATGTAAAAGAATGTGTCATTAATGTAATATACCATTTTGTCTGGTCCTCAGAGATTTAGATTGGCGTTTGCTTAGGATTTCTCGCAGAACGTGTAGGAATTGTAGCAACAGGCACTACAAGCACAAGCAACTGATGGGCGTGGACTGAGAAGAGGAGAAAGATGGTAAGGTACAAAAATATTTATCCAGGATAACACGGCATTCACAGAATGTTCTTTTCACTTAGATGTATGCATCTGTGAGAAACAGAATCCTTGGCTGCTGGTTTATCCTTTGGAATAATGCCCTACCATTTCTATGACAACTTCTCGGACTGGCAAAACGTAATAGTGATCACAATTGCCCTTGTCTTCTGTGTCTCCTGTTGAGCTCTAACAACATTGGACTGGGTATTTTGCGTGCGTGTGTGTGTGTGTGTGTATGCACGCACGCATATATGTCTTCTGAACTAGGGTCTAATTTCTCTAGGACAGGAATTGCATGTTACAATATACCTCAAGTCTCTTAAACTTATGCCTTGGTGTAAAGCATTTGGTGTGAGTTCAATGAATCGTTGTTGAGTGAATGAAAATTATAAAGGGTACTTTTGTTTGGCAAGCACTGGTATTGCTAGATCACTTTAATGCAGTCCATATAAATAATTCACTTCTTGTGGTTCCATATCCTGATGTGAAAATTGTGCATTTACTGTGTTTTCATAGATATTAATGGGTGCTATTAAAAACAGAAATTGTTTCTAGGTTGGTGGTCTTAGGCCTGGTACTGAATGAAAAGGACTTGAGGTAAATGTTAATTATGAAAAGAATAAAACTCTATGCATTGCTTTGTTAAACTTTAGCAGTTCCTGCACATGATTTTTCCAATTTATTTTACAGAGAACAAAAAGACACTAATTTTCTTTAATTTCAATATTAAATATGAAAAAAGAAAAGAGACTGCAAAAGGGAAAGAACCAACAAATCTGTCATTGTGATACTCCCCTTCATTAACTTCCAATGTTTTGCTTAAAAATATAACCAGTCAATATGATGACCTAACTGAAAAATTTTAGAAATAAATATTATATTTATGCTTTGGTACATCAGGTTTAGTTATTATGAGCCATACGATATGTTGTTTCTATAGGGAAGACATTTTTAGAAGTTATTTAAAGAATTATAGAATGGAGCAAATCAAATCATTACTTATACTTTTTTTTTTTAGGAATGACAATGTCAGGAAAATGTGCAAAAAGACTAATGTTTATGTATAATGATTTCATTATCATATTTCTGCTCTCTTTGTCATCCAGGGTAAACTCTAAGGACATGTCATGAATTCCTGAGCCACAATAAATCTGAGCATGTCAGACTCTGTGTGTGGGTAAAATGGATAATTTTCTGACCTTTGGTAAGCTTTCACCAGAGCAAAGGAAGTCCCTCAACATAATGTTTCCCCACTACAAAATCTGGCAGGATGCCAAAGTATGCCCTTTGGCAAATCTCCAGTCTGGATGGTTTTCCTGTAGCTAGAAGACATTCATGAATCTGCCTGATGCTGTGAGGGATTTTTTTTTCTTCAGAAAATCTTCTGGAAAGACCTTTGCAACGTGTAGCCTGCTGAGGGAGATGTGAGAACACATTAATCACGGGTTTCTTCAAAAGAAACTCGGGCCTGTCCTGCTCTAATTCAACAAGCCCATCTTCCCACTCAGGGTGAGCCCCGAGACTCACAAAAGGCAGAAGGCAGCAATCGAGCTGAAAACTGAGGCCACAGCAAACTAAAATTACAGGGATTTTTTGGCCTTGGAGAGGAAGTTTAGCCATCATTAGCTTTACTTCTGAAGGACAAAACTGATAGCAAATATATTGTTATTTTCTAAGCTGTAGTCCAAATCTCTAATTACTTCTAACACTGTTTATAACTCAACTCATTTTCTAAAAATTATTTATTTGATTTGAGAGGCAGAGAGATACAGAGACACAGAAACACAGATGGAAAGTGAGGTCCCAACCACTGATGCACTCCTCTAGGGTCTGCAATGGCTGGGCTGGACCAGTCTGAGACATGAAACTTGGAACTCAACCCAGCTCTCCCATGTGGATGGGCAGGAACCTAATTGCCTAAACCAACATCTGTTGTCTCCCAGATTTCACGTTAGCAGGAAGCTAGAACTAGGAGCAGGGCTGGGACTCTGACCTAGGTGCTCTGATATGGGACACCGGCATTGCAATTCACACATTGACCACTAGGTCAAATGCCCTCTCGTTTTCACTTTAAATCCTCCTAAGAACAATCTTAGAGAAGCAACTTGGTTAAACTAGAACTAAGTAACCTTAGATATGAAGTCTATTTCCCTTTCACCTTTACTTCACTTCTGCTATCAACTGGCCCTACACTTTTTGAAAGGAGTAGTTTGGTTATTAGCTTCCCAGCACCCTTTCCAGAAGTTTCCATGTCTCTAACGAGTATCCAGTATGTGACCTCTTTCCTTTCGACACAGAAAGAAAAAAAAGGAAAGACCTCTCATATTTGGGTGCTATTTCAGCCTTCTGATGGGACTAGGACACTGCAGGCACCTTTAAGATGGCAGACCCAAATAAAATACAAAGACCCACAAATGAATTATTAGGCTAGAATAGACCTACTTCTGGAGAAGATAAAATGGGAGTAAGTACTGCAAAAAGAATACTAGAATGTTTCTAAAGACTCAGGTTTCTGGGTAGTTGAGACTGGCTGGGACATTTCCAGAAGATGATCACAAATCTGTATTCTTTCAGAGGCAAAGGGATACAGACAGACAGAACCACAGATGGAAAGATATGGTGTCATCTTCTATCATTCCACATAGTTACTCTGCCATCTTGCTAATCTACATGACTTGCTTTGCTTCTGTCCAATGTCAATCCCTCAGCTTTGAACATGCTTAGGAACTGTGTCTGAACCCAATTCAACCTTTGGAGCCCATTTAAATGCATCACTGCCATCTCAAGCCTTTTTTTATTCCCCTTCTCGGGTCTCCCAACTATTAATGCTCTTTGGGTGATTCCAATGGTGCTGACGTATTTTGTGTATACAACCCAGTGGCAAGTTTTCTTGACACTGGGAACCATTTCTCATTTCTGTCATTTCTGCAGTACAGATTGCTCAGCTAGCATTAGATTAGAACTTGAAATTACTGAAGCAACTTTGTGGCATAGACGCTTAAGCCACTGACTACAGCACCAGCATCCCATATGGGCGCCAGTTCAAATCCCTGCTGTTCCACTTCTGACCCAGCTCTCTGCTCATGGCCTGAAAGCAGTGGAGGATGGCTCAAGTTCTGGGGCCCCTGAACCCATGTGAGAGGCCTGGAAGAAGCTCCTGTTTCCTGGTTTCAACCGAGCTCAGCCCTAACCATTAAGACCATTTGGGGAGGGAACCAGTGGATGGAGGATCTTTCTCTCCCTCCTTGCCTCCCTCTCTGCCTTTCAAATAAATAAATCCTTAAAAAATAATAATTTTAGAAATCCTTAAAATTACCCTACATGGTAGTAATGAAATGATCAGAGTTCTTCTTTAACCATGAGCAATCTTGGAGAGAACATGAATTCTTTTATTCCCTTTAATCATTAACTATTCATTTGTTTATTCATGCTTTCAAAAACCATTTGATTGACTTTTAAGGACAGAACTTGGTTAGAGGCCAAAAGGGCTAAGACTGTAATTAAAATTACGTTGACAAACTCTGTAAATTGTATAAATATTGCGGATAACATTTTAACAAAGAGGAGAAGCAGCTACCATTACTAATTGCTTCTGGCATCTCTGTGACTCAGGAGCTGTCAGAACTACCTTCTCTTGCTTACCTACTTTGGTGGATGCTGGACTGTACTGCCCCAATCTCCCTTTAGGAATAAGAGGCTTGCCATCTTGGGTGCTGGGAGTGCCTTAGGCAGACATCCTCAGATGTGAGTTCTCATTAGTGACCATCATCTCTCTTCCCAAACTGGTCCACATCCAACTTTTGATATCAGAAAATAAAGGCCAGACTTTCTTATTCCAATTCAAGGTAAGCCTTTGGGATGAACCCATCTTCAGAACTCTCTGCAGGTTTCAAAGGCTTCTACTGGGACTGTGTGGCTCATCTACTCCCTCGATCCAGTCCTGCTCCCTTCTCTCCTCTTGCCTCTCCTGCCCTCAGTAGCACTCCCTAAGACCCTTCTCACAGACCACTACCCCAGGCTACCCACCTTGGCTCCCTGCTCTGTTCCAGGTTACTGTCACTCTCAGTGTGAAGAGTCATTCTACCAGATCCAGCCCTGCTGAACTCCCACCAGCCAGGCAAGATGTGGCCTTCCCCAGAACTACAGCTGGGACACTGCCAGGTGTTCTAAGTTAGGAAGGCATGGAAGGAGCAACTTGAGGAGTCAAAGAGGCAAAGAAAGCACCAGGTGATACCAATTATAAGGGGCAGCATCAGGATCAAGTAGGCAAAACAGGCAGGAAGAAGATGATGATGGAGGCAACCAGGTTGTTAGACAACAGTGGGAAAAAAACATGGCAACAGTATGGGTGAGCAGTGTGGTTTTACAGGCATGGGAGACCTAACTGACAGGAGAACGACTTCAAAAAGGTGGCTGCCTCTCTTTTCCATTCTGAAATAGCTTGTGACATTAACCAGAGTTAATTCACCATAGAAGAAATGATTGGCAAGAGGAGGAATGGCCCGTGGGATGAGAAACGTAAAGCCTGAAGCTGCTTGAGAGGATTTATTTAAAAGCCAGCAAGGTGAGTCCCTGCAAAGGATCTAACCTCTTAAGGTAAAGAATAAGGTAGGCTTTAGCCTGAATTATGTGAAATTGCCAATATCTGACCTACAAAATGAGAATTTCATACAGTGCCAATGAATCGTTTTTGGTTTGACCTCCGTCTTCCCTCACTAGAATGTAAATACTATTTTGTTCAATTCTGTATCACAATACCCATAACTGTGTCTAGCAGACATGTACTTAGTGAAAGTCTTGAGTAAAGTAATTAAGAAATGAATTACTTAGTTCCCATATTTAGCCATAATTACTGTATTACTTAGGACTCCTTCAATTATACATAAGAGAACCCAATTTACATTAGTTAAGCCAAGAATGCAGTTGGAAATTCCAAGGTATCTGGTTTCAGACACTACTAGATCCATAGGCTTGAATGATGTCTTGATTTGGTCTCTTGCCTTTGTTCAAGTGGTTTTGGGGAGTCTATACCAGCATTGTGCTCGGCCAGGTTCTCTCAGTGTGATGCCTCCTAGTACCTCCAAGTTTTCAGTGACCAGCTCAGCAAGCTCTAGAGAAAAGCTAAGGGCTGCTTCCCACTAGTTCAAATTGCAGTCTATTTTGACAATGTCTGAAGAATTAAGGCAGGGGCTCAGATCCATCTTAATCAGTTGGATCTGAGAATCCAAGAGATGGTGGTTCCCTGAAGGGGGATCCAAAATAATAATATCAGATCCTTCCCCAACCCTTACCTGCCAGGCATTATTCTAAAGGGGAGCCCTCAACAGTCCTATCAAGGGAATGTTATTATTTATTTCTATTTTATACTTGAGTAAAGTGGAGAACAGAGAGGCTAACCAACCAGCTTAAGTTCACATAGCTGGGAAGACAGGGTCAGGATTAAACAAGAACAGTCCATTCCCTTAACCCCTACACCTGCTACTTGTAGAGGAGTTTAGGGGTAAAGGATAGTGTACCTGTCCATTCTACTGTCCCATTCAGTTAAAGGACCCGTAGGAAATGGTCCACTTGTTGTTAGCAAGTAGCCAGGGAGAGTTTTCCTTAGATTCTATTCCAGAAGTGGTTTTCTGGCTGATAAGAAAGAGATGTCCCACAACCCCTAGTTTTTTTCATTCTCCCAGGTCCTTTTCCCCACCAGCTTGACGACTTCTGAGTCAATCTGACTCCACTGAATACAAGATTCAGAGCATCTTCACTGCACTCAAAGAACACTCTGTGGTTGCTTATAACTATTAGTAAACTAAATATTGGCATTTGATTATACGTAGGTCCCTTCTCGCTTTAACAGTCCGGCAGCTCTGGGATACATCCGAGTTACTCACACTCCAGTGGATCCTGTGGATGCTGGAGTTGAGTCCCTGGATAAATGACATTGTTGTCTTTCCTCCCTCCAATGCCTGACCCATCTTTTTGAGAGTAACTTATCAAGGGTCACATCTAACAATAGATAGAGTAGTGGAGGCCCATATATTTCCCCTTAAAAATGGGAAACCATTGCTTGGCTGATTGGAGTTCTGGGGGAATCAGAGAAAATAAAGGGCTGAAAGTCAAACCTCTTCCCTGAGTGCAAGGGACTGTCTTTGATATAGAATGTCTTATCAACTTTATTTCCTGTACAAAGGGCGTGAAATTTGATGAAGGATTCAGGTAAAGCTTCTACTGAATGGAATAGTTGGAAATAATAAACTAGATTTACATATAGAAACATGCCTAGATCTTAGAGTATTGAGTGGGAAAGTAACAAACAGGAGATACTTGTACAATATTATTAATGTAAATTAGAAACAGGTACTGCACAAAACAACTGAATTCTTCAAGGGCACACAGATATCCAAGGACATATGAGTGTGCTTCAAGAAGCTCATTGAGAATGACTTATAAGCTAAGTTGATTTGTGAAATCCATGCATACAAGTGGTCTTCAAAAAGTGCATGGAAATGTGTATCATGAAAACTATACATGAACTTCTAGATTTTTGTACCTAAATAAACTTTCAATTTCATTTTCCATGAATTTTTTGAAGTCCCTTGGTACAGTAACACACTAGAGGGGCTACCTATGGGGACAGAATTGGGAGTAGGGTTGAAGTATGATGAGGGAAAATAATCCAATTTTTTTAAAAAATGAGGGTTTTGTAATGACAGGAAGGAGACACAATTTGAGGACCATGGTGAGTCAAAATATTCTACAATAGAGGTCCAAAGAAGTCATCAAGAAAAGTAGAAGTGAGGAACATTTAGCTAGGCTCCCACCACTAACTCTGATGTTGGATACTCTGGAGTAGTCAGTACCTGGTTTGTGATACCCTATCTTCCCTCTGAGACAGAGGCAAGAAAATGGGAACCATGGAGAAAATGGAGTGCACACAGGAAGTGACTGTGCAACATGAGACCAATGCAGGCAAGTCCAGACTGAAGTGGATTCCGTGTCTGTCACCTTTCAGTCCTGGAGTTCCATGTTACAAAAGTGAGGCGGTCTAATCCACAGGTGGGGACTGTCTGGCCAGTGGGCCATATAAAGCCCACAGAATCATTTGTTCTGACCCTGCCAAAGCAACCACAGGTGGGACTTGAAATTCAATAAATCTATGGCAGAGTAATTTTTAAGTTGATAATTTTGCATGGCCCATGAATCATGTTATAAAAATCCAAAGGACTTTGGCAGGAAAAACGTTCCCCACAACTACAGGCTCTGTGACAGGCCCAAGAGTCCATGATTCTCCCTCTTAGAATCTCATCACTGGGGCTGGCACTGTGGCATAGTGGATAAAGATGCCATTTGCAATGCCGGCAACCCTTATGGGTGTCAGTTCGAGACCCAGCTACTCCACTTCCAGTCCAGCTC
This sequence comes from Sylvilagus floridanus, assembly GCA_949820135.1. Taxonomy (NCBI): domain Eukaryota; kingdom Metazoa; phylum Chordata; class Mammalia; order Lagomorpha; family Leporidae; genus Sylvilagus; species Sylvilagus floridanus. Next base: position 21,863,309 of record OX463239.1, on the reverse strand, counting down.
TCTGCTATGGCCTGGGAAAGCAGTAGAAGATGCCCCAAATTCTTGGGCCCCTGCACCCGCATGGGAAGACCTGGAAGAAACTCCTGGCTCCTGATCAGCGCAGCTCCAGCCATTGCAGCCAACTGGGGAGTGAACTAGCGAATGGAAGACTTCTCTCTCTCTCTCTCTCCTTTTCTCTCTGTGTAACTCTTTCAAATAAATAAATAAATCTTTAAAAAAACATCTCACACTGATGCAATATTGAATGCAGAAATGTGCCTAGAACACCTCTCACCGTGCACCCTTGTATTACTTGTGGCCTAACTAAGGAAACAGCCCACTGCCTGCCACTACCCATGGCAGTATACCTGAGAGCTTTTTCGGTTGTCTTCCTGTTACAGCCAAGCACACACACTTGCTCTGAGCCTTTAAAACATTTCTCCTTGGCTTTCTTTCTAAGGAAATATGAAGAGATAACAAAAAAATTGGCAAGTTCAAAGATGCCATTCTGGGGTTGTTCTGTCATTCTTTTGGGTGATTAATTGCCCAGGATAACCTGAAGAATAGGAAATAAAATAGAAGTAGACTTTGTGTAGGAATCATGTTAAAGTAAGCTCCTTTGTAAGTCTCAAAATACAAAAACCAAGAACATTCTGAGATAAAGTACAATTTTCTTTTCTTTTTTTTTTTTTTTTTTGACAGGCAGAGTGGACAGTGAGAGAGAGAGAGACAGAGAGAAAGGTCTTCCTTTTGCCGTTGGTTCACCCTCCAATGGCCGCCGCAGACGGCGCGCTGCGGCCGGCGCACCGCGCTCATCCGATGGCAGGAGCCAGGTGCCAGGTGCTTTTTCCTGGTCTCCCATGGGGTGCAGGGCCCAAGCACCTGGGCCATCCTCCACTGCACTCCTGGGCCACAGCAGAGGGCTGGCCTGGAAGAGGGGCAACCGGGACAGAATCCGGCGCCCCGACCGGGACTAGAACCCGGTGTGCCGGCGCCGCAAGGCGGAGGATTAGCCTGTTGAGCCACGGCGCCGGCCAAAGTACAATTTTCATCAAAGACATTTTTATTGGCAAAATATTGGAACTTCCCCCTCCTCATTTCTCCCTATGACATTAACATCTCTTGCCTAAGCAAATATGGGAATTTATTACACCCATAGCCAATGCTCAAAGGCTAATGAAAAGCAATATTAACGTGCAACACTTCTTTTTCTGACTCCCGCAGTCCTAAGAAGCCAGGGTGCACTTCCACCTCTCACAGGGATGGGTTTCAGTAAAGTCGAGACTCTCATGGAGTGTACTGTACAACATGACAATGTTACCCAAACAGGAAAAGCAAAGGTCCCAATGCTGAAGTGTACATCTGCATTCTACCCGATGAAGTAAGACTCTCATTAATTTTTTTCAGGATGTTTGTGTATATTTTCTACAGAATGACAGAGGTGTCCTCCTCCAGGCAATCATGCTATAGTGGCCGTGGTCATGTGGGCTGCTCTTTCCCCAAGGAAGATCCACCTCGCTATTGGTGATTACTGCAAAAGACCAGATGTTTTCCTTTAACCTCCTATTGGTTCTAATCTCCCTCAATCTTTGATCCCAGTCCCACTTGAAAGTAACCCCTCAATTAGCTCCTCTTGGGTGGTCCTCGTTGGAGATTTAGTTAATTCTAACTTCTTGTACAGTCTTTCCCCATGTGCTTCCACAGTAAAATTCTACCTTTCTAATTGCTAAGAGGAAAATTGTTAATCCTTTTGATTCAGGGTGCAGTGTAATAGCCTTAAAATTGGCAACTTAATTGAAAAACTCAGAAATTGCCGACTCCTTGTGGTAGTTCTTTAAGAGCGTTTCTCTGCCCATTCTTCATTTTTTTTCCAAAATAAAATGAAAGTTTTGATTTAAAGTGTCATTTCAAAAGAGTATCTCCTTGTTATCTCTCTAAGAATCTATGAATTTCATATATGGTCTCAGGTATTTTATTGATTGTCACAGATCAACTTAATGGGTTGTTATAAAAAAAAAAATACTCCCTGGAATACAGAAAGGACATGTGACACTGACTAATGAGAAATAGAACTTCTTCTCCTCTCCTTTCCCATTATGTAAGAATAAACAACTTAAATTGCTACTCTGAGATTCCAAAGACTCTCTAGGCTGCATATGTCAAATATCAGTGTGAGTTAGGAGATTGGGTTATTTTGCATTACGGCTGGTATGTATTAGTATTCTCTTGACTTCATTATCAAAAGCTAACCAAACAAGCTAGTTTTTTGAAAGAGACCTCCAATTTTGCTTTGGGTTCATAAAAGCAAATTCCTTTTAAAAATTCTGGGAATAGAAAGGTTTCTGGGTTCTTGGCATATTCCATTGATCTCACTTATGAATAGAGAAAAGGTCAAGGATTTTGCTTATTTGTTTTCCATAGGCACTCTAAATTTTCAAAGATTTGGAATCTTTTAAGGGACTTTTAAGAGACACTTAATTTGTTACAGATGCATTAACATATTGAATTTATGTGTAAGAATGAAGGCCAGGCAAAGGATATTGGGTTCATTATTTATTAGTAGAGCTAGTCAAAACTTCCCTGTTTTAACCGAGTAGTGGTTTGGCCCTTATTCAAGAAGCCATCTCTTAATATTGCTGTCCCCAGCAATTAATGTACACTGAGAGGGTGGGAGTGCCTTTCCCATGTGCAATCATACTGAACACTACACTCTGTGGATCTGTCCTTCCTCTCTCCAGACTGGACATGACACTTCCAGGTAATTATCTCAAAATGCGTGCTACTCCTGCTTTCCGCCCAACATGAAGCTCATTAGAGAGGCCTCGAAGGACGGGTGGGTGGGTCTGAGCCCTTTTCCCGGTCTGGCTTCATTTCCCATCATGTTCCCGGGCTTTCTTTCCCTGGCACACTGGCCTTTTTCCAGCACAACGGACACCCCACACTCCTTCCTCCTTGGTGGAAAACTCTTCCACAGAGTCTGGTGGATGACTGCTGCTGATCTCTGCCTCCCCCACACAACCTTCCTTTCCTGACTGTGTCCTATCCGGCTATCGGAAGCTCTTGCGGTACCAGGTTCCTCCCATCAGTTTCAAATTTACACTTATTTATGTTTTATTTGATGGTCTTTCTACTCCACTATTTTGAGAGCTCCATGAAGGCAGAGATGGGTTAACTTCTGGCCACCCACTTGACTTGAGCACTTAAGAACGTGCTTGGTAGTCAGTATTCAATAAATATCTGTGGGATTAACGAGCAAATGACTGAACTAACAGCATAAAGATTCACTTTAGTTGCACTCAACACTTCTCCATACCAGGCCACCTCTGAACCCCTGCTTTAGGTGTACCTGCATCTCTCCTGTTGGATTGAGAAATTTCTATGGGGTCAAGTGTGGTTCTCAATGTATCTCTTGCTCAGTTCTCAACAGTGATAGGGATCAAGACCACATCCATGGGGTTGGAGAACAGAGAACACAGCAACAACGTCCCATCTTCTGCCTTTTTAGCTGAAATTTATTTAAAGAACTGGAGAAGAAACAGAGGTAGCACAAAAAGGCAAAGGCAGTCTGAGATGCATTAGGGAGTAGTATGCGGGCATTTGACCCTCAGTGACTCAACTGAATCTCAAAGCCTAGTTAGTGTGAAAAGTGCTTCTCTGAGCACAGGCCTGCAGTGGCCATCTTCACGCTTTATGCCCCTGACGGGGAGTGCATGTCCTGCCTCCACTAGAATCACAGCCGTCAAAAAGCACATGGCATCAGCTATGTAACTTACTCGACATAACCAGCTCTGCTCCCTAACGCTATCAACCAAAATGGAAAATTCAACTTTATGCCATGTTCCATTTACCTACCCACTTCCCAAATTTAGTTTTATGGACCTTCTGCCCCACACATTTTAAGTGTTTGGAGTTCCACTACAGTCTGAGGCCTATGTAGCACTTGGAGGCCCTGACCACACTGGCAGGGCTGCAAGGGCAGCTGTTGATAATACTCCTAAGTGACTTCCATTTCCATAACTGCTCACATCCCTGGGGGGCCCTGTTGGATTAGCTTAGGCAAAATCCAGTTTCTCTTTTAAACTTCAGAAACAGAAGCTATAATCCAGTATTAAAATGAGTTTCATAAAGTCATCCCACCTATTTTGCTACTATTTGGAATGTTTTAATGAACAATTGTCTTTAACACCAATTCTTTTTGGTAATTCAAAACAAGAATCCAATTTTGCTATGTCTTCTACCTACCTTGATCTGTGTAACATTTTGATTGCTTTATTGAATGAAGCTCAACTTTTATTGAAAAAGCACAACTCTTTTTTTAATTAAGAAAGGTTCATCTCCCTGCTGATAACGAATAAGGAAAAAACATAACCTTGCCAAGCTATTTCTTCTCTACTCATTTTACAAATGAGTCCCATGGTAAAAGAACCTTAGCCCCCATTTTCACCATGCTGCATATGATAGTGCTTTTAAAAGCATTTAAACATGGGCAATAATGTGTCTCAAAGACAGGAACTATTGATTTATAAAGTTAGGTGTGAATAAAATCTAAAGATAAATAGCATATTATTAAAAAGTGAAATAATATTATTTTGATTCATACCTGACAATTTTTCGAAAGAATGTTAAGCTCTTACATAAATATATGGCCTCCCCAGCTGTTCAAATAGTATGATTAATTAAATGGATTCTGTCTGAAAACCAACACTGGCTCTTGTTCTCAAATTGCAAATATGTCCAATGTAAAGGAAAATGGTAAAGTATTCCTATGGTATCTATTGCCTTTGAGCTAAAGGATTAATGTTGCCAAAATTCTGAACTATGCCTTATATGTATATTTGGGGGGGGGGGGGAAGGAGAGAGAAGGAGAGAGAGAGAAAGGGTGTTTTAAAAGGAGAGTTCTATAAGGAACTCTCCTATCTGGCAATTTCATCTGTTCAGAATAAAGCCAATCACCTATGAAATGTCAACCAAAAAGACTCACAATCTGGACAAAGGTGATCCAAGTCCATGAGTGGTAGTTCATGCATTTACATTTAGATTTAAGAAAATTATAGACCTTTGATTAGAATATTATTGTTTTTACTTTAGTACAAATCAAATAACTTGCCTGGAGGATAAATAACATGAAGGGGTTACCAAAGAAACTGCAGTGGTTGATGGGGACAGGAGAATGAAGGCCCTAATTCAGATTAGGGGGTCAAAGAAAGTTATTGGGTAGAAAGGAGATATTATTAGACATAATCTTTAGAAAAATTAATCTGAAGGGCACAGAATACATTGCAGAGGCTGGAAATCAAAAGCAGTTATCAGACTCTTACCTTGTTCCAGACTGTATGGTGTTAGTCCAGAAGAGTAGTAATATGGTTCTCCATAAGGGATGGAGAGAAAAATAAACTCTTAAGAGACTTAATAGATACGGCAGAAAAGAAATGGAATTCGTTTGGATTTGGAAAGAGAAAAATCAAAGCTGTCTTTAAAAATTCAAGTCTGTGATAACAGAAGCACTGTGCTGCTGACAGAATTAAGAAACGCAGGAGGATAAAGAGGATTGGGTGGGGGTGGAGGTGAACTCGAGGCTACAGGTTGAGGCATAGATACAACTTGCAGGAAGAGATGTCTACAAGGGGCTAGAAATGCAGAGTTGGATAGCTGCTATCAAAACCCATTACAGCTCCTGCCTACTGAGCACTCCCTCATGTGCTTCCATGGGTTTAACCTCATAGATAGCTCTCCCATTTTCTAAGCGCTATTTTCCCTCCGTTTTAAAAATTCATCTTTGTCTCAAGGATCTTTTAAAATTTTTGATTGACAATAATTATAGACATTTATGGGCTATAGTGTCACACTTCAATACATGCATACAGTGTATCCTGATCAAACCAGGGTCATCAACACGTGCCTTTTTCTGATGTTACTTTAGGATTGGGATGACTGGGGGCGTGGAGCGATCTCTTCAGTTTGGTCACACAATGTGCAAGAGGACACTGTGGACTATAGACTCCCCACCATGCTATGTCATGCTGGCAACTTATTTTGATTTGATTCTGGTTTGGTGCCCATAATCCAAACTTCTTCTATTTCCTTTACCCATCATAACCTCTAGTAATCACCATTCTATGGTAAGATGGAGGTTTTCTTTGTTGTTGTACTTTAACCTTCCAGATGAGGGAAAATCTGAATACTTGTGTTTCTGTGTCTGACTTACTGCACCTAACATCACGTTCCCCCATTCATTCATTTTGCTACAAATGACAAGATTTCATGTTATCTGATGATGGGTACTTTGGTTTATTCTTTATCTTGGCTGTTGTGAACAGCACTGCAGTAAACATGGTGGAGCAGATCTCTCTCTAGATGGATCAAGGACCTAAATTAAGTCCTGAAAATATGAAATTGCTACAAGAAAACATAAGAGAAACACATCAAGAATGCAGGCATTCATTTTTTGGGGGACGACTCCAAAAGCATGGGCAACAAAAGCAAAACTAGACAAGTGTGATTATATCAAACTCAGAAGGGTTTGTACAGCAAAAAGAAAAAAAAATAGAGTGAAGAGAAATCTTGATAGAATGGGAGAAACTATTTGCAAGCTACTTATCTGACATATGATTAATATCTAGAATGTATCGGGAACAAAAAAAACCCAACCAATCCAGTTAATAAATGAGCCAAGGACCTGAATAGTCAGTTCCCAAAAGAGGAGAAAAAATAGCCAACAAATACATGACCAAAAAAAAAAAAAAAAAAAGCTTAATATCATTAGTCATCAGGGCAATAGAAATCAAAGCGAGATATAACCTCACCCCTCTTACTATGGCTACTATCAGAAAGACAGAAAGTAACAAATTCTGGGGAGGATGTAGAGAAAGGGAGCTTTTATTCATTGCTGGATGGGAATGTAAATTAGTGAAGCCATATGAAAAACAGTATGGAGATTTCTTTAAAAAACTAGAAGCAGGGGCCAGCTAGCTCTGTGGCAAAGCGGGTAAAGCGTCCATCTACAGTGCCAGCATCCCATATGGACTCCAGTTCAAGTCCCAGCTGCTCCACTTTAATCCAGCTCTCTGCTATGGCCTGGGAAAGCAGTGGAAGATGGCCCAAGTCCTTGTGCCCCTGCACCCACGTGGGAGACCCAGGAGGAGCTCCAGGCTCCTGGCTTCAGATCAGTGCAGCCCTGGCAATTGTGGCCATTTGGGGAGTGAACCAGGTGGATGGAAGACCTCTCTCTCTCTCTCTCTCTGCCTCTCCATAATCCTGCCTTTCAAATAAATATTTTTTTTTTAAAAAAAGCTAGAAGTAGATCTTCCATATGCTCCAGCAGTCCCACTACTGGGTACATCCAAAAAATGTGAAATCATTATATCAACAAAAATTCATTTTTAATTCTTTAAAAATATAAAAGTAATATATAACCATTATAAAATTCAAACCATAGGTAAGCATGAAAAGTCAAAAGAAGTAGTGGTAGTAAATTAAGTAAATAATTTGTTTTTGTTTTTTAATGCTGTTTATAGTAAATTAGAAGCAGTTTTAAAGAGGAATTTGATAGCTTTAAAGAACAAAACATAAAAACGACAAGAATCAGAAAAATGAATTAAAATAAACAAAGACATCTCCAACAATGAACCTATAGCATTGTTGACTTCTCTAGGAGAGAAACCAGCTTTCTTGTTTTTACCAAAATTCTGACTTCTCATTCTATAAATATCCCAGTATGTAATTGAGGCTAAAACAATAGCAAGAAAAAGTGACATGATATTTAATGCAGTCTTTTGGGAAGGCAGACAAATCTAGATCCTACAGTACTGAAAACCCCAGATCTTCTGCACACTGGATTAAACTGTGATTTGATCAATCGAGTCAGGAAGGCCCCAGGAATTTTCTTTGATGGTTCTCTGCTGTTAGATTTCACGGTATGTCTGTAACAGGCTGGGTAGCAGACCTTCCTTCCCAGCAAGCGGGGACTGGCCAAGGTTGAAATTCTACTTGCAGGGACTGGCATCACAATAGGTATGGCTTTTATTCACTTTGAGGGCTCTAATTAAAGGGAAATTAGAATCAAAGTTTGAGATGAGTGCTGAGGTAGGCCCAGGAAATAAGGGAAGTTGCAAAGCCTCTAGTCCAAGAGTAATGGCTAGAAAAACACTAGGATCACAGCCGAGAGCTGCAGACAAGGAGTCATGGGGTTTCAGAGCAGAGACTGGAAACACTCCCAGAGGCAATGGGATCTAAAAGGTCTGAGACTTCTGGGACAAGGGGAGTCAAGCCTAAGGGCAAAAAGACAGTAATGGGGGCTAAATCCTCTAACTGCAGAAATGAGTCAATCTCATTAATACAAATCAAAGCGTCCAAAGAGGTTGCAGTGAGTGTGGAGAAATATTAGAAGGCGAGAAGCAGGATAAGTACATCTAAGTGTGTATGTATATGTCACATTTCATAAATATCAACATATACAAAGTAGAATAACACTAGCCAACTGTTCATTACTGTTCACCTTCAGTAATGTTCAAACACCAAAGAGAAGAGAGCTTAGATTAAAAACAAAATAGCTTTACTGAGGTATAACTGACAAAGAACTAGAAATACTTATTGTATTCAATCTGATATTCTAATTTGATATGACTAATGCAGACAGAATGAAAGCTTTCCTGCTAACATCATGAACTAGAAAGATGTCCAATTGCGCCACTCCTGTTTAATGCTGTGTTTGAAGTCCTAGCAAATACAATAAGGCAAGAAAAAGAAATAAAAGATACTCAAACAGGAAATGAATAAACTATACTTCATAGATGACAATGTCTATCTACAAAATCCTAAGGAGTCCACAAAACAGCTCCCAAAGCTCCTAAATGAACTAAGGAAGGTCACAAGCTAGAAGGTCAACATCCAAAAATCAGAGATTGTTTATACTCTAACAAAACAACAAGCAGACACTGAAATTGAAAAAAAAATTTAGAATAGCTTCTAAAAATTGGGCAGGGGGTGGTGCTGGGGTAGAGCAGGTAAAGCTACAACCTGTGGTGCTGGCTTCCCATATAGGTGCTGGTTCAATTCCTGGTTGCTCTACTTCTGATCCAGCTCCCTGCTAATGCACCTGGGAAAGCAGCGGAAGATAGCCCAAGTGCTTGGGCCCCAGCTACCCACGTGGGAGACACGGAAGAAGTTCCTGGCTCCTGGTTTCAGATTGGCCCAGCTCCAGCCATTGCAACCATTTGGAAAGTGAATCGGCAGATGGAGTATCTTTCTCTGTCTCTCCCTCTCCCTCTCTCTGTAATTCTATCTTTCAAATAAATAAATAAATAATTTTTAAAAAACCGAATGTTAGCAATTAAGCAAATAATTAAATAATCTAATAAAAGCACAAATAGATGATTTGAGCAAACATTTCACCAAAATGGATATGCATTTGGAAAATAAGCACAAAAACAGATATGCAACATCAGGAGTTGCTAGGAAAATGCAAGTTAAAAGCACAAGTTACCACTACATTCCAATTAGAATGACTAAAAAAGTTCTGAAAATAGTAAGTGCTCACAAATTCTTATATATTCCTGGTTAGAGTGCAAAATCGTAATACCTATTTTGGCAGTTTCTTACAAAGTTAAATGTAGGTCTTGTATATGATACAGCAATCCTACTTCTAGATAGTTAGCCCAAAGAAATAAAAATTTATTTTTGAACAGAAACTTCTACATAAATACTTAAAATAGCAGTATTCAAAATCACGAAGACCTAGAACCAACTCCCAAATACTTGAAGTACTAACAACAGTAAGTAACAAACTACTCAATATGAACAAATCTCAAATATATTATGCTAACTGAAAGAAACCAGCCTCCTAATGTTGAACACCATATGACTGTTTATATGACACTCTGATAAAAGCAAAGCTATAGGTTCTGAGAATAGATCAGTAATTGATGGAGTTTGGTGGATATAGCATTCTGACTACTGACAGGTAGTATGAGAAAATACATAGGGGTAGAATTATGTTGAATTCATTCGTGGTGGTGACTGCACAATCTATGCATTTGCTAAAGCCCATATAACTCTAAGTGTCCCCCTACACACAGAGAATTTTACAGAAGACAAATTTAAAATGGCAATAGCATTTTATTAATTTTTTTATTGAGTCAGGAATTTGGCAGGGCTTAGCCAGGATTACTCTTCTGCTCCATACGGTGTCAGCTCAACCAGGGCTGGAAAATTCAAGACAGCCTCACGAACATATCTGAGTCTTGGTGCCCACTACAAGCCAATATACTTTGTTTCTTCTCCATGTTGAATCTTTCTTCATGGCTTATTATCTTGCAGGGTCTCTCTCTTCATGCACCTTCTCTCTGCAGCAGGATAGCTTGAACTTGCACTTGGGAGCTGGATTCTGAGAATCAAAATGGAAGCTACAAGGCTGTGTAAAACTTGCTTTCAGAAGTTCTAGAATGTTACTTCCAGTCTTGTCCACAGTAAGGGAAGGGAAAATGACTTCTACCTTTTGATGAGAGGAGCAGCAAATCTCACTACAAAGGGGCACGGACACAAGCAATTCTGATTTCCTGGCAGGGTAATGGGAAGGAGAAGAGGAAACAGAAAGAATGAGGGTATTTCAACAAGTTCGTGGGAAATGTGCCTTATCATTTAATTCATTTCAAACAGAGAGAACAGCATATGCAAAGTTTCTCAAACAGCTGGAATAAGAGGAAAATAAAAAAAGACCACCATGGCTGATGATGCATGAAAAGAAGTTTCAAGAGGCCTGAGGTTGGAGCAGTAGAGCGAGACCACGTGGGACATGTAGGCTGTTGTTTTGAGTTTGATTATATTTTAAGTGCAGTGGGAAGCCATTGAAGGATTTCTAGCAAACAAGATCTGATATGGTTTGCTTCTTTTTTAAAAATTTATAGGCAGAGTTTTTGAAGATTTAAAGACAGAGTTATAGACAGAGAAAGGGAGAGATGGACAGAGAGGTCTTCCTCTAGTTCACTCCATAAATGGCTGCAATGGTTGGAGCTGGGCCGATCCGAAGCCAGGAACCTGGAGCTTCTTCCAGGTCACCCACATGGGTGCAGGGGCCCAAGGACTTGGGCCATCTTCCACTGTTTTCTCAAGCCATTAGCAGGGAGGTAGATGGGAAGTGAAGCAGCTGGGACTCGAACCAGTGCCCATATGGGATACTGGCATTGCAGGCGGAGTCTTAACCGTCTATGCCATTGTGATGGCCACATGATTTGCTTTTTCAAGTGGTGATGCTAGTTTCAGGGTCAACCCCAATATTTATTAATCAGTTCCCTAGAAAAAAAGCCATCTATTCCAAAGTAGCACAAGCGTGGCTTGCATAAAAAACACATCCTATTGCAGTGTAAAGTGAAAGAATCTAAATTACATGTCTGTACACACATTTCAACGCAAATCTGAGGGACTAACATGTATCACTTACACTGGTTTAAAGGAACACATGAGCATAATAAATGCTAGATCTATTCTTTTGAGTCCAGTGAAACCATGAATGAAGTTTGAATGTCCTTCGACGATTTGAGCTTTTCTTCCCCCCATAACTCAAGCTTTTAAACCACTTATAAAACTGAGATTAGATCAAGTCTATCTTGTGAGAGGGGAGTGACATACCATACAAGGTATGCTGTGGAGGCAGCCTCTTCTATCTTACAAGTGTATGGATGGAGGGAAGATTCAAATATAACAGAAGAAATGTGTCCCTGAGTTCTCCAAAGGATTTACACTGTGGGAATGACTATGAATGATCTGTGGGGAGGCAAAAGTATGACAACATATACGAAAGGAAAGCATGGAATTAGAGTCATGCTTGAGAATATGTTAGACAAATCAAAATCAATATAATTCACTAAGCATTTATTATGTGCTGAATATTGTAATAAGCTCTGGGAAATGGAAAAGAAATATTAGTCTAACATGATACAAAACAAATGTTACAGGGTGGAAAGTTAGGAGATGGGATTCTGGTCCCATCTCTGCCATAAACTTGTGGGAAGCTGAATAAGAAATTTATTGCCATGGGTTGAATGTGACTTGGCCTCTGAACTCACACAGGAGTTTAAACCCCAAAGTCTGATGTTAATGATACTAAGAGGGCGGAACCATAATCCAACTATGTTGATTAGAAGTGGGGCCTTTGGGAAATGATTAGATTGGATTAGGTCTTTAGGGTGGAGCCCACCATGATTGAATTCTGGTGGCTTTATAAAAAGAGAGAGAGAGAGAGAGAGAAACCCATTAGGCCAACACACATACTTCCTATCTCCTGCCATATGGTGCTCTGTGTCACCTTGGGACCTTGCCAGGAAGAGCACCATCACCAGAAGCTTCATCAATTGCACCTGCAGCAACCTCCAGAACCATGTGCTAAAATAGACCTCTTTTCTTTATAAAATTATTCTAATACAGGTATTCTGTGATAGTGGTATAGGACTGACATAATTGCCCTCTATGAATTTCTCCTTTCTAATATGTCTACTGCTTCCAGATATGATATATATATATTTTTTGACAGGCAGAGTGGACAGTGAGAGACAGAGAGACAGAGAGAAAGGTCTTCCTTTTGCCGTTGGTTCACCCTCCAATGGCCACCGCGCTGAGGCCAGCGCACCACGCTGATCTGATGGCAGGAGCCAGGTTCTTCTCCTGGTCTCCCATGGGGTGCAGGGCCCAAGCACTTGGGCCATCCTCCACTGCACTCCCTGGCCACAGCAGAAAGCTGGCCTGGAAGAGGGGCAACCGGGACAGAATCCGGCACCCCGACCGGGACTAGAACCTGGTGTGCCAGCACCGCAAGGCAGAGGATTAGCCTAGTGAGCCACGGCGTGGGCCCAGCTATGATATTTCATAAGCCCTTTATCCCACAAGACACACGTACTACCCCTGAGTTGATAACCTTCAATTGTTGGGGAGCAAGACAGATGGATGAAACTGAAGAAACAGATGTCAATTCAATTTCACTCATGTTTATTGAAAATATTTTCATCTGCAAGTCAAAATTATACTAAACTTTACAGTAAAAGGGTGGGCTGAAATACCCAGAGGCTAATTTTCTACTTCTATTTTTGTTTTCTTTCCGGCCAGAGAAAAGGATTCTTGTAGCTTAATTGAAATAGAATTTTTCTGGCAAATAGGATTACCAATATATTTTAGGAAGGAATAAACTGGAAGTAAACACTTTGACTTTTGAGAACAGGATTAATTGCTAAAAAATGGAACTCTGCAATAAGTTGAATGAAGGAGAAAATTCAATCGATGACCCCCTTCTCTCACTATCATTGTTAGCATTTTGGGGGTAAAAAATATAGATGTCCTCTTGTTTATGCCTCTTTGCTCAAATTTTTCTAGGCTTTTCTTGAGGTAGTGTGAGTTGAAGTAAATTTCATATTTATTATAAATTTTTTTAATGAGTGGGATATTTCACTGGTTATCGTATTATATTTTTGTACCTGCTTCTACTGCAGCAACTGTGGTCCAGTTGTCAGGTTTAAACTGGAAAATGTTCTTTCCACACCTATGGGTAGAGACACAGAGATGGAATTCACCTACCAACAAATCATGACTTGTATTAATTATAGCAAGGGTCAGTGTCAGCCACTGGTACAGCGAGCTGCATAAGACAGATGTGGCTCTTTTTATTTATTTGAAAGGCAGAGTTACAGGAAAGAGAGACAGAGAGAGAAAGAGAGCGAGTGAGTTTACTCCACAAATGGCTGCAATGGCCAGAGCTTGGCCCATCCCAAGCCATGAGCTAGAAGCATCCTCTGGGTCTCCCACATGGGTTCAGGGGCCCAAGCACTTGGGCCATCTTCTTTTGCTTTCCCAGGGAAAGCAAAACATTAACAGGAAGCTGGATGGGAGTGGAGCTGCCAGGTTTCAAACCAGCATCCATACAGGATGCTGGTGCTTCAGGCAGGTATAACCTGCTATGCCACAGTGCTGGTCCCTAGTTCTTCCTTTTAAGGATCTTACAGACTAGTGAGGGAGATAAAGAACAGACAGTCACGGAGCTGGTGTTGTGGCCTAGTGGGTTAAGCCACTGCCTGTGATGCCTGCATCCATATGGGCCCCTGTCCAGGTCCCAGCTGCTCCACTTACAATCCAGCCCCCTGATAACACACCTGGAAAAGCAGCGAAGATAGCCCAAGTATTTGGGCCTCTGCTACCCATTTAGGAGGCCCAGATGAAGCTCCTGGCTCCTCTCTTTGGCCTAGTCCAGCCCCGGCATTTGCAGTCATTTGGGAACTGACCAGTGGAAGGGAGACATCTCTCTCTGTAAGTCTGCCTTTGAAATAAAATAAATCAAACATGCAATCTCGATATAATGTGTGTAATAAAAGGCAAAAACAGGGAGCTAAGGTATATTCAATGGAAAGAGCTGACCTGAGCTGATTATGGCTTAAGGATGATGAGAAGACCGGTCACACTGGAGTGGGGGCTGGTTCGATGATAAAAAATTAACCTGGGCTAAATGGTGCTGTGGCATAACAGGTAAGGCTGATGCCTGCAGTGCTGGTATCCCATATGGGTGCCAGTTTGAGTCCCGGCTGCTTCACTTCTGATTCTGCTATGGCCTGGGAAAATGGTGGAAGATGGTCCAAATCCTTGAGCCCCTGCACCCATGTGGGAGACCTGGAAGAGGCTCCTGGCTCCTGGCTTTGGCACAGCTCTGGTCATTGTGGCCATCTGTGGAGTGAACCAGAGGATGGAAGACCTCTCTTTCTGCCTCTCTGTAACTCTGCCTTTCAAATAAAATAAATTTTAAAAAGAATTTGCCTGGATTTTGATCTCTAGGATATAACCTCTAGATCCTTGGAAATGCCTGAGTGATGGAAATGTCTTTGTTATTTATAATGCCCACTAGTACCACCAGCATGCCTGAGTTTATGCTAATGATGACAACTAGGATACAGGCTGTCTACTTTGGGTAGACCAATTACATACTTAGAACACTGCAATTTGACCCACATGATGTCAACTTGTGAAGTGCAGAGGGGAGGCTTCCTAGTGATTGAATACAATCATGTGGGCAACGATTCAGTCAGACCTACACAAAGAAACCCTAATAGAAACTATGGACATGAGTGGCTCAGGCGAGTTTTCTGGCCCGGGGATCCCAGAGTTTGTGGCTGATGGCCGAGTAGAGTCTTGTGGAATACTATGCTTCTAACCTGTGCAATTTGACCTAACTCCGGTAGCTAAGTGCTAGAACTTCATTGCAAGGCCAATAAGGGGAATCCCAGTTGACAAAACGGAGCCAGAACTGTGGAAGGTTGGGAAGCCAGGCACTAGAACTGGAGAGGGAACATGCTATGGTTTAGTAAATGACAATAGCTTTAATTTATTAAGTGCTTACAATGTGTCAGAAAGCATTTTGTGGGAATTTTCCCCTTTAATTTATTCTTTCTATCCTATGAGGTAGGAATCATTATTAATTACTTTATAGATGAATACTGAAAACAAAAGCACAAAACTAAACACAAACACTGGGCTCTTCACTGCTCTTAGATGTGCCCTCCTCGTGCTGTTGACCTTGAAAAAGGCATAACTTTTCTTAGTTTCTTTCTCACTATAATGTGGGGAGCATTCCCATCTCTAAGATTTTATGCTCCCACATGGGTGAGGTATACTCTGAAAAGCTATAGTTTATAAAAAACTTTGGACATCTACTTGTATTTTCAACAAGTATTTACTGAACACCTGCCATCCAAGAGGCTATATTTTGTAGATACTATATCTAAGCAAGACAAGCATGGTTCTTCTCAGAACCTTGTCACTTCTTAAATACCTGTAGTGTAAGGTAAATTCCTTCTTTGTTTCAAAAGAGATTACATTGGGCCGGCGCCGTGGCTCAACAGGCTAAGCCTCCGCCTTGTGGTGCCGGCACACCGGGTTCTAGTCCCGGTCGGGTCGCGGGATTCTGTCCCAGTTGCCCCTCTTCCAGGCCAGCCCTCTGCTGTGGCCCGGGAGTGCAGTGGAGGATGGCCCAAGTGCTTGCGCCCTGCACCCCATGGGAGACCAGGAAAAAGCACCTAGCACCTGGCTCCTGCCATCGGATGAGCGCGGTGCGCCGGCTGCAGCGCGCTGGCCGCAGCAGCCATTGGAGGGTGAACCAACGGCAAAGGAAGACCTTTCTCTCTGTCTCTCTCTCTCACTGTCCACTCTGCCTGTCAAAAAAAAAAAAAAAAAAGATTACATTGAAACGAGCAACCTAAAGGGAAGTGGGTTGATCACAAACAGGTAGCAGATTGCACAGGGGATGCAAAAGACAGAAATACACACTGTCTTGCTACTAGGAGACCAGGAAGTTGAATATAGATGGCTTGTTATGGACAGACCGGACATGTGAGAGTCAAGTGATTTTTTAGCATCAGTGATCTGGTGGAACAAGATCCAACAGTAACATTTTTGAGTTTAGGTGAGTTCATAGGAAATGTGTACTGTTAAAAAAAAAAACAAAAAAAAAAAAACTAAGCATGGATTTCAATTTTTTTGCCCCAAAATTAACTTTGATTTTAATCCATCTTACAGGAACCTTTGGAAGTACCCTTGTGAGTTTTGCACAGTAGTAATGAGGGAAGTGGAATCATTATCCTGTCTCCATACCTACTCTCCCCTGCCTATATAAAGAAGAACATAAGAGTTTCACAGCCTAGAATCGAAAAGAGATCTGTAGATTTGGAATAGAGAATTGAGGCAGTAGATGAGATGAGGCTTGCTGGGAAGGAGTAATATTAAACATTAAAGAAAGGCAAAAAGGTTATACCAATGCTGGTAGACCTCCCAAACCATACAGGGATATTTTGTAAATATACAGATTTTGCCCTAGATTTTACTATCAGAATGTCTAGATTTAGGAAGAAGATGATGATAGTGCCCAAGAAGACTGTGGCAGTCTGCCAGATTTGACATCTGATTTCCCCTACTGTCAAATGAGGATGGCTCAAAGACTCAGAGACCTGTGATCAACAGTTACCATTTTGCCTTGCTGTTACCATATTATCCTTTGAATGGGCCAGTTTAGTTTCTAAAGCTATATAAGTTCTTGCTTTCCTCTTCTCCCATCTGTGAATTTTTATTCTCAACTTTTGTTAGCATTTGAAATCTTGGGAGCTAAGATGTGTTTTGCTTTGGGGGAGGGGTGGTCAATTCTGCCTTGTGTAGCACAAAGGTTTTTTTTTTTTTTTTTTTTTGTGAAAATCGCAAGCATGGATTGGAAGGTAGATTTTAGCCATCAAAATTATTTGAGCTAACCAAATCAACAATAAATCACAAACTCCAGATTTTTGTTTAAAGGGGAGGAGACCAAGGCAGTGGATGTGCAAATTAGCCAGGCCACGACTTGCTGGCTCTAGTTCATTTTGTAAACAAAAGCAGGCCTGAATTCAATCAAACATTACTTGTTAAAGTAAACTAGCAAAAAGCTGGTGAAAATTAAAGTAGAACAGAAGATGGTTTCAATAATTTCATTCTCCAGCTTTTAGCTAGAAAAAGGGGAGGGGGGAGCAACCCACCATTCCAAGCTACGGGGCATGTCCTTCCTTTCAGGATACTTGCAGGAAGATTAAACAGCGCTTCGGTGGGGGTTGTACACATACTGAACCACGCTACCTGTAACACTGAGTAAACTGCTTTGAGAGCGAAATTCTGAATACTGCATCTGTAATTTTGACGAGATTTTTGTAGGCTTTTAGAGTTTTTTTTAATGAGACAAGGAGCACTCACCAGGTTGGCTGACTAAGGGTCTAAATTGTTTGATAAATTCCATGTGTCCGGGATGCTATGGTTGTTTGAAGTGACACTGGGAGATTAGCTGTTTCTAGACATTTTGGGGTTCGGTCTTTCATTTAGGCAGAGCTGTTGAGTTTCTCCTGAAAGCTGAACAAAGTCTGACTAGTTCTACTCTGTGAGACTAGAAGCCAGGGGACCCGGGCTTTGCCTGAGGCGCAATGTTAGAGAGGTGACAGCTTCGAGCTTTCATTTCCCAGAGGGGAACAGTAGGAATGCCACGTGCATCCCCGGAGGAAGAGCGGATCTACTGCTCAAGTCTTAATTTCAAAGTCCAAGTAGGAAAGCATGTGGAACTGTCATTTGGGGGTGGTGTGGGGGCAGGGATCCAGAGGTCATTTCCAAGAGTTTTGGGACTAGGTGTAGCTCTCTAGCTGTCTACTCAGCCAAAGTCCTCCTGAGTCACTGCCTGAAACTCCCTCCACCTGTGAGTTTGTGTTATGTTCCAGCAACTGAAAGAGGTGTTGATTCGTTTCAGACGGAGTTTGTCTACGATGCAGTTCAGCCCACCACAGAGGGACCCAAGGGACCTACACTGTGGGCTCTAGGTCAGTGATTTGTGTTTGCTCCATACTTTTCCCTGTTTTCTCGGCCCTGCCGACAGTGAGGTAGACAGCAGATATGCTTAGCCTGAAAGAGAATACACAATATCTCTAACAGCACAGGGCAAAGGAAGCGGAGACTCGCAGGCACAAGGCAGCCATCATGATCACACAGGGAAGTGAAGCAGCATCACAACACCATGCACTCAGCTCTGGAGCCGCTGGCAATGGTCTCCCTGGAAGCCACTTGCCATCCTCAAACCCTGGTCAGAAAGAACATGGGCTTCTTCCAACTCAGCCCGCGTGACATCTTCAAAAAATTCATGGAAAGGATTATAAAAAAAAAAAAAAAGCTGTGGATTTCAATTCTGTTTCCCACTAAAATAAATGTATCTTTTAATTCCACTTCCCCAGGAACTCTTTTGAAAGTCCGCTGTGCTCAGCTTGGAGTGGATACAGAAAGGCGCGTTCCAGCCTCAGTGCTCTCACTTAGTGCAAGAGGATTAATTTAATGATTAGTAATGATTTGGGTGTAAAGTAATCTGTCTTTAAATATGCTCATTCTGGGTCTCCGTGGAGAAGGTGAGCCAGATAAAACCTCCTCTTCGGGTTCCTTTGTGTTCTGTGGCTCCCTCACGATTCTGGGGCAGAGATCATTGTGTCCTGGCCCTTCAAATATCAGCTATGGAGGGAGCTTTGTCTATTTTAGGGTTGTGTGTCAGGGTTTGCTCTTGAAGTTGAGGGTTCTAGCTGAAGCAATACTGAATTGTCATCTTCCATCCTGGTGCCCATGTATGGCACTGGCCCAACAACCAGTTTACAAAGGTAACAGGGCTCACAAAAGGTCCTTAGGGGAAAAATGTCACAGCTCATTTTCTTAATGGTCCAAGGAAACAAGAACAATTTCCTAGCACCCCTATCTTGATGTCTGCCCTCTTGGGGTGATCAGGACCCATGTTTTCCCTGTGTTCTACCTCAGCTTTACTCCTTGGTGTTTATTCCATCGCTGAAAGACTCGGAACATCACTTTTCTGGCACACATTGTTTGTCTGAAAATACACCTGGAGAGCTGCCCAATTTGGAAATGACTTAAATTACAAAAAAAGCACAGCTGTCTTTAGCAGCTCTAGGAGTTCATGCAACGAGCCTACAATTTATTGAGTAGGATTAGATGCTTATTGCCTATGACACTTTAAATACCATTACATTGAAGTTTATACAAGAAAGTCCAAGTTTAAAACTGGAATCTTAGCAATAACAGCTGGGCCATTTGTTTATGTGATAGGCAGGAAAGAATGACTTCTGTAATCTTTGTATTTGGCTTCAGGATTCTGCTTGAGGGAAAAAAAAAAAAAAGATGGGGAGCAGGGAGAAAGAAGCTAATTTCAGATTGTCAAGCTGGGCTGAGCACGGCTGGCTAATTTGTCCCTCATGTTAAGACCTCTGCCAAGGTTCCCCTTGTATCCTCTTTGCTCCCTCACACCTGACAAACCAGTACTTGAAATACTGGAGCCCACCTCAACGGCAGCAAGGGGTATGCCGCTAGCTAGCTTGCAGCTCTCTCCCCCAGGCGGCTCGCATTCCGCATTTTGTTTCTAGCATGAAAGACTTTGTTTTAAATCATAATAGCAACCAGGCTGTAATCACATTAGAGCGCACATGGAGAACTTGCAAAAAGTCATGTGTTTTGGATTTGACATTCTGATTTATGGTTGTGTGCTCCAGTTACACAGCTGCAATCTCATTTTCCGACAAAGATGTTTTCTATTTTTCTATTACTCTGCTTCACCCTGTCTTTATGTTGGGGAAAATGAAAGCCACCAGGTGAAGTCATAACATAAGTACAAATGTTTTCGTGTTTGGGTTGGAGAGCGTAATAAATGGTGGATACTGGCATTTCAAACACAGCTTGTTATTTTTGAATAAAAGTGTAAAGGGAATTGCTTACTTAAGGTAATTGCAAATTAAAGGGGTACATGGAAATTCGTTTGCAAGACCCAGAATTGTCCTACTACCTTCCTATTTCCATCACCTGATATCAATTTCCCAGGAGGGGAATGGATGGTAATGCTCCACTTTGGATATGCAGGTAAACTGAGCTCCCCGCTTGGTATGCTTTTTTCACGAAGTCCTGAGAAGCTCAGGGTTGGGAACCTGTAGGGATAACCTCTGCCAACCTGTTCCTGGTGCAAATGAAGAAAGTGAAACGGAGATGCAAGTGGCTAGCCCAAGGCCACACGGCTGGTGAGCAACAGAGCTTCAAGTAGAACTCAACTTTCTTTCCCCTCAATTCAACGGTTTCCCTCATTTACGTCAAAGTAGAGCAGCACTTTTTGCAGTAAACTACTACTAAAAGGAATATTCCAAGCAAGCTTTCTGTTAACATCTGAAAAAGCAAATTCCTTTTTTGCTGTTGTTTCTTCAAGTCTAAACATCTTTGTTATTGTGTGGTGTGAACTCAAACCCACACCTGGCTCACCAATAACATAGTAGAGTATTCTATGTTGGCCACATACTTGGGGTATATCACTAGCAAAAAATTCAACAATACTTAATCCTATGGTGGATTAAGATTTTACATATATCAGTTTCCATAACATAACATATAACTTTTTTATAATTTAATAAAACCTTGATGAGATAGAAAAGTGTTTTTATAAGACAATTTTAAAGATACGCAGTACAAAGACCAGCACTGTGGCACAGCAGGTTAAGTTGCTGCTTGTAACACTGACATCCCATATCAGAATGCTGGTTTGAGTCTCACCTGTTCCACTTCCAATTCTGCTCCCTGCTAATGCACCTGGGAAGGCAGCAGATGATGGCCTCTGCCACCCAAGTAGAAGACTCAGATGGAGTTCCTGGCCCCTGGCACAGATCTGGCTGTTGGAGCCATTTGGATAATGAACCAGCAAATAGAGGATTGTTCTTCTCATTTTCCTGTCTCTCTCTCCTTCCCTCTCACCTTCCCTCCCATCTGCCTTTCAAATAAATAAATGTCAAAGAAATAAAATATACACTACAAAGGCATACATTGGTAAATATGGTCTGATGAACTTACACATTTCTATAGAAATATGAGAAGAGGGGCCAATGCCGTGGCATAGCAGGTAAAATCAATACCAGTAATGCAGGCATCCCACATGGGCACTGGTTCAAGTTCCGGCTGCTCCATTTGTGATCCAGCTCCCTACTAATGTGCCTGGGAAAGCAGCAGGAGGTAGATCAAATCCTTGGGTGACGATCCTGGCTTAGACCTGACCCAGCCCTGGCTGTTGCAACCATTTGTGGAGTGAACCAGCAGATGGAAGATCGTTTTCTCTCTGCCTCTTCCTCTCTCCCTTCTTCTCTAATTCCACCTTTAAATAAATAAAATAATAAATATTTGATACCTTATGCCAATCACTTGAATTCACCTGTTCCCAAGTGACAGTGATGGTATCTGATGGGCATAGTACACTGTGCGCCAATGAGATTGAATCCAAGTGGTTATATGAGGGAGATGCCTTCCAACATGCTATGGTGAGAAGGTAAGAAGTGAGCAGCTATTTTTTTTGCACTCTTTACTTCAAAGCGAGAACCTGGAGCTTTAAACTGTAAGGCAGGGTGGTTGACACTGAGAGATTAGAGTCGAAGCAAAGAACAAATTTCCTGTGATATGGGTTGAGTTGTTGGATCCAGCTTCTGCCAGCTTCTAACTGAAGATTCCTAACTGACGGAGCAGGGAAATGGAAAGGCAGCAACTGCTCAGTCTCAGCCCTGTCACCACGACAGACCTTCAGGAACATGTGCCTTCATGGGATCTCATGGACCTCACAGCCATGACTGCACTGATACACGTGTAGCACTCAGCAGAGTGACCAGAGTGGGAGCTCCTACACACTGAAGCTGTCAGCATGATGATGGGGGTGGCTGTGACCGTCGGAGACTGGGTTTGAGAAATTATTTGGAAATACAATGAGAAGCTACTCAGAAATGCTTTGATGTGATATAACAGAATAAGAGAACTATTTTTTTTTTTTGACAGGCAGAGTTAGACAGTGAGAGAGAGAGAGAAAGGTCTTCCTTCCGTTGGTTCACCCCCCAAATGGCCGCTACGGCCAGTGCACTTTGCCGATCCAAAGCCAGGAGTCAGGTGCTTCTCCTGGTCTCCCACGCGGGTGCAGGGCCCAAGCACTTGGGCCATCCTCCACTGCCTTCCCGGGCCACAGCAGAGAGCCGGATTGGAAGAGGAGCAACTGGGACAGATTCCAGCGCCCCAACTGGGACTAGATCCCGGGGTGCCAGCACCACAGGCGGAGGATTAACCTAATGAGTCACGGCGCCGGCCATAATAGTACTATTTAAAAAAAAAAATCCTGTCTTGTTCTATGGTACTTTACTAGTATGGTTATATAATATAGCTTTAAAATTTGCCTAAAACTCTCCATTCAATGTTGAAATTTTCTCATACTCTCACAGCTTTTTTCATGGGTCTTTAGTGGAAGGAGAGCCTTTCTTCCCCTCATCTCCATTATTTTATGATAACCTTAAGACTTAGGATCTATGTTGTAAGAGAACACTCTCATGTACACGTAGTTTCTTTAATTTGCCCTCTCTCCCCTTTTAATTGAAAGGCAGGGAACAAGAGGGAGAAACACACACACACCCCACACACATCCCAAGCCATCTTCTGTATGTTGGTTCATTCTCCAAATGCCTACAACAGCCAGGACTGGGCAAGGCAGAACTCAGGAGCCCAGGACTCGATCTGGTCTCCTATGCAGAAGGCAGGGCCCTGGGTATCTGAGTATACCTGAGTATATCTGAGTATATATGCTTTTACCTGCTGCCTCCCAGGGTGTGTATCAGCAGGAATCTGGATTGGAAGCAGAGGAGCCAGGACTTGCATCAGGTACTCCGAAATGGGATGCAGGATCCCAAGTGACTTAGCGGCTGTGCTTTGGGCAGCTTTTCTTAAACCAAGTCCAGAGTACTATTCCCAATGCCTGCGTATGTTTATGGGACTTCAGTGTATACTCTGAAGTCAAGGGGTGCTGGGAATGCCACTCCACTGTTTATCACCCTGTTAATGTAGGGGAGACATTTTCCACTTTCTGTTGGTAATCTGGCAGTCACAAAGTTTGGCTCAACCCTTTGTGCCACAACACCTGCTCCAGGATATATGCTTTTACCCTGGAACAATCTTGGGCAGAACCTGTGTTCATCTGATCTGCCTCAGCACCATTCTTTTGGCCATCATCACAGGTGCTTAATGTCTGTTGGACTGTGACCATTTGTGTGTCTCAACTGACACAGGCTGTGCAGTGAGGAAGCCACCGTGCCTTCTCGGTCTGGGTCCCTGTTTACTGATAACACAAAAAGAGCACAAGCAGAAGGTAGGGTTCAGGACTCAGCACCTGCAAGTTTCTTCCAAGGACCTGGAGAGACCCTACCAACTTTTACTTGCAATTCTCCATTTGTTTTCCAAAATAGGGCTTTCCAAAACTGTACAAAAGCCTCAGGCCTCACAAAAAAAGAGATTATGTTGGTTTCTGTTTCTTTTTGAGAGCTAGGACCAAAGGGAAAGCAAAATCTGTTTTGGCTTGAACCTACAATCATGGTGACCTTTTTAGCCACAGGGAGATGAAAATATTCTTCTCTTCTTCACTATATGCAGAGAACACAGCATTCTGAAACAGCCCATTCAGCTCATGTAAGTGGGAGGCAGCCAGCTGCCCTGCGCTACAGCCATTCCTGGTTAGGAAGCAAAGCCTTGGGTGTGCAGGTGCAGAGTGAGGATGTGTGTGATATGTCAGCAGTCACATGGGGATCACAGATCACACAGGGCAACTGCAGCATGCAGACAGGAGAACACTGAGAAGAGCACCTACGGCAACAGGAAGAAAATGTGTGGAGCCAGGCAGAACAGACATTTCTGTTTTCAACAAGCTGGCTAAGTGCCTGCATGTGGCAGCCTTTTGGGTCTTCTGAGTTGGTAATTAGCATCCGAAAGCAGCTTTGCACTAACTTGTGTTAGTATGGTAAGTTAACCATATAGCACACAATGGTATTTCCAAAAGTTCAAAGGAAAATTGAATTCAAACTTAACCTTATTCTAGTACAAAAATGTATTTTAAACGCATAGTTTTTCATAGTATGCATTTCCCATGAATTTTCTGCAGACCCCTCATAACCAGACTTCAAAATTTTGCAACCAAAAAGAAAAACCAAAAAAACAAAAACACTTGTAATTTATTTTCCACCAAGGTTTTGAAATGCCCTTGTATAGCATTCTACTATACTATACTATACTATGCATTAGAATGTAACTGTCATTTCAAAGCACAAGTCATCCACATAGAACATTTCTGAAATGGAAGTAATATATAAATACAAATTCACCTAAAATGCACTCAGACGGCAGCACTAAGTCCACTCTTGGATACCCCTATACCCCTTTCCCTCCCACATCTACTGAGCCAAATGCAGCCCCTTCCTCAGCAGGAGTAACCCAGGTTCCCAGTTGGTGTTAAACTCTTCCACATCTCTGTGAACCTATTTATCTTTTTATCTATAGTTAAATGTAGACATTATCTTACCATTTTTCAGGGGTCAGCTTTTAAGAAGTAAACACATTGTTTCTTGCAATATAGGCTCAGCAACTTACGCTTTTTTTTTTTAAGTTTCTTAACAGATTTTTACATTTTAGAATTTTAATTTTTAATTAGTTTTTAATACAATGTGCTTTGTAGATACAATTCTAGAAACATAATGTTCCCTTTCCCCTCCCTCCTTTCCTCCTCCTACCTTCCTCCCTTCCTCCTTCCTCCTCCCTTTGTCAGTTTTTGTGATTACATAGTTGAAATTCACATTACAGCAGAAAGGCTTAATTCTTCACAAAGACCCTAGTTTAGTGGGAATATAGACAAAGGCAATAAACAATAATTGAATGGAAAAAGGACCATTTCCTTTAAACCAGTTCCAGTGGGGTATGGAATTAAACTACGAATACAGTGTGTAGTTGATGACAACGAAGTTGGAACAGGTATGCTGGAGAAAGGACCACAGCTTTTGAGTACTATGTGCAACCCATGGATGTGGCTGCTTTCAACAAGATCTAAAATCCATCCTGGATTATTTCACTTAAATAAAGTCTTGAAAGAGTTAAAAAAAAAAAAAGCAACTTAAATTTCAAGCCCAACAATACGTATAGCAGTCCTATACCCACAGATGTATCTCGTAATTAATCACCATAGACTATCCTTTAGTGTGACCATACCAATACTCATTTCCTCATTCCCTTTTTGATGGAATTTTGCTATTACACTAAATATAACAAATATTTTTAGTGAATTTTTCTGCGTATTTGTGTGAGTTTCTCTAGGAAAGATTACAAAAGAATGGAATTACCTGGTCACTAAAGCTGTATGCTTTGTTTAGATAGAAATTGACTGTTATCCAAAATAATTGTTCTGGCTTACCCTCTCACCACAGAGGTTGCCAGCTCCTTAAGAAAACACACTGGCATCAATACTTTCAATTTCTTATTAATTCCTGATTGTCGGACCATTTAATTTCTAAGTAAATATTTTGGTTCCTTTATAAGATTTCTCATTAAAGAGCAATCCTAAAAATTCTTTTATTTAGCTAATTGTAGCTTATCTATATTGTAAGATTCTAGAGTCCAGAGTTGGCAAAACACTTGTGAGCAGCCCTTACCAAATACTGTCATACCAACGTTATTTCTGGTTACTGGGGCAGTGCATCACTTCCGTACTGCAACGTGTCTGGCTCCCAGGTTTCAGCACCATCTGCAAGGTGTCTGGCACGTAATAAATCTCCCAGCCAGACAAATTAATTAATTCACAAGCTTTTATTGGGATTCCACTCCCGGGCGAGCTTCCCCAGTCCCAACAGAGCAGGGGCCAGGCAAGCGCGCCTTAGAGGTTGGGAGGGCTCCTTTTATAGATACAGGGTAGGGGGGTTAAATGTCGAGGCAGGCCTGATCCTCACTGGTTGACCTTTAGGCACCCGTGGGGACCTTGACAAGGACTTTTCGTCCCCAGAAATACAGGTAGGGACTCTCCATTCCCGGAAGTATAGGTCTTCTCTCCTTGCAGAGAGAAGTATAGGTCTTCTCTCCCAAAGCTACCACGTATCAGAGATGGTCTCTACCTCAGTCTTCTGTGGGAAGAGAGGAGAGATGCTTAACTAACCTTAAATGTACCTAGTAGATATAGTTAAATTTATCTCTGTATTCCCTTATTCAGCAACTACTACGTTCATAGCCCTCTGCTAAGATTAAAAGATAACTCAGATATGACATCAGTTTGTTTTCTGTTGCTAATAACACAACACCACGGATCGGGTCAATTTTCTGGAAAAGAGGCTTATTCTGACTCACAGTTCTGGGATGCAAGGTCAAAGGGCTGAGTCAGCGATGGCTGTCCTGTGGGCAGTGTCCAGAGGGGCTGCAGAGTATCACTTGACAAGAGACAGAAGAGGGGTGTGCATCTCCTGGTTATGCTCCTTCTTCACAGAAAGCTTCCAGGAGTCAACCGTGGCGGCTCCACCCTAAGGGCCTTATCTGCACCCAGGCACCTCCCAAAGGCCACACCTGTGAACGCCAAATCAGATTCAGTTTCCACCCTCCTTACAGCACAGTGAGGATTAACTTCCAACACATGAAGCCTTGGGGGAGCCACACTCAAACCACAGCAGACAATGATGTTTACTTTCAGGTGTCTTGCGGCTTAAGAATGAACTCTGTTTTAAAAACTGTACTGCAAGGAATATTCTGATAGGGGTCAGATGAAAAACCAAGTGCTCCAGAACCTTCAAAGAGGGAACTCTCACATGGATCTCAGGGCAGACTTCAGAGCTGGTGTCTAGGCAAGACTTTGAAAAACAAGCAGATCTTCAGTGACAGAGGGCGCAGGGAAGGACATTCAAGGCTGGGAGAACAGAATACAAAGGTTGGCCCTTGGCCTAGCTGGTGAGCGAGCCCGTGCTAAGGACAGGGCTAGAGGCTAGCATGGAACATGAGCCTGCAAAGTTAATACAGCATTTCTCAAAAGGTGAATCACCTGTGGCTGAACTGGTTTGGCTGCTCATCTAAAATTCACATTCTCAGCCTCACCTCAACCAACTGTAATAAACTATATGGAGTGTGGGGCTTTAGGGTAGAGTCTTCATTTTTAATATGATCCCCCAAGGTACTGTGTTTTCCTCAAGGTGTGTTACATTTGAAAATCACTCTTGTAGACATAGCTGAGCATTTGCAAAAATGTTGTATTCTTCTGGGAGGGGACAAAGGGGCTCAACCATTTAGGGAATAGTCTGCAGGTGGCTGGGGGCAGGGAAGAAAGGGAAGTGACCCTGAAAAAAACAATCCTGCCAGCGAGATGCCCTTGGGACATACTGTCCTAGGGATATCTCTACAATGAGAATGCAGTTGGTTAGCACAGCCCAGGTCAATAGCAGAGATGCATTTAGGACCATTTAAAACCAATATTGGCCTTAATGCTCTTTGAAAGAGGCGTAATTAGGAATGTAAAAGTCAGGTTAGCTCTGATTAGTGAGGAATGGAGTGAAGGGTGAATCCATTAGAAGCTACTTGTAAGGCACTGCACTTTGAGAACATTTCTTTGATGACTGTGAAGGAGCCAGAAGAGGGAGAAAGGCAGCAGAACCAGTTCCTACTTCAAAGACCTACTACAGTGTTGATCTTTTTAGGGCACTTCTCTTAACTGTTTTGAGTAGCACTAAATGGCACTTTCCATTTGAATATGACTGATTAGTCCATTTGCAGGCAAATTTCCTAAATTTTGGTTGACCATGAGATTAACTCTATACTATGATTCAACTAATAGGTTCAAAATGTTTGAATCTGCCTGTGCTCATGTGTATTCATGTTTTCATTTACATAATTCCATATGCCCATATGCACTTTCAAATATTTTTCAGACTCTAACCTTTTGCTACTAAGGGACAGATGGGATAGGGATCTGTTTTGTTCCCTACTTGGAAATGAAACAGAGGTTAAGCGTTTTTTTCGGTCGGTGCTAGAAACCAGATCTTCGAATCCTAGTTCAGGGTCATCTCTCAAAATCCAAGCAGAAAACTAAACTATGGTGGAGATGAGCTCTGACAGATAAGGAAAGTCTCTTGCAGATGCACACGCTTGGGGAAGCTCTGCGAGCAGAGCAGACGTGGAGGGGAACAATGCACAGGGGAGTTAAGAGCCTGGGCGGTGAGCAGGACCACGTGGCTACAAAGGAAAAGGTGAGTTGCTGGACAGCCTTTCAGTCCTCCTTGCCAGTGAAGTTTGACTTGGCTGTTGACTGCTATAGTGCAACCGCAGGAGCAGACCGTGCCCTGCCAAAACAGTCTTCAGTTAGGGGATTAATCTTAAGTAGAGGATGCGCACAACTCCTGATGTAGAGGATACGCAACAACTCAGGATGCAAAGGACTGGAGAAAAATGGGGAATCAGCTTACGGAGAGCACTGGGCAAGAGGAGACTGTTGTATTAGGCCAGGCCTACGGTGCATTCAAGGTGCATGAAAGGTACCAAGAGTTGAGCACAGAGGGTGTACTTGCTAAGTGCTGGGCGCAGTGCTATGTATGCATTTGGGAAGGGGAAGAACAGATAGGATCTGATAGGGACACACTTAGAAAAGTTGCCTAGTTGGAGTTGCTGCTGCCAGAGTTTTCAACAGCAAATAGTTTAAAACAAGTTTGTGAAATAAGAAACGGGGGCAGGCTACAAGACACGTGGCAGCAGCCACCAGTCTGCAGCAGCACACACAATCCTGATCCTCCCGGCAATGTTTGCAGCGCTCCAGCGCTGGAAGCCAGTATTTGCCCTTACTACCTGCAGCGCCTTGATAGTCTAAATAAACTCCTGACTAAACTCTGCTCAGCAGACTCACCTGGGTATCACTGTGAGCTGCGAGCTCACAGGAACCTGGAGGAGACACATCCAAAAGAAATCTGCTTTAGAAATGACTTAGTGGTGCAACGTGTTGGCGCTTTTTCCTCTGAACCAGGCCTGCGCCTGGGTCCCAGCCTGGGCGTCAGAGGCCCCTGCTGAAAGGACTGACTTTCAAATGAGCTGGAACCTGGAGGCTGGATTCACCCTGGGGAGCGCTGGTAGGGCAGCTCTTTCTGCTCCCTGAGAGCGCGCAACCTCAATCACTTGGCAAAATCCAAATGAAGTCATCTGCCAACTCTATAGAGTCCCAGTAACTTCACTTGGACAAGGACCTCAAACTTGTGTCACGACAGAGGTCATTGCAGAGGGGATGTTTTACCATGAGGCAGGTAGCGTAACGAGTGTGCTTTGTACTCACTGGCTCCCTTGCCTCTTTGAGAAAGATACAAAAGGACTTTCATTCATGCAGTCCTCATTTCCTGCCTATGATCTGTATTTGTCCTAAAGGATACCACAGGTAAAAAAAATGGATTTATAAAAAGGTAGTTCTTAGTCTCTTAGTCTCTTCTGTCACTGGGTCAGGGCATATGGCAATGTGAACAAGCCACAGCTTGCATTTTAGAGATATCTACTGGGAAGTCTTGAGAATCAATGATATTCATCTCTAAAGTAACCCTGGAGTTTTCAATGAATGTGCAAACACACTTGTTTTGTTTTTAATACAATTAAGTGCATATTTATTGGTTAGCTTCCTCAGTGCTGAACATCATTCTGGGCTTTGATGAGGACAGGCTGAAGAAGTTCAAGGTCTTTTGCTCGTCCCTAAAGCAACGGACTCCCACTGGGACACTAGACACATACAATGGTGACACCATAGATAGAACTTGCTTAGACAGAGATGGTTTAGAAGCCACACTAACTGGATTTGAGTCCTCCTCTACCACTTTCTAGTGGTATGATTTTGCACAGGCTACGTAACTTGCCTCATTTTGCCCACAGGGGAATACTGCTAGGGAACTGACACAACTGAGGCTCTCGGGACAGCAGCTCAACTTCTGTTAGCTTCTACAGAGGTGCATGCAAAGGAAATGAAAATTTCTGAAGGCAGGAATTTCTGTGGTAGACTACTTACAGGACTACTGAACAGATAAGAAAGAATTTGAGCTTTGAATTTAAAAAACAGCAGAAATGTATGTATGAGGGGTCTTTAAAAGATCACATAAAATGCCTATTAGGAAAATCCTATCATGGATTTAAGTTTTTGCACCAAAACTTTTTAATTCCATTTCCATTAACTTTTTTTCTTGAAGATTTATTTACTTATTTGAAAATCAGAGCTACAGAGAAAGAAGAAGAAGAAGAAGAGAGAGAGAGAGAGAGAGATCTTCCATCCACTGGTTCACTCCCCAGATGATTGCAACTGCTAGGGCTGAGCCAGGCTGGAGCCAGGAGCTGGAGCTTCATCCAGGTTTCCACATGTGTGGCAGAGGCCCAAACACTTGGATCATCTTAGGCTGATTTTCCCAGACCAATAGCAAGAAGCTGGATCAGAAGTGGAGCCGCCAGCACGTGAACCAGTGTCCATATGGGATGCTGGAGTCACAGGTGGCAGTTTTATCCACTACGCCATATTTTTTTCATTTGCTGATTTCCTTATGAAACCAAGTTTGTAACCCTCTGATCTATTTGGCAAGAATGTATCCAAATAAGTCTTTCATTTCACAATCAGAATTTTGTTTTAATTATAATTATATAGCATTTAGAAAATACAAAAGTAAAGAGAAGAAAATATGAGCATAATTCTACTTTACTCCCTGTTGACATTTTGTTTTTCCTTCCTTGTTTTCCTACACATAAATTTTAATGAAAATGTGGTCATGGTATATATCTAGATTTGTGTTCCACTTTTTCTTACTTGACTTCCTAGAGTGACATTTTGCATCGTCAAAAAACCACTGTTTTCCATGACTATGTCATATTCCATCTAACTCATATCCCTTGTTCATTTACTGTTGTAATTTACATTAACTACAGCTTTGCATTATTACATAAAAACTACAAGAAAATTTTTCTACATAAATTTTGTGAGATTGTTTATTGTCTTAAAATAGAACCCTGAGGTGAATGTATTTGGTTAAAGACTGATATTTCATAAACTCTTAATTCTTATAGCTCAAATGATTTCAAAAATGTTAAACTGATTTATATTCTTGACAAAAGAGTTTAAGAGTTTCCATTTTACTGTTTATTTGTTAAGATTAGTGCAATAGTTCCTCAGTATTTATGAAACCATGTGAATACTGAAATCCAAGGATGCTCAAATCTGTAATAGTATTTGCATATAACCTCTGCACATTTTCCCATATACTTTAAATCATCTCTACATTACTTACAACATCTAACACAATGTTATCTGTATTGTTTAGAAAATAATGGGAAGAAAAAAATCATGTTCAGTACAAATGCATTTATATTCCCAAATTATTTTCGATCTGCAGTTGATTGTATCTACAAATGCAGAAGCCATGGCTATCAGAGAACTGACCGCTCTATCATTTTAAAATCTTTACCACTTTTAATACTTAAAATGCAGCATTTTATTTGCATTTGTAATGATCTGTTTGCTGGTTAGGTTGAACGTTTTTTCTCCAGGTTTGTTGAAGGATAATTGACAAATGGAAGCTGTATATATTTAAAGTATACAATGTGATCTTTTGAAATATGCATACATCTTAAAATAATCACCAGAAGCTAACCAAGGCACCCATCATCTCATAGGTTACCTTTATGTGTGTGTGTGTGGATGTGTGGAGAACATTTACGATCTACTTTTTTAGGAGCTGATGCTGTGATTCAGGGGTTAAGCCACTGCCTGTGATACCGGCATACCACAGGAGCAGCAGCTGAAGTCCCAGCGGCTCCACTTGTGATCCAGCTTCCTGCCAAAGAGCCTGGGAAAGCAGCAGGAGATGCCCCAAGGACTTGTGCCCCAGCCACCCATGTGGGAGACCAGGATGGACAGAGTTCCAGTTCCTGGTTTCAGCTAGCCCAGCCCCAGCAGTTGTGGCCATCTGGGGAGTCAACCAGCAGATGAAAGCTCTCTCTCTGTCACTCCTTTCTCTTTGAAACTCTGCCTTTTAAACAAACAAGTGTTTCTTAAATCTCTTTTAGCAAATTTCAAGTGTAAATACACTATTATTAACTATAGTCACCATGCTGTCCACCACTTGATGCCATTTTTCACTATTATGAACCTTTCCACATTTCTCTGCTTTGGATTTCTCCCCCGGTGATAGTCTCTCTGTGCCCCTTGTCTGATTCCTCATGGGGGATGTTTTTGTGTTCCTATCAACTTGCAGGAGCTCTCTACCCTATGGATAGTACCTTTCGTGACATTTGTATTGAATTATTTCCTGTCTGTGGTTGATGCATGTAAGTTTTCCATTCCTATGGAATCAGTTTTTAAAGTTTTTCCCACTTGTGATTTTCTTCGTTGCTTTTAAGTTTAGGAGGTGTGAAATTTTGATCATTTGCCTTCAATAAACCCGGCAGAAGAACTTGAAGCTTTAACAAGAGGAGGTAGAGGAGACATTTGCTCATCATTGTGGCCTCTTTGTCCTGCTCCTTTTCCTCCTTCTTCTTCACAAGATTCAATGTCGGTCAAAGGCAATCCATGGTCAGTTTGGGCAAAATGTACTTTGTCAAGTTGTCAAAATGTACTTTTTTTTCTACTTTGGGTTTAGACAAGTTTCTTCCAGAGTATGTAGGAAAAGCAGTAGCTATATTAAGTAGACAATTTTTTTTCCCTTGAGGGAAGAAATACACAGTTTTCTTCATCTTACTAGAAATAAATCATGGGGCATTATTTGACAAAAATTAGAACTTTAGAACAGCAGTTAAAAAAAAAATCAGTTTGCTCTTGAAGCAGTTTGCTGGAGACCAGGCAGAATCTCTTGAATGAGTGTGCATTGCTACTGTAGGCTAAACCCTTCCCAGAGAAGCAAGCTAAAATGTACATTGTGTCATCATGTGTTCTCCCGGGGAGAGAGCTTCTACCCTCCGCATTGCTTCTCAGCTCATCTGCCTTCATGGGGGAAGATGGCCAGGCAAGGGAGCTTACACAATCATATCAACACAGGAGGTTTGATATAAAAGAGATTAAGTCTTAGCATTGTTTCCCAAATTATTTTCAATGTCAGTTTTAAAGGCTTTTAAGGTTTTTTTTTTCTTTTTTTGTTTTTTTATTTTGAACGGAAGTATTAACTAGAACTGCCAGGGGCACTTAGTTTGAGAAAAGCAATACTGAGCATCTTAAATTAGGTAGAAATTTTTATGACTCAAATTCTTCATTTATTATAGCCAGATGGTGAGAGCAGGCTCTGTCTCTTATGCCCTAGTGGGAAGAAACCATCCAAGGATCCTTTGCTGAGGTGGGAGCCTCACTAAGAAGTCTGAACATGGCACCAGTATTACCTTTTCCTCACGTCTTGACCGGAGCTTCGAGTTTAACTTAAATGAAACTCAATGAATTCTGAGGTGCAAAGCTCTTCCTGAACATTGGCATGACCTGTGTGTGTGTGTGTGTGTGTGTCTGTGTGTGTGTGCGTGCGTGCATCTGGGCTAAGAAATTAACTGAAGGTGTTGCTTTACCAAAGTAGCTGTTCACTGGAAAAGATGAAGAAATAGGCCAGCACCGTGGCTCACTTGGCTAATCCTCCGCCTGTGGTGCCAGCACCCCGGGTTCTAGTCCCAGTTGCTCTTCTTCCAGTCCAGCTCTCTGCTGTGACCTGGGAGGGCAGTGGAAGATGGCCCAAGTGCTTGGGACCCTGCACCCACATGGGAGACCAGGAGGAAGTACCCAGCTCCTGGCTTCGGATCAGCACAGTGAGGCCATGGTGGTCATTTGGGGAGTGAACCAATGGAAGGAAGACCTTTCTCTCTGTCTCTCTCTCACTGTTTATAACTCTCTCCGTCTCTCTCTCACTGTCTAACTGCCTGGCAAAACAAAAAAAAAAGATGAAGAAATTATTTGCTCCTTCGACAAATTATTTGTTCATCACCTAATACATACATGATGTCTTCACAGAGTTCAGAAAAGAAGTTGCTTTCAAAAAGTTAAGTGTGAAAACTGATGAAAATGTTTAAAGGTATACTTTATGAATCAATCGTAATGGAAAATTCTTTCATTTTGATGAAGACATTTGAAAGTTAAAAGCACTTGTACAATATGGCATTGGTATTAGCTTAATGTATGTAGCATTTCATAGTTTATAAAGTGTGTGCAGACATGATCTCTCACTTTGCACATACAACTTCTTGTGACAGATAGGGAAGACACTGTCATCTCTACCATAGAAATCAGTGAGTAGGTAGCTAAAGTTAGCTGGCTAATAAAAGATGGAGGCGGGACTCAAAAGCAGACCTTTCAGTTCTAGAACTTCATTCTTTCTGTGCCACACAGTAGGTTGCCCTTATCCCTGGGAGACATGTTCCAAGACCTCCAGCAGCCACTTAAAACTGCACCACAGATAGTAATGAATCTGTGTAGACATCTTGTTTTTCCCTATACATACATAGTTATGATAACATGTAACTCATAAGTCAGGCACAGTAAGTGATTAACAATAACTAATAATAATAGAGAACAATTAAAACTATATGCTGGGGCCAGCGCTGTGGCGTAGCAGGTAAAGCCACCGCCTGTGGTGCCAGCATCCCATATGGGTTTGAGTCCTGGATGCCACACTTCCCAATCAGCTCTCTGCTGTGGCCTGGGGAAGCAGTGGAAGATGGCTCAGGTCCTTGGGCCCCTGCACCCACGTGAGAGACCTGGGGGAAGCTCCTGGCTTCATACTGGCACAGCTCTGGCCGTTGCGACCAATTGGGGAATGAACCAGCAGATGGAAGACCTCTCTCTCTCTCTCTCTGCCTCTACCTCTCCTTCTCTCTCTGTAACTTCAACTTTCAAATAAATAAATGTCTTAAAAAAAAAAAAAAGAGAACTATATGCTACAGTGAAAGTTATACAAATGTGGTCTCTCTCCAAATATCTCATTGTGCTGCACTCACCTTTCTTCCCATGATGATGTGGGAAGATACAATGCCCGTGTCCTGTGATGAGACGGAGTGAGGTGAGTGTCTCAGGTACTGGGACCTAGTGCTAGGCTATTAGGTTAAGTGCTACCCAACAAGCACTGGGGTACTGACACCGGTTTATGCTGAGGTGGCCAGGGTAGCATGTGTTGCATGGATAGGTTGCACAAGCGGATGAGTCACAACCTTAGCAGATGGAGGAAAATGGCTGGAAACTTCATCCAACTCAGGATAGTGCACAATTTAAAGCTTATGAATTGTTTCTTTTTGGAATTTTCCATTTAATATTTTCAGATCAGGACTGACTTTGGGTAACTGAAACTATAGAAAGTGAAACCACAGATGTGGTGAGGGGAGGTGGCTACTGTGATGCTGAAGGAGAGGAAAGTAAGTGATTCTACTTACAGGTATGACATTTTTTTTTTTTTGACAGGCAGAGTGGACAGTGAGAGAGAGAGACAGAGAGAAAGGTCTTCCGTTGCCATTGGTTCACCCTCCAATGTCTGCTGCGGTCGGCGCGCTGCGGCCGGTGCACCACGCTCATCCGATGGCAGGAGCCAGGTGCTAGGTGCTTTTTCCTGGTCTCCCATGGGGTGCAGGGCCCAAGCACTTGGGCCATCCTCCATTGCACTCCCGGGCCACAGCAGAGGGCTGGCCTGGAAGAGGGGCAACCAGGACAGAATCCGGCGCCCCGACTGGGACTAGAACCCGGTGTGCCGGCACCACAAGGCAGAGGATTAGCCTGTTGAGCCACGGCACCGGCCAGGTATGACATTTAAAACATTAGTGGCACAGTGGGTTAAACCTCCATCTGCAGTGCTGACATTGGGTACATATTTGAGTCCTGGCTCCTCTGCTTCCAATCAGGCTCCGTGCTAACAGCCTGGGAAAGCAAAGATGGCTCAAGTCCTTGGGCCCTCACACTCATGTGGGAGACTGGGAAGAAGTTCCTGGCTCCTGGCTCAGCCCTGGCCATTGTAGTCATTTGGGAAGTAAACCAGTGCACGGAAGAAGATCTCTCTCTCTCTCTCTCTCTCTCTCTCTCTGTAAATCTTTCAAATAAATAAATAAATCTTTAAAAAAGAAACATTAGGGCAGCTTTTTAATCGTTATCACTGTCATCAATTTTTCTTTTTAAAAACGAATATAAATTAGAGTACTGCTAGAATTTTATCTCAACAAAAATGGAAGAGGAGCTAATGTTTAAACACAGTGTGACTGCAAAAAAGTATTGTGAAATTTTAAGTTTAATCATGGAACATGCACTATTACAAGTGTTTAAGAAGGGAGCAGCTCCAGGTTATGTTTTACCCGTGCACTGTATTAGGACTGCCTTTGGTTTTGTTTTTCTTCCATTTCATTTGATGCTAGAATTTATCTGGAGATGCAAAGTTGAACTGGCAAACAACAGAGGCCACAGCCACCTAATTCTGCTTCTCTTCAGGCGAGGAGGATTTCCTCTGAGAATGGTGTGGGCAGACAATGACAGGCTGGGTTATGTGCTGCTGAAACCGCTGCTGTGTGTTGAAAAGAATGAGCAACAGATTCTGAATTTTGCTTGTTTGACTCAGTGCAGATTTTTGCTAAACCTGAAGCTTGAGAAAAATTTTAGTCATGGTAGCCTTGCTTGGTGGGAAACAGATGGGGAAGGAAGAGGACTATCATTTACATTACAGTCCAGACGCGAACTTGGAAAATCATTGTTTAAAGGTCACAGTACAAAGGAAGTAGAGCATAATCACAGCAAGTGTTCATCAAATGACTCCTTGGTCAGATACTGTGCTGGGACCTACAGCTATGAAAAGAAACGAGTGAAGCACAGCCACGCAGGCATGGGACCCCAGGCCCAGGGAACTTCCTAATGCATGCAACTAATAAAACGGGACTGAGAAAGGTTACATGTGAGAAACCACGGCAATGAAGGGTAAGGAGATCTAGTCTAAAGACTGAGGAGGACTTCACTGAATCTTGTATTTTTTTGACAGGCAGAGTGGACAGTGAGAGAGAGAGACAGAGAGAAAGGTCTTCTTTTGCCGTTGGTTCACCTTCCAATGTCTGCCGCGGTTGGCGCACAGCACTGATCAGATGGCAGGAGTCAGGTGCTTCTCCTGGTCTCCCATGGGGTGCAGGGCCCAAGCACTTGGGCCATCCTCCACTGCACTCCCTGGCCACAGCAGAGAGTTGGCCTGGAAGAGGGGCAACCGGGACAGAATCCAGCGCCCCGTCCAGGACTGGTGTGTCGGCACCGCAGGCAGAGGATTAGCCTAGTGAGCCACGGCGCCGGCCCTTTGTTGAATCTTTTAAAAAATATCTTAGCAACAAATGCAGAAATATTTAGGGAAACCAAGATATGACAGTGATTTTTTATCAACTTGATGGCTACAGGTGATATCTGGACAAACTTTACTCTGGGTGAGTGTGTGGGGGGATGTTTTGGGATAAGTAATGTTTGAATATGTGCACGGGGTGAAACAGATTGCCCTCCCTGATGCCAGCCAGTAAGGTGCAGATCTGAATAGTACAGAAAAAGCTGACTCCCTCTTGAATATGGGGCTCTCCCCTAGCCTGGCTTCTTAAGCCAGGAGGACAGAAGTCGTTTCTTGTCTTACTGTCACCAGTCTTTTCTTATTTTTTTCCCCTCAAACTGGAACATCAGCATTTTTTTAGTCTCAGGGCCATTAACCTTTGGGCTGGAATTTACAGCATCAACTCTACTCTCCACCTTACTGCCTACAGATTTTCTGACTTAGCCACCATGATGGTGTCAGCCAGTCCCTTTAATCAATCTCTCTCTCCCTCTCTCTCTCTCTCACTCACACACACACATCAGGTCGACCCAGATTCTTGAGGGGCATGACACCAAGCAAAGGTCAGGCATGCTTCTGAAATACCAAGGCCATAAAGACTAAAGGGAGTGGCAGACAGCCTTCCTTACTGAAGGCACTGGAGCTCCATGACACTCACTGAGAATCCTCGATTTGATTCTGGACCCATAAAGGAAATGAGAGGGACAACTGGCACAGGGCGCTGGGCGTTGATAGATTTCAGTATTACTATTTTACTATTACGTCATTAATTTTCTGATTCTGATGGTTTTGTTATAGATACAGCATATAAGAAAGTGTCTTTGTTTTCAGAAAATACTAAAGTGTTATGGAGTATCTTTCTACAACTTATTCACAAATGATTCAGAAATCCATTCAGAGAAATAAAAAGAATGAGGATGAGAAAATAAAATGTTATAATTGGGGCTCTATGTAAAATGCATAGTAGGTTTCTTTATTCTAGCAACGTTCCTGTGACCTTCAAATCACAGCAAGGTGAAAGTTTAAAAAGTGGTTCTCTTTAAGACGAAATTGCTGGCTTACCTGCTGATGAATTAAAAGAATGTGTTTTCAATATTTTGTTCTCTAGAGCTTTTGCTTTTCTCTCACATTATTGGGCAATACCTTAGAAACTAACACAATTTACCAAAGGCATGAAGCTACTTAACATTAAGCTAATAATTTATTAACAATTTCAAACGTTACAGAACTTTAACAACACTGATGACACATTGTCACTCAGTTGGTAGAAGAATCTAAACCATCATTATCAAGAATTGGATATTGTGGAAAGGATGAATCTCAAACACAAGCACTCAGGTGTTCAGGAAGAGTGTGAGAGATCCTTCTCCCTGGAAACACCCATAAAGATTATTTTATAATCTTCAGAGTAGAGAGACTGGCAAAACAAGAGAAATAGAAAACGTGGCATTTCTCCACATACAGCTTACACTCTAATCCTGAACTGGACCAACTACCTTGACTACAACCACTAAAGGACTTTAATATCAGTACACATTTCAGCTGTGCAAATCGAAACCTCACATGGGAAGGGATGTGGGGCAAGAGTGCACAGAGGGAGGTAGGGTTAATTCATTCAAGACCTTTTTATTAAGAACAAATCAGGCAGAGGCGTTCCTCCCAGCAGTGAACAAGACAGAAGAGTCCCTTGTGGAGTTGACACAATCAGAAACTATGGAGCCAACAATCCTCCCCCAAATTATTTAGAAATGCTTGTAGTAAGTGCCACAAGGAAGAAGTTTGGGTGCATGAAGAAGGATGAAAAATGCTTCTCAGAGGAAGTGAAGTTTCAGCTTTGATAAGATGAAAAAAATAAGAATTGGTTCCTTATTAAGGAAGGCAGGTAAAGCCGTGCTATCCACAGAGGGAAGCCCACAGGCTCAAAGGAGAGCCACACCCTTGAAGGACTGAAAGATTTTCGTGTGTCGCATGGTGAGGGAGAAGGCAAATGAAGTAAGAAAGATAGACTATATTATGTGTACCTTGTAGGATCCTAAAAACATGGGAGAATGGACTGTAAAAAGAAGGGTGGATCTAGGACCTCCATCCAGGTCTCCCATGTGTGTGGCAGAATCCACACACTCCAGCCATTTTTCGCTGCTTCTCAGAGGTTGCATTAGCAGGAAGCTGGTCAGAAGCAGGGCCAGGACTCTAACCCAAGCACTCCAATAAGGGATGTGGACACCCCAAGTAGTGTCTTGACATACTGTGACATAACATCTGCCCCTATCTTTCTCCTGTACCATTACTCCAAATCATTTCCTGCCTAGAGAAACCTCGGGAGACCCAAGGTTTATATGTGTTCCAGGAAGAATCTGGCGATGGTCTGGGTGTTCCATCCCCACCAACTTCCCAGAGCCATCTGGAGTTTCACTGCAGTGGAAGAAGCTGCTTGGGAGAAAGAGCAGATATACGCACAGGAGTTGAAGCCTTCACTTTCCCCTTCCCCAGCCTACGGCTACAATTTCTAAGTTAAAACCCTATGCCCTGATCACTGTCTTAGTTTCTTTTTTCAGAATCTCTAGGATAGGAAAGAGTGTTGGTCCAGGCATCGGCCACCACTAAGCATGCCTGCTCAGAAGTGGCATTGCTAGGGCTGGAACCAGATCTGGCAGAATGCCAAGGTATTTGGGCTTCCTACGCACCACACAGTTCTTTCTGAGGCTGAGGTAAGTCTGCATTTTAGGTTGAACATCCAGCAGATACTGACTTGAAGCTAGAAAGTCTAGAACTTAGCATTTCACTGACCACAGATTGCAAATGACCTCAGCTTCTTCCTTGGTTACGGAAATCCAGCTTATAGGGTGTATCTCAGGAATTTCAAGAATTACATTTTTTTGTAGCCTCAGTTATTTCATTGTTAAAAGCTATGCCCCCAAAGTATAAGACTGTAATTATGGGAAAGAGGATGGATTTAACTCAATTTAACATTGTATCTTATAAAAATCTTGATTTTCAGACCAATTCCACTCATTGAGGATTTGAGTTCGCATGTCTTTGCAACACACAGCTTCCTGCCACTATGGAAAAAGAGCTTTTGAAGACTTACAAAGCTTCAGAGACTTCAAATAAGTCTTATGAAACAACATGTTCACGTGTTAAGTGTAAATGAGTCAGAAACATAAGGATTAAATTTCCCTTAAAATACACAGGGGTTTGAAAATGAAGGGAAAAATGCTGAAGGCAAAACGTGTTTTGGATTTTGGCAAACCCAAAACATTTGAAAAAAAGGGGGGGGGGTGATGTTTGATGAACCCTCCACACAGCAGAGTTTGCTCATCTCTCACTATAATGAAGACCGATAGAGCATTTTTATGTGAAAACACAGGACCCCACTGGAACAGCCTGTGGACTCCTCACTAGGGTCGAACCTGACTGATTTTCATGTCACCCACTCACAAATGCCCTTACTCACACAGCAGTTGGTGGTCTCCCCCACAAGAGTTCTCAGCAAAGACATAATGAGCAAATACTGCAGAAGCTGCCTGGGATCACTGAGACTGCATTTGCCTTATAAAATGCACTTCGGGGCATGACCACTGTACAATAAAACATTAACATAAATCATTACAATGGAACCATGCCTTGTCAAGATAAATAAGAAGACTGTGTTTTATGTGGTATTGTCCTTATTTCTTTAAATTGCCTTGTTCACTTGCTAATTTGCAAAACTGAACAATCAGACATTCTGTGGTATGAATTAAGGCAGTGAGATTCCTCCATTCATAGACTTCCCATCAGTACCTCTGACTTCCATTGAAGCTTTTAAAGTCATAAAGATGGGAACAGAGTCTGGCTGATGCCTGAGAGGCCATGGCAGTTATTAGGAAATGGAAAAAGGGGAGGATACTTTTGTCTTCCTGAAGTGCTTCCTGGGGGTCTATGTGAGATCAGAACCCCAAGTATTGTTTTTATCCCTTTAGTCTTAGAGCTTTCATTGTGTGCAAACAGTGGCTCTCATTAAAACTGTTCCCTCTGCATTATTTGGGTCGGCCTTTGGTTTGAACTGAAGTTACTTTACCCTTATAAAGCTCTGGTACTGGACTTATGAGACAAGCTAACCACTTTTTGAAATGCTTTCTTGGGTACCAGGAAATGTTTCAAAGACAGGTTGTTATAAAATAGCAATAATAGGGAGCAAGCGTTCGGTGCAGTGGTAAAGATACTGCTTGGGGCACCCCCAACCTATGTCAGGGTGCCTGGGTTCAAGTCCTGGCTCCGCTCCTGATTTCAGCTTCCTGCTAACGTGTACCCTGGGAGGCAGTTGATTACTCAAGTACTTGGGGACCCTGCCACCAACCTGGGAGACCCAGATTGAGTTCCCAGCTTCTGGCATTGGTCTACCCTAGCTCCGGATGTTGTGAGCATTTGGGAAGTGAATCAGTGGATGGAAGATCTGTCTGTCTCTACATTTCAAATAAAAATAAACAAGAAAGTAAAAATTTAAAAATAGCAGTAATAGGCACCATGGGTTGAGCAAGTTAGAGCTATGTGCCAGTCCTTGTGTTAAGCCGCTTGTACTCACTACACCAGATGAAACCCCCGGCACTCACTACACTACACACAGTTCCATGGGCGAGGTGCTATTCTCTCCACTGTGTAGGTGAAGAAATAAAGGTTCAGTGAATCAATATATTGTGGCATAGTGAAATCTGAATCATTCTTTCATGTGCTAAAAATTTGTTAAGCAGATGATTTGCATGAGGCATTATTTCTGGAGTTGGGGATATACTGATGAATAAGACAGTCCCTGCCCTCCCCAATTTTACATTCTAGAAGGAAGATCTTTCTGACTCCAGAGTCATGTTCTTGACCACTATACAAACTCTCTGTGGTTTCTAAGTAGAGAGGAGAGAAATAATTTTA
Source organism: Sylvilagus floridanus (assembly GCA_949820135.1). Lineage (NCBI taxonomy): Eukaryota > Metazoa > Chordata > Mammalia > Lagomorpha > Leporidae > Sylvilagus > Sylvilagus floridanus. Next base: position 21,820,770 of record OX463239.1, on the reverse strand, counting down.
TATGGATTTCTCTGGGATTCATTCATATGAGAGTATTAGCTGTGAGAACAAGACTGTGCGACAGTCTTCAGACAACGAAAAGTTGCAGAAAAGAAAATTGCTTACACAAGAAGTTAGCCTTCTCTATTTTGCAAATTAGAATATTCCCAATTTTAACACCATTTCTAAATACACTGATATGGACCTGCACCCCTAGTTTTTAAGAATTACTTCACAGGTCTGGAGCTGTTCACCCCTACCTTACTTTTGGGTATATAAAGAACATTTCTTCCCTTTTATCAAGAACTAGCTGGCATCCTTGCAACTTTTCTGATTTGAAACTTCATCAAAGAGTTTTTTGACCCAGAAATCTTTGGATTGAAAAACTGGAGCAGTTATTTTTATTTTTCTAGGGTACAAGTATTTTGGGATGGCAATGTTCTAGAGATTTGACATGTACACAGCCTCTCTCATGAAATAATCAATACTAATCATCTTAGGCCAAGCATGATTGATTATTCATATGTCCCTGGAGTCATGCTTGCCCTGGAGATTCAGGAGATCTTACGTAGAAACTCTAGTCCTTGCTTGTGGGAAGTCGAGCCCCTTGTCCAGGATATCTGAAAATGTCCAAGGGTTCACATTCTCACGCCTACCTCTGGCTCTGGGTTCCAGCCACTCATACGTTAGTTCAGACTATGTGTGGCCACACATGGCCCCTCACATCCTGTTCCTGTGCCACAGTGCACTGACTGATACTTGGACTCAGAGATTTCACATAACTGTATCCTCCGCCCCACACAGGAAAAGACCCAGGCAAACAAACAAACAAAACCCCACATACACAAAAAAACACCATATTTACACCAAGCCTTTACGGATTTGTAAGCCTTCACTGAGGTCTTTTTAAGATAGAAATGGTAGCATGTAACAACATCTTAACATTGGTATTGAACATCCTAGTCTCAAGCCAGTCCCTCTTTCTCTGGCAAATAAGTCTGCCTCCGGCCAGAAATGCTTTCTTTCTCTTTCTGTTCCTCTTTCCTTTTCTGACTCCTTCTCACAAATAAAAGCCAAGTTTTTCTTCTGTGTTCTCATTTCATTTTTTAAATTGAGACATAAGTAGCATACTATAAAACTCACTATTTTAAAGTGTGCAATACAATTTTTAAAAGTATATTCACTGGGGCCGCCACCTGCAGTGCCAGCATCCCATATGGGTGCTGGTTTGAGTCCTGGCTGCTCCACTTCCAATCCAGCTTTCTGTCATAGCCTGGGAAAGCAGTGGAGGATGGCCCAAGTCCTTGGGCCCCTGCACCCTCGTGGGAGACTCAGAAGAAGTTCCTTGGTTCCTGGCCTCAGATCAGCACAGCTCTGGCCATTTCAGCCATCTGGGGAGTGAACCAGCATATGGAAGACCTCTCTCTGCCTCTGCCTCTCAAACAAAATAAATAAGCCTTTTTTTTTTTAAAGTATATTCACAAAGTTGTCTTTAAAAAGCTGTTTTTAAAAAACTACCACTGTTTTCTTCTTTTACCCAGACACTGTTTAATTCTGAAATACTTTGATAACCTCCAAAGAAAACCCCCCTCCAAGAAGTTCTCATTGTCCTCCCTCCCCTACCTCGCGGCAACACGAATCTACTTTTTCCCTTTACAGATTAGCTTATTTGGGAGCATTTCATATAAATAGACTCATAGAATACATCGTCTTTGTGTTCAGCTTCTTTCACTTAGCTAATGTTTTCAAGGTTTACCTGTATTGGAGCAAATACCAGCGCTTCCTTCCTTTTTAGGACTGTATGATATTCCTCTTTATGGAAAGGGCTCATTTGTTTACCATTCATCAATTGATGGAGGACAATTGGTTTGTTTCCCATGTTTGACTATTCTGAACAAAGAATTACAAACATTGGTATACAATTTTTTGTATGAACATATGTTTTCAATTTTCTTGGAAATACACCTAGGAGTAGAATTCCTACGGTAAGTCTATGTTTAACTTTTCTGAAAAAATGCTTTTCAAAAGTGGCTATATCATTTTATATTCCTACACTTCCTAGTAATGGATGAAGGTTCCATATTCTCCAAATCATTGCACATGTCATTTTTATAATTAGAGATATTCTAGTACATGTGAAATGATACCATATTATGTTTTTTTTTTAAGATTTATTTATTTATTTGAAAGTCAGAGTTACACACAGAGAGCGAAGGAGAGGCACAGAGAGAGAGAGAGAGAGAGGTCTTCCATCTGCTGCCTCACTCCCCAGATGGCCGTAAAGGCCAGAGCTGCGCCAATCTGAAGCCAGGAGAACCAGGAGCTTCCTCTGGGTCTTCCCACATGGGTGCAGGGGCCCATGGACTATGGGCCATATTCTACTGCTTTCCCAGACCACAGCAGAAAGCTATATGGGAAGTGGAGCAGCCAGGACTTGAACCAGCACCCATATGGGATGCTGGCACTACAGGCAACGGCTTTACTTGCTACGCCACAGCACTGGCCCCTGTATTGTAGTTTTTAACATATGTTTTTAAAAATTTATTTATTTGAAAGGTAGAGTGACAGAGTGAGGGAATGAGAGTGGAAGTGAGGGAGGGAGGGAGAGAGAGAGAGAGAGAGAGATGATCTTCCATCTGCTGGTTCACTTCCCAAATGCCCACAACAGGCAAGAAGAGGCCAGGATGAAGCCACAAGCTGGGAGCTCCATCCACGTCTCCCATGTGGGTGGTGAGAACTCAAGTAGCTGGCCATCATTTGCTGCCTCCTAGGGTGTGCATTAGCTGGAAGCCAGATAGGAAGCAGAGAGGACTTCATACTAGCTACTCTTATATGGGATGTTGGCATCCCAAGTGGAGGCTTAACTTGCTGTGCCACAAGACTCACACCCTTATTGTAGTTTGAACTTGCATTTCCCTAATGACTGATAGTGTAGATTATCTTTTCATGAGCTTTTTATGCTTGCATATTTTCTTAAAAGAAATGTCTATTCAAATCTTAGCCCATTTAAAAAAAATGTGTTGTCTTTTTTATTGTAAAGGTATAACAATTCTTTGAGTACTTTGAATAGAAGAACTTTATCAGCTAAAAAAATTTTTTTCCTACTCTGTGGGTTGTCATTTTACCTTCTTGACCATGTCCTTTGAAGCTCAAAAGATTTTCATTGCACTGAAATCCAATTTATCTATTTTTTTCTTTGGCTGCTTTTGCTTTTAGTTCCCTATGTAAGAAACCATTGCCCAATCCAAATTTACAGAGTTATACCTATATTTTCTTCTAAAAATTTTATAGTTTTAGCTCTTATTTTTAGGTTATTGACTCATTTTGAGTTGATTTTTATATACAGTAAAGAGGTAAGAGTCTGACTGTATTCTATGATTCTGGATATCTAGTGGTTGCAGAATCATTTAGAAAGCCACTCTTTGCCCCACTGAATGGTACTGGCCTTGTTTGAAATCAACTGACCATTAACTGCGTGAGTTCATCACTCTGTTGTTAGCACAGTAATTCTGTAATCATCAGATTCTGCCTTCAGACTCAGCTCCGCATGTTCCTTTGCACATGCAATGATTTAGCAGAAGCAGGAAAGCACTGCTCACAGAAGTGTGCCTCTGACTGAGGTCTTACACAAGAACTACTCTCCAACAAATGAGGACTGAGGAGTAAAGAGGAACGATGGTTTGTTCTTGCAGTTACGGAATAACGCAACACAGCAGCCACGAAGATGATCAGGCAGCCATACTGGCTGAGTGATGTGTGGCAATCATTCAACCTCTTGGAACTTCAGTTTTACCTCTGTAGTCACAGTAATGTTTCCATGTGGGGATTCCCTTCTGTAATTTTTCAGGAGATGGTTGTTTTCCTGAGTCTTGTATTCCATGAACAGTCAAGAAATCAAGAAAACGGGATAAACTGTTGTAACTCTCCTATAAGAAGTAAAGCTTAATAATCAACAGAAATATTCCAAGCTTTAAGATGGCCAACGACGCCACAGTGTAAGCAACAGTAGGAATTGCTGACACTCAGAAAAGTTAAGGTAAGCTTCTAAACTTCTGGAATGGGGACAGGACCATGTAAGAGAAAAGCAGCCACAATTTAATTATGTTTAGTCCAACACAACATGTATGGCTAGTGGGAGGCCTGAATGAGATGTGTTGTAAGTGTATATATATATATATATATATATATAATATAATATAAATATATTAGACTACAAAGTATATATACATATAGGCACATAGACTACAAAGAAAGCATAGAAAGAAAAGGTAAAATATTTCATAAATAATCCTTACATTGATCACTTATTAATATGATACTATTTGGAGCCAGCACTGTGGTGTAGTGGGTAAAGCTGCCACCTGCAGTGCTGGCATCCCATATGGATGCCAGTTCAAGTCCCAGCTGCTCCACTTCCGATCCAACTTTCTGCTATGACCTGGGAAACAGCAGAAGATGGCCCAAGTCCTTGGGCCCCTGCACCCATGTGGGAGACCTGGAAGAAGCTCTTGGCTCCTGGCTTCGGATTGGTCCAGCTCCATCAGTTGTGGCCATTTGGGGAGTGAAACAGTGGATAGAAGACCTCTTTCTCCCTCTCTTTCTCTCTCCCCCTGCCTATCTGTAACTCCACCTTTTCAAATAAATAAATAAGCCTTCTAAAGAATGATACTATTTTGGATATGATGGGTTAAGTAAAGTATATTATTAAAATTAGTTTTGGGGGCTGGCATTGTGGCTCAATAGGCTAATCCTCTGCCTAGCGGCGCCGGCACACTGGATTCTAGTCCCAGTCGGGGCACTGGATTCTGTCCTGGTTGCCCCTCTTCCAGGCCAGCTCTCTGCTGTGGCCCGGGAGTGCAGTGGAGGATGGCCCAAGTCCTTGGGCCCTGCACCCCATGGGAGACCAGGAGAAGCACCTGGCTCCTGCCATCGGATCAGCACAGTGCAATGGGTGAACCAACGGCAATGGAAGACCTTTCTCTCTGTCTCTCTCTCTCACTGTCCACTCTGCCTGTCAAAAATAAAAAAAATAAAAAAAAAGATAAAATTAGTTTTGGGAGTTGATGCTGTGGTGTAGTGGGTAAAGCCACCACCTGAAATGGCTGGCATCCCATATGGGTGCTGGTTCGAGTCCCAACTGCACGACTTCCAATCCAGTTCCCTGTTAATGTGCCTGGGAAAGCAGTGGAAGACCTTGATCCCCTGCACCCACATAGGAGACCTGAAAAAGTTATTGGCTCCTGGCTTTGGATCAGCCCAGCTCTCACCATTGTGGCTATTTGGGGAGTAAACCAGTGGATGGAAGATCGCTCTCTCTGCCTCTGCCTCTCTGTAACTCTGCATTTCAAATAAATAAATCTTCAAAAAATTAGTTTTTTCTGGGTTTCATTCCTTTTTAAAATGTGGCTCCTAAAAAATATAAATTTAATATTTAGCTAGCATTTGTGGCTTGTGGGTATTGCCACAGAGGCAAAATTCTAAGGAGGCCCCAAGTTTCCAGGCTCTGAGATACACACATTTTCTCACAGGTACCCAATCAAATACTTCAATCTAAGAAATGCTGTGAAGCAGTTTTGGAGATGTGATTATCCACATGGGCTTAACCTAATCACCTGAGCTCTTTAACTGCTGAGAGTTCTCTCTGGCTGGCCACAGAAGGGCAAGCCAGAGAGCCATGGTCCAGGCAGCCTGGAAAAGAGAAAAGTGCCCACATTGTGAACTGCCTGCCTGTGGGGCCATGTGGCCAGGAACTACAGGTGGCCTCCAGTTGCTCAGAGGGGTTCCCCGCCAACAGCTGGTAGGAACATGGGGATCTCAGTGGTGCGACTCAAGGATATGACTCCTAACCGGCCGTGAGCTGAGAGGGGCGTCCAAGCCTTCCACGAGAACTGTAGTCTCTGCTGACACATGCATTTCAGCCCAGTGGGCCCTCACCTTCAGAGACCATGAGATAACACATTCACATTATTCTAAATTTCTAAGTTTGTTGTAACTTGTTCTACCATAATAGAAAAGCAATGAATCTGGGCTTATTTGCACTCTTCTCTGTGATCAATGGTGTCATTCTTCTGAATAAAATAAATGTCAACAAGTTTGTATACATCGTATACTTTAAGTGGTGTTTCGAGAAATAACACATTTGGAATCGAAGTCCTAAAATTAGCAATTTTGGAATATGAATCAATGTAGTACTATTAAACTTGCTAGAATATTCAACTACTAAGTTTTCTAGTATTTTCCAATACTTTTTGCTAGCCTTTTCCAGTTTTTTGGATATTCACTATATACTGTAGTTTTTTGTAAATAACTGTACAACTAAAAAACTGAAAACAAAGCAAAAAAAAAATCCACATTGGCAAGAAAACATTAAACCAGAAAAACCAAAGAACTACTACTTTCCTGTGGTAAATATCACTAAAATACAGAAAAGCTAAGGATTTTAGGAATTCAGGAATTCCTGGGAATTCTGCTTTCTTGTTTCCAATCCCCAAAGATTAATATCTGCTGGGAACTTGGAAGCATGGTTTATTGTTGCTATAAAGATTAAATAAACTAATGAATGCAAAAGGCTTTGCCCAGGGCCTTAGTTTGGAAAGTGCCCAAAACATGGTAGTCATTAGTCTAGTCTTAGACACGTAAGTAATGGGGACATCACATTGCTGTGAGTATTTATGAATTTGACTAGCTAAACTTTAATCTGAATTTGAACACCATTAAATGAGAGGATAGTGTGGGAATCTGAAGCAAGTGGTTGGGAAGAAACCTAAAGGGATTAGTCTTGGAGATAAATCAACAATCTGAAGATTTTTTGACTTGTGGGATATTGTGATTTATTAAAGAATTTATTAAGAAGAATCGCCAAGATAAGTAATAAAAGAACTTTCTGGGGCTCAAAGAAAGACAGTAAGAAAGCAAATCATAACCACCATCCCCTCAAAACCCAGGTCTATCTTTCTACATTCTAAGAGTTCGAATTGAGTTTGAACAGTTTGATCTGATTTGACTTTTTTATCACTAACGTATGAATACCTAACAAGAAACACAATTTCTATAACGCTGCCATGGAAGCCATGTCTATTTCTCCCGTATTTACCAAGAGGCCAGGTTTGGGTTACAGCTGAAGTTAAGGGCAAAGGACAAAAGGATGAAATGGGCTGTGATTCAATGTCCTAACATTGGACTGCTTCCTTCTCCCCATTCAGGACCCTCAGGTTCCCTTGGGAAAGGTGTTTCTGACTCACAAGCTCTGCTCTTGTTCTTGGCAGCTTCCACTCAGCCTTCATGGCCTTTGTCCCTCAGCTGTGTGTATTCACTTGGAATGGGCATCCTTGAGATCCCGGATGTCCTTGGGTTTGTGGGTGATAACTCCCTCAATTAGATTGCGGCAGGACAGCAAAGCAAGGTTTTGTTTGTTTGTTTGCTTATTTTTAATTCACTTTTCTTCATCAGTAGCATTTAACAGCATCTCATTACTACAAATGTGTTCCACATAAGGGTTGATGATATATGGTAAGATGCTGATTTCATATAAAGTGAACCCTCTTTTCTGTTAGGTCAACATTCCCATCATGAAACTCCCACTTTTTAATGCATTTTCAGGTGAGCTGTTTTTCCTCTGGAGCCTTTAAATCTTTACTGTTCTTAGACTCTCAATCTCTTCAATTACCCATATGATCGTAATACAAATGAAAGCTCAATGAGAAAATAAATTTGTAGAAAGCATATATTCCAAACTTTGTTTAAAGAAATAGGATACTTGTCATGTTTCATTCAACAAATGATTGGATTTAAGAGTTTTGAAAAGATTCCCTTTGTAACTAAATCTGTTATCTTTTTTTTAAATTGAAATACTTTCGTTCATGCTGAAACTGCATTGATTTGAGGGAGTTTCACCATGGCTGGAGTTGGGGGTTCTAGTAGTGCATTGCTTTGTCTCTGCCACACTGGTGTCCTCAATGTGGGATACACAGTGCACATTTTAGCAGGTGCTGGCAAATCCCACACATGTGGTTCCTTTCCCCAGCCCTTTACACGAACAAAAAGTATTTCCATTCATATTAATTCAGTCTTGAACTTATTTTAGAAGCAGCTGGAAAAAGCCACATTTATCTTTGTCGTTATGCAACCAGCTAAGAATTAAGGAAATCATGTGGTCAGATGATTGCTGGAAAGACCCAGCTCATTAGAGATGGGCAAACTTTGAAAGCGTTGATTTGGTTCCGAGAGGGCCTTGAAGTCTGGCTCTTTCCCTGGAAGGTAATCAAATTAATAACCTGTACGTGGTGGTACAGGCTCTCTCAGGAGGCTATTGCTGTGTGAGGCTATCATCCTCTGGCATGCAACTGTCCTTCCCAGGGAGGGCTCCGTCATGGGAGAATTCAGACTAATGGCATTAGGCTGTGACTCCGGCTTTCTCCTGCCCCCATCCCCCTCTCTCCTTTCTCAGGAATGATGGGCCCTTTGTCCGAGCAACAGAAGCAAATTCAGAACAGGAAAAAGCCCACCGGGTCAGCTCTTCAAGCTAGACCATGGGGATAGTCCTGGTGCAAGTGAAAAATACCCTCTGCTGATTACTTCTCTGGAGAAAGCCAGCCCACGCCCTTTAGAGCAAATGATTAGACGGGGTCCCTGGTGAGTGGGTTTTCTAGGCCTATGGCTGCTGGCCACTTCCAAATGAGGTCTGTGCACAGAGGGAGGCCTTGAGAACCTTTGAGACAGTGTTACAAGACCTCAGGGGTAGCTCTGGCTTGCTTTCTCTTCCCCCCCCTTCTGAGACAAGAAACTTCAGGAGGGAGCATTACGGAAGCTGGAGAACCAGTGAATTTTCCTGTTTCTAAAGCACTTTCAGCCACTGGCTTCACTCTCTCAAAATGAGTCTCGGGTGGGCAGTAGCCAAGGTATGCCAGGTAAGTCTACGGGCTTGTCCTCCCTGGGCCAAATCTTTCTGTACTATCATTGCCACCTATACCTGTGCACATTTTCTTACACAAGTGTAAGTAGCAGAAATCAAAGAGACTCTCTAGAAGATGCAATTGTCTTTTGGCTTGCTGGAGGCTTTAGTTCCAATTCATTAGTTTGGGTTTTTGGATATGTAGCCATTTTGGGCCATGACATTTCAAAAGTCTTGATTATTTTGAAATTTGGTACCCTTTGAAACAAAAGAAATTAAACAACAATAAAACCATTGTCTGATTCTATTCACAAAGAAAATATTCCCCAGTAATTTGATTTGCAGGAAATGAAAAGTATTATCAACAGAATATGCTTTTCAAAAATTTATAATCCTTTAAATGGGCAAATCCTTCCTCTGGGATTAGTACCGTGGTTTGTGTCCTAGTAGCCAAATCCTATTCTCTGGTTCAATCTTCAAATCCTTTCTAACAGTGCCTATATTGATTTCAGACCCAGTTTTGTTTAAAAATTGAGGGCAGAATTTGGTCCTGTATTAAGAGATCCTTAATAAGGATTTTTTTTTTAAATAAATGGAGTTTCCTAAAATTTAGCATCTAGTTCTAAAAGTTAAATTCTGATGTCTCAATGAGCATTACAGATTAGCTTACATTCTAGGCCATCCTCTATTTTCCCTGTGCCTGGTTGATCTCAGACCTCCCTGATCAGCAGAAACAACCCAGCAGGTTGGTGCTGATCTCCCAAGGCTATGGGTGACTCTAGGTGTCTCTTTGATCCAAAGTACTGACCTTGAATGTGAGGATCCTTGATCTCTCTACTGTATTTTTAGTGATCTGAGGACTTGATCTTTTTGAATCCAATCTACATGTAAATGCATTTGTACACATTAATATTCACAAAGGCCAAATCCTCTCTGTTGCAAGGAGAACTGGTGTTCTGAGTGTCCATGAGAAGATGAAAACAAATGCTCTGCTTTTTTTCTGGTACCAGTAAGTCTTGATTTATTCCTTGTATTTTCCCAGGGAAAGGAGAAGGGATGGGGAGAGTCAGCATATGTATTATAAAGCAATTAGAAAACGGTAAAGGAAGTATCCAGTACAGTAAAAATCAACCTTCAAATACACACACCACAATGATGGGGTCTCCAAAGCCCGAAGGGGGCTTAGTCTCCTGCAGTCCAGCAATGGGGGGATGGGGTCAGGGAAAGAGCACACACAAGCTTTTCTTTCCTCCCTCCTTCTCTAAATTCAAGATTTCACACAAAGCTTTGGTTTCTAGCAGTAAACATGGAGTTACATTCATCTGTCTCCTATCTAATAACCTTGTGGCCACTTTAACATAACACTTGCACCTGCAAGAAAAGTTTCTGAGGGACTTGGATGTACATCCACAGTCCCCTTCTTGGTCTCCAAAGCCCACTTTTTACACAGAGTAGCTTCTCTTCTTCAGGATACAGACTGAGTAGGGTTAATGCACCCAGATAAATCAGTGTCTTAAGTTTTTGGTATCACATCAAGAAATGGCTTTGACTCAGGAGGCTGGGAACAAGGAACGGAGGTTTCCTATTTTCTTTAGGATTTTTGCATGAGTCCTTTAGATTTCTGGCAACACCCTAAGAATTAAACATCCATGTGTGGGTATGTAGGTTAATGGAGAAGATAGTAGGGTAGGTTAACAGTCAAATTTTAAGGATAGAGTATTCAAAACAGGATAGGCGAAAGGAAACACAAAGGAAAAGGCAGTTTAAGATTCTCACTTCGAGAGCCCCCAAAACTTATAAAAGAAATGCTTTTACTGACTAGGAATACAAGAGGGAGACATCAGAAATCCTAAGCTGATCTTCCAAATCCCTGAAGAGTGCTTACACTATAAGCAGCTCATTTTAAATCAGTGTATACTATAACATATAAACTCTTTTAAGAGTGATTATCTGTGGGTTGTACATAGGAGCGCTGTCTATAATGCACAACATTTGTTTAATCAGGACACATTCCCTACCTAGAAGAGGAAACTCAATTCACTGTACCTGTCTCCCAAATTTTTGTCTGAGAGAAAGTCTGATATAAACCTGCTTTGAAATGTATCACAGGTTACATTTACTCAAGAAAACAGAGGGCAAAAAGCTAGTAGGAGGATCATCGAAATATGATTATGTCATGAATGCCTACATACAGGAGAATTTTTAAAAGACACTGACAGATTACAGTGCATTTGATCAAACATATTGTATATGCAATTTGTATATTAAAATGCTATTGATATTCTGGTTTTTCTTCAGATTGCATAAATCTTTCGCCTTTTACTAAAATGCTATTGAATGCGTATTTTGAGCCAAGCACCAAAAAATTTATATGTTTTCAATTTTCAAAAAAATCTTGTTAAAGTAGATACTATTATCATTGCTACTTTATAACTAAGGAAAATGAAGCTTAGTCAATGAGGAATGACTTGTCCAAGATTACCCAATTTAGTGACGCTGCCTGGATTTATAATCAATGAGCCTAACTTCAACCTTTGCCTCCCTCCTTCCCCCAGTCCTTGTCTCCAGGCAATGTGTTCTGTATATCTCCACATCTCTATCCTACCATGAGTTTCTCACAACTCCTAAGGGACAAATCCAGCAATAACTTCTCCATCCATAGCTCGTTACTAACTGGTAGCCAGTACTTATGATTGTGTTACATGCATATTTGCTAGGATTATTGTTTAGAATATTATTTATAAATATGCTGTACCAACTCTCTTTTCTCCTTGAAACTCTGTCTCCTTGATCTCCAAGACATGGCTATGTTCCACCTCTCGAACTCATAGTTTTATTTTATTTTATTTTTGACAGGCAGAGTTAGGCAGTGAGAGAGAGAGAGAGAAAGGTCTTCCTTCCATTGGTTCACCCCCCAAATGGCCGCTATGGCAGGTCCGCTGCACTGATCCGAAGCCAGGAGCCAGGTGCTTCCTCCTGGTCTCCCACGCGGGTGCAGAGCCCAAGCACTTGGGCCATCCTCCACTGCTTTCCTGGGGCACAGCAGAGAGCTGGACTGGAAGAGGAGCAACTGGGACAGAACCAGTGCCTCAACCGGAACTAGAACCCGGATTGCTGGCACCACAGGCGGAGGATTAGCCTAGTGAGCCGCGGCGCCGGTCCAATTTTATTTTCTTAACTTGTTCTTCCTTGATCCAATTTAATTCAATCAACACTGATCCATTGCTCACTCATTTCAACCAAGGCGTATAAAAAGAAAAAAAAATATTGTACTAATTCTGTTAATATATGGGTATGGCAACATTTCCAGAACATTAGTAAGCTTTCTTTTTATTCAAAATCTCATTGAAATAATGAAGTATGTCCTCCTCAGTTCCTGAGCTTCAAGATTTAGTCAGTGGTGATGATAAACTTCTCTCTCTCTTTTTTTTTGGACAGGCCGAGTGGACAGTGAGAGAGAGAGACAGAGAGAAAGGTCTTCCTTTACGGTTGGTTCACCCTCCAATGGCCGCTGCAGCCGGCACACCGCGCTCATCTGATGGCAGGAGCCAGGTGCCAGGTGCTAGGTGCTTTTCCTGGTCTCCCATGGGGTGCAGGGCCCAAGCACTTGGGCCATCCTCCACTGCACTCCTGGGCCACAGCAGAGGGCTGGCTTGGAAGAGGGACAACCAGGACAGAATCTGGCGCCCCGACCGGGACTAGAACCCGGTGTGCGGGCACCACAAGGCAGAGGATCAGCCTGTTGAGCCACGGCGCCGGCCGATAAACTTCTCTTAAATAGTCTTAAATTTGGTGAGCACTCTTCTAACTCATGTGCCTAGAAGAATGCTTGGGACATCTTATTTGAATCTAGAAATGATTATGTGCCATGTACTATTCCAAGTTCTTAAATCTTAACTCACCAAATCGTTAAGACATCCCTGTAAGGCGGATACTGTGATCATCACAATTCATAGATGCAGAAATGGAGGATAATTAAATAACGAAACCCAAAAATCATACAGCTGACAAATGCCCCAGGTAGGATTTGAACACAGGCAATATGATTCCAAGTTTGGTGCTGCATAGGTAGTCTAAATGGTTACTGAAGGAAAAGATACTAGAAGTTTTTATTTATTTATTTTCAAAAGCTTATTCAAGACTTCTGCTCTCATTTATACTGTTTATTTACAGTATTTTGCATATCTGTGCTGCTTCCAACAATCAATTGAGTTAAAAAATTCTTCTTAAAATTTGGACACTGAAATGTGTCAGTGGGACCAAGTGATTGGATTTCTAAGTAATAAAACCATGTCAGAATTTCTTTTTGCATTCAGCACTCATTTTACGCATACCTAGGGGCAGACTGATAGGAGTGGGCATCATTAGAGAAGGTGCCAGGCAGCCAGGCAGTGGTGCTGCCCTCTCCAGGCACCTCTGTATTTACAGCACATTTCAGCACACAAACCATGCTCCCTGTCAACAGGGAGTGAGTCCTTGGTGGCAATAAATCCTTCGATCCTGCAGTCTTGGCTGGGCTAACTGTAGAGCAGAGGGTTAGGACATTCTTGTGTCAAGCAGGGTTTTGTTGCTTTTTTATTTTCCCACCTATTAGTTATGATTCCTTCTTTCATCTTGTTTTCATAACTTGTGTAGGTGGATGGTAGTTCTCAAATCTTCTGTGCATCAACAAGTTTGTCTTTGGCCAAAGAGGACTGATCACAGCGGCTCACCATCTTTCAGCTGACCACCAGCAATTCTGTTCAATTATTTTGTCTTGTAGTTCTTTTCTGAACACACATGTGTACTGTATGAACATGACATCATATGTCTGTGATTTCCAAATCATTCATGGCATCTTCATGCTTGTTTCCTTGATAGTGACCATTAAACAATACTGTTCTTTCTTAAATTTTCCATTCTTTAATATTGATTAAATATAAAATATAAACATTTTGTTATTATAAATATAACTATTTTATTATTAAATATAAATAAATATGAAATATAAAGAAATATGAAACATGAAATATAAAGAAATATGAAATATTTATTTAATAAGACTCACTTTAGGGGCCAGCACTGTGGCACAGTAGGTCACGCTTGCACTGGCGACACCACTTTCCGATTTTGGAGTGTGGTTAGAGTCCCAGCTACTTCATTTCCAATCTAGCACCAAGCTAATGTTCCTACAAAAGCAATGGAAGATGGCCCAGTGCTTGAGTTTTAGCCACGTTTGTGGGAGACCCAAATGAAGTTCCAAGATTGTGGCTTCAGCCTGGCCCCGTCCAGGTCATTATGGCCATTTTGGTAGTGAACCAGAGAATAGAAGATCTCTATGTCTCTACTTCTCTCTGTGTAACTCTAATTTGCAAATAAATAAAACAATCTTAAAACAAAAACACAAAGATTCACTTCAGTGATCACTATTTGAGGCCCAGAAATCTGTAAAAAAAACAGGTAAAGCAGAAACTTAACAGGATTTTTCATTAATCCTAAGTGTTAACAAGCTTAAAAATTAAGACTTCTTGTTTCTACTCATCAACATTATTTTTTTGTGTGTGTGTAGGGCAGAATATAACTCAGGAAAAATTTTTTTCAGTAGTGGAATAACTATATAAAGTAACAGAATTACAATGGAACAAATTCCTATTATTCTGTCTTGCATTATTGTTATTGATTTTTTTTAAACAGGTGCAGATTTGGAAAAGACAGAATATTCTTTTTTTTTTTTTTTTTGACAGGCAGAGTGGACAGTGAGAGAGAGAGAGAGACAGAGAGAAAGGTCTTCCTTTGCCGTTGGCTCACCCTCCAATGGCCACCACGGCCAGGAGTGCTGCGGCCAGGGCACCACGCTTGATCCAAAGGCAGGAGCCAGGTGCTTCTCTTGGTCTCCCATGGGGTGCAGGGCCCAAGGACTTGGGCCATCCTCCACTGCACTCCCGGGCCACAGCAGAGAGCTGGCTTGGAAGAGGGGCAACCGGGACAGAATCCAGCGCCCTGACTGGGACTAGAACCTGGTGTGCCGGTGCCGCAAGGCGGAGGATTAGCCTGTTGAGCAGCGGTGCCGGCCTAGAATATTCTTCTTAATTTACCTAGGAAACATACTTTCTCTTAACATTTGTGGAAGCTTTCAAACTAAATTATTTTGTAGTTACCTATTAGAAAGCTATAATTATTTTTTACACAAATTACTACCTATTACAATCATGATTAATTAGTAAAGCACTTTATTTTTACAATCATACATGCATTTTTAATTTCAATTGAGGGCTATTATGTCCTAACTCAGTATCAGCCAGCTGAAATAGAATGACACTATCACTAGCATAGTCATCAATTGAAATATAAAATGTATGTATGGCTGCAAGAATAAAGTGCTTCATAAAGCAAATAAGCTATGTGTTAGCACGTAAGTTTTGTTAACTCCACTGTTATTTATAATGCTCATACTTGAATATGGATATTGAGATATTAAAATTAATCTGATTGTATCTAATCTACTTTTTTAGTATCAAAATACCCTTTTGTCAAACAACGATAAGGGTTTTCCTTTCTAAAGTATTTATTTTGCAAAATAAAAAAAAATGGCAATTATATTTAAAACGTTAACTCAGATGCTAAGCCTCAGTCATCTTCTTGGTGTGGTTTTGCTCCTTACATATACCTTGCCGTGCACAATCACAGGATCACTGATCAGTTCCGAATCCCAGGACACTGAAAGATGACACTGAGGTACACAGCCTGCTCTTTGGCTTTCTAGAAGCCAAGACTACAGTGGACAGTAAATAGTACGTTTAATCTTGCTTAGAAGTTTAGTGCTGGTCTAATGTAATCATTAAATTTCTTGGAAATTTATTTATTTTCATTTCCTTTGAAAATAAAAAGAATGAGAGAAAGAGACACACACAAAGACACAGAGAAGACACAGAGATCTACTGGTTCATTCCCCCAAAACCTACAATAATCAGGGTTGGGCCAGCCCAAAGCCCAAAGCCAGAACATGGGACTCAATAAGGGTGGCAAGGAGCCAAGTACTTGAGTCATCATCTGCTGCCTTCCAGGGTGTGCATTAACAAGAACCTGTATTGAAAATGGAAAAGCCGGGGCTAGTGCTGTGGTATAGTGGTTGAGGCAGCCACCTGCGGTGCCAGCATCCCATATGGATGATGGTTCAAATCCTAGGGGCTCCAACTTTCTATCCAGCTCCCTGCTGATGCACCTGAGAAAGCAGCAGAAAATGGCCCAGGTCCTTGGGCCAGTGCACCCATGTGGGAGACCTGGAGGAAGCTCCTGGCTCCTGGCTCCTGGCTTTGGATTGGCTTAGTTCCAGCAATTGCAGCCATTTGAGGAATGGACCAGCGGATGGACCTGGGGCTGGGGCAGGACAGAGCCAGGAGCCTGGAACTCCACCCCTACATGGGTGGCAGAGGCCTAAGCACTTGGGCCCTCTTCTGCTGCTTTCCCAGGCATATTAGCAGGAAGCTGGATCAAAGTAAAGCATCCAGGACTCTGGCTCAAAGGAGAAGCTGTTATCACGGGCAGCACTTTAGCCATGCCACAAAGCCAGCCTCAAAGTTCCAGTACTTACCTGGGACTCTCCACTGCATCATGAAATCAGAGCGATATCATCTAACCCTCATGGTGACACTCTGATCTTGTCCTGTTAGCTAAGATAGACAATGAGCATAACGTCCTAGGCAATGCCACAGCAATCCTGCCAGAGGTTGGTTACTCATTTTCTTTCTTTTTTTTTTCTTTTTAAAGATTTATTTTATTTATTTGAAAGACAGAGTTACAGAGAAAGGTAGAGACAGAGAGAGAGAGGTCTTCCATCTGCTGGTTCATTTCCCAAATGACTGCAATGGCCAAGCTGAGTCATCCAAAGCCAGGAGCCAGGAGCTTCTTCCTAGTCTCCCACCTGGGCAGGGGCTCAAGGACTTGGGCCATCTTCTACTGCTTTCCCAGGCCATAGCAGAGAGCTGGATTGGAAGTGAAGCAGCTGGGACTTGAACCAGCACCCATATGGGATACTGGCGGTGCAGCCCAGGGCTTTAACCCACTGTGCCACAGTGCCAGCCCCGGTTACTCATTCTCTAGACCACCAAAACACTAGTCCTGGAGAGAAGGCCATGGAGAGCATCTATCTAAAGTTCTGAAATAAGTCAGAGTGTCTGCGGTCAGGTGTGTGGGTGGTTCGGAGTCTTTCTGAAAGCCCAGCAGGTGTCCATACAATCTACCCAAAACAAGATACTCCCGAGAGCACAAGAAAATTGTGTAATAACTGTGCTGCTGAGACTACAAATACATGCTGGGATTATGCCAGGTGGTCTTAGGTGCTGAGCTCTGCTGAAATTTCTAAGGAAAGGAAACGAAATGCAAGTAATTTAATAACTGTGGTAAGACAATGATCTGAAAGAGGAACTGACAGTGGGACAGGGGCAGTGTAGTTAGGAAGAGAAATCTAAGGCAACTGCTATTATTTAGAAAAGAACTGGAGAGAGCGGCAAGATGGCGGAATAGGAAGGGAGCACACCGATAGTCTGGGGAGAGACAGTTTAATAAAAGTGGAGATACTGCAGGTTCAAGGAAGAGTAGGGGAAGAAACAGCAGAGAAAACCCTTCCGGAACTGGAGATTCACAGTGGACCTGCGTGGAGAGCGTGGGAGCCCGCAGTGTGGGACACCAGCAGCGCTGGAACGCGAGGTGAACAGAACCTCAATAGCCCAAGATACAAGGAGGGAAGCGGAAAAGGGAGCCTAGAGCGAACAAGGCTTGAAACCCTGCAGGGAAAAGTTCACCAGGCTAACTAGAAGAGAGAGAGAGAGAGAGAGGGAAAAAAAAAAAGTGACCCGTACGGACACGAGCTTCTCTCTCTCCGCTCACCTCTCAAAGGTGAGCAAGACAAAGAGCAGGCGCCATTTTGGAATACGTCATAAGCAGGGCGACCTCGGGTCGGCACCGGCCCCGAGCCTAGCAGAAAAACCTGACTCTGGGTGGGAGGGGTGAAATAACAGGAGATTAGAACCTAATGAATGTGTGGTGCTAATGAACTGAGACTGTGAAAAAAGAGACGGTGGGGGAGAGAACTCACGGAAATCACGAATTCATGTGAGTACTCTCCAGAGACGCTACAGTTCAGTAGCCTAGGCAGCCCAGTGGGTGACTACAGGAGAATCTCAGCCCACACAAAGGGCCGCAAAGATTCCTTCTCTGGTCCTTGGGAAAGAGCTTCCGAACTCTGGCTCCTGTGGGTATATCATTCACCTGCTAACCACCCCCAATTCCATTCAGCTGTGTGGAATTACTTCCCTTTTGAACCAAAAAAAAAAAAAAAAAAAAACTAACAGAGAGAGATTTACCACGCCTAACCTGGGAGTGTCTCCTTTGACACACCCTCAGCCCTGAGGAACCAAACAGAGCTCTCAGGCCACACCCATCTCAAGCCTCTAAGGCTCCATCAAAAGCAGACAGTCCACTTATCTAGAGTCATAGTATAACAAGAAAAAAACACCACAGTGAAGAAACCAATATGCCAAACAACAAACGCAAAAACCGAGGTAATAAGAACAAGGAAGACACTATGGCATCCCCAAATGAAAAAGACACCCCAATTCAAGATTACGAAGATGATGAGATAGAAGAAATGCAAGAAGCAGATCTCAAAAAATTGATAAGAACACTAAGAAGTACTCAAAAACAAATTCTTGAACTACAGAAATCCTTAATGGACAAGGTAGAAAATCTCTCTCATGAAAATGAAATATTAAGGAGAAATCAAGCTGAAATGAAACAACTAGTAGAACATGAAACTGTGATAGTGACGAGAAATCATAATGAAGTGAAGAATTCAATAGATCAAATGAAAAACACATTAGAGAGCCTTACAAACAGAATGGGTGAGGCAGAAGAGAGAATATCGGACTTAGAAGACAGAGCACAGGAAACTATACAGTCAAACCAAAGACAAGAAGAGGAAATTAGAAACCTAAAAAATATTGTTGGGAATCTACAGGATACTATTAAAAAACCCAACATTCGAGTTCTAGGAGTTCCTGAAGGCATGGAGAGGGAGAAAGGATTAGAATGCCTTTTTAGTGAGATAATAGCAGAAAATTTCCCAGTTTTGGAGAAAGACAGAGACATCCTAGTACAGGAAGCTCATAGAACCCCTAGGAAACATGACCAAAAGAGGTCCTCACCACGACACGTTGTAATTAAACTCACCACAGTGAAACAGAAAGAAAAGATCCTAAAATGCGCAAGAGAGAAACATCAAATTACACTGAGAGGATCTCCAATTAGACTCACGGCAGACTTCTCATCAGAAACCCTACAAGCTAGAAGGGAATGGCGAGACATAGCCCAGGTACTTAGAGAGAAAAACTACCAGCCCAGAATATTATATCCTGCCAAGCTCTCATTTGTGAATGAAGGTGAAATAAAGACCTTTCATAACAAACAAAAATTGAAAGAATTTGTTGCCACTTGTCCAGCCCTGCAAAAGATACTTAAAGATGTGTTACACACAGAAACAAAGAAACACGGCCATCAACATGAAAGAAGATAAACGAAGGGAACCTCACAGCAAAAGATCACAGGGAATTCAAAGCATACATTTGGATAAAGAAATTATGGGACATGTACTCTATAGAATACTATACAACAGTCAAAAACAATGAAATCCGGTCCTTTGCAATAAGATGGAGGAATCTGGAAAACATCATTCTGCGTGAATTAAGCCAGTCCCAAAGGGACAAATATCATATGTTCTCCCTGATCGGTGACAACTAATTGAGCACCAAAGGGGAAACCTATTGAAGTGAAATGGACACTACGAGAAACAGTAACTTGATCAGCTCTTGTGCTGACTATTGTTGTACAATGTAATACTTCATCCATTTTAGTAATTTTTTTATTCTAGTACTATTGGTTGAACTCTGTAATTAACAAACAATTATTCTTAGGTGTTTAAATTTTAACTGAAAAGTGATCCCTGTGAAATATAAGAGTGGGAATAAGAGAGGGAGGAGATGTACAATTTGGGACATGCTCAATCGGAACTGCCCCAAATGATGGAGTTAGAAACAGGCCAGGGAATTCCAATACAATCCCAGCAAGGTGGCATGTACCAAGGCCATCTCACTAGTCGAAGTGATCAATTTCAGTTCACAATTGATCACACTGATAGGTCTAAGAGTCAAAGGGATCACACAAACAAGACTAGTGTCTGCTAATACTAACTGATAGAATCAAAAAGGGAGAGAATGATCCAACATGGGAAGCGAGATACACAGCAGACTCATAGAATGGCAGATGTCCTAAATAGCACTCTGGCCTCAGAATTAGCCCTTAAAGCATTCAGATCTGGCTCAAGAGCCCATGAGAATATTCAAGGCATGGAAAGCCAAGACACTCTGGAAAAAAAAGAAGACCTAAATGAAAGATCTCTGCGAGTGAGATCCCAGTGGAACGAATGGGGCCATCAAAGAAGGAGGTACCTTTCTCTGAAGGGAGGAGAGAACCTCCACTTTGACTATGACCCTGTCGGAATAAGATTGAAGTCAGCGAACCCTAAAGGCTTCCATAGCCTTGGCAACTCATGACTAGAGCCTAGGGAGATTACTGAGGCCATAAACAAGAGTGTCAAATTGTTAAATCAACTTCAGGAGTCACTGTGTACTTACGTCTCATGTGGGATCTGTCCTTAATGTGTTGTCCAATGTGAAGTAATGCTATAACTAGCACTGAAACAGTATTTTACACTTTGTGTTTCTGTGTGGGTGCAATCTTTACTTAGTATATACTGAATCAATCTTCTGTATATAGATAATTAAAAATGAAAAAAAAATCTTGGTGTTAAATTGGAAATTGCCTAGAAAATTAATCAATTTTTTTAAAAAATATATCATGTAGGATCTGTCCTTAATGTGCTATACATTGTGAATTAATACTATAACTAGTACTCCAACAGTATTTTTCACTTTGTGTTGCTATGTGAGGGCAAACTGTTGAAATCTTTACTTAATATATAGTAAACTGACCTTCTGTATATAAAGAGAATTGAAAATGAATCTTGATGTGAAGCAAGGGGAGAGGGAGTGGGAAAGGGGAGGGTTGCGGGTTGGGGGGAAGTTATGGGGGGAGGAGCCATTGTAATCTATAAGCTGTATTTTGGAAATTTATATTCTTTAAATAAAAGCGTTATAAAAAAAAAAGAATCCATTACCTAAAAAAAAAAAAAAATTGTTAAGTCAACAACAAGAGTCACTGTGTACTTACGTCTCATGTGGGATCTGTCCTTAATGTGTTGTCCAATGTGAAGTAATGCTATAACTAGTACTGAAACAGTATTTTTACACTTTGTGTTTCTGTGTGGGTGCAAACTGATGAAATCTTTACTTAGAATATAGGGAATTGATTTTCTGTATATAAAGATAATTGAAAATAAAAAAAACTTGGTGTTAAATTGGAAATTGCATAGAAAATTAATCAATTTTTTAAAAAAATATCATGTAGAATCTCTGTCCTTAATGTGCTGTACATTGTGATTTAATGCTATAACTAGTACTCCAACAGTATTTTTCACTTTGTGTTGCTATGTGAGGGCAAACTGTTGAAATCTTTACTTAATATACACTAAACTGATCTTCTGTATATAAAGCGAATTGAAAATGAATCTTGATGTGAATGGAAGGGGAGAGGGAGTGGGAAAGGGGAGGGTTTGGGTGGGAGGGAAGTTATGGGGGGGAGGGGGAAGTCATTGTAATCCATAAGCTGTACTTTGGAAATTTATATTCATTAAATAAAAGCTTTTTTTTTAAAAAAGTGGGCTCTGTACACTGCACTAGAGCAATTGTAACAAATGATTACTCCCAAAATAAAGCTGGATAAGCACTTTCAAAAAAAAAAAAAATCTTGGTGTTAAATTGGAAATTGCCTAGAAAATTAATCAATTTTTTAAAAAATGTATCATGTAGGATCTCTGTCCTTAATGTGCTATACATTGTGAATTAATACTATAACTAGTACTCCAACAGTATTTTTCACTTTGTGTTGCTATGTGAGGGCAAACTGTTGAAATCTTTACTTAATATATAGTAAACTGATCTTCTGTATATAAAGAGAATTGAAAATGAATCTTGATGTGAAACAAGGGGAGAGGGAGTGGGAAAGGGGAGGGTTGCGGGTGGGGGGGAAATTATGGGGGGGAAGCCATTGTAATCTATAAGCTGTATTTTGGAAATTTATATTCTTTAAATAAAAGCGTTATAAAAAAATAAAGAAAAAGAATATTGAAACAGGAAAAAAGAAAAAAAAAAAGAAAAGAACTGGGTGAGTATGCAGGATGGAAAGAAGGAGGTAAGGTGGCTGGGTGTGCAGAGCAACATGGAAGTGTGTGTCTAAGTGACAGCAAGCTAAGGAGAAAAAAAGAAGCTGAGAAAGGATTTCAAGTAACTGTCTGCAACGTGAGGTCTGGGTGAGCCAATAGCAGGGGGTACATAGCCACAGGAACTCTACACCACATTGTGCTCTTCAAAGGTTAAGGGTGAACTCGAGAGAATAAGCCAAGACTGGCCACACCTGCATCTTCCGGTGGCCAGGGCTGTTCCATGATTTTGTCAGGCAGTGTGCAGGCATCTCTTAGCTGCTGAGTTTTCTAAAACTTCCAGTGACAAAAAAAAAATGTAAGCAAATGGGAAATTTAACAAGCCAACTGTTTCAAACAGGGTGAGAGGGGGAGGGGGGGACAAGGTACACGTATCCAGGGTCAAGCAAAAGAACAATAAATTGAATGCAGTTCATGCTGCTTAGGAAAGAACTGGGTGATGCTGAATGACAAGAAGAGACCTGAGATCCAAATTCAAGCTAAATGTAAGTCAGCAGAGCACTTCCAGATCAACTGTGACAGGAATGCAACATCAGTAATCATAAAGAAACATTTTGTTGCTCCAAGACTTGGCAAGTTCTTTATGAGAGCAGGATATATGGTTCTGATCCTTGATGCAAAGAATTAAAGTCCAGAAAAAAAATTACTAGAAGGCTTATGATGATAGGAGCATGACCTCTCATAAACTCTGGCAAAGAAAGAGAGGAAGGGAAGGGTTTATTTACCTGTTTTCAAGTATCATGAAGAATATGGATATTCACTTTTCTACAGTAGATTGAATGTGAAGAAATGGGCTGACACTACAATGAGAGATATGTTCAAAATGCTTAGAGAAGAAGTTCTGGAGCAAATTGTGGGGCAGAGAGGTGCTTAAGTCTCTGACCCTATAATCTCTTTATGATAGGATAGGAGCTCAGGAGCCCTGAATTGACATTATGTAAGGTATTTGGTGCAGGAGACCATGGGGAGTGAGTAGAAGAATTTGAGAGAGCTCAGGAGTACCTCTCCACAGATTGGGAAGGTTCTGAAACCTGCTGGGGTCAGATCCAGTGATCCATTAACAATCACAGTGCCAACTCTGCGGCCACGGCACGTGAGAGTGCCAAAAAGGCTCCTCATGGGGGGAAGGGGGCTGGCTTACACTTCTTCAGTCCAGATGGTGACAGCCTGACCTTGTCCCGTGACTTCACCAGTGTTATTCCTCCTTGTTCTACTCTAGTCCCAGGTGATTCAGCTGGGTGGGGACCCTGCTGTGGGCCCTCAGGTGGTGACTGCAAGTCAAGTAACACTTCTCCCTTTTGACTGGGAGGAGCAGCTTCTGGAGCGGCTCCACCCAGAAACTCCACGCAGCTTCAGCAAGCCTCTGAGGCTTTGTTCCGTCTGTTCAGAGACCCAAGGTGGAATGTCCACTGTGGTCTAGGATGGCATTCTTTGCTGTTCTTTGAGTAGGACTGGTATCAGGGCAGCAGCCAGCACTGACTCATCTTCCTGTAACATTCAGGCCCTTCTAGGAAGACACTGAACCCTCTCTTGGCATCACAGAGTTCCCATTAGAGTTCAGCACCCAGCCCTTTTCAGCCCAGCAGGCCACTAGACTTGAACCTCGCCTCAGGTCATGAAGTTCAGAATCTACAGAACCAGAACTGCTCAGCTGTCCTCTGAGATGGGGGCTGGTCTCGTGGACAGGCTATACTGTGTTTATAGGGCAGGTGAAAACAAGGCAAGATGTCACAGAAGATTCACAACTTCTTGCCAAAAGGTAGAACATCAAGAGAAGAGAAAGGACACACAAATTCACCACTTGTGATGTGGGTCTGTGTACAGTCACTCCTACCTTTGTTCTGAAGTCACTAAATTGAGTAACAAAGAGGAACTGTAGCTTAAATAGTGATCCCTCTGTTTCCTGAAGTGATTTTTAGAAACTAATCTCACTGCCTCCATCCTGGGCTCTGTCTTTGCTTCCTCTGTGATACCTAGATTTCTTCCATCTCCAACATGGCCTCACTCTCATGGGGCTTATTCCTAGTGAAGGTAGGCAGACCATAAACAAATAAGCAAATAAATATGTAAAAATATCAGTTTGTGATAGGCAATAGTCAGGGCACTTGATGGAGAGTTAGTACTGGGTGGCAAAATAATTGAAGATTTTGAGAGCAGGCTCATTGAAGAGGTGATTGAAGAGGTCAACTAGTGCCTTGAATAACAAGAGAGCCAACCAGGTAATGGTCCCGGGAAAGGGCATTTCGGCAGACAGAGACAGAAGTGCTAGTAGAAAGGCCCTAAGCTGCGAAGGAGGTTAATGTTTTGGGAGTAATGGATGGGAGATCCAAGAGCTGCATAATCCAGGAGCACACAGAAAGGAATGAGGTTGAGAAATTTATTAGAGGATGGATCACTAGGGACTTTGTGGACCAAGGGGAAATGAATTCAAAATGGTGCTAGAATTGGATAAGACCCTAGAGGTCATTCAGCATGCCCTTTCCATTTCAAGGATGTGGAAGGAGGCTGGAGAGGTGAATTTTGCCCCTCTCGTCTAAGCCAGCCTACTACGGCAATGTTACAGCTAGAAACAACACCTTCTGACACACAGCCTATGACAGTTCCCACTAAACTCTTTCTGAATGCTAAAACGTCGGACTCCCGAATGTCTTTAAAGATTTAAGTATCTAGTCCTTAACACATGCCACATTCATACCATCCTTCTGACTCTGTAGAAACCAGAAGATGACAGAGGCAAAGTCAGTCTGGAGAGGAGATTTCCAGTTTCCAGAGGGAGGGAAGTTTGAACATTTAGTATTAAATTAACATTTATAGCTAAATGTAGAATTAATATTTAAACTTGAAATAAACATTTAAAATTAAATCATTTTAAGAAAGAAAAACACGTTCACCAAGGGTTGAGGTTCAGATGCCATATTTTCCATGAAACCTTTTAACCGCAGGGTCATACTTCAGAATTTTTGATTTTGACTCAGAGGGCTTGTACAGGACTCGGAGAAGTAACTGGTGCACAGGCATAATGGAAAGGCAGGGGAGCATCTTCCATAATGGAAATGGGCAAAGACAAGGGAGTGTGGGGGGAGATGAGGAAAATACAGGTGAGGTTTGCTCAATCATTAGAGCAATTGTGCAGCATGGTATAGAAACTGAGCACAGAGACTGTGGCATTAGACTATCTGGGTCTGAATCCTAGCCTAGCCAATTACTAGCTGTGTGAATGCAGTCCCTTCATTCTAGGACTAGATCACGACCCAATACGTAGTTTCTAATGTGGGAGGAGTCAACATTTCACTGCACATAAAAAATATTCACAATCAGAAAATTGCACAGTAGGTTGTGTACACAGAGGACATACATGTTGTATATGTGCTGGGTAGGAAGGTTAGAAATTAGTCTATATGTGTGAGCTCTGACAAACAATCTGCTTCCTTCTCTTCTATGTTCTCCCCCTTTTCTTCTGTCTCTGTTGGAGAATGCAAGAGAGGGAAGTTCCACTCCTTCCACCAGGAAGTCTTAATTGAATAGGAAGGTCATCTTCCTACCTTATCTGGGATGGATGAGGACATTTATGAGGTCATGGCCTCAATTCAAGGACAATAGGACTAGAAGGAACCTCAGAGTCCACTAAAACTATTCCTTCCTCTTCAGCTTTCATGGTGCATGTAGGAAGAGTTGCTGTTTGGACAGTGCACTAAGGGCCATGGTAGACTGCTTACAGCAGGACTGCCTCGCCTGGCCACTCTGTGGGTTGAGGGGATCAAGCTTGATGGAAGCTCTATGGTCTTCAATGTCAGTCCCAGGTATCAAGACCCAGCTGAGGGTGAGGCAGAGCATGACTGGAAGATCACTGAGAACTTGTTGCATGGATACATCTGACTTAAGAAAGCCTAGGAGTTGGATGTAGCTGTATCCACCAGGAAAGGAAGGTTTGGTGCACAGCTAGCCAGTCTCTTCCATGGATAGTATGTTATAATCTGACTTTTAA
Source organism: Sylvilagus floridanus (assembly GCA_949820135.1). Classification (NCBI taxonomy): domain Eukaryota; kingdom Metazoa; phylum Chordata; class Mammalia; order Lagomorpha; family Leporidae; genus Sylvilagus; species Sylvilagus floridanus. The sequence goes on along the minus strand of OX463239.1, from coordinate 21,794,547 downwards.
GGGTGACAAGTCAAGTTTTATTTGTGGGGAAGAGAAGTGCAACCCAATGATGGTCCAGAAATAAGAAATACGTTTTTAAGCTCGTAGCACAGTGTTATCTTTACATGTTCTGATGCATCTCTCACATGCCCCCTATCTTTTAAGACACACAGCCTATGAAAGATGATAAAAAAAAAAAAAAAACAAAGCTGACCTGTTTTCAAAGAAAGACTGATGTGAAAGCACTAGCTATGCTCAGTATTGGAAATGTGGGAAAATACCAGTCCCAAGGACCCTGGGGGCCTAAATTGAACTTGATGGCCTTAAGGGTCATGTGTTGATTTTGAATTTTTAATTTCTTTTTATTTGAAAGAGAGAGAGAGATAAATCTTTCATCTTCTGGCTCACTCCTAAATGCCCACAATAGCCAGGGTTGGGCCAAGCTGAAGCCAGGAGTCCAGAACTCTATATGGGCCTTACCACTTATCTGGGCCTTAACCACTTAGTGAAACGCTTACCCCGAAGGGTCATGTTTATAAAGTAAGTCTGATTAATATGCAAATGATGAAGTTACATTAAGAAAATTCAAGCTAATTATGAAGTTATTCAGGGCAAAACCTGCCTGACTGAACTTACACAGCACTGAGACTTGCCCATGAAAAATTGGTTTCATGGTCAAAAACAGCAGATGACAACTGAAGTCATATTGATGTCAGGATGACCATGGCTGTTTTCTTTGTTCATTGAAAAAAGCAACAAGCAGATTTGAATGACTTCTTACACTCAGCACCTATAGGTCCACCATATCTGAAAGATGATGACGGAAACCATGATCCAAGAGGTGCAGACAAGGCCTTAAAAAAAAAAAAAGCAGTCAACACATTGAACAGAGCTTTGGGGAAGACAGTAAAGGCCTGCTATTCGAGTTAGCCTTCACTTGATACGTTCACAGTGAAAGAAAAGTTGCTGCGGATGCCAGCTTTGAACTGGGGACTCTTCATACTTCAGGAGTGAAGGCAGTACTTCTGGGAAAGCTATGTGAGGACGAGACCGGTCCCACAGGTGAAGAGGCTGATGAAGGTCCGTCAGTGATCCAAGAATCGGTTTTAAAGTCAGACCGTTACTGGTAACACATCAAGTCTTACTTGCGGAGGGAAAAAGCACAGCCTATTAAGTACAGTCCAGTCTACCACAAGTCAATTCCACTCACAGGAAAGGCTTGGAGTAGCATGCAGGCATCGCACAAAGCGGGGTCAGCCTTGCCTTGCATGCGCCATGACCTCTGTGCAGGAAAGCCAGCATCCACACCCTCAGCCTTGCTTCCTCTCACTTCCGGCCCTCCACACTTGGCTGCTTCCTGAGGCCTGAGGAGCGAGTGAAGGTTACTGCAGGGATCACCGCAAACACCTGACTCTGAGTTTTACCTCAACCTTGGGTTCAGATGTTTTCACGTCCTCCCCTTCTTACATTCGGCCCTTTGGTCTCTGTCCCTTGAACTAGCTTTCATCATCCAATTAGAAATAACACCCTCGTCTCACTCCCGTTTCTCTGGGAACTGCAGGGAGTAAACCCCAATTCTCCTGCTCTCCCCATGGGGGCCAGCAGTGCTTCAGAGGAGCGTGTCAGCGGCTCCACCTCACGGCTGGGCTTCCCTCCGTTTGAACAGCTTCCATTGCTCACTGCCGATCAGTAACTCAATGATTCATTAAACACACAAACAATGAGCGAATCTGTTCCATTAGCAAGGCCACCTGTTGATCTCAGACATTCTCAGCTGAACTCGGTGGATGTGGAGAACACAATGCCTCCATCAGTCGATGCCCTGTCAGTCCTGACGACACGTAAGGGCAAGACAAGTGGGGCCCGGGCTGTTGCGAGCTTTTGTGCTTTTCTTTCATCTGGTGGCAGGCCTGCAAGAGTACCCCGTGGAGCACAATCCACTTCTCTATAATCAGCTGCAGAACTCCAAAGGCTGCCTCACTGTTGTTGCCTCCTTAGGTCTCACAGAACGAGAGGAAAAGGACATAGGAATATTCCGCACCCTTCTGCTTGCAGGTGCAAGGGCCACAGAATTAACAAAGTCAACACACACACACACACACACACACACTCACATCAAGGAAAACTGTAATAGAAATCCCAATGCTTGCAGTGGCATCTTCTCCACCATGGAAATAGTAAGAGGGTGTCTTCAATGAGCTGATGGAAAATGTGTATTGCCTAAGAATTGTGCATGGATTTCAAATTCTTTGCATCAAAATAAGCTTCTCGTATAACTCCATTTATCCATGAAGTTTTAGAAGTGCCCGCATACATTCTCTCTGCTGTTTAGCCTCTGGTTCTCGTAGCTGCTGCAGGCTTTAAGGTCTGCTTGTGCCATCAAGCTTTTTACAACTCAAGACTACTAAGGATCACACAAAGCTGACTGAGTTAAGCTTCTAACGCAGGCATCAGTCAACGAAAGTTGCTATTTTGGGGTAGGCATTCAGTGCAACGATTAGGACGCCCCTTGGGATACAGCCTATGTTGGAGGGCCTGGGTTCAAGTGCCAGCTCTGGTTCCAATACCCTTCCTGCTAATGCACAGACTGAGAGGAAATGAGTGATGGCTCAATTACCTGGGTCCCTGTCACCTATGTGGGAGACCTGGATTTAATTCCAGGCTCCTGGGATGGACTGGCCCAGCCCTGGGTATTGTAGGAATTTGGGGAATGAACCAGCAGATGGAGGATCGATCTCTGTCTCTCAGATGCAATGAATGAATGAATAAATGAATATTTTTAAAGTTGATATTTTATTTTATAAAATACCATTTTCTCTTCTCTTAGGTAACTTTTATTATTACAAGAAAGAGCTTGGTTTTCCTGAATAGGGTGATGCTTGTTAGATCCTGAAGCTGTACCATCCATACCAGAAATAGTGAGATGCACAATCGTCTCTCCACTGAGTATTAATCAGTGTGTACAACTGCCTCTTTAGGGGGAGTTCAGTATGTGAACGCATGATCATCAGCATTTGTACTGGGTACCTCATCGCTGTTAGGCTTAAATTTCTCTATCACATCACTTGAGTTAAAATATTTAATTACATCGTTCAGGTTTTATGTTTACAATAGAGTTCATCTGGAATATCAGCAAACATTCTGTTGTTCCTTGGTTCTTGTGAGAAAAAAGATGAAGAAGTAGAAGGAAACAGCTCTTCAAAGAAAATCTTGGATCCTATTGGTTCATGATGCAAAATTCGTAAAAACCATGTCTTAAATCTGCTGATGGATTTCAGAGATTATTGGTGGTGGTGGCTGGTCTCCTTTCACTCACGTGCTACTGAAGATGACAGAATGGCAGGTGAGGACTCCTGTTTGTGCCACTTTCGTGAAGATTATTTTGCTTTTGGAGGACAAGCTTTGAGCTACGCACATTCTGAATGAACAAGGTAAACAGATGAGGCAGGCTCCCCCACTACTGGGTTTCCCTAGGCAGGTGTGAGCATATCTCCCTCATCCAGTACATAAAAGACCGCGTGCATTTTCAAAGGGATTTCTGCAATCCTGGTCTTTTGACAACCTCTGCTATGATTTGATTGCCAAATGCAGGTGGCTGTCCAGCGCTCGGCTGTGCAATCAAGTGACTCCTCAGGTTCTTCTGTACAAAAAAGGAAAGGCACAAGCAGTGACTTTTTAAAAAAGAATTAAAAAGCAATATCCACACAAAATGAAGAATTAGATGGAAGACTACTAGCTGTTCCACAGATCTTTCAGGGAGGCTGCAAACGCTCCATGCCTGAACTGCACCATGTGAAAACCACTGGCCACATGTGGACGCTGAGTGCTTGAACCATGGCTCGTGCCACTGGGAAAGTAAATGTTAGGGACCAGCACTGAGACGTATTGAGTAAAGCCACCGTCTGCAGTGCCGGCATCCCATATGGGCACCAGTTCAAGTCCTGGCTACTCCACTTTTGATCCAGCTCTCTGCTATGTCCTGGGAAAGCAGTAGAAGATGGCCCAAGTCCTTGGAGGAAGTTCCTGGCTCCTGGCTTTGGATCGGTGCAGCTCCGGCTGTTGCAGCCAATTGGGGAGTGAACCAGCAGACGGAAGACCTCTCTCTCTCTCTCTCTCTCTCTCTCTCTCTCTGCCTCTCCTTCTCTCTGTGTAACTCTGACTTTCAAATAAGCAAATAAATAAATCTTAAAAAAAGAAACTAAATGTTTAGTTCATTTATATTCAGATAGGCACAGACATGTAGTGGTCTTTGTTGTAATATCCCCAGTATCCCCAGTATTGAGGTTGGTTTCCTACCTTCACTGAAAACTCTCAATAAATGTTTGCTGTAAGAATAGAAATATGCACATGATCCATTTTCCTGAGTATTCTTGGGTAACTCTTGGGCTTTTCCTGGCCCAAAATCTCCGAGGCCTGGCAGCCCCCACCTCTGCCCAGCACATCCATTTGCTCTGGCATCCTTCGCCTTGCCCTCAGCCTTCCCACCTCTGAGTCTTGCGTGCGCAGTGCTCTCTGGCTGGAATGTTCTTCCTATTTGTCCGCCTCAGCAGATCTTCACTTATCTCTCATGGCTGGAACCCTTCTCTGGGAAGGGTTCACCAATTGCCCCAACTGGAGTGAATCACTCTGTTCTCTCGGTTCCCACAGTGGTGTTAACGTAAATGTCAGAGCAGGGTGTCTTAGGGCAGACCCTCAGATCTGTGCGCAAATGTTTATAAGGAAATTCCCAAGGGAAACGAGGAAACTAGTGGGGGGGGGGCAGAGGGCAGGAAGGGGAGGAAGTCAAGGAAGTGTACGATCACAGGCAAAGTCACTCAGAGGGCAGTTTTCACCCAATCTGCAGGCAAAGTTATTAACTCTATAAATCAAGCCCCTGCATTGTCCTGCCCTAAGGCCAGGACCTGGAGTTTTCCTACTCTCACATCGAGCAGATATTGCTTAAGGACCACCCCAGAGGACAGGCACTCCCAGGCATGTTGGCCTCTCCATTTGCGTGGGCAAAGGAAACTCAAAGGAGAGTTCTCCAAGAAAGATGCAGGTGCTGGCTATGGAAACTGAAGACCAGGTGTGTGGGGGCAGCAGCGAGGAGTGCAGGTGGAGTGGGGCAGGGCAGCCAGCACAGCAGTGGTGAGAAGAGGCTCTGGGCAGAACACAGGCACGCATCTGACACTGTCGACAGCAGCAGACGTGGTAGAACTGAGTCCTTCTGTGTCACACACCCAGCTCTATCTTTTCCTAGAAAAGTCACTTAATTGCTTTTGGCCTGAGTTTCCTATTCTATAAAATTTAGAAAATAATTTTATCTACCTCTCAGACTTAAGGTGAAAGTAAAGCAGGATAATGTGTCAAAAATATTTAACACAGCAAGGGACAGCTGGTAAAGTATAAAAAAAATGCAGCTATTATTTAAACACAGTACTTTACTGTAATCATGTATCTGACTTCTCTTTTAGTCTATAGATTCTTCATAGCAGTACATGCCCCAGTAGTCATTTTAAATTTTATTTATTTATTTATTTATTTATTTTCACGTCATATGAAAGATGGCTAGGGAGGAAAAGAGACAGAAAGCCAGAGGGAGAGACATTCTCCATCTGCTGGTCCACTCCCAGCCAAGACTGGGCCAGGCTGGGGCTAGGATCCTAAAACTCAATCTGGATTTCCCACATGGGTGGCAGGGACCAAGCACTGGAGCCATCACTTGCTGCCTCCCAGAAGGTGCATTAGCAGGAAGCAGGGCTGGAAGCGGAGTAGTGGAGATTCACACCAAGCACTCTGACAGGAGATGGGGCATCCCGAGCGGTGACTTAACTGCTGTGCCAAACTCCCACCCCCTCCACTATTCTTTAAATCACTGGCACCTATGCCAATGCCTGAGCCAGAGTAGATGTCCAGTCATTATTTCTTGACCCTAATCTTTCCTGTGAGGGCATGTTCCACTGAAATGCTCTCTTCCTGTGTCTGTTTTTGCCTACTGCACCATAAGGGCAGGGTTTTCTAACTGTGCTTTTTTAAGAGGTTAAACATAGCACAGCCAGAAAGTTGCTAAATAACTGTTTGTTGAAATGATGTTTATGAAGTAAATGTCCAGAATTTCCCAAGGGTAAGAGCATTATAAATCCGGACTCTCCTTCCAAGTGTTTGAGGACAGGAATCTCAGATCCCTTGAGGTTCAGTACAAGAAAGCAAAAGCCACTGTAGGTTTATCATGCAGAATGTGATTCAATCTAGGGAACTAGGTACTGTGGAAGGCACAGTTTCTTTTTTTTTTTTAATAAAGCTTTTATTTAAAGAATATAAATTTCCAAATTTCCAAAGTACAGCTTATGGATTACAATGGCTCCCCCCCCATAACTTCCCTCCCACCCGCTACCCTCCCCTTTCCCACTCCCTCTCCCCTTGCATTCACATCAAGATTCATTTTCTTTATATATATAAAGCTTTTATTTAAAGAATATAAATTTCCAAAGTACAGCTTATGGATTACAATGGCTCCCCCCCCCCATAATTTCCCTCCCACCCGCCACCCTCCCTTTTCCCAGTCCCTCTCCCCTTCCATTCACATCAAGATTCATTTTCAATTCTCTTTATACACACAGAAGATCAGTTTAGCACATATTATGTAAAGATTTCAACAGTTTGCCCTCACATAGAAACACAAAGTGAAAATACTGTTGGAGTACTAGTTATAGTATTAATTCACAATGTACAGCACATTAAGGACAGAGATCCTACATGATTTTTTTTAAAGAATTGATTAATTATCTATGCAATTTCCAATTTAACACCAAGATTTTTTTTTTCATTTTCAATTATCTTTATATACAGAAGATCGATTCAGTATATACTATGTAAAGATTTCATCAGTTTGCACCCACACAGAAACACAGTGTAAAAATACTGTTTCAGTACTAGTTATAGCATTACTTCACATTGGACAACACATTAAGGACAGATCCCACATGAGACGTAAGTACACAGTGACTCCTGATGTTGATTTAACAATTTGACACTCTTGTTTATGGCCTCAGTAATCTCCCTAGGCTCTAGTCATGAGTTGCTGAGGCTATGGAAGCCTTTAGGGTTCGCCGACTTCGATCTTATTCCGACAGGGTCATAGTCAAAGTGGAAGTTCTCTCCTCCCTTCAGAGAAAGGTACCTCCTTCTTTGATGGCCCCATTCTTTCCACTGGGATCTCACTCGCAGAGATCTGTCATTTAGGTCTTTTTTTTTTTTTTTCCAGAGTGTCTTGGCTTTCCATGCATAAAATATTCTCATGGGCTCTTGAGCCAGATCCGAATGCCTTAAGGGCTGATTCTGAGGCCAGAATGCTATTTAGGACATCTACCATTCTATGAGTCTGCTGTGTATCTCGCTTCCCATGTTGGATCATTCTCTCCCTTTTTCATTCTATCAGTTAGTATTAGCAGACACTAGTCTTGTTCGTGTGATCCCTTTGACTCTTAGACCTATCAGTGTGATCAACTGTGAACTGAAATTGATCATTTGGACTAGTGAGATGGCAATGGTACATGCCACCTTGATGTATTGGAATCCCCTGGCACGATTCTAACTCCATCATTTGGGGCAGTTCTGATTGAGCATGTCCCAAATTGTACATCTCCTCCCTCTCTTATTCCCACTCTTATATTTCACAGGGATCACTTTTCAGTTAAAATTTAAACACCTAAGAATAATTGTGTGTTAATTACAGAGTTCAACCACTAGTACTAGGATAAATAAATACTAAAATGGATAAAGATTTACATTGTACAACAATAGTCAGCACAAGAGCTGATCAAGTCACTGTTTCTCATAGGGAAGGCACAGTTTCTAAAGTGGTTCCCCAAATTCTGGAAGTTGTGGATGTTCTGTTCTATGATTTCTGTTATCACATTATGCTACAACGCACAGCTAAAGAAGGAGATGACCTGTGTGGGTATGATCTAATTACAGGAGCCCTTAAAGCAGGGACATTTCTCTGTGTGAGAGCAGAAAGCAGGTCACACTGGGCCCTGCTGCTAGCTGTGGTGTTGTGAGAAGGACCCCATGTGCCATGACTGGTCTCAAGATGGAGGAGGTCACTCGGGAAAGAAGGTTGGTGGCTTTAGGGAATCAAGTGGGACCCCCCAGCTGCCAGTCAGTAAGGAAAAGGGAATCTCAGGCCTAAAACCAGCAGGAAATAAATTCTGCCAACAACTTGAATGAGCTTGGAAGCAGACTTCCCAGAGTCTCTGGCTATGAGCTTAACCTAGCTGACTCCCCAGTTTCAGGCTTGCAAGAACAGAGACAGAGTTCTGCTGAACTCACCTGCCCTACAGAGGTGTGAGATAATCATGGGTGTTATTTCCAGGCTTGAGTAACTACACAGCAATGAAATGAATACAAGTGCTTACTAAGGTGCAGAAAAGACTGGAATCAAGAAAGAAATAGGCTACTCCTAGCTTTTAGGTTATACCACATGGGCTGCTACCTGAGATCAGGTAGATGCAGGAGATGACATCTGGCCCTCAGCCCTGCAGCTGGTTCCTGGCAGTGAAGCACAGAGAACAGCCAGCTGCCATGCTGGCCACTCTGTAGAGGCTCACACTCAGTCACCACCACCACTGATGGGAAGAGGGGCCCACCAGTCCTCATTACCAACACCCCACAGATGGATATCAATGACAAAACAAAAGTCATATTCCTGACCCTGGAGGGAACCGAGTCTGCAATTCCCAGCCTGCTAGTATCTGAGATGACGTAGAACACATAGAAGGGAAAGAGATAGTGCTGACTGACTGAATTCTACCCAATATGACCCTGCAAACTTCAAGATCCCTTTGACAGCCTTTTCATATGTGTTACTATTTTCATTATCCAACTGGAAAACTGAGGTTAAGTACAAAGGCACTTGCAAGAGTTCATAGACAATGGAATTCAAAGATAGGTTTACTTTGGTTTAAGAAATATTTGAAATCCATCTATAGTTTTTCCATAATATGCATTTTCCATGAACTTTTGGATGACCTCTCATATGTTGCCTAAAGTCTCATAGATAGTATGTAGCAAAACCAAGATTAGAACCTAGATCCATTCCTCCCTGAGCCTACATTTTTCAGTCTCTACAGCTGATGCTGTACTTTAGATGGAATTTATATTATTGACTGACAGCTGGCCCTCTAGACTCAACTGAGTTGGCAACTGAAGTAGCAGCAATTTCATTTTATTAAAAAAATCTAAAACCCCTTCCTTCAGTCCCTGGTAAGGGCTGGTGTAAAACTTGTTCAAAGCCTGTCTCGCGTCCTCCTCTCCTCCTCTCTCCCAAGCTTCCTCCTTGGTCCACACTCCTGACTTGGGACACAGACCTTGGATGCTCTATTTCCTGGGTTTATTTTGGTGAAGCATCCTGCCTTCCTTCCTGAGCAGCTCCTGCTGTCCTGGCACTTTGTGAGTACACAATGTGGCCTGGCTTCTCTGCACTCAGGGTCTCCTGCCTCCCCAAAGGTGGGACGGTGCTGGGCTGCAGGAGGAGGATCCTCGACCAAGGGGAGCTCTGGAGCATTTCTCCCAGACAGTGCTATCTGCCCTGCATACCAATCCAATTACAAACAAATTGGCCCACGGGCTCAAGCACGCGAGCAATGTGGCCCTCTCTCTTCTCTTACTAACAGTCTTAACACCACTCCTTTAAAAAGCCAACTCTTGGAGATTTCAGCACCCAAGTTGAATTCAGGTAGGATGTGATTATCTTAAATATTGGGGTGCAGAGAGACTCTGGAGAGCTTTGGATGACATTTTTTCCAACAGGGAGAGAGGGAGGGGGAGGGGGAGGGGAAGGGGAAGGGAAGGAAAGGAAGAGAGACAGGATCTCTAGGGCTTCCCTGGGACTGCAGGTCAGAGTCTGATCTTGCAAGCCTTTGTCAAGTGGACCTGACTTAGGCAGCTCTCCGGGTTCCCTTCCCCTCTCTGGCATCCAGGATGAGAACTGGGTGGCCCTTCTATTTGAGAAAGCTGGCATCAACCAGGCTTTCTGAATGCAAGTAGACTCCATCAGAAAGCTGTCAGAGGTGAAATGTGGGGAAGAATTCACTCCTACTGCCTTTTTAAAAGGCTTATTTAAACACATTTAGAAGTGAAGACCAACTTGACTAGAAAAACAGATATAAAGTAAGTTGTACATGCTGTTATTTTTCTTGAAGCAAAAAGTCCTAAGTCCAGATTTTCCTGAACTCTAAACACTCTGGGCTTCATATCAACATTTAAAGGATGATCAGTTTTTTGCCTCGCTTTCCTTTGTCTTTTAGAGGGAAAGATCATTTGTCAATTTCTGTCATCATATTAGCCACACTTCCCACATGGAAGGGGTTTGTGGTAGAAACGTAATTCATTGAGCGTGCTGCCCAACTGGCAGTGAGGCTGGACCAATGGCCTCCTCATCCAAGGTGCCGTCAGGAGAGCCCCTCCTACACATGGTGGGTCCCACTTCTTCTCCTAGAGGTGTCTCACATGATTTCTAGGGTGACCCAGAAAATCTTGCTAAGATGCTTAGAAAGGCATGAGTCCACAGATGGGTGGAGAGATGAGCACCATACTAGGCATGGGGACACAAAAGGGAACTGGGCAGATGCAGTCTCACCTCCCATGGAATCCTACAGTCTAAGGGGGAAAGCAGACAGGTATCAGCTATTGGATGCAGTGACAGAGTTGCTAGGATGGGAAGAAGGATGCCACGGGAGTACAAAAACAGGGTATATAAGCCCCACTTAGTAGACTTTAGTAGGAAGACCCGGAAGAAACGTCAATCATGATAAGGGCGTTAATGACATTGCCACAGTCCATACAATGAGCTCTTAGAAACTGACTTATGTGGGAGTAGAGGTGTGTGTCACCCAAGGGAGCTTGCTGGGGGAGTGCTTCCATGAGACCTACTTGCCTAGACTGCGACAGTCTATCAGGACCCCAGGATGGGTCCTGCAGCTGCACTTGGATGGCCTTCGACTCTCCATCACTAAGTCAGTCAAGGAGCCAGAGCTCCTCCTCTTTTATTTCCTGCCTTTCTTAAACAACAGCTGTGTGACTTAGTGCCTCTTGATGGGGAAATGCAGAACAGTAGACAGGGATCCCTAGGGGCATGTGTGCTGAAGGGAGTGGGAGATGGGGCAGCCTCTTCCCTCAACTCAGTTATGGCACCTGCCTCACCTCATCTGAGCTCGCAGCCCTCAGGTCATGATGAAAAAGAAGAAGCTGGGATCATCCTGTCAAACTGTCAAATTTGAGGGTGAATGAAGTATTCACTAGGGATCTCCAAGAAGCCAGAAAACTCACATTTACTTTCAACTAGGGAGAATCTGAACCTATGTCTCCAGATTTGGAAGTCCAGGATATTAATTCATTGTGACATCTGGTCCTTCTCTTTGATATTTTAAAAATAGGCTAGAAACACAATTGTGAATCCATGCTCCAAAGCACTACTCTCAGATTCTGGGAAAGAATGCAACTCTTGAGTTTATCTTGTTTATCCAACTAGTCTCTGGTCATTTGTGCAACATGATATTTCATCCATTGGATGCTGTCAGCCAGCTTCTAGCAGAAAGTTTCCATGTTGTTTTAATCATCCATGAACAAAAAAAATGTGGGAATGTCTGTCTTGCCATGTTCAAGGACTCTAGTGGCACCAGTAGCTGGCTGATGGCTTCTAGTGTTTGCCATAGCCACTGGAGAATGTGAGTCTCTTTCGGAATTCTAGCATTTTGGAACAAGAAAGAAAATTCAGCAATATGTAATAAGAACCAAAAAGATACATATTTTCTTTGTTCCAGTCAATCTACTCCTATGAATGTCAAAGAAATGTCCCTCAAAAAACACTCCCAAGTACACATTCTCAAACATGCTCACACTAGTTTGATTTTGTAAAAATGGAAAAATGTAATGAGCACTTACTACAATGTACAATATGATGGGCCTTGCTTTTAAAAATTATGATACATTAACCTGAAGGAAGAGTAAGCAGTCCTAGAATAATTACGAAAGCTGTGCATATTCACAAATGTCTGCTGAATGCCTTCTGTGAGCCAGAGCTCTGCTATTACAAAGGAATGTGGGGAGTGCAAATCCATGTGCCCTCTGATGTTAGTGATGGAAAGGATGCCTGCCTGGGGAAGAAAAGGCAGCAAGGTAAACACCTGGTAAGGTTATAGATAATTTTATGTAAGAATCTGTCACATGGTCTTAAGTGTCAATGTGTGTAAAACTACAGGACGACAGAAGGTGCTGCTACCTCTGAAGAAGGACTTGTGAGGGCTCGGGGGTACAAGTGTTCATTCACTTATTCTGGGTTCACGGATGTACAGATAACCTGCTAAGAGGGTACATCAAACCGTTTCTGGGGAAAAAAAAAAGATGAGGTTATTTTGGTGCAAAAAATTTGTAAGGGGTAGACATCGTGGTGAAGTGGGTAAAGCCTCCACCTGCCACGTTGGCATCCCATTTGGGCATCAGTTCAAGTCCTGGCTGTTCGACTTCCAATCCAGCTCACTGCTAATGTGCTTGGGAAAGCAGTAGAGGACAGCTCAAGTCCTTGGGCCCCCACATCCATGTGGGAGATGCAGAGGAAGCTCCTGGTTCCTGGCTGCAGACCAGCCCAACTCTGGCCATTGTGGCTATTTGGGGATTGAACCAGCAGATGGAAGACCTCTTTAGCTCTGCTCCTCTCTCTCTCTCTGTAATTCTGCCTATCAAATAAATAAATCTTGAAAAAATTGCAGTTCAGTAAAAAAAATTTTTTGAAATCCATGTACAGTTTTTTCATAATATGCATGTACATAGTATATACATCCCATTAACTTTTTGAAGAATCCTCTTAAATACTAAAAAACATCGTCCTAAAGTTGTTGTATTTATTAAATGCATCAAGTTTATATTCCTCAAATAAAAGATATTTTTGGAAAAAGAAAGAAAATATAGTAGCAGTTAAAACAGAAGTGAAATCCTTACCACTTTTAGTCAGATCTGTGTTTTATCTTTTATTAATAACTATTTGAACTAAAAGATACCTTTATAATAAACTCATGCTAACTGTTCCTCTCTCCTAGTTCCTTCCTCTTATCCTCCTTCCTCAGACAACATTTTGATAGAGGTCGAATCTCAGGCACAGAAAGTTATTTTCCTGAAGTCACTCAGCTGACTTATAGCAAACCTGACATTTGAATCTGATTCTTGATTTACTGGTTACCTTATCCCCACTCTCTCTCACATCCCTCTTAGATATAAGCTGTTGGAACAACAATGGAGAATCGGATAAGACTTACTGAGAACCACTATTTAATGAAATTGGGCAGGAAGTGAGAATGCCGCGGCTGAGCGCCTCTCGAGCTATGCTGAGCACAAGAATCACTCGAGGATCTTGTCCAAAAGTAGTTTTGATTCGCAAGTTTGGGACAGGGCTCGAGAGCTGCGTTTCTCGCAAAGTCCCAGGTGATGCTAACATTACCTTGTCTTGAGCCGCGGGGATGGAAAGGCTAGATATAGCTGAGTCCAGAAGAATGCAGACTTTAATATTTTAGCCAGTGTTCACTGGTGAGAGAACAACAACATTAGTTTTTCACAGAGCAAGGTTTTCTTCACTAAATGCAGTTGTATTTTCCCCTTTCCCTCTGAGCTCTCAACTCTGGATCTGGGTCTCTCTCAGTATGGCCATGAAATACAGGAAATATCTTAGACCCACACCACTGAGACATAATGGAATGGGGGCTTGCCCTGAAGTGATCTGACTCCCAAGCCACTAGCCTGCACGGCTCTCACCCTATGGCCTCCATCACCAAGGGATCAAAGGTCGAGTCTTTGGAGTCCAGAGAAAACCTGGGTCAGAAGCTTAACAAAGCACTCAAGACTAGCAGCAGTTACTTAATTTGCTAGTTTTCATTTCCTTATCTATAAATGTCAATAATAATAACACTGCTCTCACTGGGTGGTTGTTTCAATTAAATGAAATGTACACAGGCACAAAGTGCTGGGGCAGGGGTGGCACTGTGTCCTAAGGGGCTAAGCCAAGGCCTGCAGCACCAGCATCCCTTATGTGCACTGGTTCAAGTCCCAGCTGCTCTACTTCTGACCCAGCTCCCTGTTAATGTGCCTGGGAAAGCAGCAGAGGATGGGTCAAGTGCTGGGACCCCTGCACCCACAAGGGAGACCCAGATGAAGTTCCTGGCTCCTGACTTTGGCCTGGGCCAGCCCTTGCCATTGCAGCCATTTGAGCCGGGAACTAGTGGATGGAAAACCGACTTCTTCCTCTCTCTTTCTCTTTATAACTCTGTCTTTTGAATAAGTAAAATAAATGTTTAAAAACAAATAAGTGCGAGCTTGGAAGTGAGCTTGCACCACTGGCATCCCATATCAGAATGCCTGTTGGAATCCCAGCTGCTTCACTTCCCATCTAGCTCCCTAATGTGCCTGGGAAAACAGTGGAAGTTGGTCCAATGCCTGAGTACCTGCCACCCATGAAGGAGACCCTGATGGAGTGCTAGGCTCCTGGCTTCAGCCTGGTACAGCCTCAGCCAATGCAGCCATTTGGAGACTAAACAGTAGATGGAAGATATCTCCCATGCCCCACCCCCCCACCTCCATCCCTCTCTCTGTTACTCTGCCTTTCAAGCAAATAAATAAATAAATAAATAAATCTTTTTAAAAAACAGAAGTGCTGAATAAAGGTAGATACTATCATTGTATCTAAATCCCATTGTAAATTTCTGACCTGGAAGGTTCCTACTGGATAAAAGCAGGCAGGAAATTAAATAATTATATCTATTTTAAATTTAACATTTAAACATACTTTAAATAAGTCTAAATATAAAGTTATGAATAAAATGCCAAATAAACAATAATGAAGATATACAAAGCAGATATATCTATGAATCCATGCATATAAGTGGTCTCCAGAGAGTTCATGAAAAATGGATTCTGGAAAAAAACATTTAAAAAATTTTTGCATGAAGACAAATGCTTTAATTCTATTTTCCATTAACTTTTTGAAGTCCTTTCATATATATGTTATTTTATATATTCCGTGTATGTATACATATGTGTATACACATGAAGACAATGATGGCTAATGCACATGTGAGTATGAATGCTATGGGGAACCAGAAAATGGTACCGTTAACGTTTAGGAATGTTGACAGCTAACTTTGGAGCTGAGCCTTGAAGGACTAGCTGGAGGCTGGGAAATGCATTCCAAGCTGAGGGTTACGATTGAGGAGGGAAACAGGCAGTAGGATTGTAATGAAGATCGGTGCCCCTTTGTGCTCCTCCTTACGGAGCCCCACCTAAATCATGGCCTCTGTCTAAGGACTGCCAAGGGAAAGCGTTTTAAGCAGATCAGGGACGTGCTCAGATGTGTCTTAGCAGGTGTCTGTGGAGGGGCTGCCATGGCTGCAAACCCTTTGGTTTGCTTTCTGCTTTCTTCAGGGGTCTCAACTATTTGCAAAGCATCATCAAACCCTGCGATCGTCTTTGAAAATTGTCTTAACTGTTGACAATGGAATGGGAAAGCAGTCCTGTGTAATTAGATATTTTCTGACTAAAATTTCACATGCAATGGTGAAGTTTGTGGCAGTTTCCTAGAAAGCAAAACACAATAAATTGTTGATCCAAAAAAAGTATGAAAGGGAAAAATATCAAAGATGAAAAAAGAGAGAGAGAGGTGAATACAGCTGAAATACTCTGTGTCATTTCCTATCGTTGACTATTGACTTCGTGTCCTCAGAAGTCCCTCTCCTTAGCCCAGCCCTGAAAAGAGTGGAACCTGAAAGTAGCAGGAGGGCTGGTGAAGTGCAGATTGAAGGCAAAATGATGAGACGACAAAAGGAACTTTAAATTCCTTCCTTCATCAATGGTGAATTCATGCAGATGAAGATAAGGACAAACCATTCTAAAATTAGAATCTAATGAAGCCTCTCCTATGACTTCCAAGGGGAATCACTTTATAGGCTGCGGGTTGCCCTCAGATGCTAGGTCTGCCTATCTTTATTGGCCTTTGTCACAGGAATAGCATCTTAAATTCTTAATCTCTAACATATCATGCAAAAATAAAATGATGATTACAGTTCCTTTCTTCTAAGGATCTTAATCTTCCCAACATTAATTAATGAAGACTCAGAACAGCCTGTGAGGTTGGTAAATATTATGCTGTTTTATGGTTGGGGAAGATGATTAATAAGGAGATTAAGCAATTTACCCATAACAAGGTGAGTGTAGATATGGGAGTCAAATTTTTACCCTCTGAGATAAACATAATAATTGCTAAACCAAGATAAAAGCCTTTACTCCTCTTTTTTAAATGCTTGTGTAAAACTGAGTCATAGCTTTTCACTCCCAAGTTACTCAAGAATCTAGAGATTATCTAAAATTAAAAAATGATAATTTACTTTTCAAGAAGCAAAATTCTCATATTTACCTATACAAATGTTTCCTTCATTATTTAACAGAATCTCAGGACATAGTGTTTTGTTCCTTAATAGATTTGTAGTTACATCATAATCTTGTCAAAGAAGGCATGGAACTTGTCATTATTTAGAACACTATATATGCTAAATCTACCTTGTATTAAGATCCAGGCCTTGCAGGAGTTTCTTCATCTAATACTTTGCTGCCTTGGATGACAATAATCTCATTACACCTACTAAGATGCAGGATCTTTGGGGCCTGTGTTGTGGTACAGCAGGTTAAAGCCCTGGCATCCCATACAAGTAGGGGTCCGAGTCCCAGCTGCTCTACTTCTGATACAGTTCCCTGCTAAAGCGCCTGGTAAAGCAGTGGAGGATGGGCCCCTGCACACACATGGCAGACCCAGAAGAAGCTCCTGGCTCCTGGCTTCAGATCAGCCCAGCTCCCGCCATTGTAGCCATCTGGGAAGTGAACCAGCAAATGGAAGACCTCTCTCTCTCTCTCTCTCTCTCTCTCTCTCTCTGTAAATTTGTCTTTCAAATAAATAAATAAAATAAATATTTTGAAAAAAAAAAGGTATAGGATCTTTGGGCTGGTATTCTGCAGTAGGTTAAACTGCTGCCTGTGATGATGGCATCCCAAATTGGAACACTGGTTTGAGTCCCTGCTGCTCTACTTGTGATTCAGCTCCCTGCTAATGTGCCTGGGAAGGCAGCAGAAGATGGCACAAGTGCTTGGGGCCCTGTCACTCATGGGATGGAGTTCCTGACTCCTGGCTTCCACCTGGCCAAGCCCTGACTGTCTCGGGCCATCTGGGAAGTGAACCAGCAGATGGAAATCTCTCTCTCTCTTATTCTCTCTATAACTAAATCTACCTTTCAAATAAATAAAATACATTTTATATAAATAAACACATAAATGAATGTAGGGCTTTAGTGAATCTTCACTAGTACCGGTTATACTTTACTGAGATTGCTTATTATGACAGACTTGGTTAAAGGTTCACCAGGGCCTGCGCCGTGGCTCACTTGGTTAATCCTCTGCCTACGGCACTGGCATCCCATATGAGTGCTGGGTTCTAGACCCAGTTGCTCCTCTTCCAGTCCAGCTCTCTGCTGTGGCCCAAGAGGGCAGTGGAGGATGACCCAAGTGCTTGGCCCCTGCACCCGCATGGGAGACCAAGAGGAAGCACCTGGCTCCTGGCTTCAGATCGGTACAGTGCCAGCAGTGGCGGCCATTGGGGAGTGAACCAGCAGAAGGAAGACCTTTCTCTCTGTCTCTCTCTCTCCCTCACTGTCTATAATGCTACCTGTCAAATAAAAAAAAAAATTATAAAATAAAAATAAATAAATAAAAAAATAAAGGTTCACCAAAATTGCATTTATCCCTTCTACTGTGAAAAAGGCACCATTCCTATTTGACAGAGAAAATCTGAAGATTCAGTAGGTCAGGAGACTTGTCCAGGAGGGGACTGTAGAGATTGGGATCTATCCCAAGACTGTCTGATCCCAGAACCCAACTCTTAATATAGTACCTAAGCACAAACACCAGCTCATTGGCATCACTTCCTAGGGCATGATGGAATTTCAATACATGTCTTGCTCTGTGTTTCAGCTTTCATTAAAATGAAGATAAAAATATCTACACACTTTTTACTTAATCAAAATGGCAGTGGACATTGGTCAAAAACCTCTTCCATAGAGAGGCCCAAATACAGATTTGTAAAAGGATTGGAAATGATTACAGAAAAGCATCAATCTTTAAAATGTTTCTCTGATCCTTGGAGTTCTCATTTTTCTATACAGAATGAGTTAAGAATAGTGTTAACTGGTATCCTCTAACTCCCCAACCACACCCCAAATCTCCCCCAGAATACATACTTGTGGGTGTTGTCAAAAGTCCATTTTCGTGTCTCAAAGTCTTTTTTTCTGTCCAATATACTCAATATTAGATCTCTTTCCTTTTTGGACTTCTCTGTAAAAATGCTGGCAATCTCTGAAGCTCTGTTCTCCTGACTGTGATGACATTCCAACTCTATTACTGTGTACCCCATCGGTTCCATGGGGGGCTTTTCTAAGGATTGTTTGCTTTGCTGAAGGACTGGTAAATGATGTGTTTCAGAAGTGACATTTTGACTTGTGGAAGCCAGGCAATCTGGACATGGAGAGCATTTCTATAAATCCCACATGTTTTTCTGTATTTCAATGCTGTCATCTTAAATGCAGCATCTGTAGCATAAAACTGCCAAAAGAGGGTCATATTTTTATTTTTACCAATAATTCTAGGTGACCTGCATTTGCCCAGATCCAACACTCAGATTATTTACTGACTTTTCTATTAAATTGGGCCATTCTTTCTGAACACTAAAATTTTGATGTACTATAAAATATCTCTTTGGCACTGCCATATAAAAATGTATACACATGCTACTTCCAGAAAACAGTCTTCTTGAAGAACAAGATGAAAATTTAATGGCAGCTTTAATTTTGACTTAAGACACTTACAATATTACACTAGCAAAAAAGAATTCACCACCAGCTGCATGTCTGAGAGACCGAGGGACTGATTAAATCTGTCACATGGACAACATCTAACTCTTTGGTAGGTGCGCACCACAGCCTGCAGTAAGTCTATTACCAGATAAGCCAACTTCAAAGATTGTGGTGGGTGGCACCAACCATAGTAGGAGGTGAGGAGACATCAAAAGCTTCAAAGGTTGAAGTTCTTTTTTTCTTTTTTTTTTTAAAGAATAAAACATATAAATCACTGAACACAAAGATATTCTGAAGTATGTTGATAATGACCTAATATTTATTTTCAGTTTTTGTGACACTAGGATGCAAGGACAGATTAAATAAATAATGCAAATTAATTGCTTTTATATTTTAAATAGAATATTTCAAATGCAAATAGAAGACATCCTGTCTACAATTTAGCCAATTGCTTGATGCATGTGGCTGCAAAGGAGACTGAGTATTGTCCAAGAGACACAGATGGGATGATTTAGGCATAAACAACTTCTATTTTGCTACCTCTGTGCAAACTCTTGGACATACCTGCCTTTATAAAAATTCTACATTTGATATACATAGGAAAGCCTGAAAAATATATCAAGAAATTATATATAAAGTACTTCTTGGCTAATATCTAGGGTTATTAAGCTTTAATATATTACAGATTAATAATCTTTACAGATTTGTTATAATTTAAGAGATAAAAGTTGACAGTTCATAGTTCTAGATCTTTTATTTGAGATTTCTGTGCAGTCACATTTCCCAATTGACTTGAGGCAGTGACTGCTAAGGGGTGTGTGTGTGTGTGTGTGTGTGTGTGTGTGCATATTATGAATGCAGGAGGTGCTTTAGATATGTGCTGAAGTTAGGTGTGAAACTTCTTCCTGAGATTGCCAAGGGCCCACTGAAGTGCCTCTTCTGTTTGGGCCCCTGGAAAACTTGGGGCCAAGTTTGTGGTCCACTTCCTATAAGGGGTAGAATTTAATGACATGCACATTTGTACATTAGACTCACTCCTGGTTTGAATTTATTTTTTTTACCTTTTGCTTTCTTTTTAAATTTTCCTTTAAATTTTTTTTCAAATTAAAATTTCAAGTTTTACTTCATCTTGTGTCACCATATTAAGAAGTTCAAATACCTTTTTTCAAACCAAGTAGGGAAGAAATAAACGAAATAAAAAATATTGATGTTATGACACGTTTAGCTAACTTATGATATAAATGCCCAAGATCTGCCTATGCCTCTTTGCTGGACAACACAGGGTTGTCTAGATTTCCAAGGCTACAGCGGTATTCGAAACATTATTATAAATGATTAACTCATCCAGGTCATAATGAGTATAATTATTTTTGTGCATCTCTATCTCTCTGGGATATACAATAATTGCATTAGTGCCTTTGCCAAGTGATACATAAATATTGTTATTGGTTGAAACAAAATGCAAATGTTTCTCGTCTTTTTCCATGTGTCCAAAAGCAAAGAAAGATGCAGAGGAGGTAACACCCAGATTCACATCTACTAAGGGATTCCAAATAATGCCCTAAATGACTATTTTGGAGCTCAGTTACATGCAGGTGGTAGGAGGATTTATGCTGTGAATGCCTAAAATACTTTCTCCACCAAGGGGAGATTATTAAATCCTAGTGAGCCTGAGTGTTCAGTGCCAATACTAACCATTAGCTTTTGGCTCTGAGCCATGACTGTCTACTCTGCAGTGGATTCTGCCACCAAGGGGAAGGTCATTAAGGGCTGTTCTTTATTCTCGTTAGTATGTTCCAACATAATTAACAGAAGTTGTTCACCAGATGGTTTCCTTCCTGTCAGCAAGTACCTCCAGCTTAATGGGCTATGCAGGATTCTTTACTTTAAGTGGGTGAGGCGGGAAGCAAATTTAAAATATATCATCTTTGATCCTCCCACTTCTAATTAGTTCTAAAGGTTTTTGATAATAATGTAAAGGGGGCAGGGAAATGGAATCAGTCTAAAAATCAAAGAATCACAAAAGGCCAACGGGAGTTTTACACATATCACGGGGTGTTTCTTCCTCCCTGCTAGGTCTCCCCCCAGCAGAGACAGTGCAGAGATGACTGTCAGCCTCCACTGAAGTTTGTTTATAGAGACTTAAAGCTGAGATGGACTTCATCCAATAACAAAATGGAGTAAGTGTCTACTGAATTCCCACTGGGTTTCAGAAGCTGTATGGGTGCAGGAGACGTACCAGCAAGACCTTGCCCCTCTTGCCCTGGCAGTTAGAGGATCATGGGGGATTCAGACATGGAAAGAGGCTGTATATGATAGAGTTGGTCTCCAATGTAAGTGCAATTCCTCTTTGCTGAGAAGTGAACCTTGGTCTTGTTCAGGCATGTCCTCTCTTGCACATGGTATATAAAACAGGTCTGCACTAAGCCCATCTCAGCCATCCCATCCCATTGCCAGTGTTTGCTTTAACAGTTGGACATGCAAACCACTTCGGCCAGTGAATCAGAAGGGAAGTTAGGGGAAAGGCTTTCTGCTTCTAAGAAAGCACTAGAAGATGAGGCTCCTGTTTCTTTCACTGCTGCAGTTGTAACACATGTGCTAGGAACCATCTAGCTACACAGAACACAGCCAAGTGGTTTCTCTATAAATTTATTACATGTAGGAAATTTTACTATAACAATAAAAATATGCCATTCATGTTCATTATCTAATTTGCTTCTTTGAACAGCTTTGTAAATCATTTTCTGAGACAGAAACAATCCCCTTTATATAGAAGGGGAAACTAAGAGAGATCAAGGTGATACACTTGAAACTCTGGAAAACACTAACTTGCTTCATGTAAACTTTCATTCCAGATTTTTCATTTCAGTTGCATTTCCTTCCTACTTCTACATGAAGAAATATTTGAAGTCAAGTAAGATGACAAGGGTGTTCTAATGGGATAAAATATTAAAAATCAGCCTGGACTACTAGTGATTAGAAATGGTGTGAAAAGGTGTTTGAAGAACAAGATGAAATGGACTAGTTTCACACACTGCATGCAATTATACTGTCTGGGAAAGGCTGCCACAGTGATGAATGGGTTAGAAGTCAACACTATTAGAACTCTGACCAGGGTAGTTACAGGATTAATAACCATGTGGTCAGTAGTGAAGATAATTTCTTTCATTCAGTATACCTGTTAGGACTCTGTTTTTTTTTTTTTTTTTTTTTAAATCTGCAAATGACAGGGAGTCCAACTCAATTGGTTTAGGCAAACAAGGAATATATTGGGTCACATATCTGAATACTACTCAACAAATCATCTTGATTTAAGATACTGCTTGATTCAGGGTTCAACTCCTCTCTCCAAACTCCATTTATAGGCTCTTCTTTCTCTGAAGGTATCAATCCTTGCTCTAAGTGTTAGTCCAAAACTTTAGGCTCACTTCATTATACTATCCAGTCCACTGGAAATAGAGTCGGCTTCCTGGAGAGCTTAACAAAGTCTAGGAACAGAATGACATTTGCCTTGACTGTATTATTGTGGTAGATTAAACTGCTTCTCAGGCATAATTCTTTATTCCTTGTAGCAGTATTATAACTCTACCTTCTTGCTATGGCCTGTTGGTAGGCAATGTGTCCCTACCCCATGCCCAGCTCTCCTTAGCCATGGAGATGATTCTGTGACTTGCATGGTGAGTGGGATGTTGGAAAATGTGATACAAGAAGCTTGAAGTATACAACTCGGCTTGCCCTCTTGCTGCCCTCCAATCTTTCACCATGAGAGGAACACGCCTCGTGCAAAACACATGTTGTGCAAGGAGGATGAAAGACAGTTGGAGCAACACTGGACATGATCATTTACTTGGAGCAGACACCGTCCAAGCCCAGCCGTCATTAGCCAAACCTCAGCCACCTGCAGAAATGTGAGCAAGAAATAAATGCTTGTTGTTATAAGCTACTGAGTTTTTGGAATAATTTTTAATTATGGCAATGGTTAACTGACAATCACTAGCCCACTCTGTCCATTTCTATACTGATTACTGGGCTGGGGGAAAGGGGGTCAGCATGTAATTGGATGAGCCAATACTGTGAGTGCTGCTCCTGGAATCCAGTAGTGGAATTTGGCTCATCTTTGGAATAAAGGCTGACAGGGCAAAATAAAAAAAGGAGGTTGAGATAAGTAAAAACAACAGATGTCTGCTGCACCCACCGGCACCGAAACCTCCATTTGGAGTCAGTGAAAACTGATTACATCAAGATACCACACCCTCCATGCTGGGCCCTGGTAAGTCACTGACAACGTGACACACTCATGCTGGCAAATGACTGGTCTGTGAAGAAGAGATGGTAGGGATGGCAAAGCCAGCCACAGAGACCACATCTTGTACTGAAGTCTAGAGCCCAGAACAGAGCATGTGGATTGGTGTTTTGTTTTGTTTTGTTTTACTTGTTTTTGTTTTTTTCTGGGTGGGAAACACCTAAAATGTGGGGTTTGGTCTTGAGCATCATATTCTAAGAAATCCATTACCAAAGTGAAACTCATCAAGATTGAGAGATCCAAGAATTTTAAAAAGAAAAAGCTGATGTCTGATGGTAGGGCAGATGTGGGGAGGATAGAATCAGACAGAGCCAGCAAGGGAAGAGATGATAATTTTTTCAAATATCTTAAGACTGATGTAGGGAGGAGAGCATACACTTAGTCTGCATTCCTCCAGAAGCAAACTGTTTTGACATGCGGATCCTTGCTAGTGTGGAAAACACATGGGCTAGGATCAGGAAGACAGAATTAGCTCACATTCTGCTCTAGGACTTGGCAGTGCCCTTTTAAAACATTTCTTCTCAGTGTCTATTGCTTATCTAGATAATGGGAATGCTATAATATATGGCTTGCTGGAGAGCTTCAAACATAATGCATGTGGGGCACGCATTGTGGTGCAGTGGGTTGAGCTGAAGTCTGGGGTGCCTGTATCCCGTATTAGAGTACTTGGTTCAAGTCTCAACTATGCCACTTCTTACCTGGCTTCCAGCTAATGCTCCTGGGAGGCAGTGGTAATGGTTCAAGTACTGAGTCCCTGTCACCCACAAAGGAGACCCAGATGGAGTTCCTGGCTCCTGGTTTCAGTCTGGCCCAGGCCTGGCTGTTACAGGCATATGAAGAGTGAACCAGAGGCTAGCGTTGAGTCACAAAAGATTACGCCTCTGCCTACAGTGCCAGCACCCCAAATGGGTGCTGGTTTGAGTCCCAGCTGTCCTCTGATCCAGCTCCCTGCCACTGTGCCTGGGAAAGCCGCAAAATATGGCCCAAGTCCTTGGCCCCTGCACCCGCGTGAGACCTGGAAGAAGCTCCTGGCTCCTGGCTTTGGCCTGGCCCAGTCTTGCCATTGTGGCCATTTGGGAAGTGAACGAACAGATGGAAGATTTTCTCTCTCTCTCTCTTTCTCTCTCTCTTTCTCTCTCTCTCTCCTTCTCTCTCTGTGTCTCTGCCTATCAAATAAATAAATCTTAAAAAAAATTTTAAGAGTGAACCAGCAGATGGAAGATCTCTGTCCTTCTCTCTCTCTCTCACTCATTCTCTCAAATAAATAAAAACAGGAATCTTAAAAAAATTGCGCATCAAAGGTCAGCTGTTGTAGGTGGTCAGTAAGTGTAAGCTATTTTAATAGTAGTGACATCATTATCTGAAGGATTAGTAGTACCAAAGTGTGATGTTTACAGGGAAGCAATTTTAGCTAAGCAAAATGAAAAGAACCTTACCATTGTTCAAAAACAGAATGTGCTCTGAGTGTCACAATGATTCCCTCCTTCTAGACAATGTTCCGGTAGGGGCTGGACATAGACAGTGACATGGAGAGGGTTTTCTAGGAGTGCTGAGTGACTATGTATTTCTGGGGTTCCCTGTATTTGGGGTACCCTATAACTCTGAGATGTCATGGTCAGTGAACTGTGCATCAACATCATTAACACCAGCCCCAGCTGAGTGATAATGAATAGGTATTATACATAGGGAGACCAAACATCTGGATGTACTTGGAGCAGCCTTGGTCTAGACCAGCTGTCCTGCTGCAATTGTGAAAGGGTCCTCTTTCTTGGTGATGTCCCAGTTTGGGAAATAACTCTATATGCTCACCCGAATTATGACTGATTCAGCACACAGAAGCGAAACATATTCCTGTAATTGTCTAAATAAGTTACTCCTGAGCCCCAGAATTACTGCTCTTGTTGGGCTCCCCTTCCTGGGGAAGTGTATTGCCGTCCTCCTTCTAACTCAGCCTCACACCTTCAGAAGGGCACTTCTGCATTTCTGCCTTCCTCTCCCCACTCCTTCAATCAGTTACCAAACTCTTTTGATCCTATCTCTCATACATCTCCCCTATCTGCCTCTTCTTTTAAGTCCTGCTGCTTTAATTCAGGCTCTTGTTACCTCTTGCCTGGAGCACTGTAAAATCCTCCTAACAGCCCAGCACCATTCTATTATCCACCCCCCACCTCCTGCCTCTGGAGTGTGCCTTTTAAAGCAAGCCACAGATCTTGCTGGTGCTTTTTACTCACCTGAAGAAATACAATTAGGGTTTCCTGTTGTCAGAGTCTTACTGCGTCATGTGAAAATGGATGGCAGAATTCCATCAAAAGTGGAGGGTATATTTATATGATAGAATTTAAACTCCACAAATTCCCCCCTGGAGGCACTCAGCGGGGCATGGTTTGGTATAGGTCACTGAGCTCCAGAGCAACTGGAAGGAAAGTAGGAGGGGCCTGAGTGACTCCTGCTTGGAAGAGACACAGCTCACAAAACCAGCCACAGACCAAGAAAACAGAATGGTTTCCAGCGGGAGCCCACATTGAAGCTTGAAGCGCAGGTTCTCCAAATTGCAGATGCTGATTTGCAATAGGTGTTCATTTCCCATTGAGCTGCCTCTCTCATGAACAATCTTATACAGCATTTCCTGGAGTTTTTCTTGTGA
This sequence comes from Sylvilagus floridanus, assembly GCA_949820135.1. Lineage (NCBI taxonomy): Eukaryota > Metazoa > Chordata > Mammalia > Lagomorpha > Leporidae > Sylvilagus > Sylvilagus floridanus. Next base: position 21,768,707 of record OX463239.1, on the reverse strand, counting down.
CATTAGTAAATGATTCCCTTAAGCCAAACAAGGATACCAGCTAGAATGGAAAAAACTAGCAGCTTCTCATGTAGGTATTTATGGTCCTTGGACCTGACCTCTTAGGGCTCTACTAAAGCTGTGTTTCCCATATGCACTGTATAGACCATGGTGTCTCTCTCACGTTTGTCTACATTTCCCATCCTCCCCACTAGGGCTCCAGTATCCAGCTTACGTCAAACATTCCCCCATCACCTCCAGTTGTGAGGATGTTCTCTATCATTCAAGGCTCTGCTTAAATGACACTTCTTTCTTAAGACTGTTCCAGATTGTTTGGGTGTTATTCACTTCCTTCTAAACAAGTTTTTACTGTATGTTATCTATTTTAAAATATAGCTATTTGTGTATCTACAAGTCTTTAAACCCCAGAGACTTCTCACTATCTTCTTGGTGTTCTGCACATGGAGATTTTCAGTAAATGTCTGCTGGATTAAATGACACTTTAAAAGAATATCTTGATTTGGTTGGTTGCCTTCTCATCATGTGGGGCTCATGTATCTTCTATAAAGATGATCATGAATGCATACTATACCATTATCTGACCAGGAGAAGACAGAAACTCTACTTGCTGGAGAAATCTACTTGCTTTGCAATTTAAAAATTTAAAGAGGACCATATCTACCTATTGAATTTGAGGGTTCAGAAGATTTTGAAAAGTTGTGAAGTACCAGGAAATACTGAGTCTAAAAACTGATGGTAATTCTTAATTCTTGGTTATCCTAACACTTGAAATTTTTGGTTGTCTTAATACGTAAATTCTTAAGCTTGCTTGTACTCTGTGGAACATGCTGAATGCGCGAGTGGAGCAACTTGTTATGTTCTTCACCTACTTGGGGCACCAATCTCGGGACAGTATCAAATCTTCAGCAAAGCTGTTGGCCTCAATGGAAGCAATTTTGAATTCCCTTATGGGTTCCAGTCAAAGAGATATCAGATTGCTTCCTGTGCAGCATGTAGATTTAAACCAACAACCCACAAGGGCCTATCTTTGAAGCATAAAACACTTGGACTTGAAACCTTCTCTCTGGCACCATGCCTGAGGTCAGCAATCTGCATTTTCAGCATACTTCACCTGGGATTTCTCACACATGGCCTGGGGTCTCCACTCTCACTCAACTTCCAGGCATGCAGGACTGCTGGAAAGAGATCCCAGTTTCGAAGTCCATTAGAAAAGAAGTAGAAAAAGGGGACCTCAACCTGGGCAGTCAATGATAAAGATATCTTTTTAAAAGAGAGGGAGCCAGTGACAAGGTTGCCAGGAAACCTTGAGACCTACTCAAGGTGAACTGAGAAGACCCTGTATGTTCAGATGGGCAGACATAGACAAATCATTTCCATGAAGATAGCACTGAGCAGATGTGGGGAACACAATACCAGCACAGAGTTGAAAGGACTGTCACAGGTCTGTTCCAATTCTGACATAGAATCCCAAGGCACAACTCTTAAAGCAGCAAGAGATTCCAAATTTGGAACTCATGGAATGAAACAGAAGAAATACATAGTAAACATTCAGCTCTTGGTCCACCTAGAAAGGAGTGGTCAAGGCACTGCCGTTTGCCCTCTTGAAGGAGGGTAGGGCAAAAGAGTAGGAGAGAGTCCAGGGGCTTGTGGGCCAGTTGGTTAGTAGGGAGTATTCAGCTATGAGCAGATGCGATACCATTTGCATGCAATCCTGGCCAGGCATACATAGAATCGCCAACTCTTCCTCCTAAAACCCTGAGATACAGAACTTTATAGATGAGCTCATCCAATACTCTCATTTATAGAGAAAGAGGCAAAAAATGCCCAATCACCAAGTTTACAGAGTTGTGTCTTGAATTAAGTTGTCGGATTCCTCCCCTGTGCTTTTCCTCTTGGGGCACAAGCCCTCAAGTCTTATAGTACACTAACACCAAGCTTCCACTTCTTTGCATGTGCAGGGTCCTCCCCTGAGTGGTTGTAAACATCACACAAAGGAAGAGGGTACAAGATCCTAAAAAGTGCCAGAAATGAAGGTGTACCTTCAGTACTTTTTCTCTGGTATCTTCAAAGCCGCTTGGTGACCATAGTGAATAATAACATATTATATATTTCAAACTTGCTAAAAGAATAGAATTTAAGAGGCCAGTGTTACGGTGTACCCAGCTAAACTGCCCCTTGTGATATCCACATTCCACACTGGACTGCCAGTTCAAGTCCTGCTCTGTTTTTGACCCGGCTTCCTAAAGATACACAGGGGAAAGCAACAGAAGATGGCTCCTGTGCTTGGGGCCCTGATGCCCACGTAGGGGACGTGGATGGAGTTCTGGGCTCTCAACTTTGGTCTGGCCCAGTCTCTGTTGTTGTGGCCTTTTGGGGGTTGAACCAACAAGATGGAAGCTCTGTCTCTCTCTCTTTGTCTTTCAAAAAATAAGTAAATCTTAAAAGAAAATTGACTTTAAACATTCTCACAACAAAAATCAGGTGTACACAAATGTCAAAATATCACATTATATCTCATAAATATATAAAATTACTTATAAATTTAAATTTTTTTTTGACAGGCAGAGTGGACAGTGAGAGAGAGAGACAGAGAGAAAGGTCTTCCATTGCCATTGGTTCACCCTCCAATGGCTGCCGCGGTCGGCGCGCTGTGGGCGGCGCACCGCGCTCATCCGATGGCAGGAGCCAGGTGCTAGGTGCTTTTTCCTGGTCTCTTATGGGGTGCAGGGCCCAAGCACTTGGGCCATCCTCCACTGCACTCCTGGGCCACAGCAGAGGGCTGGCCTGGAAGAGGGGCAACTGGGACAGAATCCGGCGCCCCGACCGGGACTAGAACCTGGTGTGCCGACGCCGCAAGGCGGAGGATTAGCCTGTTGAGCCACAGCGCCGGCTAAATTTAAAAATTTTATAAAGCAAACTCCAAGAGGCAGTGAAAAATGGCCTCATTCTACAGGATGCAGAAATTAAGAATCTTGTCAAAGATAACAAAACTAGCTAGTCTGGGACATAATAAATGACACTGGCCAATCCAACTTCAAAATCAATGCTCCTTCACACTGGCTTTCTTTCAGCTCATCACAGTTACTGTTCTTATGTGGATTTTATGAAATTACCAAGAGCCTACTAATCCCCGTCTTTTCACTCTGCCCCCACTTTCCAGCCTCTTAGCTCCAAAAGGATGACATTTTGCTGTAACTCTGGCACCCTGCTCAGCGGACGCCTTTGTTCTAGCATGAGAAGCCACCCTGTGAGCTCAGCTCTAGAGACCTGCAGTCCCTTTCAGGTTGGTCTTGGGAGACCAGCAAGCCATGGACACCTGGAATGGGTGAGTTAAGGGAGTGGTCTGTGTACGCTGGACCCTGGAAAGCTCAAGAGAAGGAATACCACCAGGCAGGACTGCAAAGTGACAGTAAAGACCGTGCTGACATAATTCATTTCCCCTAAGGATAAAATACCGGGAGGAAGGCTTGAAGTACAGCCACCTAGAGGATTTAGGCAAGGCTACAATTTAAAAAGCACAGAACATGGCTGGCACCATGGCTCACTTGGTTAATCCTCCACCTACAGCGCTGGCATCCCATATGGGCACCAGTTCTAGTCCCGGTTGCTCCTCTTCCAGTCTAGCTCTCTGCTGTGGCCTGGGAAGGCAGTGGAGGATGACCCAAGTGCTTGGGCCCTGCACCTGCATGGGAGACCAGGAGGATGCACCTGGCTCTTGGCCTTGGATCGGTGCAGCACCGGCCACAGCGGCTATCTGGGGGGTGAACCAACGGAAGGAAGACCTTTCTCTTTCTCTCTCTCTCTCACTAATGCTATCTGTCAAATAAAAAAATAAAAAGTACACAACAGCTAGCTCCACTACCCACAGCATAACCCTGTGGCCAGCCTCACATGGGGGATTTTATCATGAGGGTGGATCCTTTCCCAGGTATTTAGTGGCTTGGATCCTGACTACTGAACGGTATGAGAAGATGGAAGAGAGCTTGGAGTATGTAACGGGTTGTCTGACTCCTGGGATGTTGGGGTTAGGATCACCAGAGCTGGTTGCACCAAATAAAGGCTGGAAAGGAAGAGGTAGCCTGGAGGTGTGGCTCCTTTTACACATAAGCATAGATTTTTTTTTTCTGAATCCTTTTACGTTATTTTCAACTATAAGCAATAGAGAAATCAACTCAAATGAGCTTACACAATGATGTTTTCCTTTAGCTTGCACATGAGAGGAAAATAAGAACTAGGGGTGGGTTTTGGCTTCAATAGATCCAGAAGTTCAATGATGTCATCAGGGGCTTAGTGTCTTTTTATCTTCCACACTGCTGTCCACAGTGTCAGTTTAATTCTAAGACAGTTCCTCTTGGGGCCTTGGGATGGCTGCCAGTAGCAATTGGCAGGGGAGTGTCTGCTTTCCTGTTGCTCTCTCTTAAGAGTGAGAAGTACTTCCTCAGAAGCCTCTAGAAAAATCTCTCATTGGTTACATGCCCATTCCAACACCAGTCATGTCATGGGGGACAGGACAGCCCTTTAAAAATACAGGTGGTCTCCCTCTGAACCATAAGGAGCTCCCCACCATGTTTTGCTATCACCTCCCATGGATGATCTCTTTGTGTCCACCCAGGGCCACTTGTTGAAAACTAATCTTTGAGGTAATGCTATTTGGGGATGAGGCCACTGGGAAGTGATTAGGTCATAGGGGCAGAGACTTTATGATGGGGACTAGCACCTTTATAAATAAGGCCTGATGAAGTCTGCTTACCCCTTTAACACATGAGGACGTGGCAAGAAGGCATTATCTGTGAGGCCGAGAGCCTCAGCACACACCAACTGAACACACTAGCATTTCGACCTTGGATTTCCTAGCCTCTAGAACTGTAAGAAATAAAATTTTAAAGTTTATAAAACATTCTGTTTACAGTATTTTTTGCTTTAGCAGCCCAAACAGACTAAGACAACATCCAAGAGAGGAAGGGTGGAATGGACATTGCCTAATCAAACACAGTGTCAAACTTATCTTCTTCCCAATACCGAGTTGGCCAACAGCACATGGTGACTGTTGATTCAATAGAAGTCTAGATTGTGAAGTGAATTTCCTAATTATCATTAGGAACATGGTCCAGAGTTACCAAAAAAAAAAAAGTTATGGATAAGAAAGCCCAATAGTCTGGGAGTTGGAGGCCCCTGCATTCTATTTTTACCACTTATTTTGGTGCAAGCCTTGGATACTCCACATGCCAAATGTATTTAATTCCCCTTTCCCCACAGCTCCAAGGGGTTGCTTTAAGATTAAATAAGATAGGAGCTGGCACTGTGGCACAGCAGGTAAAGACGCAGCCTGTAGTGCTGGCATCCTATATGGGCACCAGTTCGAGTCCCAGCTGCTCCACTTCTGATCCAGCTCTCTGCTATGGCCTGGGAATTCAGTGGAAGATGGCCCAAGTCCTTGAGCCCCTGCACCCATGGGGGACACCTGGAAGAAACTCCTAACTCCTGATTCTGGTTTCAGATCAGCCCAGCTCAGGCCATTGTAGCCATTTGGGGAGTAAACAAGAGGATGGAAGACTTCTTTCTCTTTTTGCCTCTGCCTTTCAAACAAATGAATAAATATATCCTTTTTTAAAAAAAGATTAAATAAGATATAAATCCATAGGTTCTAGTCATGAGTTGCCAAGGCTACGGAAGCCTTTTGAGATTGCCGACTTTGATCTTATTCAGACAAGGTCATAGTCAAAGTGGAAGTTCTCTCCTCCCTTCAGAGAAAGACTTTCATAGCACCTAGGGAGATTACTGATGCCATAAACAAGAGTGTCAAATTGTTAAGTCAACAACAGGAGTCACTGTGTACTTACTCCTTATGTGGAATCTCTGTCCTTAATGTGTTGTCCAATGTGAATTAATGCTATAACTAGTACTGAAATAGTATTTTACACTTTATGTTCTGTGTGGGTGCAAACTGATGAAATCTTTACTTAATATATACTAAATCGATCTTCTGTATATAAAGATAATTGAAAATGAATCAATGAATCTTGATGTGAATGAAATGGGAGAGGGAGCGGGAGATGGGAGGGGTGCAAGTGGGAGGGAAGTTATGGGGGGGGAAGCCATTGTAATCCATAAACTGTACTTTGGAAATTTATATTTACTAAATAAAAGTTTAAAAAAAGATATAAATCCAAGTACAAATCAGCTTCATAAGAAGAAATACAGAAAATGTGCTATCTGTTGTTATTTCATAACATTTTGCAACAAGATGGGAATTTTCCAAGTACATGAAAATCATCTCTTGTTAAGATAAAAATCTGCTTATGACAGGTGACCAGAAGTACTGCTTTTTGAACTGAGCCAAAAACAATAACTTGAAGCAGCAAGTAGGGAACCACACATCTCTGGTAATTGGTCCAGCCTTCCTAAGCTTGTAGTTACCATTTGATTTAGTGAGGGTCCGCTTAAAACCTCATACTTTATCCTCTGTGTCTGTTCTTGGAGGATTTGAGTTTGCTGGAGCAGCAATGTCAGAAAACACAACACTTTTATTAAGTTCATCAAACAGCCGACTCACTGTCCTAAGGGCCAGAATATCTTGGTCTGTTACCATGGCTCTGTTCCAGCGCTTCTCATAGCAGCTGTTTTCAAACACATTCTTGGGCTCATACTTATAGTATGATGTTAATCCATTTGTTCACTCAATTATCTGTTGATGTGTAATCTTGATCAGTATCAAACCCCAACATATTTAGCAGGCCCAGGTCCAGGAATAGCACTGAGCTCCGGTTTGCTCAGAAGGAATTACTCAGATATGTTGCCTCTGGGTGTGATCCTTAGTGACCCGAGGGAGCCCACTTCTGTGTCTCATTCTTTCATTACTACATATGCCACCTGCAACTCTTATTCTAAAATATGCTTCATTACACTGACGATGACCAAGTTAGCACAACTCAGCATTGTGGGCTTTCTAGCCTCCAGCTGCCTCTGTGAGTCCTTGGGAGGGGATAACCTTTAAGAAGCCTGGGTGTTTCCCAGGGTCAGAAAACCTAAACCTAACAGCAAGAAGTCCAGTGTCTGGGCCAGAATCGACTTCCTACGCCCAAATCCTTCACCATGGAACCTCAGCTATTGTGCTCAGCAAGTCTCAATGTGCAGATTAGGTCCTTTGTCCTTCTGTTCTGCCATGACCTGAAGTGTACTATCTTATACATTGTAATTTATCTGGTTAAATGCAACCAATACACTCTGCTATAGAAACTGAGAAGGGGCAAAAAGAATGAGATAAATTATTTGGAAAGCAGAAATAGACTTATGCTTAATAAGGAAAAACCCACAGGTGGATATTATAGTCCACATACCCATAGTTTTAGTTATTGTTTCTAATTGCTTCATCTTTGCTTTGCTTTCGTATCCGAAGATTCTGAGACCCTGCCAGTCTCACTCAGTTAGAGTGACTGTAATCTTAAAGGTTTCCAATCTCGGGGGACTGATGCAATTTCTTCCCTAAACGTTAGACAAACCCACAAGGGATGACATCTGGGCCTGGAGTGTACTTTTGAGAAGTTTTCACATTACAGATTCTATTTCTTGAATATATATAGAACTCGGCAGGCAGTTTTATTCTTCTTGAGTTTATATGGTAACTTTTCTCTAGGAACTTGTTTATTAATTTGAGATTTTTCAACTGTCATGTAGATGTTAACAAGAATATATTTCTGTCATGTTTATAGTACCCACAGGATGAATCAAAATGAGGATCACAAGTTTCATTTGGTTGTCAAGGGATCACAAATTTGGTGTGTTGTATTTTCATCATCATTTAGTTAAAAGTGTTGGGGCCAATGCTGTGGTGCAGCAGGTTAAAGTCACGGCCTACAGTGCCGGCATCTCATATGGGTGCCAGTTTGAGTCCTGGCTGCTCCACTTCAGATCCAGCTCCCTGATAAGGTGCCTGAAAAAGCAGTAGAAGTGCTTGGGCCCCTGCACCCATGTGGGAAACCCAGAAGCTCCTGGCTTCTGGCTTCTGGCTCTGGATCAGCTAAGCTGCAGCCATTGCAGCCATATGGGGAGTGAACCAGTAGTTGGAAGCGCCCCCCCTTCCCCCCCGTCTCTGTTTCTCTCTCTCTCAGTAGCTCTTTCAAATAAATAAAATAAATCTTTTAAAAAATTATTTTCTAATTTGTACTAAAAATTTCATCCATAGCTTATTGGTAAATTTATTATATGATTTCTAAACATTTAGGCATTTCTGGTTTTTCTACTATTACTGATTTCTGCTTCAATGCCAATGTAGTCAGAGAATATATTTTATTGATTTCAACTTTTTATTTATTTATTTTATTTTGACAGGCAGAGTGGACAGTGAGAGAGAGAGACAGAGAGAAAGGTCTTCCTTTGTCGTTGGTTCACCCTCCAATGGCCGCTGCGGCTGGCGCACTGTGCAGATCCGAAGGCAGGAGCCAGGTGCTTCTCCTGGTCTCCCATGTGGGCGCAGAACCCAAGCACTTGGGCCATCCTCCACCGCACTCCCGGGCCACAGCAGAGAGCTGGACTGGAAGAGAAGCAACCAGGACAGAATCCAGTGCCCCGACTGGGACTAGAACCTGGTGTGCCTGTGCCACAGTCAGAGGATTAGCCTATTGAGCCATGGCGCCGGCCTGATTTCAACTTTTCAAGATATATTAAGACATCTTTTAGGATCCAGAATGGTCAATTTTGGTATTTATTCCATGTGCTCAAAAAAAAAATGTGAATTCTACATCTGCTCTGGTATCTAAATATGTTTATTAAGTCAAATTTGTCCAGATCTAAAACTTCAATAAATTTTACTCACTGTTCCCTCAATTACTTGAGACAGGTGTATTATGATATACCACTATGTGGATATATCTGTTTCTCCTTTAAGTCTTGCAAAATTTAGTTTGCATATAGAGCAGCCATGCTCTTAGGCACCAACAAATTTAGAATTGCTATGCATTCCCAGTGAATTGACTTCATCAGATATACGAGTTGTTCCTCCTTGTGTCTTTTATCTTTAGTCATAGTTCTTGGACAAATATTCTTTGTGAATATCAAAGCTATAGCAGATGTCTTTTGCTTAACGCAATGGTCCCCCAGTATCCAGCAGCAATGGGTTCCAGGACTGCTCTTGGATATCAAAATCTGCAGATGCAGATGTTCCAGTCCCTTACACAAAATGGCACAGTATTTGCACAGAACCAACACCTATCTTTCCATATACCTTAAATCATCTACAGATTATCTATAATACCTAATAAAATAAAAATGCCATGTAAATAATTATTATGCTGGACAGATTCTGTGGCACAGTGGATTAAGCCACTGCTTGGAACGCCTGCATTCCATACTGGAGCGCTGGTTCAAATCTCAGCTACTTTGCTTCTGATCCAGCTCTTCGTTAATGCACAGGGAAGACAGTGGATGATGGCTCAAGTAGTTCAGTCCCTGCCACCCACAGGGAAGACCCAAATGGAATTCCTAGCTATTTGGTTTGACCTGGCCTGGCCTTGGCTGTTGTAGACATTTGGGGAATGAACTAGCAGATGGAAGATTTCTCTCTCTTTCTCTCCGTCACTCTGCTTTTAAAATATATAAATAAACCTTTTAAAAAGTTGTTATACTGTACTATTAAGGAAATAATGACAATAAACAAAAGTCTGTACGTGTTCAGCAGAGACATAATTTTTTATTTCAGTATATTTGATGCACTGTTAATTCAAACTGCAGATGTGGAACCCTGGGATATAAAAGGGGTTGGTTGTAAATCTGTATTTTCATTGTTTTACTTTATTTTTTTTAAATAAAGCTGGTACACCTCCAAATGGCTGCAATAGCTGGAGCTGGACCAGATTGAAGCCAGGAGCTAGGAGCTTCATCTGGGGGCTCAACCATTTGGGCCATCTTCTACTGCTTTTCCCAGGCCACTATCAGGGAGCTAGATCAGAAGTGGATTCCAAACAGTCTACCATGGGGATGCCAGCATTGCAGGTGGTGGCTTTATCTGCTATGTTACAGCACTGCCACACACTTATTCTTTTACTTTCAATCTTTCTCTTTCATTATACTGAATATATGCCTTTTAAAGTAGCATATATTTTGGTTTTATTGATTTAATCTGGTCTTATATCTTCTGTTTTAATTATACTATTAAACTAGTTTATATTTAATGTGATTAGTCACATATTTGGGTTCATAGCTACCATTCTACTAAATGTTTTCTTTTTGTTCTATATATTCCTTAATTTTTTCTTCCTTTTTTCATTTTTTATTCATGAAGCATTTATTATTTTATTTTCCCTTCTATTAGTTTGTTCCTCTTCTATTATGGTCTGAAAGGATCAAAATTCAGTTAGATTTACTGTCCTAATTACCTCATACCTTACTTTTTATTTCTTCTCACAATTCCCATGCTTTTTCCTGATACCAAATTTTTGTGACTTAAAAACATTATTATTTTGAGCACAAGTCTGCTTGCTATGAATTCTCACCGCTTTTGCTTTCTGGAACTGCCTTTCTTCCCTCTTCAGTCTCAGAGGCCATTTTTCTTGTGTTTGCTAGGATGCTGGTTACTACTTCTACACTTCAGAAGGGGTCACTGCTTTCTCTTCCAGCTCCCATCTCTTCCTTTTATTTCTTGAAAGTGACACAGCTTCTACTCCCCCTCTAGCTTTCTTGAAGACTTTCTACTTTATGCTTTCTAGATTCACCCAGGTGTGGTATGCTCTGTATTTATCCTACTTGGACCTCTTAGGGAATCTGAATCTGTGGCTTTTGTTGCCTTTGGAAAACTCTACCTATTATTTAATGAAATAGTACATTTTCTGCTTCTTTTCCTAATACTCCAATTACACAAATGTTGGACTTTTTTACCCTGTCCTATATAGTCCATTCTTCTACTTTGCTTCAATCTGGATGTGTATGTGTTTATGTGTTTAACTGATCTACCCACTGGACCACTACTCTTCTTTTTTCTGCATTTAATCTGCTTTTATACCCATCTACTGTTTTCTTAATTTCATTTTTGGGAGGTATTCATTCATTTCATTTCATTTCATTTGTCTCTTAAATTGGCAAGGTTCTGTGGTAAAAAGTTGTATTTTTCGTCTTTCAGAACATATTAATCATGGTTTGCTTAAAGTCTGTAGATCTTAAATTAAATATTTAGATCACATACAGCTATTTCTAATTGACTGTTTCTTGGTAATTTTTTGGATGCAAAGTATTATATAAAGTATGTCCTGAACTCCAATTTTAATCTCAGTGCTGTGAACCTACTGGTAGTTTGCTTGTGTTTCATTTAGTCATTTAGCCTAGTTTTTGCTTGTAATCTCAACTTCTAGTTTATACTACTTATTAATGATTATGGGGTGGGAGGAAGGAGAGTGAGCAGTAGAATGCTGGGCTCATGTGTTTTTCTTTCTGTTAAGATTTTCAGCTTCAAAATCGGACTACTGGTGTGGGTATTTGGTGTAGTGGTTAGGCCACTGCCTGGGACACCTCCAGCCCAGGTCAGAGTGCCTGAGTTCTGGTTCGGACTTTCCTCCTGATTCCAGCTTCCTGCTAATGTACCTCTGGAAGGCAGCAAGAGGTGGCTTACATCCTTAGTTCACTGCCACGCATATGGGAGACCTGGGTTCTGACTGTAGCCTGGCCTACTTGTAGTTATGGTGGTCATTTGGGGAGGAAACCACCAAATAGGAGATATCTCTCTCTGCACCTCTTAAACAAATAAATAATCTGACTACTAAGGAAGATGGCATGGTAGAAAGCACCAGGAATCTGTCTTCCCACACAGACAACAAGTGCACTGGGTGACTCTATGATGTAACTATTTTAGAGCTCTAGATTCTACTGAAAGCTGGCAATTGCTGGGGGAAAAACGTGGATGACAAATTGTGGTCAACTTCAGCTATTAGGACAGCAGTAGCCACCTGTCCTCTCTCCCTCAACTACATGGAATGCAGCTGTGCATATGTTCCTAAGGCAGCTTGCAAACAGCCTATGGGAGCCAGCCAAGACAAAAGGCATCTTGTCCTTCAAATACTGGTGATTGCTGTTTCTGATCTTCTGATCACAGGGGTACAAAGAGGCAGGCAGCCATTGTTATACTGCCTCTCATTGCTGGAAGCACCTCCCCACTGGCTGAAATGATACTGGGGTTTAAAGTGTTATCCCCTCTCATTTGTCTCTATTTTCCTCTTTGGGAGCCGTACATTAAATCCTAGAATATTCAAAAGCAACTACATATATGAGGTTAATTGGAAGTGACTACACATGACAGGGAAAGACTGAGAAAAAACTTGTGAAGACCTTAAGTTTACATTTCAGGTTGATTTTCAGCACACAGTCAGCCTTTCACAACCAAAACACAAAAGAATAATAATAATAATAAAAAGAACAAATAAACTCTGAGATGAGCAAGAATTTGCTTTTCAAAAGCATCACATTATAAGATTCAAATGTCCAGTTTTCAGCAACAAAATCACAAGACATACAATGAAATGCGGAAGTGTAGCGCATTCAATGAAAAACAAAATAAATCAACAGAAACTGTCCTTGAAAAAAACTTGATTGCAGATATCCTAGACAAAGAGTTTAAAACAGCTGTCTTACAGATGCTCAAGGAATGAGGAAAACATGGAGAAAGTCAAGAGAACAATAAGTGGACAAAATGGTCAAATTAATAGAAAAAAGTTAAAGAGAAGCAAAACAGGAAGTAATTCTGGAATTATTTAATTAATTAATTAATTAATTAATTCTGGAAGTAATTCTGAAAAGAACAATAATCTAAATGTAGCATTCACCAGACAGATTTTCTATGGCTTATATGTGTCTATGGTTTGAGTGTGTCCCCCTAAGGCTCACATGTTGGAAACTGAGTCCTCAATGTGGTTATGTGAGAGGTGATGCCTAATGAGAAGTAACTGGATCACTAAGGACACCACCTACCGAGAGGATGGCTACTGCTCCTAGAGTCAGCTGGAGCCCACAAGGATGGGCTGTTGTAAAAGGAGAACAGTGGCTCCTTCCCTGTCTCTGGCTTTCTGTCTTACCACGTGACCATTCCACAGATGCTCCCACTACCGTGATGCCATCCACCAAAATGTCCCACTAGGGCCAGCTGATGCCAGAGTCAGGCTCAACTGGGAGGTAAATAGACAACTTTTCTTTATGAAGCACCCAGTCTCGGGTATTTTGTTATGCCAACAGAAAACTGGACTAATATAAGATCCATAGGCATATTTGAGCAGGAAGAAGAAACAATCATTGAACTTGAAGATAAGTCAATACTATTATCATATCTGAACAACAGAAAGAAAAAAGACTCAAGAAAAGTGAGTGGCATTTATGAGACCTGTGGGACACTATCACCTAGACCAACACGTGTGTTGTGAGGACTACTAGAAGGAGCAGAGAATATGTGAAGAAATGATGGCTGGAAAGTTTGCAAATTTGATGAAACACATGAATAAATACCCATGAAGATAAAAGAGCTTGAGCTTTGAACTCAAAGAATCTACACTGTGATGCAGGCAGTGTAGATGCAGTTTCAGATGCCCATGTCCACATCAGGGGATCCGGATTCGATACCTCTGGCTGCTGACTCCAGCTTCCTGGGAAGACAAACCATGGAAGTCAGAGGCAATGGATCACGTGTTTGAGTTTGCATCACCCAAGTGAGAAATACAGGTTGAGTTCCTGGCTTGTGGCTTCAGTCCAGCCCAGCCTAGATGTCCTGGATATTTGAGTAGTAAATCAGTGGGTGGAAACACGCTGTGTGTGTGTGTGTGTGTGTGTATCTCCATCTCCCTCTAAAAATCATAAAGTTTAAAAAAAGGATCCAGGACAGGCATTTATATAGATATATATAGATAGATAGAGATATATCTGTATCTATATATATAAACCTATATATATATAGATACAGATATATCTATCTGAGTTTACGTGTGTGCATATAAGGTGAAATAAAAACACTAGATTGTACTTGAAACCATACAAAAAATAAAGATATTAATGAGAGCAACAACATATGAAATCATAAAAGAAATTTTCATTATAACAACAGTTTGTAAGTCCACATTTTGCTTTCCATGTCACTTAAGAGAATAATGCATGTCAATGAATTATTAAGCTTTGGGGCATAAAATGCATATTTTTTGACATTAACAATTGAAAGGGGTGAGTATGGAGCTGTCAAAGAAGAGTTGTTTAATACATTATTGAAATTAAGCTGGTAAAAATTTTTTTCTTCATAAAATTGATTTAAGACTTTAATATTATTTTAATCTTTTTTTTTTTTTTTTTTTTTGGACAGGTAGAGCTACAGACAGTGAGAGAGAGACAGAGAGAAAGGTCTTCCTTCTGTTGGTTCACTCCCCAAATGGCCGATATGGCCAGCACTGCGCCGATCCAAAGCCAGGAGCCAGGTACTTCCTCCTGGTCTCTCATGCGGGTGCAGGGATCCAAGCACTTGGGCCATCCTCTACTTCCTTGCCAGGCCACAGCAGAGAGCTGAACTAGAAGAGGAGCAACCAGGACTAGAACCCAGCGCCCATATGAGATGCCAGCGCCGCAGGCGGAGGATTAACCAAGTAAGCCACAGCGCCAGCCCCTCAGACTTTAATATTAAAATTGAAGCCATCAGATCTATTAAGTATGTAGATTTTTTTTGTTTTTTAAACTTTTATTAAATAAATATAAATTTCAAAAGTACAACTTTTGGATTATAGTGGCTTTTCCCCCCATAACCACCCTCCCACCCGCAACCATCCCATCTCCCACTCCCTTTCCCATCCCATTCTTCATCAAGATTCATTTTCAATTATCTTTATATACAGAAGATCAACTTAGTACATACTAAGTAAAGATTTCAACAGTTTGAACCCACACAGAAACACAAAGTATAAAGTACTGTTTGAGTACAAGTTTTACTGTTAATTCACATAGTACAACACATTAAGGACAGAGATCCTACATGGGGAGTAAGTGCACAGTGGCTCCTGTTGTTGATTTAACAATTGACACTCTAATATATGACGTCAATAATTACCCGAGGCTCTTGTCATAAGCTGGTATAAATTCAATAAAACCCTATTCTGCCAGAGATACAAGAGTTTTTTTTTTTTCCAAAGATTTATATTATTTAATTGAAAGGCAGAATTACAGAGAGAGAGGGAGGGAAAGACAGAGAAAAAGAGAGATCATCCATCTTCTGGTTTACTTCCCAAATGGCTGCAATGGCCAGAGATAGGTCAATCCAAAGCCAGGAGCCATCAGCTTCTTCTGGGTCTCTCACTTAGGTGTAGTGGCCCAAGTACTTGGGCCATCTTTTGTTACTTTCTCAGGTGCATTATCAGGGAGCTGGATCAGAAGTAAAACAGCTGGGACTCAAATACCAACACAGGAGGCTTTACCCTCTAAGACTGGGAATAAGATAAAGGAGCACCTTTTTACCACTCACAGTTCTAGCCAGGCAATCACACAATAAAATGTAATAAAAATATCTTTATTGAAAAGTCAAAAAAAGTAAAATAATCTCTGTTCACAGACGTTATGATCTTATAAGTAGAAAACTGTAAATTCTCCACAAAAAAATGACAGCACCAATAAATGAAATCAGCAAAGTAACAGGATATTAAGTTAATACACAAAAGTTAGCTGTCTTTCTATATACTAAAAATAAGCAATCTGAAAAGGAAATGATGAAAACAATTCTATTTACCGAAGCATCAAGAATTTAGGAATTATCTTAATGAAAAAGGTTAAAGACTTGTACAATGAAACATTGCTGCATATAATTAAAAAAGAAATAAACAAATGAAACCCATCCCATGTTTGTGGACTGAATCATTTAATATTGTTAAGATATCAATACTACCCAAATTTAACAGCAGCTTCTGCATAATTGCTATCAAACTCTGAATGACTTACTTTGTAGAAATAGAAAATCCATGCTAAAACTCATATGGTATCTCAAAGGACTTCAAATTCCAAAATAATCTTGAAAAACAAGAGTAATGCTGGAAGATGCACACTTCCTGACTTCAAAACTTACTATAAAAGTACAGTAATCAAAGTGCATCAAGTGTGGCACTGGTATGCAGACAGACTTGCAAACCAATGCAATGGAACAGACCCCAGAAAGAAACACTCATATAAATGGTCCAATGAATTTTGATAAAGGACCAATGGGGAAAGTTCAGATTGTTCAACAAATGGTATCAGGAAAACTGAATTTCTACATCCAAGAAAAATGAAGTTAGATCCTTATCTAACATCACACACAAAAATGGCCTGGGCATGATGCTTCTTTTCCTTAGTGGCCACATCAACATAGATTAGCTGATAACATTCCCAAGAGGCAGTCCAATCACGAACTGCCCGGAGAAGTAAAACTTAATTCTGATTCAGCAGCCTAGACTGAGCTAACATGATGCTGCATCCCAATGACCATTTAGTTGAGTACACTGCTTGATGAATATCCCCACCCAAAGTTTTCTACATTGATCTCTCTTAAGTTATATAACAATATTCTTGTCCATCTTGAACCTGACACATTTAGTTGTGGAGTCTATATGCAAGCAAGTGAGAACTTGAAAAAAAATATCATGTTTTTATAACTACTGAAAAGAGACACTTCAAATTTTGGCAGTGAGGGGAGATCAACCACCATGACTCCTAAGGGTGTAACACCTTAGACCTTTTTTCAGCACAAGAGAAGGAAAGAAATTAGTGAAATCTGTCTGGCAGCCAGAGCCTTCTTCACAAAGGAAAATGCTTTCATGTAGCACTTGCAAACTGTTATACAAGGCTTAAATTGAACTGACTTCTGGGTCAGCCCTCACCAGATGGTTCTGACCACTGTTTGATCATCAGTGTCCTCAACCTTACTAAAAAGTCTATCAGAAATAGCAGGCAGTGGCCTCAGCTCCTGAACCTCCCATGTAGAAATCCTATCAACATCTCAGGATGCGTCCCTTATCTCTATTCCCATAGCCCTTGCTCAGACAATCTGTGGGGTAGATGAATACTACATGGCTGCTGATGTGAATATGCAGACAAGTTGGATGTAATTCCCTCATTCAATCCTTCCAAAATTAAGAATTAGGATCAATTATTACAATTGAACTAGGAACTCTCAGGGTAGCCAACTTGTTGGCCATATTGGAGACAGACAACCTGGACCCTAAACTGATACATGTCGCACTTGTAACTAATACATGCCTCAAATTTGAAACTAATTTCAGATAATTATGTAGATATAGGGTAACCCTATGTGTCCCTGGACTATACCTCTCATGTAGAAGTTAGGTATTACTTTGCCTTCCTCCCCAAAACAAAATGACTTGCATCTATCTAGTGGTCTCTTAAGAGACATTTGAGTTCTTAAGAAAACACTGGCAGTAGACCACGTGGCCTTATGTAACTGTGCAGATCTCTCCTAAATGACGCTACCCTTGGCTAATTAGGGGAGCTTGCTGGCGTACTGAGTCATTATTTATTTACACCTTGTGGGTAGCCATCCCTATGACCAGAGTCACCCAATTTGGAAAAGTGATACAAAATTTGTCCTTTACTTTAGGTGAAGTGGTCAATGATATCACCTGTAGAAGGCATTTAGAGAAACCTCAACTCACTGGCCAGGGTTGTCATGGATAACAGAACCACCCTGGATTTTCTGTTTGTGGGCCAAGTCAGAGTCTATGCAATTGCTAGTACATTCTGCTAGATCTAAATTAATTCCTCAAATCTAGCGGAAAAGCAGAACTTAGGCAGAAAGCTATCTGACTTTCTAAGGTGGTCCCTGATAATTTATGGGATTTGTTGGGTCCAGGATCTCAGGGAATGGCTGAGATCAATACGGTGGGCTGGCCTCATCCTGATACATGGGGTTCTGCTGAGAATAATCTGAGTGAAGTGCTGTATGGAACAACCTGAATTGATGTGGTCCCAGACTGCATCAGAGTGGTCAACAGAGTGCGCATAAATGAGAAATTTTACTAGAAGCTAAGATGATATGGAAATTATAGGTAGATACTATTTGGTAACAGTTTTTTGTATACTTTGGTGCATACACTGAATAAGGTACTGACTTCTGTTCCACATTATCTTTTTGTTTTTATGCAGAAAATAGTTTTAGAAGTTAGAGATATCATTTCCCTTTGGATCAAAGGGCAGGCGTGTTTACAGTTCATTATTAAAGATCCAAGTTCCCTCAGCTCAGCATTCCTCTCCTATAATGCAACCTACAGCATGTGCAGAGAGACACGTGGGGCCAGGTACATCACTCCTAAGGAATCTGGGGGCATGGGGCACTGCAGCAGATACAGTCATGTGTTTCTTAACAACAAAGATTTATTCTGAGAAATTTCAGATGGCTTTTTCATTTTGTGAACATCACAGAGTGCCCAAATACAAATGTGGATGTTACAGTCTTCTACATCTAAGCTATATGGTACCTGATTATTCCTAGGCTACAAAGCCATACTGCATATTACTATACTGAATACTGTTGGCAATTATAGCATAATGGTAGGTATCTGTGAATATAAACATTTCTAAACACAGAAAAGTATGGTAAAATATGTGGTAAAAGATAAAAATGGCACATCTAAATAAGGGAACTTAGCCTGAGTGGTGTTTCAGGGCTGGAAATTGCTCTAGGCCAGTTGGGGAGTGAGTAGGGAGTCAATATCAATGCCTAGGACATTACCATCCACCGCTGTGGATTTTGTCAACACTGTTCACTTAGGCTACACTAAATTTATCAGGAACCATTTTTTCTTCAATAATAAATTAATCTTAGCTTACCACAACATTTTTACTTTATTATTTTGCCTTTTACATTTTTGACTGTCTTGTAATAATATCTAGCCTAAAACACATTATACAGATATACAAAATAGTATCTATGTCCTTACTCTATAAGCTTTTTCTATTTCAAAATAGTTTCATTTAAAAAGTTTCTTTTCAGACATTTTGTTTTAAAAAAAAATACTCAGGCATAGACACATGTTAGCATAGGCCAACCAAAGGTTGGGATCATCAATCATGGTCATCTCTACAGCTTGTCCTACTGGAAGGTTTTCAGGGGCACTGTCACACATGGTGCTGACATCTCCTTTGATAACAACTGCCTTCTTCTGGAATTCTTCCCAAGGCACCAGCCTGAGGCAATTTTACAGTTAACTGTTTTTTTTTTCTTTTATTCTCTTTTTGTTTAAAGATTTACTGATTTATTTGAAAGGCAAAGTGACACACACAGAGAGAGAGAGAGAGAGAGAAGGAGAGACAGAAAGAGACACAGCAATATCTTCCATCTACTGGATCACTCCCCAAATGGACCCAATGCCTAGGTCTGGGCCAGGCCAAAGCCAGGACCAGGAACTCCATCTGGGTCTCCCACATGAGAGGAAGAAGGTCCCAAGCATTTGAGCCATGTTCTGATGCTTTCCCAGATGTATTAGCAAGGAACTGGTTTTGAAATGGAGCAGCTAGGACCCACACCAGTGCTCATATGGAATGCTTGCATCATTGGTGGCTGTTTAATCACTGTCCTACAATGCTGGCCCCATTATTTTTTTTCAAAGTAGAAGGAGTACACTCTAAAATAACAATGTAAAAAAGTATAATATAGTATAGTAAGTATACACATCAATAACATTTATTACCATTATCACGTACTATATACTATAGATAATTGCATGCACTATATACTTTTATATGACTGACAGTGCAGCAGATTTATTTGTACCAGAACCACTACAAATGTGAATAATGTGTTGCACTGCAATATTATGAGGGCTATGACATCACTGGGTGATGGGAACTTTCCAGCTCCTTTAAAACCATAGGGGTCCACTGTGGTCAAGCTGAATGTTCACTGAAACACTGTCACGCAGTGCATGATTGCATGCTGATACTTATGCTGCTTTGTCTATCATGAATAAAAATGTCTTTGTCTCTGGCCCAGCTATCTCATGTTCTCTGTTTCCACTCATAAAACTTGAGCAAGCTACCTTGTTAACTTGTGAGTAAAGTACAATTCCAGCCATACAGATTTCTTGACACCTACTGAAATCAACCATACAGAGCAGTCACAGTGACACTTCCCAAAGATGCCAGCTCTTTATCTACTGATGTAATTCTCAACATCTTGTGAGAAGAATCATCTACGGAGCCCTCATGGAGAACATATTTAAAAGATGAGTAAATAGTCCATAGTAAGTCCTCCCTTATGTCTTTGCATTTCTTCTTCTACATTGCTTTCAGGAACTTTAAAAAATGTATTTTATGACTTATTTAAAAGGTAATACAACATAGAGGGAGAGAGGCATGGAGGGGGTGAAAGGGCTAAGGGAAAGAAAGAGAGCGAGTGAGCGAGAGATGTACCTTCCATCTTCTAGGTCAGGCCAAAGCCAACAGCCATGAACTCCATCCAGGTTTTCTCACATAGTATACAAGGCTCCAAGTACTTAGGCCATTATCTGCTGCCTTTCCAGGAACATTAGCAGGAAGCTGGACTGAAGCAGAGTGGCCAGGACTCCAACTGGCAGTCCAATATGGGATGCATGCAAGGCAAGTGGCACCTTAACTGGCTGCACAATGCTGGCCCTCTACTGGCATTTTTTATAGAACATCCCTTATCATGGGTCTTTACTGAGCCCCAATTTCCATCCATCAACCATGCAAGTAAACCATACCAAGTTGTTATATCTAACACATTGCATCTTTTATCAGAATTCACATATTTGGATCAGCATTGTGGTGTAGCAGGTGAACCTGCTGCCTACCACACTGGCATCCCTTATGAGCACTGGTTCACATCCTGACTGTTCCACTTCTGATTTAGCTCCCTACTAATGTGCTTGGATAAATACCAGAAGAAGGCCCAAGTGCTTGGGCCCCTGTACTCACATGGGAGGCCTGGAAGAAACTACTGGTTCCTAGCAGGTTAAGGCCCCAGCCTGAAGCACTGGCATCCCATATGGGTGCCAGTTCTAGTCCCGGCTGCTCCTCTTCCAATCCAGCTCTCTGCTATGGCCTGGGAAAGCAGTAGAAGATGGCCCAAGTCCTTGGGCCCTGCACCCACGTGGGAGACCCAGAAGAAGCTCCTGGCTTTGGATCGGCGCAGCTCTGGCCATTGCGGTCATCTGGGAAGTGAACCAGCATATGGAAGACCTCTCTCTCTCTGTCTCTACCTCTCTCTGTAACTCTGTCTTTCAAATAAATGAAATAAATCTTTAAAAAAACACGCATGTACCATATGTTGCTTATACTTCTATAATCAACATAATATTTATCACAATGTATCTACATGAATGCATAAATAAATAACTGAATAAAACTTTATTATCCTCTTTTTTTCTGAATAATCCTTCAGAATAATCATGATCTGAACAATCATTCTCCAAACAATTAAACTTGAGCTATTCTGTCCTTCTTTTTCATAGACCAAAACACCAGATTAGGAGTAGAAAGACAACTTGTATATAGATCTGGAAGGAATCTGAAAACATTGAAATATGTGCTGGTGTATGTGTTTTTGTTTTTGTTTTTTGGCAAGCTTACGAGTCACTGAGAAATCCAACCCATGAAATAGGAGCAGTAAAACTAAGTTCTCAGGAGTTAAGTCTAGGATGTCTCCATGGAACTACCTGTAGAATGTGTTAGACTAGGTAGCAGGGAATTCTCATGCCCACTAAGAAGGCAGGAATACAGAAGGGAGAGGAGATCAGAAATGGTCTGGATCAGGATTGTGGAGCACATGTTAGACCAGAGTCAAGGCAAAGTCCATGGATTACTACTTGGATCATGGCAGAGATGGAAGCCAATGCTCAGAGACTGAAGGAGGTGATACACTCAGGCGTGGGACCACTCAGTGCTGAAGATGCTCTTCTCAATGCCAGTACAATGAGGCAGTCCACCAGGAAATTAGAGAAAGACAAGAGAAAAGGAAGGGACAGGTTCCCTGGACGTGAATGATAAGTGAAATGTGTCCGTTAGATAGTATCTGAAATCCTAATACTCAGAATTGTCTAAAACACCTTGGACCATACTGTTTTCCTGAATGGAGTAGGCTAAGTCCTAAGGTGTATATTTGGATCTCCACACAGCTACCCTCAGCTACTTATGGGGAGTAGGAAAATCAGAAAGGTAGAAGACAGAAAACCATGTCTTCAACATTCCAAGAGAGCTCCAATTTCAAATATTCTGTCCTGGTGTCCATGACTGCACAAATTCTAGAGAGACTACGTGCCCACATTTTGGTCTAGAAATTACTGCGCACTTTATTCAGTCACTAACTTGCCCCCACCACACACCAACATACCAGGGCAAAAAAGAATAGGTGGTGTGTTACAGTTCACTCTGAAGTTTCTTTAGCTGCAATCCTGGCATTATTAAGGATTTTACATGACATATGCTATACAGATCAATATGCACTGATGGTTCTGAACTGAGACACATTTGAATTTGCACATTGGCCCTTTGGGAGACAGTCTGCATAGTTTCTTCATCCGTTTCTTCATCCATTAGTAATTATGCATAACAAATATGAACCTCCTGGGAAAAATGATGATAGGGATTCTAAACATATTATTAACCCTTATGGCAAGCTTTCAGAAAAGTCAAGGTTGGTTAATGTCTCTAGTTAAATTAGATCCTGGATGTCTGAATATAAATGGAAACAAAAGAGAAGCTCAAGGACCTCTTGGGCAGTTGCAAGTGGGAAGAAGGGGAAGCTGTAATTAAGTTTCCTTTACCATCAACCACTTCCTAGATAAATGATCATAAATTGCTAGAATATGTCTTAACTCTTGGCACTGCAAAACTATAAAAAGCTCTCTTGACTTGCTTTACAAATAATTGGAAAAGTGGAAGACTCCTAGATTCAAACCTCTGGCCTTCTTAGGCTTACTAACAAATCTTCCACATGAATTTGAGTGGAAGAAGTTCAAACTTGAACACTGTGGTTTAAGTGTTATCTGTGTCATTTTTTGTTGGAAGGAGAAAATATATGTCCAACATCATATTTAATTTCATTAGCTACTGTTGCTTTTCAGGACTCTGCTTACAACACATGAAGATAAACATTCTCCTCCTGATCAGGCTGTGTTTATAAACTGGGTTTAGGATGAAAGCAAACCCTAAACTGATGTATTTTCACTGTGGGGTTAATGGTGCTGTACTAATCCCCTTCCTGGGGGCCGGCAAGGCTCAGGCATTTGAGCGTTGTCCATGACTCTCACACACTTGTCTTCTAGATCCTGCAGGAGGATGCCCTGGCCCTTGCAAGAACGTGAAAAAGTGATGCCCCTCCTCCTCACAGAACGGACCTGTTAGGCAGCAAAAATAAAAATGCATGGATCCTCCCAAGCTCACTACAAGGGGTGGGTGAAAGCTACGTGTCCCTTTAGTTGCTCAACACTTTGTGCAGTGGCGCCTCTCTTGCTTCCCATCTCCCCACTCTGGATGTGGACCTTTCTACACTGAGCAGAGAGGAAAGTGGGTTGACTGTTAGGCGAGAAAGGCCCAACGAATACAGCAGGCATCCTCCAGCCTCACGGGGAAGAACTGAAGACTGAAATATGTTGTTAAACATTTCAAACCTACAGAAAGGTGTAAGGAATTATACAATGAATATTTGTATACACCATACCCAGCTACATAAATGAACCACTACAAACATGGTTGAAGCCCCTATGGATACCTGCATTGCACTGCTTCCTACATAGCCCCTCAACTTTCTCTAGATTTTTCTCATACACTGGGTCTTCAAACAAAACAGTGTTCCTTATAGTTTTTAGAATATACAAAGATAATCTTCCTGTCTATATGTTTTCTTTTGCAGTTCATCTGTAGTATGTCTGAATTTTACCTCTGTGGATAATATTTTACCACACATTTTGCATTGCCACATCTTTTTTTTTTTAAAGATTTATTTTATTTATTTGAAAGACAGAGTTACAGAGAGAGGTAGAGACAGAGAGAGAGAGGTCTTCCATATGCTGGTTCACTTTCCAGATGGCTGCAATGGCCAGAGCTGCGCCGATCCGAAGCCAGGAGCTTCTTCTGGGTCTCCCACGTGGGTGCAGGGGCCCAAGGTCTTGAACCATCCTCTACCACCTTCCCAGGCCATAGCAGAGAGCTGGATTGGAAGAGGAGCAGCCAGGAATAGAACTGGCGCCCATATGGGATGCTGGTGCTTGAGGCCAGGGTGTTAACCCACTGAGCCACAGCACCGGCCCCATATCACAACATTTCTACTATATGTTGTAGGGAACATCACAATTTACTTCGTCATAGAAATCTTTCCTTCCTCCTGAATAGGCATAGGAGTACTTGGACCATTAATGGGACCCTCAGATGGCAGAATCCACAGCAAACCCAACACACCCACTTAAAAGAGATTCTCACAATCAGAAAATGCATAGGTGATGTTTCCATAGTTCTACTTTCTGCTTTTATTTAGTTCTATTTTACTTTCTATTGTATGTGTTCTGAAGTATATTTCTGTGATTGGATGTGTTCACTCTTTCTGCACAACACATTGAGTATTTTAAATGCTGAAATAAAAAAAAACTGAGACCTGTTTTAGTTACAAAAATTTCAAAGAAACTAAGATTTACTCTACTATTCTCCTAGACCTGAATACTTAAGTTACTCTGTCCTATCACATATTTGACTGGAAATTGTTAAAAAGTTGATAAATTTTCAAAGTTCAAAAAATAAGTTTATTAAAATAATCCCTAAATTAAAAAAAAAAAAAACACTAAGACCTGTTATCACCTGCCAATGTTCTTCAAGTCTTTCGGAAGCATTCCTGAGTGCTCATTTTATGCTTTCCTGAACCTCAAGGAAGCATGATCAGTGGGGAGGCTTTGGTAAGGTCAGAAAAAGCCAACCTCATGAAGTGGCATGTTCCAGAGAGTTCCAGAAAAGCTGCTCTTGACAAGGGCTGGCGTATCATTTCTTTGGATCTTAAACCTCTTATACAACATCAGAATGCAAGAGGCTGGCAAGTTTCGTTAATGATGAGGCTGCCTCCTGATTGTAAGGAATGAATTAACAAGTGCACTGGAGAAGGTCACGGGTGCTGACTTGCAGGCCTGGCTTCCATTTCCTAAGCTCTCCATCTTTTACTCCTTCTGCAAGTGTTAGTCATTTTCTTATCTCTTCTGTAGTGGCCTCAGGAAGCCTGGAGATTTTGATCTACTGAAAAGTGTTTATTGAATCCTGCTGAGTCTTCCTTTGAAATGCCTCTTATCCACATCCTTTCTTCCCATCACTCCCCACCCCTAAGTCATCACCTCACACCTGGATGGCCGGATAGGTGAGGCTGCCCTCTTCCTCTTAGGCTACCCTACATTCCATCGCTATTCATCTTCCTCAGATTCTCCCTGGCCCCCAAACCTTCAAAGACTACCAACTTTGTAGGACACCAAACCTAGGCTTCTGTTTTGGGGTTTCCAGACTCATAATTTTACCTAGCCTATTGATGCTTACTTCCTGTTCCCCATGCTACCTAACTTCAGCTCTAGTTTGTCTTAGATATAAGTTGGACGCAGTGCATAACAGTAAAAGCAAGTACAAGGTATGACCCTGTCTCTTAAAATAGTAAACACTTAAACAGAGGAAAGAGAGACTTTCAACCTCCAAAAAAGGATAGATGAATACTTCAAAACATCCATGGAAAAATGGAATTAAAAAACAAGTACATTTTAGTGCAAAACTCTTTGATATTGCATAATTTTTCATAATATGTACTTTTCATGGACTTTCAGAAGAACCCTTTTATGTAAGAAAAAGTATAAGAATTAAATGAAAAAGAATGTGACTACCAGAGCAATGATTCAGATCTAAAATACAGTTTGTTTAGTCTTGTTTAAATGTGTTTTTTCTTTATCTTTTTGTTGGATTATAAAGTAGTTGAGGACAGGGGCTAAGCCTTCTTAATTATCCCAGTTCTTAAACAGTGCTAGACACACTTCAGCCTTGATCAACTTTCTATGGATTTGGACTTCCACAAAATGAAATGATCCCTTGTGTATATTCCCAGCATGATCCTGATGGAAGGAGAAATCTGGGGAGCAGCCACCTCTAGCCCTGTCCTCAGTTACCTCCTAGAGAAATGGAAGCTTCTTGATAAGGAAGAGAACATGTGAAACAATGAGAGGAGGGAAGGACTGGGTACCACTGCCTTCCCAGGGAGGGTACTCTCAGATTCACAAAGATATATCGTGGTATTTCTACAGAAATATCCATCACATCTTTTGGTGCACACTCTGTTCTCCACGTGTTTCCATTGGTTTGGTCACTCTTCCAGATGTCTTGTGACATTTTTACCGCAGGTCCAAGTGAGACTTCAGATTGTGGGTCAAACCACTGTGGAGGATCCTAAGAAGGTTTTGGACTAGAGCCACCCTGCTGCTTGTTCAAACCACTGTTCATGGAAGTGGCATGCAGACTGTATTTCTGCTTGTCTCAGTAACTTCATTCTCTGTGATGAAAAACCAGTTTTTAAAAAATCATAATTTGGGTTGTTTCTGTATTTAATCAGAGTCCCCCAAGGCGGTAGCTGAGACACTCTGAGAGCTCCAGCACAACCTGGGCCTCTTCCTTCCCTCTCCATCTTCATTCACAGCAGCCAGAACAGTCTGACAACTTTCCTTGCCTACTCCCATCGGCATGCCCCTTATCATTCACAATTTTACTAACCCCTCAAACCTCCTACATGTTCAACTCCACCTTGGTGTCTGCTTCCTGGGGAACCTGAACTCACACAAACAGTCCATTGACAACACTGTTGGTGAGCAGTGGCCTTTTTACGTCAACTATTCTAGTATCACTTCTATACAGCTGGATGACCACACATGTCTTCATTGCCAGTTTCCTTTTTCCTTTGTTTTATTCCTTTATCAGTCCCTGTTTGGATGTAATTGTGATTTAAGATTGAGGAGCAAAACATTTTTAAATTTCATGGCCCAAGAAAATAAACAAAATATTGGGGAACCAACATAGTGTTTTCAGATTTTTGTTTTATCAAATAAAGGCATTAAAAAGCATCTCCATATACCACCATGACTGCTTTATAAATGTAATATTTTTTAACTTATAAAAGAGAAAGAACACAAATGTGAGAATCAAGGATTTCTTTTAGACTTTTTGGGGGGCACAGTTTTTGGCTGCCTGCAAAATTGAAAGTATAGAGATTCTCCAAATACTTGCTGCCATATACATGCATAGGTTTCCCTTCGTCAACACCTTGTCCCACAGAGGTGCCTTTGATACAGCGAATGAACCACCAATGACACATCGCCACCATCATAGGCCATGGTTTACATTAGGGTTCACACTTGGTGTTGTCTGTTCCACAAGTTTAGGTACAATGACACATGCAGATGGTCATAGTATCACATAGTGTATTTTCACTGCCTTAGAAATCCTCTGAATTTCACTTATTTATACCTCTTGTCTCCTCTAACTCCTGGTAGCCATTCCTCTTTTTACTATCTTCGCAGTTTTGTCTTTCCCTAAATTTCATACAGTTAGAATCATACAGATTGGCTTCTTTCACTGAGTAAAATGCATATAAATTTCACCTATGTCTTTTCATGGCTTAACAGCTCTCTTTGTGCTCTGCACAACAGTCCATTTTATGGGTGAATCACACGGACATTTTGTAGTCAGAAGTTTTCAATTTCTTTTGATAAATATCAAGGAGTATGGTTTCTAGACCTTACGATAAGAACATGCTTTTTTTTTTTTTTTTTCAAGAAACCACCAAACTGCTTTCCAAAGTGGCTATACTATTTTTCACTCCCACCATCAATGAATGAATTTCTGTTGCTCTAGTTTCTTGCCACCATTTGGTGCTGTGTGTTCTGGATTTTGGTCATTTTTTTTTTTAATTTAAATTTTAATTTTTTTGCCAGGCAGCTAGACAGTGTAAGAGAGAGAGAGAGAGAGAGAGAGAGAGAGAGAGAGAGAATGAGTTATAGACAGTGAGAGAGAAACAGAGAGAAAGGTCTTCCTTCCGTTGGTTCACTCCCCTAATGGCCGCTACGGTCGGCACTGCGCCCATCGGAAGCCAGAAGCCAGGTGCTTCTTCCTGGTCTCCCATGAGGGTGCAGGGCCCAAGCACTTGGGCCATCCTCCACTGCCCTCCTGGGCCACAGCAGAGAGCTGGACTGGAAGAGAAGCAACTGGGACAGAATCTGGCACCCCAACCGGGACTAGAACCCAGGGTGCTGGCGCTGCAGGCAGAGGATTAGCCAAGTGAATCGTGGCGCCAGCCCATCTACAGACCTTCTTTAATGAATTATCTGCTATAGACTTTGGTCCAGAGTTTTAATTTTTGTTGTCTTTCAATTGTAAGAGCTTTTTGTGTATCTTGGATAACAATCTTTTATCAAACATGTCTTTTTTAACTGTTTTGTCAGAGTCTGTGCCTTGTCTTTCCATTCCCTTATCAATGCTTGTTGCAGAGCAGGAATTTTTAATTTTGATGAAGTCCAGGTTATCATGGATTATACCTTTAATGTCATATTTAAGGATTGAGTTTTTGTTATAGTGACTTACTAAAAGTAAATTATCACACAAAAAAATAACAACCTAAGCTAGGGCAGCAGCTTCCTCCCATAAACGACCAACTGTTACAGGAATTGCCCTCCGTGGTGACTGATTAGAAAACTGACAAAAATACATGAAATGACAGATTCCAGGCATTGGACGGCATGTGTCACAGGATGATGATTTTTGAGAGGAGGGGAGCAAATGAAGCAAACATTACGATAACCAGCATACTGCTTGGGTCAGTTCCCAGAGCTAAGAGCAGACAGAGAAAAACCACACAGACTCTATTAGCACTCTAAATTAATATTGCTGCAGAGTCTCAATCGAATCTATGGTCAGGTACTTATCTGCACATCCAAAGAGTGAAACTAATATTTAAGAAAGAATCAGTGTAAAGCAGCAGGCCAAACATTTCTCAAAGCTCATCAAAGGCTGGATAGGATATATGAGTCCATCCACTAGTGTGGAGAGACAAGTCCCTTATAAAACAGCATAGTATTTGCAAACAACCTAATCATATCTTCCTGTATAATTTGGATTGCCTCTAGATTATTTATATCTGATACAATGTAAAATATATGTAAATAGCTGCTATACTGCTTTGTTCAGGTAGGTAGGACAAGAAAAGAAGTCAGTACCTGATTCATACAAATACAAATTTTCCCCAAATACTTTCAGTCTGCAGTTGATTGAATTTGCAGATGTGGAACCCAGTGGAGCTCAAAACTATGAAGGGATGACTGTGTACACGATTTGGACACAGGGCCTCCTGGTTCTGCAAATTCTTACCCTTGTGCCATTCAGAAAGTCTCAGCTCCAGTTCACGCATCTTTAAAACGTGGCTGGCACATAGTATGTGCTAAAAAAATGAAAACGATGTCTATGTTATCACTTCAGATTTTGCATTTGCAGCCTATTTTGTTCTTAGAACCTCAGGGAACCTTAACAAAGGGTGGTCAAGCTCCTGAAAGAAAAAGAGACAACAGCCAAGGAGGAAGCAACGGGAAGTGTAAGGCAACTTGAAACTTTATTCCAGGAGGTGGGATCCAGCAACGAGGCCAATGGAGAGCAGATGTGGTTGGGCCACCTCTAAGTACAGAGGCCCTTAACTCATGACAGCCATTCTTTATTTTTCTTTGGTTTATTTCTTCCATTACCTGTCAATGTCAAATAACTTCTTTTTTTTTTTTTAAGGTTTATTTATTTAGTTGAAAGGCAGATTGAGAGACAGAAATTTTCCATCTGCTGGTTCCCTGCCAATGGCCAGAAGCCTGAAACTCCAAAAAGGTCTCCCATGTAGGTGACAGGGGCCCAAGCACTTGGGCCATCTTCCACTGCATTCCCAGGCTCAGCAGCAGGAAGCTAGATCAGATGCGGAGCAGCCGGGACTTGAATGGGCACTCATATGGGATGCTAGCGTTGCAGGAGATGGCATAACCAGCTGTGCCACAATGGCAGCCTTGAAATATAACTTATTTCCTCACCTCCAAAAGATGATATCCTTTAATAGTAAAACAATTTTAAAAGTCATGAGATAAACTTAAGAGCACATTACTGTAAAAAGCAAATCTCAAAGGACTACATAGTGTATCATTACACTATCACATGCTGGAAAAGTTAAAATGTAATGATAATAAACAGATTAGTGGTTGCCAGTAGTAAGGGGGGGGGGGGACAGATGGAGCGCAGGGGCTGACGAGGGCAATGAAGAATGAAGCCGTTGGGCATGATGGCAAATACATATCGTTACCCAGCCCCACATCTAGGGGCTCCGCTTCCATGCAGTCAACCAACTGCAGATCGAAAATATTTTTAAAAAAATAATGTGTCTATACTGAAGATGTACAGACTTCTCTTTTCTTCTTTTTTCCCTAAGTAGCAGAGTATAACATTCTTTTTATGTCCTTTCCATTGTATTAGATATTATCATTAATCTAGGGATGATTTAAGTATATGGGAGGAGAGCCAGTGCTGTGGAACAGTTGTCAAAGACCCTGCCTGTGGTGCCAGCATCCCATACGGACGCCAGTTGGAGTCCCGGCTATCCTCTTAGGATCTAGATCTCTGTTTAAGGCATGGGAAAGCAGTGGAAGATGGCCCAAGTGCTTGGACTCCTGCACCCATGTGGAAGACCCAGAAGAAGCTCCGGGGTTCAGATTGGCACAGCTCCGGCCATTAGAGCCATTTAGGTGGTAAACCAGCAAATGGAAGACTTTTCTTTCATTATCTCCCTCTCTTTGTAACTCTACCTCTCAAATAAATAAATCTTTCAAAAAAATAAAGTATGCGGGAGGTTGTGCCACCTTCATGGGCAAATACTAAACCATTTTATTAGAGAGCTTGAGTATCTATGGATTTTGCTACCTGTTAGGGGTACTGGAAGCAATCCTCAGCAGACACTGAGGGACTACTCTACATCTGTCAAAACCCATAGGATGCACAAATCCAACAGTGAACCTTAGTGTAAGCCATGGGCTTTTATTAGTTGAAAATGGTGTGTCATTGCTGGTCCACTGATTAAAGGAAACAGGGGCCGGCGCTGTGGCATAGCAGGTAAAGCTGCCACCTGCAGTGCCGACATCCTATATGGGTGCCGGTTAGAGACCCGGTTGCTCCATTTCCACTCCAGCTCTCAGCTATGGTCTGGGAAAGCAGTAGAAGATGGCCCAAGTCCTTGGGCCCCTGCATCCACATGGGAGACCCAGAAGAAGCTCCTGGCTCCTGGCTCCGGATCAGTGCAGTTCCAGCCTTTGCAGGCAGTTGGAGAGTGAACCAGTGGATAGAAGACTTCTCTCTCTCTCTCTTTCTCTCTCTCTCTCTGAACCTCCTTCTCTCTGTGTGTATCTCTGACTTTCAAGCAAATAAATAAATCTTAAAAAAAAAAAAGAAAAACAAGAAACGTACCACACTCGTGCAGGAAGTTGAATGTCAGAGAATCTGTGTGTGTATGGGAAGAGGCATGTAGGAACTCTATACTTTCCACTCAATTTTTCTATGAAACTGGAAGAGGTCTAATAAAGTCCATTAAAATTTTAAGGACTTATTATTTAAAAGAGAGAGAGAGAGAGAGAGAGAGAGAGAGAGAGAGAGAGATCTTCTATCTGCTGGTTTATTTCCAAAATAGCTGCAATACCCATGGCTGGACCAGGCTGAAGCCAGGAGCCTGGAATTCCATCCAGGTCTCTCACGTGGGTGGCATGGGCCCAAGTATTTAGGCCATCTTCTGCTGCTTTCCCAGGCTCATTAGCAGAGAACTGGATCAGAACTGGATGAGCTAGGACTCGAACCAGTACTTATATGGGATGCCAGCAGCACAGGCAGCAGCTTAACCTGCTGTGCCACAATGGTGGCCCCAGTCCATTAATTTTTAAAAATGGAATGAATTACATTTGATCATATCACTTATTGCAAATGTCCTTATTTTTGTGCATGGTCCTTGTGCACATATGCCCTATATTTTCATACAGTAGTAATTATGGGAGGATGACCACTTGAGTTTCTGCATTTTAACTTAGTACGCTACAGAATCTCCATTTCTCAGAATCAAAGGCTTTTTGCCTAAGCATTTCTGCACCTAAACTATTTATTTGTAAGATGTGTTAAACATCAAAATTTAGTATTAGGCAGCTCATATTTATGGAGCACTTACAAGGTACCAGGACTTGTGCCAGGTGCTTTACACCTTTCATTTCATTTAATCCCATAACAACCACATGAGGCAAGTGTTATTATCTCAATTTTATAGAGAAGCAAACTGTAATTTTAAAATAACCCAATTATCAAATTAACCAAAGATCATCCTCAAACATGTTTGGATGTTACCGATGATGTATCTAACCCAGATTTTCTTATTACTTGAAGACTAACTCAGAATAATACAAAAGTGCTTTTAAAAGTTCATGGAAGAATGGAATTAAGTATTTATTTTGTTGTAAAACATTTTTAAAATACATCCATAGTTTTTTCATAATATGAATTTTCCACAAATGTCTTGAAAACCTCTGTATTTACCAAAGGATGATTTGTAAAAACCTTGTTTCACAGGAAGTTTAAAAGTAAATAGATTGATGGCATATGTATAGACAAATAGGCAGAAGTAGTTTGAAAGTCATATACGTGTATATGTAAAATATACTCAACAATGAATCTTTGCATTTGAAGAATGAGTCTGAATTTCAGTGATAGTTTAAAGACTTTTGGAATCAAGTATAGGTAAAAATAGCTGGGAACTGGGGTGCTCAACATACTTTGGGAGATGAACTTTTTGAGAAACTCCATTAAAAATTTTTAAAAAGCTTCTTCCCTATAGGACAAGTCAGGTTTTGTGTATATATGTGTGTGTGTGTGTGTTAAATGGTTACTGTGACTTCCCCCCATTTCCCTATTTGTTTGTTAAGCACTAGTTCTCTCAAACACACTGGGAAATCCTGACCTATAACATTATTCATAATTTATTCAGAGGACTCGCTAGTTAATTTTTAAGAATTTCCAGAATGTATTGCATGACAATGTCCATAAAAAATTCCAAGTTTTATCTCATTATTTACTTTATCAAATGAATAATATACCTTGGGGTTAAGCCATAAAATGATGTAGAAGGATAGAATTGTAGGCCTGGGAGAGATCACAAGAACACAAATAGGCCACCTCCCAGGCTTCAGAAAGGACCACACCTAAGCCATCATGGATAGACGGGTATCGACCTTGTTGTAAAGACCTCCAGGGAAGAAAATTCCCCAGCCTCCCTGTAACCTCTTCCAGATGCCCAGCTTTTCCGGGGAAGTGATGAGCTCCTTGAAGCTCTTCTAGTCTATCGTGCACGTACTGGGTACTTTGTCGCAGGGTGGTACATTACATGTGGGTGTTTAGATTTTAGAAAGGATGATTATGGAAGCAAAACAGAGATCTGTGTGTCCATCCATCTGTCTCTCTATAGGAGGAAAGCAAAATTCAAAATGTCATCTCAGAATCAACTTTCACTCCCCCTAGCTTCTCCCATGCAGGGTCTCTAGGATCGCCTTACACTGTAACTCCCCTCTGAAGAGTCTCTTGATTCAGCCCTTGCCTCCTTTTCCCCTACCACCCACAGGGGAAGCCCTTCTTCTCACTAGCATGGCTCTCTCAAATTTCTTTTGACTAACAGCCTTGCCTCTCAGTTCTTTTCTTCCTAACTTGCCGCCACAGTGTCGAGATATTCATCTTTAGAGAGCAGCTCTATCATGTCACTGTCGCGCCTAGCATGTCCCTTTGCCAACAGTATAAATGCAATTCTATTTATAGATACAAGCAAAGGAGCCTATTTAGTTCCCTGTGGCTTGGCCCCAGCTTCCCTTCCCCATCTCATCTCCAGTTATTCTCCACCACACATTCAACGCATCACTCACAGCAAACATTCTTCCTGACCCTATGGAATTGCATACTCTATGCCTCTGATTTTTTTCATTCCTTCTGCCCAAAATTCCTTTCCCTTCCTTCTTTATAGGGTTCTTACTCATGTCAAGTCTCCACTCTTCTGTAAAATTTGTCTAGGTCTCTCTAAATCAAATGATTTTTGCAGGTTTTTTTGCTTTCCAAAACATTTGTGTAGATCTCATTCATACCACTTAGAATGTTACATCCCAAAAGGTGGTAGATATTCAGCCCATGGGTAATATGAGCTTGATATGTGCCAAAAAGAGGAGCAATGGGCAGAGGCTGCATCAAGAAGAGAGGAGACCAGAACTGGCTGATCAGCAGAGGAAGTGTCAAAAAGCTTCTGAGAAAAGCAAATGGTGACCCATGAGAGGGATGATTATTGTTACAGAGGAAAAAGTACATAAGGACTCTTCCCAAAGCTGGCATCATGGCATAGCAGGTAAAGCCTGCAATACCAGTGTCACATATGGGTGCATTTGTGTCCTGGAATACCACTTCCTATCCTGCTCCTTGCTAATGGCCTGAGACAAGCAGCAGAGGATGGCTCAAGTGCTTTGCTCCTTGCCATCCATGCGGGTGACCTGACTGAAGCTCCTGGCTCCTGGCTTTGGTCTGGCCCAGCCATGGCTATTGTGGCCATTTGGGGAGTGAGCCAGTAGACAGAAGATCTCAAGATCTCGATCTCTCTCTCTCTCTCTCTCTCTCTCTCTCCCCCCCCTCCCTCTTCCTCTCCCTCTCCCTCTCCCTCTCCCTCTCCCTCTCTCCCACCCTCTCTCTGTCCCTCTCTCTTTCTCTTTAACTGATTTCCAAATACATAAATAAATCTTTAAAAATAAGACTCTTCCTCTTGAGAAGCAGACAGCCTGTCTGCAGCCCAGGAAAGATGGATAGACACAAAGATGCAGACAGCACGATGTGGGGAAGACAGCTGCCATAAAAGCAAGAAACCTGGAATCAAAGAACTTCTGCCTTCTCTATCGTCCTCAGGGCAAGTGACCAACAGTATCAAGGCTGGGAACTTTCTGGTAGAGAAAGGCCAAGAGAACGCTTCACATCACACACACAGAGTTAACATTGTTTTATGTTAGTTGCTTGTATCAGCCCATGTTGAGAATGTCATCTAACACCTCAGTTGTTCTCAGGAGGTTTGGTTGGGAGAGGTGGGGGAACTGCAACTTGGGAACAAGCATTTCATGAAGCAAGTCATCTGGGTATTTTCTGAATAAAATGCAGGGATGAGTATGTCCAACGGTGTTGTTGCTTCAGGGAATGAAAACATGAAACAGAAATGGAGGGCTCTCCTGGAAATTACTCATCTAAGAAGGTCTCAGAGTTCCTTTTCTACAGTGTATAACATGTAATTTCTTTTGTAAAAAAGATTTATTTATTTATTTGAAAGTCAGATTACAGAGAGAGAGGGAGAGACAAAGAGATCTTCCATCTGCTGGTTAACATGTATGTTCTATAACAGTTCATATTCATTCTGCCATTTCTGTTTTGTTATAGCTTATTCAATGCAGAAGGCTTTATTATCTCTAATTTCGCCACATTTCCAGGAAGAAAGTATTATGATCTTCTTTTTACAGATGAGAAAACTAAGCAACTTGCCCAAAATAGTGCCACTGGTTAGCCAAACTCCAACTGGAGACTAAATCTCATATGCTCCCTATTCTGCCATGTTGACTCAAAACATTTCTTTTGAAAATTCATTAATATACTTGACAATGAAGACTCTCGGGATGAGTCTGAATTTCAAAGATAGTTAAAAGACTTTTACAATCAAGTACACATGAATGTAGTTGGGAACTGGGGTGCTCTACCACACTTTGGGAGCAATGGAAGAAATACATTGAGTACTTTATGTGAGTTTTAACTACATTAAAAGATGACTTAAAATATCACGGTTTTGAAGTTATCAAACCACTACAGATACTGAAGGAATGGTATTTGGTACAGAAAATGTGAACAATTTTATATGTTACCTATCATTTTACTCTTGAACCTTAGGACTGGAGGGACCATTACAGGTCACTGCAGAGCAAACTTACGAACCCCAACTGTCAAATTCCCCATTCTTTGCACTGTATGTCCTGGATCCCAAACACTTGGATGGTGCTTTTGGGGCCAAGGCCCTGCCTATTGAGACTTCATCCTGTGCTTAAAATCTCCAAGGATGATAAACAGATCTTGTCTCTGACCTCTTCCCCAAGCGCATCCTCAGCTCAGGGATTTTCCCTGGGCAGACCGTAACTATCAGGCATCCTTGCTTTACATATTAAGCAGAAATCTATCTCCATGCATTAGATATTTTGAGATTTTGAGACATGAATGCAATTACATGAGCAAAAAGGAAGTTAATTTAGACATACTCCAAAGGAATGTTTCTCAAACCAAATTAAAGCCCTAGAGCAGATAAAGCTGACTGCCCCTTGCCAGGCTGGTGTGTTTTTAGCTCTCACCCAACCCAGCTCTCAGAGGCGAGTCAAAGGAGAAGCACTGAAATACTTTTCCGACTTTTCCATATTTAGCACAACGCTGCACAAAATTGCTAAATACCATATAACCACACTTACCATCCTGGGGCCTATAAATTCAGAATTCAGACACTTGATTACAAACCACAAAATGACTCTGCTTAAGAAAGCGTATGTGGGGCTGTCAGGGAGCTGCCCCCATTTAGCTCTTCTTCTGGTTATTAACTTAGTAACATGGGCTTTTTTTCCTCCCTCTTCCTTCTCAATCCTTCTACCATAGCTGTCGTCTCCAATTTCTGATACAGTTGCATGAGTATCAGGGCTGTGGGCCTGCAGGAGTGGGGGAGCATTTCTGCTATAATTACAGTCCAGAAGGAAAATAAGCACATACGTTTTTGGTTTCCAAGTAAAATTCCATAGCAAAACAGGACTCTATCACCAAGTTTTAGGAGGGCCAAGGTATGACTAGAAATCCACTCCCCACATCTAGGGGTGGCCCAGGCACCACTGTGGTGTTATTTTTCCCTCTGATCAGCTGTGAGGAGCCCTTCTCGCAGGACTCACAAGGTATCTTCCAAACTGCTACACCAATATCTCACCAGATCCACTGGGCACATGTCCTTAGTCCCTGTTGTGTATAACAATGGAACACCTAAGGCTGGGCACTTTATAAAGTAAAGAAGTTTTTCTGACTCACGATTCTGGTGGCTGGAGGATCCAAACAGCATGGCACCAGTACCCTGGTGAAGGTCCCTGGGCTGTGTCATAACCTGGAGAGGAAATCAGAAGGGAACTGGTTTTATGCAGAAAGGCTGAGCTTGTGAGGCGACCTTGCTTCCCGGCTACCTGCTCTCCAGAGAAGTAATCCAGTCCTTCGAGAGCTACCCTAATCCTTTCCCCAGCATGGTACTTCCACGACCTAATAACCTCCCATAGGCCCCCGCCTCTTAAAGGCCCCACCACCTTTCAGCACTGCCACACTGGGGACCAAGCTTTCAGCACTGGCACCTTAAGAGGATAAATCACACCCAAACCATAGCAGCAGACTGAAGAATAAATGATGGGAATCACAACTCGGATCTTTTCCTTTCTGGGGCTAATTTGCATTTTATTGAGAGCAAACAGCTAAGGCAGTGTGTGATCACCCCCTCCACCCACACATACACACACGGAGGTGCTTGAGAAACGCAAACAAGTACCCTCTCCACCAATATAGGTTTCACCCACCCCTTACCAAGGCTATTGCTGCTGATAACCCTACCTAAATAGATTGGAAAATTATAAAAATTAAGGAATGTGTGTTTTTGATGACAGAATTTTAAACACGAATCTCTTATTTTACTTTTGATGATAAATTCCTCTTGTAACTCAAAAACCAATTGCAAACACTACCAAGAATACTTCAATAGCTTTAACGGCTCATACTGAGACTCTACTATGTCCCACAGATATTCCAAGTGCTTTCCTTGTAGCAATCTTCAGAAGTGGATGCTGAAAGAGTATTTTAAGCAAATCCAGAATTATTAGGTAACAGCCAAGAGTAACTGTACATCCACTCCTGAGGCTGCATAAGATGAAAACTTTATTAATATCCTGGGTTTTCAGATGCAAACAACAAATACTTATTTTGGGTTATGTAAGAAGAAAAAAGATAACAGGGAGCCCTTAGAAACTTTGGGAGTGCTGGAAAGCTAGGCTTGGAGGGGGTCAGCCTGGAGCAATATCAAATTGGGTTGCAAAATGTGTTCAAAGATGGCCCTGGGGCTGCAACCTCTGTGCCCTACACATGCACTCAGGCCGTGAAACAACAGAATCAGACAGCGGGCACAGCTGATGGCATTGCCCTTCTCTTGCCTCGAGTATCCGATTTTACAGCAATGGCCTTCACTGCTAGGAGAGATTCTTCTCAATGCTTACTTCTATGCACGGTTGGGCCTCTTTTCAAAAGTCAAAGTAGGTGTGTTTGATTGGTGGATCCCAGGTCACATGATCACACACCACCAGCAAGAGGGCTGGGAAAGTGACTTTGCAGCATATTTAGCTTCCATGGTGATATTTTTGTGCTTCCCACAAAAACCCATAAGGTAGATAATTGCCCACGGGGAATGGCATTTAGATGCCTGGCAGCCATAAGGAATCCAAACGCCTGCTACACCTGAGAAGCAGAGTGGCAAGCTTCTCTGGCACCATACAATTATGGCTTCATCCACATGCATATAAAGTATTCCTTATCCCCAGCCCTGTGATTCAAAGATCATTAGTATATAAAGCAGAGTTCTGTGGTTCACCAAGGAGTTCTGTGGACAATGAATGGTGTCAGCAGGGATCTTGAGTCATGCACAGATACTCTTGTAAAAGAAGGCAGAAGAAAAATGTAAGTAATTCCAAAAGGTTGGCGCTGGTGAATCAATGATCTGGATTGAAGCTAAAGAACACTGTGTTCCGAGGAAGCACATTTTAGAGGAAAAAGAAAAGAGCTTCTGTAAACTTGTGATTACCCTTCTGGCTGTGTTCCTGGGGCGTGCCAGCACTATGGATGTCAGCTTCCAGCTTGAGCCAATTTGTTGACCGGATCCATCTTATTTTCACCCGAACTCATCTCCCAAAGGTCCTCCACTATAAAAAGGAAAGACATTTCTCCATTAGAAGAAGAAATCTAGCCTGCTGTGAATATCTGTAGTATTTCTCTGCTCAGTGTTCATTTACTTTTTCTTCTTCCATGAATAGTACCATGATATTTCTGGAAGTGACCCTGTCCCTCTGGTTCCAGAGATGTTGATGGGACCCAGAGGTAAACCAAGAAAACTTCTGTAGACAGGGACTGGGTCAGAGAAAGACACGTGACACAGAGTAGCCCAACCAGAACGTTCCAGGTTTCTCCTGGACTATGAGGAAACAGAAGTTCTTTCCACTGGAATTACTAATTTGGTAGGCTAGACACAGATCTTCTGATGGACATCTTGACACTGCAAGGGGAAAGACTCATCTGAAAACATAGTCCACAGAAAAACTTAAGCAAATATATATTTTTTAAAAGATTAAGTATCACCTACAACATTTTAACACCCAGCTCAAGCCAGATTCAGAGCCAATAGCCTTGGAATTTTCAATGACCTGAATGTATAAACTTCTGGGTCTCCTTCCACATGTAACTGAACAATCCTAGGGGCCAGCATCATAGCACAGTAGATTATGCCACCACCTGCAACATTGGCATGCCGTATGAGCATTGATTTGAGTTCCAGCTGACCTACTTCCAATCCAGCATTCCTGCTAATGTGCTTGGGAAGGCAGAGGAAGATGGCCAAGTACCTGGGTCCTTGCCACACATGTGGGAGATCCATATGGAGTTCCAGGCTCCTGGCTGACCCAACCCTGGCTGCTGTAGCCATTTGGGGAGTGAACCAGTGGATGAAGACTGATCTTTCTCTCTCTTCCTTCCTTCCTTCCTTCCTTCCTTCCTTCCTTCCTTCCTTCCTTCCTTCCTTCCTTCCTTCCTCTCTCCCTCTCCCTCTCCCTCTCCTTCTCCCTCTCCCTCTCCTTCTCTCTCTCTTTCCCTCCATTCCTCCCTCTCTCTTTCATATAAATAATTTTTTTTAAAAAAAGAATCCTGATGCATTGACTTCTATTAATTTGTGGAGCTCTTATCTGTCTTTGTTCAAGAAGAAACTCAACAACTAGTTTTGAACACTGTAAGAGGAGTTCATGGTTTTGGCAGAGAATTGGCTGAAAAATTTTCTTCTGGCTTTGAGCTCAGGACTACATGAATAAAGACAAATGAGAAGCATTTGTTAAAATATATTAGATGCTATTACAAAAAAAGATAATGATGGGATTACTATTAGCACAACAAAAACAAAATCACCCAATTTTGTTAGTAACTATTTTAAGTTCCATTTAGCTTCTCATAGTAATGCTTTTATAACTACTTTGTAATTTCTAAGTTTGTAAGGCTTAAATAATTATGTAATTACTTTGCAACAACCACAGAGCACAACTCGGGTTTGGTAGCTACTTTAAGCCATGTTGAGTTCTGCATTATAAATTATATTATGTTTAGTACATAATTTATAGTCTGTATGACAAGAATAACCATATCATGCAACTATTCTGTAATAGCATAGCAATTATTCCCATATTGTGGTAACTTCCACTGGAATGGATATTTCTTTTGTAATTACAGAAATGATAACATCAAATCAACAATTTCCTAGTGATAACATTTTAAGTATAAATGCAGTGATAATTCAGTTGCTTCTTCTTGGCCATTCTAGCTGAGTAAGAACATAAATAGAATAAAATGTTTTCCTGCCACTTCAATATTAGACGATATTCAACAAGTCTAAGCTGGAAGAATCAAAGCTTGGAAACCGATCCTGTGTAATGAGATCAAAGTATATTATTTGCCTCCATTTATATTGTAGCTACAAATAGGCCTTGATCAATTACAACAGTTCAAGATCAAGGGATCATGTAAGAAAGTTATATTTTATTGTAACATAAACCCAGTTGACAAACTACCCTGAAGGATGTGGTGTTAGAGATAGGCTTCCGTATGGCCTGGAAGGAAAACAGAAAGAAAGGCATGGGATAGAGAATGAGAAACCTGAGTTTAAGTGTAACTTTGCCACTTCCTAGCTAGGTGATCTTACCAACTGTAAAATCTCTCTGAGTTTGTTTTTCCTGTAGACTTGAACTAATCATACTGTCTCATAAGATTTTATGCAAATAAAGTTGATAGAATGCATTTGGAAGGGTTGTGTCAAGCACTAAAGTATCAATTACTATTAAAGAAGAAAGCCCAGGGTTCTCACTCAACTTTGAAATAAAGTACCCTTCCTTCACATAAATTACTATAATGATAGACAAGGAAGAACAGACAGCGCCTACAATATGCAAGACCTGGAACATACCCTGGCCTCTGCTTCCTCTTTATGGCACAATCTAGACTTTTCTCAAGAGGTTCTTTGCATCTATTTTCCCCTACCAGATAAAACATTTCAGGGATTTTGAATTTTACTTTATTGGTGAAAAGCATAATTTTCTTAGGCAACCCAGGAATAAAAACTGTAAAGAAGTTTCTTCACAAACGAGTTTGGTTAAGGGATACCATGAACACATGAATTACTTGTAGAAAATAAATATCTGAGTCTTATCTGGAGAACACTGGAATAATGTATTTTTGGGAGAGCTAGAATTAAGTGTTCAGATTTTCATTTTCAGGTGTAGCCAGCTATTTAATCTTAGTTGCAGGTAGTTGATAGGCTTCAAGCTACCAGATACCAACTGCACTACCAGTTAACTAAATTAGTTTAATACATAGTGTAATGTGCACATACTTTTGTCTTAGACTTGAAAGAACTGGGTTGCTTATTCTAAATCTAGGAAGAGGACTTTGAAAGTAGATAAAAGGCTTCAATATAATGCTCAATTTTTCTTACCTGTAAATGTCTGTATTCCTACCATGAGTATTTATAAGAGATCTTTAAAAGTCCATGGAAAATATAATTATGAAAAAACTATGCATGGATTTCAATTTTTTGCACCAAAATTAACTTATCTTTCAATTCCATTTTTACATAAAGTCTTTGAAGTACCCTCTTGTAATTGTAGCTAATAGTGGCTTTTTGTGGATTAAAAATAAAGGTGAATAAAGAATAAAGAATCAAATCACCTTCCTTTAAGGATGAAAGAAAATAGCAGTATGTTCCCCAGTTGATCTATGTCTCTGTCTCTGTCTCTCTCCATCAGTAATGAGTTCTGAATTGTTCTAACAAAAGGTATAGAAATAATGGCTATGACTGCACTGTGAACATCTCTTTGTTGATACCATGCACTGAAGATACTATTTACTGGGAGAGATCCTTAGATTCCTAATGACTCAATATTTTTTAAATTTTCTTGTCAATTGCATTTCTGTATTATCTTTCTAAGGCTGCTGTTAACAAGGTACTATAAACTAAATGTCTTATGTCACAGTTATGGAGGCTCAAATTTCAAGATCAAGGTTTCACGGCCCTCTCTCCTTGGCTTACAGATGATTGTTTTCATGTTCACATGGCTGTTTCTTGCATGTGTGCCTGTTATGAACTGAGTGACTGTTTCCCTCCAAGATACATGTTGATAGCTTGACCCCCAATATAACAGTCTTTAGAGAGGGCCTTTGGATGGTATTTGGAGTTCTGGTCAAGAGGATGGGATTCTGATCTGATGAGATTAGTGCCCTGATAAGAAGAGACCCTAGAGCACGTGCACACTCTTTCTCTCCCTGTACATGCACAAAAAGGTCCTGTGAGCACACAGCAAGATGCCAGCCACATATGAGCCAAGAGATGAGGGCTCAGCATGAAGCTGCTTTGCTGGGATCTTGATCTTGGGATTCCCAGACTCTAGAACAGCAAGAAATAAACTACTGCTTAAGTAACCCAGTCTGTGGTATTTCGTGATGGCAGTCCGAACAAACTGAGACAGTGCCTATACCTCGTTTCGCTTTTTATAAGAACATCAAAATGGATTACAGTTCACTCTAATGACAAACTTGATTACCTGTGAAAACACTCTATCTACAAATAAGGTTACATTCGGTTAAGATTAGGATTTCAATATTTGAATTGGGTGGCAATAAAGGGGGCACAATTTAACAATTCAACCCATAATAATTTCTAACTGATATATAAAGCTGAAGTCACATTGGAAATTACTTGCAAATTAACATTTTTTTCTGACAGCTTCATGGTATGCTGCACATATTTAAAATACATACATTTATAAAATTTAACATTTATAATCGCACAATCATCACCACAATCAAAATGTGGTGATGTTTTCTATTACTCACATCTGATCTAATCTTTTCTTTTTCTCTTTCTCCATTTTCTTTTTTAAATAGTTGAGCATTTCTTATGAATTCATTTGTATCTCCTATTTTTGGCTTATTAGCTAAGACTTCTGTTAATTTGGTAATTGCTTTAGGGTTTATGGTATTTTCTTTCATAATATTCTACCACTTTATATGTAAGAACCTTAAAAAGGATACTTCTTGTCTTTTATCTCCATATACATTGTAATCCTCATGTTATTTTTCATAAACAGTAAACTATTTCTAAACAAAATACATAATGTGAATAAAATCTTACTATTTACCCAGGTAGTTACTATTTACTTTGTTCTTCATTCCTTTGTGCAGCACACATTTTCAATGGCAATTATTTCTTTCTGTTGAAAGGACAATCTTTATTATTTCTTGTAAGGCAAGTCTTCCAGTTTTCATGTTTTTAAAAGTGTGCAGTTGCTTTCATTTTTGAAAAGGGCCTAGCATTTGAGACTGATATCTTGGGTTTTTTTTCCTACTCAGTACTTGAAAGATATTTACTCCACTGACTTCTTTTTTTTTTAATATTTATTTATGTTATTTGAAAGGCAGAGTTACAGAGAGGGAGGAAGGGAGGGAGGGAGAGAGAGAGAAAGAGAGGGAGAGAGAGAGAGAGAGATGTCTTCCATCCACTGGTTCACTCCCCAGATGGCCGCAATGGCCAGATCGTTGCCAGTCTGAAGCCAGGAGCCAGGAGCTTCCTCTGGGTCTCCCACGTGGGTGCAGGGGCCCAAGGACTTGGGCCATCTTCCACTGCTTTCCGAGGTAATAGCAGAGAGCTGAAGCGGAAGTGGAGCAGCCAGGACTTGTAGCAGTGCTTATGTGGGATGCCAGCATCACAATCAGCACCATAACCTCTTGTGACACAATGCCAGCCCCGAGAGAGAGATATTTTCATCTGCTGATTTACTACCCAAATGCCCACAACAGCTGGGACTAGGCCAGGCTGAAGTCAGGAGCTTAGAACTCAATCCAGATCTCTCATGTAGGTGATCCAATTACTTGAGGTTTACTGCTACCTCCCAGGATCTGCATTAGCAGGAGCCTGAAATCAGGAGCCATAGTCGGGTATCAAATCCAGGTGCTCTGATAATGGGATGTTTGCATGTCAACTGCTAGGATAAACAACCATCTTTCTTTGTTCACTTTTAGAATTTCCTTTAAAATGTATTCTGAGTAACTTGATTTTGATATACATTGGTAACATTTTCTTTGTGTTTGTTAGATGTAGGGTTTGTTGATGAATTTCTTTGATGTGTAGGTTTGTAGTTGTCATCAAATTTGGAAAATTTTGAATATCAGTTCTTCAAACATTTTTCTTCACTTCTCATTTCATTTTTTAAAATTCTTTTATTTTTACATTTCATTCACAAATTTTCTAATTTTATATCTTTGTGTTCACTAGCATTTTATTTTACAATGTTTTATCTGCCTTTTAATCCTATCCCATGTTTGACCTTCAAAAAGGTCATGGAAAATGTGTATAATGAAAAACTATACTGGATTTCAAAAATTTTAGCAACAAAATAAACTTATCTTTAAATCCATTTTCCATGAACTTTTGGAAGTACCTTCAT
Organism: Sylvilagus floridanus; assembly: GCA_949820135.1. NCBI lineage: Eukaryota > Metazoa > Chordata > Mammalia > Lagomorpha > Leporidae > Sylvilagus > Sylvilagus floridanus. Next base: position 21,723,792 of record OX463239.1, on the reverse strand, counting down.
GTTTCATAACTGACATTGTAGTTTTCATCTCTAGAAGTATGGATTTTTTTAAAAACTTCCATGTGTCTACCAAAACTTTTCAAAATATGGAATGCAATTTAATAACTGTTTCAATGTCTCTGTTCACTAATTATAATATCTATGCCAGTTTGAGCCAGTTTTCAGGGATTGATTTTTCTTCTCATTATAGTTTGTAATTTTCTGTTTATTTATATGTCTGGTAATTTTTGATTGGGTGGCAGACACTATGACTTTTACATGCTGGGAGCTGAAAATTTTTGTATTCATCTAAATATTTTTGAGCTTTGGCTTAGAACACAGATAAAATATTTGGAAACATTCTGTTCTTTTTAGGACTTGCTTTTAAGATTTGTTAAGTGGGGCCAGAGTTCCAGTTTGTCTACAGTAAATTACTCACCACTACTGAGACAAACCTTCTGAGTAGTCTACTAATTCTCTATGAATCTTGACATTTTCCATTCTGGTTGTTGAGAAAAGATACTATTCAAGAATTGTGGAACTATTAGATATCATTATTTACAGTCCTCTCAAGTAGTTCTTTTTCTGACATCAGATAGTTTCTTCCCTAAATATGCTGTGAAAACTTGAGCACTCTCTATACATCTCCAGAATTCTGTCTGTGCAATTAATTCCCAGGGATTTGTTAAACAAAGTTGAACTATCTCAACTAAGGAGTCTGATCTTTTTTGGTAAGCTCTTTAGGCAGTAACCTGGAGCAAGGATTATTCTCCTTTGCCTAATGCCCAGTTTTAATATGTCATTGTTTCATACATTTCGTGCTGTTTTATGGTTATTTCAGATAAGAAGGCAAAGTCAGGTCCTCTCATTCAGTTTGTTTGGAAACAAAAGTCCTAAATTCAATTCAGGTCTCCCATGGTGGGGAAAAAGCCATTGGAATCCATAAGCTGTACTTCGGAAATTTATATTTATTAAATAAAAGTGAAAAAAAATACCCACCTCTAATTCACAAATCAAGGTTCCTTGATTCTCAGAAATTCTTTAGTGTTGGAGTCAGAGTGTTACTGACTGGGAACAGAAAGCAGCATCTTGTTTGAAAGCTTCCCAATCATCTCACTCATACAGATATAACACTTTTTAATGATCGGTGTTACTGTTGGTATTTCATGGTCTCTGGTTAGTTCCTCTATGCAAATATGACACACATGGTAAACATCCTGATGCTTCTCTCTCACACTGGGCTGTGGGAAGCCTACTTGGACATGACGGTGCTGGATGTTTCTTTTCTGGGTTCTGGCTACCAACTCCTGGCCTCCCCCAAGAGATCATGCCCCTCTGCTCCTGGATTCCTCCAACCCTTCAGGGATTACTTATTCAGGTCTTGCTGGCGAAATCCAGATCTGCACCACTCTGCATTCTCAGCGCTTCCCCGCCATTGCTCTTCTCTCTTGCAAGCTCAGATTGTTTTTGTCTCAGCTGGTATGGAATGTGTGTGTGTGTGTATACTTCAATGCTTCCCCCAAAATCGTTCACATGGGACTTCTTTCAGTTCCTCTAAAAGCCTAGGCAACTGAAAGGTAAAAGCCAGAAAAAGACCCCTGTGTCTGTCATACTCACTCGCTGAAGCAATTTGTAGAGATGAGCCTAACTAGTTTAAGTGGAAAAAGGCAAAGGGAAAAATAAAATGCTTAGAAAAGGTCAACACTGAAAATATATCATGCTGGGGCCAGCACTGTGGCATAAATTAAGCCTCCACCTGTGGCACTGGCATCCCATATGGATGCTGGTTCATGTTCAGGATGCTCCACTTCTAATCCAGCTCTCTGCTGATGGCCTAGGAAATAAGGGGAGGACGGCCCAAGTGCTTGGTTCCCTGTACCCACATGGGAGACCTGGATGAAGCTCCTTGCTCCTACTTTTGGACTGACCCAGCTCTGGCTGTTGTGGCCACTTGGGGAGTAAACCAGTAGATGAAAGATCTCCGTCCCTTTCTCTCTCTGTGACTCTGCCTCTCAAATAAATAAATAAATCTTATTTTTTTTTAAAAAAAAGAAAATACACCATGTCATCCCAATATATTGTTTAATTTCTGTTTCTTCCCTTACGTGATTTCTTTGCAGTTGTGTCACTCACTAGTTACATAATCTTGGGAAAGTTGCTTAAATTATTTGTGCTTCAGTCTCCTCATCTGAAAAATGGGCATAGCAACATTGGGTTGTTAAAAATATTAAATGCAGCCGGCGTCGTGGCTCACTAGGCTAATCCTCCGCCTTGCGGCCCCGGCACACCGGGTTCTAGTCCCGGTCAGGGTGCCGGATTCTGTCCCAGTTGCCCCTCTTCCAGGCCAGCCCTCTGCTGTGGCCCAGGAGTGCAGTGGAGGATGTCCCAAGTGCTTGGGCCCTGCACCCCATGGGAGACCAGGAAAAAGCACCTAGCACCTGGCTCCTGGCCGCAGCGCGCCGTCCGCGGCAGCCATTGGAGGGTGAACCAACGGCAAAGGAAGACCTTTCTCTCTGTCTCTCTCTCTCACTGTCCACTCTGCCTGTCAAAATAAAAAAATATATATATTAAATGCAAAAAATATGTAAAATGCTTAGAACCCTGTCTGGCACTTAGTACTCACTAACTGTTAACTATCAGTATAATTATACACAATCAAATGACTAAAATGGAAGAAGGAAACTGAGTATTTTTGTCTATGGTGAAACTTGTAAGGTGGGGTCTGGATGAGAAGAGAGATATCTAGTCCATTAACAATGCAGAGAGTAAAAGTCAGCAGAGTTATTTGCCCAAGACAAATTCACGGCTAAGAGCAGACTCTGTTCCAGCCGTTCTGATTCCTGGTGAATGCCATGTGCAGGTCCGCGCAAATTCCTAAGAGAAAGGACACTTAAATGCCACCATAACATTTTTTCCCACAAGGCTAAGGGCAGAAGCAAACTCCCTTTGCTCTGAATAAAAGCAACGGCCATTTCTATAATCAGCAGGCTATTCCTTTAGGAGCAACAGTGGGTGACAGTCTCCTAATATCTCAAGGTGTCAGCCTCCCTGGGCTCCCAGGTGAGGGAAGTATGTCTGATGGTGTTTTCCTGTGTTACCTGGAGCATGGTGCCTACCCTCTCTGGTCCTCATTTTCTCCTTTGTAAGTCACAGGAACTGGACCAAGTAGTGTTTTCCCAGTTGTTCTCTACAGAACACCCACTCAGAACCAAAGCAAATTCCAAGAGTTGAAGTTTGTGTGGGATGTGGGAGCGTGTATTGTCAACTTAATGATTCTTAAGTGCTTGGTGGTTTGGGAATGACTGGCCCAGGGGGCTGCTCAGCTTTCTTCCAGTTCTAACAAGCTTCAAGTCTAAATTAAAGTCCCAGAATTCATAACCTTGCCTACAGCTTAGTCCCAACAGTGCTGCTTGCCTGTCTGAAAAGATGGTTGATTCACACAAAGTGTGCCTTTATTTCTGAAATGTCAGTTTCAAGATAGCATGCTTACTCTGAATGTATCCAAAACCTGCAAGGTCATTTAATCTGAATTGCTCATGTGCACTCTCTTACAGAACTATCTCCTGTTAGGATACATTACTGTACTGTTCTCTAAATCTTGAGGTTCCTTGGGACATGCAACACAATCCTGCGGGGACTCAGGCATACAGGCTGTGTTGCAGGTGACACACTGCTCTAATGAAGTCCTTCTGGTATTTCTGGTCCACTGTCCCTGTGCCCTAGCCCCTTAGACACACCTGCCTTCCCCATATCTCCCTGTGCAGCTACAGAGTGCTGAGGCTCTAGAATTTAGAACATTCCAGAATGCAAAAGCTACCTGACAATCAGAGCTTTAGGCGTCATCCATGTAGCCTGGAAATGTGGCTGATATTTTCTGAGACAGGTTTCCTCTCCTTAGGGAACAGGTTTCCTCTTGCTCAAATATAGAGCAAGATTCCAGAGACAGGCCTTGTGCTCTACAACATACCTCAACACCTGGAAAACCACCCGAGACTGCTCATTTCGATGCCAAGGAGCAGGGACCCTGGTTCCAGCCTCCTCTGGGGAAAACTGAGGCTTAACCAATTAGGTAACAATCTTGGAAAGCAGATACTTGACTTGAAAACACTGACTGTAACTTGAACTTTATTCCCTTGAAAAAATAAAAACACCTGTGCTACAAAGGGAGCCCTGTTGCTTGCTGCTTCACAGTCATGTATCATATGGATGCTTTTCTGGATTAGGTATGAATTGGTTTGTTCTTTGTGCCTGTTCTCAACGTATTTTTTAAGATTCATCTTTAATCCCATTATTCCTCAAAATAGTTATGATAGCTTATTAACTTGCTATTGTCATGACTTGCTCATGTCATGACAATTTGTATTCTTCCTGTGATGTGAAACTAGAAATATTTTATTCATGTACTATGATTTTAGATTGCAATCTTTAAGAATTAACCATTGTAAAGGTTCATTTTGCCAACGATAAAATTTGTTATCTAGTTGTTGATTTTATAGAACATTGTCCTTGTTTTAAGAATAAGTCTTGCTATATACATTGCCATAGAATCTAGGAGATGCCCAAAATAACTGAGACCATACTTACCTACACTCAGTTAAGCATGTGGATTCTTCCACAACTCTGACATCTTATGCTATTAAAAAGTTATCCAGGATCTTGATGCTTAAATTTGGGAATTATTCTCCTCGATTAGAAAACAGAAAAACAAATTTTCCATTGGACCTTTCTTTCCTGTGGCTATTCACAGTAATACTACCTGATTCAGGAAAGAGTTCACTTGAGGGCAGCAAGATATCACAGAGCTAGGCCTGGTCACTGGCCGGTTCAGAACTACCCTGACAAATAACAGGTATTCTCCTCACATGTGCTGCTGCAACCCAGGAACTGTAATTATTTCTTTTTTGGCTTTTAACATGACTTTTTAAAAGCCTAGCTAAAAATACGGCTGAGAAGTGGCCAACACAAGTGCCCATCCTTGTCATGGGCCCTGTGATTTTTTTGCCAAAGAGCCTAGGTGAGCTTTTCTTTTTCATTTGGTTAATCACCTTAAATTGCCTGTTCATCCCTCAAAGCCATTAATTACTCCAAAATACCCAATTTGCCTTTTTCACTCTCAAATTTATGACCATGTAATTAATGAGCCTCTTAATTCTGTGTTGTGCATTGACTTACTCAGCAGTGAAACGTGACACTGTGTTAGGATTAGTTCATTGGTTTCTTTCCAATAACTGAAACATTAGATTTCTAGAAAATTTGCTGTAGCATGTCTGAGCCAATTCAAGATTAGATGGTTCAACATGCAAATTATCCATCTGTGTAATGTTTAACTACCCTTAAATCTTCTTATCTCTTTCAACATCAGCAACTCCCTTTTTTTCATTCATCATCTAGTTTTAGGGAAAGTAGGGAACAGAGATCTTTAAAAATAAATTCTGGAACAAATTCACCATGGAAACTGAGTCTAGCTGTTGGGTACTCATTTTCCCTTTTAAAAATGGACTCTAAAATTCTCTCTAACCTTATATGTCCATGTATGGGCTTTACTGATTGTCATTTTAGCTCTAGACTTCAAAATGATTAGCAGTGCAATGCTCCACATCATGCAGATACTTTAAAATTACCATTTGATGAGGACAATAATAAGCTATTATGGTGCTCATTAACTGCTTTGAAACACTTAGAAGAAAGGAATTAGAGATAGATAAGCAAATCCTATCTTTCAAATCTTTTAAAGTAATTATTTGGTGGCTCTATAATTGTGTGACTTATGTAGGTAACTTCTTAGTAATTGCCAATGTTCTTTCAAACAGTTTGGGAATGTTTATATAGAAAAAGATTTTCTTACCAGTTACCCTATATATCATACCAGAAAAGAAAATGACACACTGAACTATGTATGAATTCACAAAGGGGACACTGAATTTCATCACGAGATAAAATGTTTTCACCAAAGTCTTTTCCTTCCTATTTCCGTCACAGTTTTGGGGTAGAGGCTTCACTTAGGTTAGCCTCTGGCTGTGTGGAGCCCGAGCATGCACGGGCAATCAGTCTGCCAATTGTGGACTCTTAGCTTAGTGTTACAAGTGAGATTTTCCTTCATCATTAAAATCAAATGGGAAGAAAATGGGAAACTCTGCTTAGATTTCTATCAAATGTTCCAATTTAAGTCACTCTTGAGCCAAAAAAAGATCACATCTTTAAAATATTTTATGTGGAAAAGCAAAGGTTTTACAATGAATTTCACTTCTAGTCCTTTCAGGAAGTTAAAGGTCATCCTGCAGACTTACGTCTAATGCTTCTATCACTTACACAACCCTGTTTTACAGCTTCATTCTCCACCAAAGAATTCCCCAGCTGAATAATCCCAACTCCAAATAGTACATAACTCCACCTTTCAATCTCTGCCAAGGTTTTAAGATACTGATCACTATTTTAGATCACCTGTGTGCTATTAGAGAGTGTCGTGTACATTTTAGGGAACAAATTTAACTACTATAAGCCTTCATTACATGTATTGAGCACACACATATTGATGTAAAACACAAAAATATAATTTGATGTAAAAATTCTCTAGTCACAGAGTCACTGTGTATGACCACACACTCATGCACTCATCAGTGAGAATTATGGAGTGCTTCTAATGCCTGAGACACTTCTTAGGGTTGGGATACAAAGCTCAACACATGTGATCTTCTCATAGGGAGTTCCAAGGCTGCTGGATTAGAAGAATTTATTCACATCAATGTCAAGCATAAGTGATGAATGCTACCATAGAGATAAAAACAAAGCACTAGCATTAAATTCTGTTTTTTTAATCGGCACTTTTTCATAGTTTCCAGGTTTTCTAACTAAGCATGGATTACTTATACAAACAAAATAATAAACATGATACAAACTGACAACAAGAGTACATTTTTGAAACATGTTTTTATTTATTTTTCAACCAAAGAGAAGATAAATGAGCTTTGCCAGGAATGTTGAGAAAGCATTCAAAGGCAGAGCTATTGTGGGACTACTGTTGTGGTCATTATTATAAGTACAATCAACAACACTAATTTAGATGTAGAGACCTAAACTGGAAGTATATCCATTCATTAGCTGAAAGTAAAATGTTCAAATCTCTGTGTGCACTGAAACTTAGTCAAGGATACTGTTGGGTGAGTCTAAAACATGTCATTATAGTGAATTAATGATTGATAAATTATACATGATGTGTAAAAGAAAAAGTTAACTTTCAGTCAGGGGCAGTCCTTAGAGATACTTCTATTTCCATATGTTGAGGAAAAAAACTATCTCTTTTTTATCTTTGATTTTCTAACATCCATAATGCCCAACATAAAAAAATACTGAATAGATATTTGTTAAACAAATTAATTAGTATTGATTAGTAAATGCTAAAGATAGAAATAGATGCATGCCAACAAGAGTTATTTCTCTATACTATGTTATTTTGATGCCCAAGGACAAACTTATCAGTGCAATTATACCTAATTCTTCTGAATCATATAACAATTAAGTATCTGAATTTCCTGTAAATAGAAGGACTCCATTATATTAAATTGAAGAAAACATTGAAGTCACTTGTGGAGTTACAAATTTGTCTCAAAGCAAGTCATCCAATTCAGATGCCGAATGTGTACACCAATTCTAGCAAATTTATTAATGTTTAGATAATCTAATAAAATAGAGCCTTTAATACTCAGCAATTTTAGCACGAAGACAAGGTAGAAATGGGTGAGATAAGGCCTGTGTGGATGCAGATAGGAACAGGTAGTCACCATTTGTCATCGAACCCTACCCTGTTCTGTCAGGGTTCTACATGAAGTGAATTTGGAGAACTTTGACTACCAAATTTTCTTCCTGGACTGCTATGATGAGGATAGGCTTTGAGTATATCTAAGTAACAAAACCCAGTTATCTTGGTGTCATTTGTGTATATAACATCTATTAATATCCTGTGACACAGAAGATCAGCATTTGTTACATGTCTGTATATCAGAGTGCATTCCATAGTATATGGAGCCTTCGCATCTCTGCCAATCATATTCAGGGTTTAGAGTGTGTCAAGATGGTCTGCCTCAGTGGCATCTTCACAAAGTCATGGTACTTAAACGACTGCCTGCTTTATCAGCCAGGAAGTGTAATTAGTTCTCCTACTGGAAGATGTGACATTAGTACTCCAATTCATGATGTGTATCAAACAGTACTATAAGGAGGCAGTATCTTCTTTCAGCCAGTTGAGTGGGATGAGAGATTTATAGATTTACAGGATGAGGAATTATCAGTATGCCCTGTAGCTCTTCTTCTGGATATATAGCACCTGTTCACATACATGCCCCACTCGTGTGTGTGTGTGTGTGTGTGTGTGTACATGGTAAAACACCTGCTTGTTTAAGTCACCACCCAGACAGTAAAAACTGTTTTCAGATATTGGAAAAATGCAGATTTTCCCCCCTATCTTAATGATCCTTTCTTTGCTCTTCTTTCCTTTCCCAATTCTTGGTTTTGGAGGTTAGTATTCCACAAGAGATATAGTAAAGATTTAAAAGAGCTGGAATATATGACTATCACCCAAATATTTTTATCTCTAAGCAACTGGAGAAGGAAGGAGATCATCTGGCTCCCAGGAGATGCACTGGGCATCTCTTGATGATTCCATACCCAGCAATGTCTGTCAATGGATGATTTCAGCAACCATGGTTCAACAGAGTGAAACAAACAACTGAGGATGCTAAACACTTGGAGATGAAGTTCTGGCTCTTCTCACCGAGGAAGAAACTGAGATCTGCTGAAATGTTGGTGCAGAACCAGGCATTCTAAAATGGAAGTGTCTGAATGTCAGCTGAGCGTGTAATGCCCCCTAAACTGAAAAAGGGATCCTGAGACTAAAGAATGAAAAAAGGAAAACCAAAGTTCCATATAAGAATAAAGGAGTTTATCAGGGAAACTTACAAATGGGATTTCAGACGTGCAAATGGATCAGAAGCTGTATCAAGATTTTTCCAAATAGGGGAAAATGGTTTGCTATCACATGAGGAAGGGGATACAAGATGGAGGTGACGAGTATGTATTACAACGGCTACAACTGGGACTAGAGCTTATTCACTAAGCTTTGTGCATTGTATTACTTTACAGTCTGGGCCAGCCACCACCAGGAGGGCTCTGTGACCCATTGGACTTAAAGTAGGGTAAACCTGGAATGCACCAGTCAACAAAACTGTATGCCTTTCAGAACAGACTTCTGACTTCAAAATGTAAGACTTCACGCTTAGCTCTTACTTCTGAACTAATTTAATCAGCATTGTCTCTATGCATGGATCCTTCACATCCTTTCATCTCAAGTCAGTTTTACAGCCAAGTTCCACAGTGCTGTCCTAGCCTCCTGCTCTTCAGCTGGCTGTGGCAGCTTCATCATTCCCAGAGGGAACAGTGGACATATGGCAGAGAAACAGTCAAAAAGTTCAAATCGAGTTAATCATTTTTGCTCAAATGTTTTTAAAAAAATACTGAATTAATTTTTAGAAAAGCTTTCAATCTCCTTACAAAGAGAAAGGAAAGGTTAGAGAATTTGCACCTATATAAAATTTTGCTTTTATAGAAATGCCTCAATGCGATGCAATTTTGAGAGCCAAGAACCTTGCTCTCCTAAATTCCACAAGAAAAAGATGACAATGTTTATTTAAGGCTTCTCTGAAAATCCTGCAACAAAGACTCAGGTGGTAGAGAAGAGAGATTATTTTAAGTGTTAGCTTGCATACTCAAATAGTTTTTATTTTTTCAATTGTTTGAAGTGATTTTAAATAGTTTCATAGCTGATAGTTATTGCTAACACTTGAATTCTGCTTAGCATAACCCAGGTGCTGGGCTATGAGCTTTCTAATCATTATTTAATTCAATTTTCATAGCAAGTCTTCCTTTCATTGTAGGTAAACATTAGTATTCTCTCAGGGTCACAGATGAGGATATTGATCTTTATGGTGCTAAGTTGCCCAGAGCCATATTGCTGTTAAATAGAGAAGCTGGAGATGGGCTGAAAGGTCTTTCAGATAACAAAGGCCATGCTCTTGAATTCTATCATATGCTTGACTTAGCCAAAAGGCAGAGGTGACTGAATTCTATCCTTAACCACTTGTAATTAAAGAATGTCTGTAAGTGTGAATGTGAAATAACTTAAAATATATAAGAAAATTTGCCTGTGTTGCAGAAAAACCTGAATACGTGAAATGATATAGTTTATTACGTAAGACACAAAACTTAGGCAAAATTTGTTGACATGAAAAGTTTAAGGGCAATGGTGGAAACCCCAGACTTTTTCAAGGGAAAGAGAAAAGAAACCCTCAGGGTAGTTTAATATCTTCATCAGTTCCCTTGGGCTTTAGTTCATGCAATCGCCTGGGCCTGAAACCCCCTCTCCTGAGACCTGTATCTGTTTCTCTTCACTTGATTCCATGAGGACTCTCCTCATCACAGTTCAGGTTAAGTGTCCATCTTACTTTGGTCTGTGTTCTTCTGAACTTTCCCTCTGTCCCCACTCACCACACTGCATTACCTACTTAATTTATTTCTGTCATTAAAAGAGTTTAGTTTTATTACTCCTTATTATCTTTCTGCCAAGAACAAGACCCACTTCATTACAAGCTCTCAATAAGTGAACACTGAGTAAACAGATAGTGTATGGCAAGATTGGTTTTTTAAAGTCAAAAGAGAAATATGAGTTATTCTGCAAACAGGTCTGGAATAAAAAAATTGAATCACATGAAGGTAAAAGTGAATCTCCAGTTTACATAACCCATAGCCCATCAACATATATTCCACATGAGCATATATTTTTAAATTAAATAACTAGCATGCAATATAGGTCTCAGATTGGAGAAGACTTATTCAAGTATAAAAGTATAGGCAGCAATAACAATGACATGGTTCTTAACCCTTTGATGGTACTAGATCTTGCTGAAATCTATTGAATCTGATGAAAGCTTCAAATCAGAAGCCCAGAAAAGTGCTCATTTGTGCAGTTACCTCTGATTCTAAAATGCATTTCTGAAGGGTTCATGGTCCTTTCAGAAAGAGAATTCAGAGTAAGAATATAGTCAAAAAGAAAAAGATGTAAATAGTTGTCTACATAGAAAACAAAAAGAGCTGCATGGATGTCCATGCTCAAATCCACACCTGGCAACTTATATAGCAATCATCTTCCAGTGAATTACAGACTCAATGTGAAACCCAAAACTTTAAAATTTCTACAAGTTTGGACAACAGTGTTTTACTCCTGGATTATACAAAGATTTGTTAGAGAGATGATACCAAAAATGTATTTGCTTAGAGAAAAATAAAACTAAGAAACTGGACTTTACCAAAATTATGACTTCTTCTCTTTGAAAGACACTCTTAGAAGAATGAAATGACAAGTCAGAAAATATTTTCAAAACATTTATCTGATAAAGGACTTATATCCAGAATATATAAAGAACACCTAAAACTCAAGAAACCAAATAATATAATGGAAAAAAGTTGGCAAAATATTTGAACTGACACATCATCAAATATAGACACATCAGTGATAAAAATATCATCAACATCATTAGTCATTAGCAAAATACAAATTGAAACCACATGAGTTATCATTACATACCCATGAATATTGGTTGTGAAATTCTCTCCCTCCCTCCCTTCCTCCCTCCCTCTCTCTCATTCTTCCTCTCACTCTTGCTCTCTTTCCCTTCCTCCTCATGCACCACTGGTGAGAATGCAAAAAGTACATCCACTTCACAAAATATTATAAAGATAAATGTATACATACAACTCATCGATTCAAGTGAGAGGAAAACCTGTATTTACACAAAATCCTGTGCACAAGCACAACTGTTTAACGCATCTTTACTCATAATTACCCTGAAGTAGAAATACAAGCATCCTTTTCCAGGTAACAACTATACAGTGGTACAGGTGCACAATGGAATACCAATATACGCACCAACACTGATGGATCTCAAATGCATTATGCTAAGTAACTGAAGCCAGGTTCAAAGGTTATATACTCATATGATTCCATTTACATGGTGTTCTGGAATAAATAGAGCTATACTGTCAGGAAACAGATAAGCAGTTGGGAAGGTCTAGGGAAGGAGGGGTAACTGATTCACCAGTGCATGAAGGAGTTTGGGAACTGAGGCAACTCTCCAGTATTTCATTGTGGTGGTGGTGGTAAAACTACCATGTGAACTATAAACTAGTATAAACTAGAAAGGAAATTTCACTGCATGTAAATTATACCTTATTTTTTTTTTTTTGAGAAAGCATTAGTCTACAGAAATTTCCCAACCAGTTCAGAACCTCGTATTTGATCCTTTATTGTTGATGGAAACCAGTGAGTCAGCTGTAAAGTGAAAAATGGAGGGGGTTTCTGTGGGACAGAGAAGATGAAGTCTCCCCTATACTCACCATAAGGAATGATGTATTTATAATTACAAAACCAAACAAGCAAACAAGGCATCCAAAACCCTGTGACACATTTAAATTTCACATGCTGCATGGCTAGCATTCTGATCTAATTTCATTTTCTTTGTAGTGGGGTGTTGATCATTCAGCAGGCAAACCAGCTATATTACTTCCTCAGAATGAATGACTTTAAGCTCTTCTAAACTTCTTAGGCTCTTTGTAGATCCTATAGAATTGCTGCATTAAAAACTATAGGATGTCAATGAGTAATATTAAACATCTTCTATGACTGCATTTTCTAGAACTCTAGTCTCTTGGGATTTAAATCCAGAACAAATGGAGGTTTTCTTCAAGTCTGGGAACTTTTTGCGACTAAGACTTTCTACTGTCAGCCTGTGACACAGTTTACCATATATTTTGTTAACTATGAAAACATATGAACAGCCTCCTGTTTAGTTTTAGATTGTGTAGGGTCTCTGTGTGGTAGGGATGATAATAAAAATAACTATTTTTTAGTCATCTTCTGTGATGCGCTTTTCTGGGGATATGAATTTAACAAGCAGTGAGTAAAGGCTGAGGATTTTCCAACATTATCTAAAGTCCTACCCAAGGCAATTCAGTGCCTAAAAAGTTTTGAGTAACTTTAATCTACTCTCCTCTGTGAATCCTGGGAAATCCTAAAGCCTAAATTTTCTGTCACTTCTGGTCCCAACTGCCCTCAGAAAAAGTTCAAAATATTTACCCTGATTTCTAAGGCTCATATTATACTATTGACTCCTTCACACTCCAGTCAACCTAGGGTCAATTAGTTTACTAATTCTCTAAGCTCATCATCCTCACCCCCTGGCTACCTACATGGGTAGTGCTATGGGTTGAAAATGATTGGGCCGGTGCTGTGTTGCAGGAGGTTAATCCTCTGCCTGTGGCACCAGCATCCCATATGGGCACCAATTCTACTCCCGGCTACCCCTCTTCTAATCCAGCTCTCTGCTGTGTCCTGGGAAAGCAGTGGAGCATTGCCCAAGTGCTTGGGCCCCTACCCCCATGTGGGAGACCAGTAGGAGGCTCCGGGCTTCAGGTCGGCCCAGCTCCGGCGGTTGCATCCATTTGGGGGAGTGAACCAATGGAAGGAAGACCTTTCTCTCTGCCTCTTTTTCTCACTGTGACTCTACCTCTCAAAAGAATAAATAAAATCTTAAAAAAAGAAAATGATTTGGGTTCTTAACTCATAAGGAATGTTAATCTCAAAATGCTAAATTAGTGGTTCTAACAGAATAGAAACTTGATCCAATTATGTCGTTTAGGAGGGAGGCCTAGCAGGAGATCCTTAGGCCCCTGGGGGCATGCCCTTGGAAGGTAGCAGGCCCTTGGAAGGTAGCAGGCCCTTGGAAGGTGGTTCTCATGAGCGGGTTAGATACCCTGAGACTGGCCCCAGCTTCTTTCCAGTTTCCTGCTTCACCATATGATCCTTCCTCCACACTGCTTCCGCACCCCCGCCAGGTGCCAAGCTAATGGGGCACCCAATCTTGAATGTAAACTGCCCAGGCTGTGAGCTAAATAAATCTTTGCTCCTATCAAGTCAGTTGCCTCAGGTACTTCATTGCAGTAATGAAACGCTGGCTAATATGGATAGCAAACCATCTTTGTCAACTGTCATTGCTAACACAGAAAACTTCAAATAATGCATTATAGCAGATCCAAGACACATTTTAAAATCAGCATGTAGCATCATATATGTGAGGATGTCTATAAATCCCCCAGGGCACCTTGGGGATATCAGAACTACTACTGGTTGCTTCCTTCCTGTGTGTAGAAACACATGCCTCTTGAGGCAGCAACTACTCTAAGGTAAACCCTGGGGAGGCGGCTTCAGCACACAGCAACTGAGTTTTGCCTCTGAAGAGCCCTGCTAATGGTTGCTCCGTGAGCAACCTTCTATGGGATTAGTGCAATGTGGAATCTGTCGATATATTCTGAGGACATACTGGAGCAAAAGCACACAAAAATATGATTCCTAAGGATGAATTCACTGAGAGTTTGGCATTTGCATGAAAAGAATTAGAAAATATATTAGAAACGTAAGACTATGTCATACTAATAGAGGCATATTGAACACATTTTTGTATTTCTTTAAAAGCATTGTTCTGTCTTCTTTGTTTCAATCAGATTTTAAGATGACTTTTCATTTGCTAGTCCCCCCACCCCCACTAAATCTGAGTCAGTAATTGGACATAGCAATTCATCTGTAAGGCTTCATCTGTCAACAGGCAATTGTATCTGAACGTCATTCAGTTTCAAATCAAGAAAAGGCATCGAGCACTGTGCCTAGCAATGACAGGGAAATTTGGTTAAAATGTTGACACACTGCTGCTCTGAAACACATTTAGTATATGAATTACAGAGGAGAAAGCCAGGGACACGGTACAGAATGCTAGGCCATAAGAATATTTTGTTGAGCTAAGATTACAGTTGTCTTTGAACATTTACAAACTGGATATTTTATATTTAAAAGTTCCTATCAGTCATTTAATTCATTAGCTGGATCCTAAAATATTGTAGGAAGCAAACTCACTGGTGAAAGAGAAAATATGATTAGTAAAGCTCTCATAGTTTTAAAAATGACTTTGCTCCATAGTGATTTGGAATATCTCATCTAAGATACAAATTCAAGGAAGTAAAACATGGCATATGGTATGGTGTTTCTCTAGCATGTTCATCAATTTGGCTGGCCTAAGGGATTAGAAAAATGATTTAAAAATCAATCAAATGGCCAGTTTATCCTTTTATTTTCATTATTATGATAGAATGTGTACTTTTTTAACTTCAACCCTTCCAATGGCCAAATCAGGGCATTTGCATTTATTGTGATGAATGATTACTTTGCACTGACTTTCAGTGGGTACATGTCTATTACTATTGACGTCAAATACTAGGGGTGAACTTCTTCCCAAACTGTCACTCAGCAAGGAGGAAGCTATATTATATTCAAATCCCTACAAAACCTCTTGAATGATGATTATTTTATTTTGAACAAAAATATACTGTTTAACAAAGATACATTAACTTAAAATATCTCAATCAAGTCTATTACTGAATTCATCTACAGGTTATCTGATGGAGTTCCCCAAAACATTAGACAAACTTAACAGAAGGGCACAGTGCTTATCTAATACATTTTTAAAAATTCATTTTCTAAACAGGTAATAGAATCACATGATACAACAGCCAAATTCCTCAAGAGTATACAGTAAGAAAAAGAAAATCTGCCTCCCAGTCACATCCTTCCAATACCCAGTTCACATCTCTGGAGAAAACTGATGTTAAGATATACAAATCATTTTAGGGACCTGCAAAAGCAATATTGTACAGGGTCATGCTGTGTTCATGGGACAAACAGAAACATTAGATGTCTTCATGTCCTGAAAATGGGTTGTTCAGGACTTGAACTGAATTTCTAGGGTATCCTACAAAGATTCTAAAAGTGCTACATCACACATATCCCAGATGGAAGTAAAAAGTATGTGCCAGAGCAGCGGGTAGAGGACATAGACCCCTCCCAGGCACAGCAAGGCAGGCCCATGCTTTAATATTTACAAGTTGTGTACAGTAAAAGCATGAACTTCTTTATTGACTCATACTTATTGAAAAATTACTCTGACAGGTACTAAAGTACTGGAAATATAATTGTGAACAAAAAGGATAGTCCAAGGCCCAAATGAAGCTTACGTTTTAGAAAAGTTGGCTAAAATGAATTAGAAAAGTAAACTACACAATAAAAAGCTCTTAAAGTGGGAAAAATACTAAAGAATCAGAAAAGACTGCAAAACAACTCCTCAGCACAACAGTGTCCCTGATCTTGAAATTGGCAATTATTATTCTTTTGACTAAGCTGTCCTTTTGATCAGAGATCTGGGCCACTTAGCATGGTTTCAGCCAAGCCACTTTACTGCCAGTATACGGCATTATGACAGCTTATAGTCTGTCTCCTCTGCATTTCCATAACTATAAATTCTCCATTAAAGCCTTCATG
This sequence comes from Sylvilagus floridanus, assembly GCA_949820135.1. Classification (NCBI taxonomy): domain Eukaryota; kingdom Metazoa; phylum Chordata; class Mammalia; order Lagomorpha; family Leporidae; genus Sylvilagus; species Sylvilagus floridanus. The sequence continues at coordinate 21,707,345 of OX463239.1, read as the reverse complement.
ACACTGTGCTGTAACCTAGATCCACCAACCTTTCTTCCCTAGGATGGGCTTTTCAAGACCAGGTAATTTTTTTTTTTTTTTTGACAGGCAGAGTGGATATTGAGAGAGAGAGAGAGAGAGACAGAGAGAAAGGTCTTCCTTTTTGCTGTTGGTTCACCCTCCAATGGCCGCCATGGTTGGCACGTTGCGGCCGGCGCACCGTGCTGATCCGATGGCAGGAACCAGGTGCTTCTCCTGGTCTCCCATGGGGTGCAGAACCCAAGCACTTGGGCCATCCTCCTCTGCACTCCCTGGCCACAGCAGAGAGCTGGCCTGGAAGAAGGGCAACCAGGACAGAATCCGGTGCCCTGACTGGGACTAGAACCCAGTGTGCTGGCGCCACAAAGAGGAAGTTTAGCCTAGTGAACCGCAGCACCAGCGCCAGGTAATGTTTTACTATTTTGTTTCTACCTCTTCTCCTATAAACATACCTATCACATAACAGATTCAATAAACAGTAACTGAAAGAGTGAATAAATGAATGATGATCTCAAAAGCTGCACTGATTTGCATTTCCCTGATGGCTAGTGATCCTGAACATTTTTTCATGTGCCTATTGGCCATTTGGATTTCCTCTTTTGAAAAATATCTATTTAGGTCCTTGGCCCATCTCTTAAGTGGGTTGTTTTGTTTTGTTGTTGTGCAGTTTCTTGATCTCTTTGTAGATTCTGGTTATTAATCCTTTATCAGTTGCATAGTTTGCAAATATTTTTTTCCCATTTGTTGGTTGCCTCTTCACTTTCCTGTTTCTTTTGCAGTACAGAAACTTCTCAATTTGATGTAATCCCAATTGTTAATTTTGGCTAAGACTGCCTGTGCCTCTGGGGTCTTTTCCAAGAAGTCTACCTGTGTCTATATCTTGCAGGGTTTCTCTGATGTTCCCTAATAATTTCATGGTGTCAGTCATAGATTTAAGTCTTTAATCCATGTTGAGTGGATTTTTGTGTAAGGTGTAAGGTAGGGGTCTTGCTTCATGCATCTGCACGTGGAAATGCAGTTTTCCCAGCACCATTTGTTGAATAGACTGTCCTTGCTCCAGGAAATGGTTTTAGATCCTTGATCAAATAGAAGTTGGCTGCAGATGTTTGGATTGATTTCTGGTGTTTCTATTCTGTTCCATTGGTCTATCCATCTGTTTCTGTACCAGTACCATGATGTTTTGATTATAACAGCCCTGTAGTATGTCCTGAAATCTGGTATTGTCATGCCTTTGGCTTTGTTTTTGTTGTACAAGATTGCTTTAGCTACTCCAGGTCCCCTGTGTCTCCATATGAATTTCAGCATCATTTTTTCCAGATATGAGAAGAATGCCTTTGGTATTTTGATTGGTTTAGCATTGAATCTATAAATTAGTTTTGGGAGAATGGACATTTTGATGATATTAGAATGGCTTACATATAGAAATCTACCAACAACAGATGCTGGCGAGGATGTGGGGAAAAAGGGACACTAACCCACTGTTGGTGGGAATGCAAACTGGTAAAGCCACTATGGAAGTCAGTCTGGAGATTCCTCAGAAACCTGAATATAATCCTACCATACAACCCAGCCATCCCACTCCTTGGAATTTACCCAAAGGAAGTTAAATTGGCAAATAAAAGAGCTGTCTGCACCTAAATGTTTATTGCAGCTCAATTCACAATAGCTAAGACATGCAGTCAACCTAAATGCTCATCAACAGAAGACTTGATAAAGAAATTGTGGGATATGTACTCTATAGAATACTATATAGCAGTAAAAAAAAAAAAAAAGAAATCAGTCATTTGCATAAAATGGAGTAAACTGGTAAACATCATGCTGAGTGAAATAAGCCAGTCCCTAAGGGACAAATATCATATGTTCTCCCTGACTGGTGACAACTAACTGAGCACCTAAAAGGAAACCTGGTGAAGTGAAATGGGCACTATGAGAAACAATGACTTGATCAGCCCTTGTCCTGACTGTCAAGGAACAACTCACTACTTTATTCCTTTTAGTATTTTCTTGTTCTACTTAATTTTCTTGTTCTCTTTAATTAACACACAATTATTCTTAGGTGTTTAAATTTAACTCAAAAGTGATCCCTGTTAAATATAAGAGTGGGAATAAGAGAGGGAGGAGATGTACAGTTTCGGCACATGATCACTCGGACTTACCCCTAATGGTAGAGTTAGAAACATGCCAGGGGATTCCAATTCCATCCCATCAAGGTGGCATGTACCAATGCCATCTCACTAGTCAAAGTGATCAGTTTCAGTTCATAATTGATCACAATGATAGGATTAAGTGGCAAAGGGATCACATAAACAAGACTAGTGTCTGTCAATACTAACTGATAGAATTAAAAAGGAGGAATGATCCAACATGGGAATCAGGATACACAGCAGACTCATAGAATAGCAGATGTCCTGAACAGCACTCTGGCTTCAGAATCAGCCCTTAAGGCATTTGGATCTGGCTAAAAAGCCCATGAGAGTATTTTATTTTAGGCATGGAAACCCAAGACACTCTGGCAAAAAAAAAAAAAAAAAAAAAAAAAAACCAAAAACCTAAATGAAAGATCTCTGTGAGTGAGATCCCAGCAGAAAGAACGGGCTATCAAAGGAGGTACCTTTCTCTGAAGGGAGGAGAGAACTTCCACTTTGACTATGTCTAAATAACATAGGAGTTGACGAACTCAAGAGGCTTCCATAGCCTTGGCAGCCTATGACAAGAGCCTCACGTGATTACTGATGTCATAAATAAGAGTGTCAATTGTTAAATCAACAACAGAAGTCACTATGCACTTACTCCTCATGTAGGATCTCTGTCCTTAATATGTTGTACTATGTGAATTAACGGTATAACTAGTACTCAAATAGTACTTTATACTTTGTGTTTCTCTGCGGGTGCAAACTGTTGCAATTTTTACTTAGTATATACTAAAATGATCTTCTGTATATAAAGATAATTGAAAATGAATCTTGATGTGAATGGGATGGGAGAGGGAGTGGGAGATGGGGTGGTTGTGGGTGGGAGGGAGTTATGGGGGGAAAAAGGCGCTATAATCCAAAAGTTGTACTTTGGAAATTATATTTATTAAATAAAAGTTAAAAATAAATAAATAAATAACTTTTAAAAAACCTGCACTGAGTGTTTCGTGATCTCACCTATTCACAAAGGATGCCTTTTTGCTACTCAATCAAATTATTCCTGGCCTCATCCTTTTTGGATGATGTGATCCAAAGGGAATGCCTCTTTATTTCACAACTAATGAGCCATCCAGTCTCCGTTCATTGCTATGACTTTTTAAGTATACATTTGCGGAGGTTTCAAAAAACCATTTGGAAATGTAATTATCATGTTTTCCACCTACACAAATACATAAGGGATGGATTTCTTTATGTCTTAGGTATATAATATGTGTCCTGGGCTTTCTCCCCCTAGAATTCTTCCTTTTTCAACAAACATTTCTGGGGCAAAGAAGGTTATGCTCTATTTTCAGTCACTGTCCATCAAAGGAAACCTGGAGAAAATGTGCGTATACCCAAGAGCACCTTTCTTATAGGCCTTGGGTAATGACTCACTGTTGTTTACAAGAGGGCTTTTCCCTGTGTGCAGCAGGTGTTGAAACATTTGGACAGCTCTGCAAAACTCTTAGTGAAATGTCGTGAGCGTTAATCATCAGGCCGCACATTTTTAAAAAGTGCTTTTGGTCCTCCGAGCCACCTTCAACTTGTGCAGCCATCTTTTTCCACGTTTCCTTTGACCTATTGTCCCTTTCCATTTTGTAGCCTTCACTCATACCTTATGCACTGTGCTCAACCAAGGAGTCTCACTCCCCTCCCCAGGCCACCAGCAGCCCTCCTTTTCAGTACTCATCCAGCTCCAGGAACTTCCCAAGACATTCCATCACTGAGAGTGAAGGGGGCATTCCTCATGGCTCTGAACCTGCTACCCTAGGTTTCTTCTCTATGCTGCACCATAGGGCTGAGTGGATCACTGATTCAGTAGAAAGTTTATGACTAGTAAATTTTTCTTGACCAACCCCAGCCTAAGTCATCACAGGAACTCTTCTACCCATGTTAATGCTGTTAAATTCACCTAGATAGGAGAAATGTGGTGATGCCGCCCTGTTCCACTTACACTAGAAACCTACCATGACACAAGCCTTGTCTCAGTATATAACAATGAAGCAAAGAATCAGGGAATGCTTGAACAGGAATTCTTTTTCTTTCTTTCTTTCTTTTTTTTTTTTTTTTCGATAATCCAACTTAACTGTATAAAGCACTGAAGGCAAATCTTAAAACATAACTTCAGGCCCTGTGGACTCTACTGTTTCACAGTGAAGAGAAATAAAATCTCATAGACCAATATCTTCCTGAAATCTGTTTTTTGCTAGCCTTCTAGAGGCTATTGGTTTAAGGTGAACTGACTGACATTTTTTCACTTGGATTCTAAGACAGTTTCTCACTTCCCTCACTGCCTCCTCCTATGAGATATCTTCTTGCCTATGAGACCCTCCTTCTCTCTTGAACTGCAACTATTGAAGTGCTCCAGGAACCATTCCTCAGAATTCTTCTTTGCTGAGGTGATCTCATTCAGTCCTGGGGCTTTAAACATTATCTATATGCTGACAATTCCCACCTCCAGACCCACAGAACCAGCTGCCTACTGAATATCTCTACCTGGATGTCCACTAGGCATTTCCAATATAGCATATTCAAAAACAAATGCTTGCTTTTCCTCTAAAATCTGTTCAGTTTTCCCCATCTCAGCCACAGAATTTCTATGTTTCCACTTGCTCAAGCCATTTTCTTTATCGCGTGGTTTCAATTCTAATCGTAAGAAAATCCTTTTGGCTCTCCCTTCACAGTACGTCCAGACCAGATTCCTTCATTCCTCTGGCTACCCTCTGAGCACTGTCCATAGTATTTAGACAGATGTTCTAACTCTGCAATAAACAGTTCTCTCCTTACCAGACAGCTGATTGCACTAGTGAAATTGAAGTCTTTGAAAATGAAAGTGAACTTCTTCCAGGTTATTTGAGTCAAGTCTTATGCTGAAAACAACTTTATAAGTTGGATAAAATATTTTAAAAACATTTTTTAGAGAACCAAAGAGCTACCAAGAGAATAATGAATTATAAGGCCAAAATGTGCAGAATATAAGAACCCAGAGACTGACCCAGCACTCAGAGCTGAGGCAGTACATAGGATATTTGTCCATCTGAAGGAAAGAGCAATGGAACTGAACAGTTGTTTTGATAGCCTCACTTGGCAGGATGACTAGAAAATGATTGACAAATGACAAGACTGTACATGTAGAATATCCTCACTGGAAATACACTTTTGGAGTTGATAAAAACCCAAACTATTCCTATGTGTAAGTAAATAAAGGAAGTAAAATTTTTATAATATCAAAAATATGACATAGCTAGGAACAAATTTAACAAAAGTTAGTCAAACCTTCATAGAGAAAATTATGAAACATTTTTAAAGTAATTAAAAAAGACTAAGTAGAGATATAACATGTCTACGAATGAGCACATTTAATATTATATAGATGTCAATTCTCCCAAAATTGATTTATAAATAAAAATGAAAATATTAGCTGTTCGTATCAGACTTGACAAGATGATTGTCATGTGGATAGCACAATCACTCTGGGTTACAGTCTGGCATTATCTAGTAGAGCTGAATAAAATACAAATACTCTGTGACTCAGTGATCTGGTATCTTCGTACAGTTGTCCCTCTGCGTCTATGGGGGATTGGTTCCAGGACCCCTGTATATACCCAAATCTGCAGATGCTAAAGTCCCTTGAATAAAATGACAAAATACCTGCATACAACCCACAGACCTCCTACCATACTGGGTACCCTAAATCATGTCCAGATTACTTATATTACCTAATTAGATGTGAACACTATGTAGATAGTCAATGTACTGTATTGTCTAGGGAATAATGACAAGAAAAAAGTTTGTACATATTTGGTACAGACACAATTTTTTTCCAAATATTTTTAATCTGTAGTTGGTTGAATCCATGGATAGGAAACCCATGGCAATGGAGGGCTGGCTGCATATTCTCCAGAGAAGTGCAAACACATGTGCTACAGAGTCTCTTCATAGCAAAAGTGTTGACAGTAGTCAAAACTGGAAATTACTCAAATGTCCAACTCTAATAGGATGGATCATTTATTTTGGTATATGAACAAAATGGAAATGAACAAACCACATCTATCAGCAACAGAATGAAAGTATTTAAAAACTTAATGTTGAGTGAAAGAATTCAGAAACGTGAGAAGGCCTATAACATGATGCCACTTCTATAAAGTTCAAATGATGTAAGACTCAGCAGTTTTATCTAGGGATGCCTAAGTAGATAGTCAAATTTGCAAAATTTATTGTAGGGGTATTTGAGAAGAAATACTTTCATAGAAGAAAATGTGGTTAGTTAACAAAGCAAAGAAATAGGATAAGCCAGTGGTATAATTAGAGATTCTGGGGTGTTGAAAATGATGTTTCTTGAGCAGAGAGTAAATCTAAAGGCTTTATTTTTATATTTTTTTAAAACTTTTTTTTTTATTTTTTTTTATTTTTGACAGGCAGAGTGGACAGTGAGAGAGAGAAAGAGACAGAGAGAAAGGTCTTCCTTTGCCGTTGGTTCACCCTCCAATGGCTGCCGCGGACAGCGCGCTGCGGCCGGCGCACCGCGCTCATCCGATGGCAGGAGCCAGGTGCTAGGTGCTTGTCCTGGTCTCCCATAGGGTGCAGGGCCCAAGCACTTGGGCCATCCTCCACTGCACTCCCGGGCCACAGCAGAGAGCTGGCCTGGAAGAGGGGCAACCGGGACAGAATCCGGTGCCCCGACCGGGACTAGAACCCGGTGTGCCGGCGCCGCAAGGCGGAGGATTAGCCTGTTGAGCCACGGCGCCGGCCTATTTTTATATTTTTTATACCAGCATATGCTTCTACCTTCTTCTGTGTATTATATTTTACATTGTAAAAATTTGAATATGGAAGCCAGTGCTGATTTAAGCAGGATGTGGTGATGGGATGTGAAAGTGGAACAGAAGCACAGTAACTTTGAGTGCAGAGCAGTCATTCCTGCTTGCAGGATGTCCACAGATCCCAAAGTCTACCTGTGTCCAAGTCTCTTATCTAAAAGGGTATAGTGTTTGCATATAACATATAAATATCCTCCCATATACTTCAAATCACCTCTAGATTACTTTTGATGCTGAATACAATGCAAATGCTATGTCAACAATTGTTATACTGTATTAATCATGACAAGAAGAAAAATCTGTACAAATTCAGTACAAATGTTTTAAAATTTTTTTGCAAATCCCTGTGTGGTTGAATCTATGGATGGGGAACCAGAAGCTACAGAAGGCCAGCTGTACTCTCTTTTGACTGCTTTATCAAATGAATTTTAGCTAAGAAGTTCCCAGAAGCACCTTGACTGAACAAAACTCCTATATGACCCAAAATATATTAAACCTAGTTTTACTCAGTTTTGAGTATATCAGTCAAGCTCATGGATTACTCATTTTGTATATCATCATCATCTGCTACCAGAAGTGGTACTTTGGGGGTGACAGCAGTAGTGACACAGCAAAAGGAGACTTGAATGCCTTAAAATACCTCTGCACAATGGCTTCCCTATGGCAAAAAAACTCCACAGACACGGGGGAGGGGACTTCACTGGTAAGAATTATCTACATGTCATGTATTGATCTTAGGGTATCACTTGCACCCTTTGAATAAGTTGACATATATATTTGTAAATATATAAATGTTGGTATCTATTTCGTATTTTTAAACTCCTAGGATATGAGGAAAATTGTTCAATTTTGTTTATTACTTAGAAGAGTCTATAAAAAATTCTCAATCTCAATTTTTACCTCCAAATAATGCCTTTTCTCAGAGGAAAAGCAAGGAAATGTAGTCAATTACCTGGTGGTCATTGGCAATAGCTGACTTGACAGTTTGGTGTGCAACTGCTGAAAGTCTTCTCATGTTCAGCACACAAAGCATACAATGTGTAATGACCTCATCTAGACAAATGTGGCCAGTGTCGAATACCTATACCTCTTGACATTTCTGTGGCCACAAGTGGCTCTTCACGATGTAGTTAATAATTTGATGCCTGATGTTAGTTAGTTTACATGAAGGACATATGTACATTCCTATCCAGCATGAAGGAATAAGTTAGGGAAATATCTCTTTTCTTCTCAGTGAGAAATACGTAAAACTCATCATAACTCCCAGATGTGCGAGAAAAAAAAAACCAAACTACTTCTTAGAAGACATCATGGTGCATCCTTGCTGATGTTCCACTGACTGACTGGCCCAGAATTCTCACACACTCAAATCACTAGCCAGAGATTTTCATGCCCCTGTGGTATGAAGAGCTTTCCAAAAGTTCACACAGAAAATGCAAGTTATGAAACACTATGCAGGCCAGCGCCACGGCTCACTAAGCTAATCCTCCACCTGCAGCGCCAGCACCCTGAGTTCTAGTCCCGGTTGGGGCACCGGGTTCTGTCCCTGGTTGCTCCTCTTCTAGTCCAGCTCTCTGCTGTGGTCCGGGAAGGCAGTGGAGGATGGCCCAAGTGCTTGGGCCCTGCACCCATGTGGGAGACCAGGAGAAGCACCTGGCTCCTGGCTTTGGATTGGCGCAGCACACCGACCGTAGTGGCCATTTTGGGGGGTGAACCAAAGGAAGGAAGACCTTTCTCTCTCACTCACTGTCTAACTCTGCCTGTCAAAAAACAAAAACAAAAACAAAAACAAAACAAAAGCAAGAAACACTATGCATGGATTTCAATTTTGTCACCAAAATAAATTTATTATTTAATTCCACATCCCATGAACTTTTTTTTCCTGTGACCCTCAACATGCCTTGAACATAGCAAGTTTTGAAGAACATTTGCTGAGTGACTGAAGATGTATTTGAAGTGAATAGATGGATGTACCCTATCAAGTCTAAAACACGACCCATCAGTGTGCTGAGCCCACAGTCACTGGAACTGGACTACGACTCTGGAGCCAAGGTGATCTATAGATGGTGTTATTGAGTTCATTACTGAGATACTGTGAAATGTATTCAAATAGCCCCTAACTTAAGGCAGTTAACATACACAATCTTTCAACTTTTTGATGGTGCAAAAGTAGCAAACATTCACTAGAAACCATGCTTCAGATTCTGAATTGTGATCTTTTTTCAGGCTAACAACATTTGCCATGAGACTCTTCTGAGGCTGGGCAGCAGTAGCAAGAATTGGTCCCCAGTTGGCCATGTAATCTTGACAGCAAATGACCAATCCTCTATGGCTTTCAGTATTCCTCCCTTACTAGCAGTATTGCCTTCTGAGGCTTCAGCTGTCCACCATCAAATGTGGTCCAAAAATATAAATGGAAAATTTAAGAAATAGACAATTCTTAAGTTTTAAATTGTGTGCTGTTCTGAGTAGTATGAGGAAATCTTGAGCCACGTGGGCTCCATCCTACCCAGCCTGTGATCATCCCTTTGTCCACCATCTCCACACTGTATATACTACCTGCCCAATAGTCATTTAGCAGCCCTTTTGGTTATCAGATCAACTGCTAAGATATCAAGCACTCATGTTCAAGTAAACTTTATTTTACTTAATAACAGTCCCAAAGCACATAAGTAATGATACTGGTATTTCAGACATGCCAAAGGGAAGCTATAAGGTGCTTCCTTTAAGTGAAAAGATGAAAGTGGATTATAGGTATGTAGGTACAGGAAGAAGCACAGGGTTCAATACTATCCATGGTTTCAAGCATCTACTAGAGATTTTGGAAAAAGATATCCCCTGTTGATAAGGAGGGGACTACTGGATTGTGGTGCAAGTTATGATATTATGTAGGTTAGTTATATTAAATGCAATGTTTGATTTATTATATTTTCAATTTACAGTGGGTTTATCAGGATGTAACTCTATCATAGGTCACAGTGTATTTGTATTTGATTTGTTCCTGTTTTATGGCATATATCTCCTAAAATCCAAAAAATGTCCTGTATATGCTATTGAGATAAGTGGTGTCTAGGGGCCCCTACATAGATTAGTTTAAGATGAGCACTGATCACCAGAAAGACAAGATGTGACTGGAGTTTTGTGTCTTTCGGCCTCACCCTTCAAACTCCAGGAAGGGTAAAGGGTAGGTGCTGAAGACTGAGTTCATCACCAATGGCCAATGATGTAATCAATCATGCTGATGCAATGAAGCCTCCAGATAGTTGAATACTTGGAAGGTGGCACATGGAGTGGGCATGACAGTTCCATGCCCATCCTCCTATACCTTGTCCTACACAACTGTTCTATCTGGCTGTTTACCTGTATCCTTTGTAATAAAACAGTAAATGTAGTTAAGGTATTTTCCTCAGTTTTGTAAGCTGGTCCAGCAAATTCATTGAACCTGAGGAAGGAATCTATAGAACTCTATTTACAGAAGCACAGGTCACAACTTGTGCTTGTACCTAGCATCTGAAATGGGGGGGGGGGTAGTCTTGGGAACTGAGCTTTCAACCTGTGGGATCTGATGTCCCAACTGGAGACTCTTCTGTAGCATGTGTGACTGGTAGGGAGAGATCCCCAGAGGTTTTCATGACCAGAGGTGTTCTGTATTGAGAGTTATAAGAGAAAAAAAAAACACCACTTTGGTTTTCCTATACCACAGTTGATGTTAGAAGCAGGTGTGTGACTGTGTAAAATAGAAGGGAAAAGAATTTCTGGCTTTTTTTCTAACTCTTATGATCATTCTCAAGCTTTCATTTCATTGCTTTGTTTTCATGGTTCAGGCACACTTAGTAGCATCCTAGCTTCTGTCCTGACTCCCATTGGCTTTTCTCTAGTCAATTTCTTCTCACTTTGGTTCACATCTGACCTTGTCTTGCCATGGCTTGTGAACCCTGACTGTACCTCACGACATCTCCCCTTAAATTTTCTTTCAAAAAGTACACACGTTTTATATTCCCTATTTGTTAATTAGAATTCAGTGGGCCTGGAGAATTTAAAGAAAGAATAGTTCTTTTTTCTACTAGGCCATAAAACACAGGCAATAAGTATGCTTATAGATTTATCACCTTGGGGTGATAAACCAATTCCCTTAGAATCTCATCAACTGGTTTGGGAACTAGGAGACATTGACAGAGGTGTGAGCAGACCAGACACAACAATCATCTCTAGCCCAACCCCCACTAAAGATGGCCAGTTGAGACTTCTTTCTGAGCACCAGAATGTGGAGACTGGCACCAGGGCATTTGTTGGAGTCCCATAAGGTAAACAGGCATATAGACTCCCCACCTCTGCCCAGAGATTCAAATCACCTACCTGGGAAATCCTCTTGAACCACAGAAAACTCATCCTACTGAGGAAATATGGCAATTATAAGTATGCTCCTTGGATTGTAGTTCATATTTTAACTGACAATCTAGGGATGTCCTGCCTACTACTCTTATACAACCATATGGTAACAGTCACCCTAACTGAAAAGGGACTGTTGCTATGGGTATACCCTCAGATTATAGTCCATCTTGACACAGAACTTACAAGGGTACTTCAAAAACTTCATGCAGGTTTTTTATAATACACATCTTCTGCAAGTTTTTTGAAGATCCCTTATATATATGACATCTATATATATATAAATTTTTTGAAGATCCCTTGCATATTTGACTTTGCACCAAAATAAGTTTATCTTTTGTTCTTTTCACCAATTTTGGAGGTACCTTTGTATTTTCTTTGAAACATTAGACCTCTTCTCTTGCTTCTTGCAGAGCTATCTTAGTATGTGTAAGACTGATGTCATCACGGTGTCACCCAGAAAAACAAACTCTACTCTTCTGTACCAATCCTGTAACAATCTTTCCTTCATTTTCAGATACTATTACTTTCTGGTATAAATGTCATTGTTAGTGTACATAATTTTCCACCAGAAATATTCATTGACTAATAGATTTTAGAGATTTTAAACAATCAACATAGAAAATAAAAGGAAGAACGTCAAGAGTAACATGTTTTTTACTGAATAAAACTACAAATTTTATAGCTCATAAAATATGCAAGTAGAAAACTATTTCAAAACATTCTTGAAATAAATTCTATTCAAGGTTTTGGGTTCACTTTTTTCAGTTCAATATTGCATATCAGCTTATTAACGCCCTTGAAAAATAAATTTAAATGGAAGCACAATGATAATAAAGAGATTAATGCTCTATATCCCTGAAAATTCTTGCATAAAATTACAGCTGTGAAAATTACTTATACTGAGACTGAGTCACTGACACTTCCAGATTTTCAGCCAAGTTCAATCTTAAAGATTTACAAATTAGCCTACATAAGCAAGAATTGCAAACAAACCATGAATATTTAATTTTTGAAAATAACCACTCTGTGACGGTTGGGGAGAGAACTCACGGAATTCACCACATGAATACTCTCCAGAGACGCTACAGTTCGGTAGCCTTGGTAGCCCAGTGGTGAGACTGCAGGAGAATTTGAACCCACACTGAAGGCCGCAGAGATTCCCTCTGTGGTCCTTGGGAAAGAGCTTCCGATCTCTGGCTCCTGTGGGTATATCATTCGCCTGCTAACCACCCCCAATTCCATTCAGCTGTGTGGAATTACTTCCCTTTTGAACCAAAAAAAAAAAAAAAGTAACAGAGAGAGATTTACCACGCCTAACCTGGGAGTGTCTCCTTTGACACACCCTCAACCCTGAGGAACCAAACAGAGCTCTCAGGCCACACCCATCTCAAGCCTCTAAGGCTCCATCAAAAGCAGACAGTCCACTTAATCTAGAGTCATAGTATAACAAGAAAAAAACACCACAGTGAAGAAACCAATATGCCAAACAACAAACGCAAAAACCGAGGTAATAAGAACAAGGAAGACACTATGGCATCCCCAAATGAGAAAGACACCCCAATTCAAGATTACAAAGATGATGAGATAGAAGAGATGCAAGAAGTAGACTTCAAAAAATTGATAAGAACACTAAGAAGTACTCAAAAACAAATTCTTGAACTACAGAAATCCTTAATGGACAAGGTAGAAAATCTCTCTCGTGAAAATGAAATATTAAGGAGAAATCAAGCTGAAATGAAACAACTAGTAGAACATGAAACTGTGATAGTGACGAGAAATCATAAAGAAGTGAAGAATTCAATAGATCAAATGAAAAACACATTAGAGAGCCTTACAAACAGAATGGGTGAGGCAGAAGAGAGAATATCGGACTTAGAAGACAGAGCACAGGAAACTATACAGTCAAACCAAAGAAAAGAAGAGGAAATTAGAAATCTAAAAAAATATTGTTGGGAATCTACAGGATACTATTAAAAAACCCAACATTCGAGTTCTAGGAGTTCCTGAAGGCATGGAGAGGGAGAAAGGATTAGAATGCCTTTTTAGTGAGATAATAGCAGAAAATTTCCCAGTTTTGGAGAAAGACAGAGACATCCTAGTACAGGAAGCACATAGAACCCCTAGGAAACATGACCAAAAGAGGTCCTCACCACGACACGTTGTAATTAAACTCACCACAGTGAAACAGAAAGAAAAGATCCTAAAATGCGCAAGAGAGAAACGTCAAATTACACTCAGAGGATCTCCAATTAGACTCACGGCAGACTTCTCATCAGAAACCCTACAAGCTAGAAGGGAATGGCGAGACATAGCCCAGGTACTTAGACAGAAAAACTGCCAGCCCAGAATATTATATCCTGCCAAGCTCTCATTTGTGAATGAAGGTGAAATAAGGACCTTTCATAAAAAACAAAAATTGAAAGAATTTGTTGCCACTCGTCCAGCCCTGCAAAAGATACTTAAAGATGTGTTACACACAGAAACACAGAAACACGGCCATCAACATGAAAGAAGGTAAACGAAGGGAACCTCACAGCAAAAGATCACAGGGAATTCAAAGCATACATTTGGATAAAGAAATTATGGGACATGTACTCTATAGAATACTATACAACAGTCAAAAACAATGAAATCCGGTCATTTGCAATAAGATGGAGGAATCTGGAAAACATTCTGAGTGAATTAAGCCAGTCCCAAAGGGACAAATATCATATGTTCTCCCTGATCGGTGACAACTAATTGAGCACCAAAGGTGAAACCTATTGAAGTGAAATGGACACTATGAGAAACAGTAACTTGATCAGCTCTTGTGCTGACTGTTGTTGTACAATGTAATACTTTATCCATTTTAGTAATTTTTTTATTCTAGTACTATTGGTTGAACTCTGTAATTAACAAACAATTATTCTTAGGTGTTTAAATTTTAACTGAAAAGTGATCCCTGTGAAATATAAGAGTGGGAATAAGAGAGGGAGGAGATGTACAACTTGGGACATGCTCAATCGGAACTGCCCCAAATGATGGAGTTAGAATTGTGCCAGGGAATTCCAATACAATCCCATCAAGGTGGCATGTACCAAGGCCATCTCACTAGTCCAAGTGATCAATTTCAGTTCACAATTGATCACACTGATAGGTCTAAGAGTCAAAGGGATCACACAAACAAGACTAGTGTCTGCTAATACTAACTGATAGAATCAAAAAGGGAGAGAATGATCCAACATGGGAAGCAAGATACACAGCAGACTCATAGAATGGCAGATGTCCTAAATAGCACTCTGGCCTCAGAATCAGCCCTTAAGGCATTCAGATCTGGCTCAAGAGCCCATGAGAATATTCTAGGCATGGAAAGCCAAGACACTCTGGGAAAAAAAAGAAGACCTAAATGAAAGATCTCTGTGAGTGAGATCCCAGTGGAACGAATGGGGCCATCAAAGAAGGAGGTACCTTTCTCTGAAGGGAGGAGAGAACTTCCACTTTGACTATGACCCTGTCAGAATAAGATTGAAGTCAGCGAACCCTAAAGGCTTCCATAGCCTTGGCAACTCATGACTAGAGCCTAGGGAGATTACTGAGGCCATAAACAAGAGTGTCAAATTGTTAAATCAACTTCAGGAGTCACTGTGTACTTACGTGTCATGTGGGATCTGTCCTTAATGTGTTGTCCAATGTGAAGTAATGCTATAACTAGCACTGAAACAGTATTTTACACTTTGTGTTTCTGTGTGGGTGCAAACTGATGAAATCTTTACTTAGTATATACTGAATCTATCTTCTGTATATAGATAATTAAAAATGAAAAAAACTTGGTGTTAAATTGGAAATTGCCTAGAAAATTAATCAATTTTTTAAAAAAATATATCATGTAGGATCTCTGTCCTTAATGTGCTATACATTGTGAATTAATACTATAACTAGTACTCCAACAGTATTTTTCACTTTGTGTTGCTATGTGAGGGCAAACTGTTGAAATCTTTACTTAATATATAGTAAACTGATCTTCTGTATATAAAGAGAATTGAAAATGAATCTTGATGTGAAGCAAGGGGAGAGGGAGTGGGAAAGGGGAGGGTTGCGGGTGGGGGGGAAGTTATGGGGAGGAAGCCATTGTAATCTATAAGCTGTATTTTGGAAATTTATATTCTTTAAATAAAAGTGTTATAAAAAAAAAAAGAAAGAAAGAAAATAACCACTCTGTAACTCAGGATACAGAATGAATCCATGTCCCACCCAGAGAGGCGGATTTATTATTTTTATCAAGTACATCCTGAAATAGATGTGCACCTTGAATTATGTCCAATGTGCCCAATAGGAAAAAATCTAGCCAATGTATCCAAGGTGGACATCTGCTATGGGCTTCAGAGCAGCCTAAGAATTAAATTTTCATTACTATTTTCTGAAACTTTTGAGGGCAACTGTGGCTTCCATGAGACATCACAAGAGCTGAAAGGGATATGCTTAGGCATGAATCCTTATCAATCCTACCCAAAAAATCTGAAATTTTATAAATAAAGCTATTACTAAGAACAGATTGATTTTGACTCTAGACAAAATGGCAACATCAGAATGAGTCTTCAGAAGAGATGGCATGAAGCAAGGCATCAAATTGTGGGTGTGTTTGTTATTGAATGAAAGTGATATGATTTTGGAGATCATTAAGTTCCCTGGCAGGAGCTAAGGCCTGCAACTCAAGCCAGAAAGACACAGAAAGAAACTCTTTTATTATTATTATTCCTCAGAACTATGATCCATTGATCATTGGAAGAATATATCAGGTGGAGATGTTAAATATAATGTTGAGATATCATCCCTATTCTACCATAGGAACAAATAATCTGCCCATCCTAGTTGCATACCAAACAGTAATTAAGAACTAGGATAAGTGAACTCCTGGGAAGATCTGCTGAGCTTTCCTGATTATGATAGTTCAGGGAAGTCAGGGGCAGGCAGGTAAGCCAAGGTCAAGAGCTAATGTACAGAAGACAACGGGAATTCTGGGACTCAAAGTAAATTAGAGGAAATTCACTTTTGTTCAGATATAACTTTAAAAATCTGCAAATTAACAGAAAATGTGTGTGAAAACTGCAGTGCTCACAAGTTTAACTTGAAGGAAATCTGGAGTCTCCCCATGAGGGGTGTTGTACTTGGCAACTTATACCATTAGCCATTTACTTTTCTCTTTTAAACTACTTGATTTTTATCCCATAATCTCCTACTCTATTATGTATTTATATATTGGATACTTTATGCTCGCCTGTCATCCATGGTTATCTTCCTGTGTGTTTATTTTAACTAATTTACTAGGTCTTCTTTGATTCCAGCTTGCTGTAGCCACAGCCCAGGTGGAGTACTTAGTGACTCCCTCACTGACACACACCAGTTGAACCCTGTCTCCTAGGTGTTTTGATATCTATAAAACCTGTCATCCAGGATACCCAACTTAAATATCTACCCGACAGCATGTGATACATGTATGACGTGTGTTTTCTAGAAAACATGGATGATCAACTCCTATCCAAAGCATGAAGGAGAAAAGTGTTATTTTTGGAAGACAATCTCATAGATCTCTTTTATTTATAAAATATTTCCTCCCATTTTTAAAAAAAGATTTATTCATTTATTTGAAAGGCAAATTTTTACATATAGAGGGAGAGATCTTTCATCTGTGGTTCATTCTCCAAATGATTACAAAAGCCAGAGCTGGGTCAGGCCCAAGCCAGGAGTCAGGAGCTTCATCAAAGTCTCCCATGTGAGTGCAGGGGCCCAAATACTTGGGCCATCCTCTGATGCTTTCTCAGGTACGTCAGAATGGAGACAGAATGGAACTGTAGTAGCTGGTACTTGAACTGGCACCTACATGGGACACAACTTGCAAGCGGAAACTTAACCCACTGTACCAAGTGCAGGCTCCCAAGGATCACTTTACAAATCACTATTCTGAGTATCTCAAGTCCTCCGCAAGAGACATATCAGGCAGAGAATGATTTCCTCAGTCCCTCGAGAAAACACCTTCACTAGAAAGTATCATCATGTTTGGAACATATCTTTATTGAAGGCCACTAAAGAAAACAATGTTAGAAGTGGATTCCAAAATCCTCTAAACTTTGTTACAAATCAGTGTGATTTAGAAGTTAAGCATGGTTCTTACAGTGTGATCTGGGTCCTTGAGACCCCTTTAGGGTATACAAGGTCAAAAATACATTTGTGGGGCTGGTGCTGTGGCACAGTAGGCTAACCTTCTGTCTGGGGTGGAGGCATCCCAAATGAGTGATGGTTAGTGTATAGGGTCTCCTCTTCTGATCCAGCTCTTTGCTGATGGCCTAGGAAAGCAGGAGAAGATGGCCCAAGCACTTGGGAACCTACACCTGCGTGAGATACCCAGAAGTTCCCTGCTCCTGGCTTTGGATCAGCCCCATCTCCAGCCACTGTGGCCATTTGGGGAGTGAACCAGCAGATGGAAGACCTTTCTCTCTGTCTGTCTGTCTGTCTGTATCTCTATCTCGCAAATAAATAATCATTAAAAAATATAAACATATAAATATTTTTAAAAACATTGATATGTTATCTGCTTTTTACTCTTATTCTCCCATGTGCACACAGCAGAATTTTTCAAAGGTTATGTGGTATGATGACGGCATCACTCTAAGAACAATAAAATGTATATTTTTCTGGCAGGTGTTCAGGTGTGGATACTAAAGACAGAGACATAAGACACCAGTTTTTCCTTAAAAAAAGTGGTCACTGATCACACGAAGAACATCAGAAAGAGGTGCTACCTAGAAATTTTCAAAAGTAGTTGATTCAGGGTACAGGTATGCATGTTTTCAAAGATTAACTCAATTATAATACTCCTTTGGTTTCACCTACAATTATCTCTTTAATCTCACTTTTATTCAATAAATGACTATTGTGAAATGTTGAAGTTTTTTCATATGTAGAAATACAATAATAAGTAAATTGGCTGGCGCCGTGGCTCAACAGGCTAATCCTCCGCCTTGCGGCGCCAGCACACCGGGTTCTAGTCCCGGTCGGGGCACCGGATTCTGTCCCGGTTGCCCCTCTTCCAGGCCAGCCCTCTGCTGTGGCCCGGGAGTGCAGTGGAGGATGGCCCAGGTGCTTGGGCCCTGCACCCCATGGGGAGACCAGGAAAAGCACCTGGCTCCTGGCTCCTGCCATCGGACGAGCGCGGTGCGCCGGCCGCAGCGCGACGACCGCGGCGGCCATTGGAGGGTGAACCAGCGGCAAAGGAAGACCTTTCTCTCTGTCTCTCTCTCACTGTCCACTCTGCCTGTAAAAAAAAAAAAAAAAAAAAAAAAAGTAAATTTATTATGTTTGTATATAATAACGCTGCTGAATTGTTTCTGAAAACTTCTCTAAATTCGAAAATCTTAAAACCTTAAAAATTTAAATCTAGCTGCTTTAGAATTTCAAGTTTTAAAATGAAAGAGAACATTGTATTTAGTGACAGATTTTTGCACTAATAAATAAATCATAAGATTCCATTTCTCAATCCATGGTTGTTCCACCTATGTCTCACAATGTTGAAAAAGATGAAACTTGTGTCTGAGAATTCTCCCAGCTCATGGAAAAGAGGAATATACTCCCCCAAAATTGAGTAAAACTGTAAATAAAAAATAAAAGCATGATAAAAAGCTGTCCTCCCGTCTTTGTAGCTTTTAAGGATTAATTTCATGGTCTTGTGTAACAGAACATTTTCAAGTAGTATGATGATGCCAGTTAAGTTGCAGCACCGCTTTGAGTTAAAACAAAAAATGAGAGGGGGGGTGTGATTATATATTTTTGAAAGAGACAAGATAATCTCTTTAAAAGCCAAAAAAAAAAAAAAATTGCTGCAGCTTTTCCAACTAGAACTGAAAAAGCCACTAAGATATTTTAAAAGCTTAAGTAAAGTGTGTGTTGGCTGAAGGGGCACACACACAACTGGAGGTTCTGATAGAGCTTTGCAAAGTGCACCCTGATGAGTGCCTGCTGCATGTAAAGTCAGTAAAAGAAGGCACTGCTCTGCCATTTCTCAGCAGGACAGTAATACAACTAAAAACTTCGCGGCAAACAAGAGGACTGCGTTAATACATCATCTCCATAATTGTATTTTTTGCATTACATATGAATGAATCTACTGACAGGATTAAACTCGTGGTTTTGCTTGTATTTGATCAGCATCAGCTTCAAGTCATTGTTGAAGATTTTCTTTTATGGGAATTGCTTACCACAAACACAAATGGTGCTTAAATGTTCAAAGTCTTGAATAATTCTTTTGAATCTCATAGGTTCTCCTGAAACAACTATATCCTTAATGAAGCTGTACAATTAGCAGCAGTTATTATTTACTGCTAGTGAAATTAATTGTATTCATTTTGATCTTAAGTACATATCTCCTTACTGATCTAGGATATAGTATGGGTACTGTTTCATCTGCTGAATGATAGAAATTAGATAGTAATTCCATTCATTCTGTATTCTACTTTCTAAAAAAATGGTTCACAAGATGGGTCAAGAATGTATTTCCTGGCCGGCACCGCGGCTCACTAGGCTAATCCTCTGCCTGTGGCGCCAGCACACTGGGTTCTAGTCCCGGTTGGGGCACCGGATTCTGTCCCGGTTGCCCCTCTTCCAGGCCAGCTCTCTGCTGTGGCCCGGGAGTGCAGTGGAGGATGGCCCAAGTGCTTGGGCCCTGCACCCACATGGGAGACCAGGAGAAGCACCTGGCTCCTGGCTTCAGATCAGAGCGGTGCGCCGGCCGCAGCGTGCTGGCCGCAGTGGCAATTGGAGGGTGAACCAACGGCAAAGGAAGACCTTTCTCTTTGTCTCTCTCTCACTGTCCACTCTGCCGGTCAAAAAAAAAAAAAAAAAATGTATTTCCTTTATCTCTAGATAAACAGATAAATAGGTTAGTGCACATTTTTTTTTTAAAAAAGATTTATTTGAAAGTCAGAGTTACACAGAGAGAGGAGAAGCAGGGAGAGAGGGGAGAGAGAGGGAGAGAGGGAGAGAGGGAGAGAGGGAGAGCGGGAGGGTGAGAGAGAGAGAGAAATCTTCAATCCAATGGTTCACTCCCCAATTGGCCACAACGGCTGGAGCTGTGCCGATCCGTAGCCAGGAGCCAGGAGCTTCTTCCGGTCTCCTACGCGGGTGCAGGGGCCCAAGGATCTGAGCCATCTTCTACTGCTTTCCCAGGCCATAGCAGAGAGCTGGATAGGAAGTAGAGTAGCCAGGTCTTGAACCGGTGCCTATATGGGATGCCGGCGCTTCAAGCCAGGGTCCACAGTGCCGGCCCCAGAGTGCACGTTTGGCTACTGAATCCTCATTTCTACTTTATCCTAGCTCTAAGAGTTTTGAGGTTAATAAAATATAATCAATACTTCCCATTTGATTGGATAGTTCTGGTATACTTTCACAATAATATCATTTATAGGTCTTTTTCCTTTTTATTTAAATCCAAAGAAATACTTAGCATAAGGTTATAATAAGGCTCTACATTTCTTGGCAAGTTATACCTTATTTCTAAGTTCCTCCCTTAAAATCTAGTGACTCCTTTGCAGGTAATCCCTGCATTATCTACACTATAGTTGACACATACTCTACAAAGAGTTTATCACACATTCTTACTCCTGTTACTCCTCTTGTGATTTTTTTCAGCAGTGGCAAGCCCCTCTTCCTTTGCCCATCTTATACTGTGCTATCAATATCCTGTAAGTACCTATGAAGTAGCCATTATCTACATCTTAAGAATAAGCATGCTGGGGGCCGGAGCAGGTTAACCATGACCTACAGAGGCTGCATGCCTGTAACTTGGCTGCTGCACTTCTGACCCAGCTCCTTGCTGGTGTGCCTGGGAAGGCAGTGGAGGATGATGGCCCAAGTGCTTGGGTCCCTGTACCTGTGTGGGAGACCTGGATGACGTTTCTGGCCTGGCCCTGGTTGTTGCAGCCATCTAGGGAGTGAACCAGTGGATGGAAGATATCTCTCTCTCTCTCCTTCTTTCTCTTTCTCTCTCTCTAATTCTGCTTCTTAAATAAATAAATAAATAATTTTTTTAATGAGAGAAACATGGCCAAGTCATCACACATCTTAAAAAAAGAATAAACATGCTTGCATGTTTGTCCCTTTATTCATTTAGCCAGTAGGCACCTGCTAAATGCTTAAAATGTGATAATAAGCAACAATAAATACTGGCTTCTGCTCTCTGACAGGACTTAAAATCCCCTGTGAGAAATAAATATTAATGAAATAATCACAAAAACACCAGAGTTCTGTTGCACACAGAAATAAATGCTATGAAGGCTAGGTGCCTGGTTTGACGGGAGTACATCACCACAGAACCTGACCTGGATTTGGGAAAGCGAACAGAGATAGAGGATATACTATGCAGAGAATACTGATCTTTGAAAGAAGAGTCAAATTTACTAGGTGCTATGAATGGTTCTAGGACAGCTGCAGGTACAGTGTCCAAAGACAGAGGATGGGAGTGGTAGAGTTGAGTCTGCAGATGTAGGCTGAGGCTGGACCATGCAAGACTTCAGGAGGCTGCCAAGGCTTAGAGCTTACTCTCAGTACAACTGCCAACCATGAAAAGGCTTCATGCTGGGACTCCCCACTGAGGGAGCCCTGCTGTTTGCTGGGATTCATTTTGCAAAGAACTCTTGCAATTTTTTTTTGGCGCCTCAGCCTTCCCCAAGATTTGTAAGATGTCTGACTAAATGTACATCTGATGGCAATGAAAGTAAGAGTGAGCCAGGAGCAAATGCGGCCTGCCTCTCTTAGCAAAATAACTATCCCAGGTAAGTTTAAGGCTTATATGCAAATCAGTCTCATCAGATATAATATCTGGGGCTAATGCTGCACTACAGAGTGCTAGTGGGATCTGGGTATTTAGGGGATTGGTGCTGTTTCATTAAGTAATTTAAATCCTCCCAAACATCCCAACTGTAGTTCTCAGAGCCTAACTCATTCCCAGTCAATCCCATAACTTTCTCTAGTTATGAATTAAACTTGGAATTCAATCTGCAGTGTGAATTGATCTAAATAATCAGACAGTGTTTGATCCAGGGCTGGAAAAGCCCTGGGAATGTAACAAAAGAGATGCTCTCAGGGCAGTATACAGAATGCCTCTGACTTTAGTCAAAGATTTAAAATCTTGAGTTCATCATCCCTCTGCTGTAAGACCTCTGAAATGGTTAGAATCAGCCATCCCACTCCATGGTCCTTGTACTCCCCATGACCTTCAGAAGTTTTAAAGTCAGCAGTCACTCCATCTTTCCAGACTGCACTTCTTTTTCTGTGGCTGTAGCTGAAATTTAAAAAGCCATTTCACCCTTGCTTGCCATGGAGCACCGGTGTTCTCTCCTGGCATACCAGCCAGGTCTTCACTTCCTTAGGACCCAACTACAAATTAGGTTATGTTAAAAGAAGCCCCTTTGGGGCCAGCACTGTGGCACAGTGGGCTAATGCCCTGGCCTGAAGCACCGGCATCCCATATGGGTGCTGGTTCTGGTCCTGGCTGCTCCTCTTCTGATCCAGCTCTCTACTATGGCCTGGGATAGCAGTGGAGGATGGCCTAAGTCCTTTGGCCCCTGGACCTGCGTAGAAGACCCGGAAGAAGCTCCTGGCTCCTGGATTCGTCCAGCCGTTGAGGCCATCTGGGGAGTGAACCAGCAAATGGAAGACCTCTCTGTCTCTACCTCTCTCTGTAACTCTTTCAAATAAATAAAAATAAATCTTGCCTCTCAGGATATATGAGCTGTGGAAGCAGAGTAGCTTGCACGTCTCAAGTAGTAGCTTAACTCACAATACCACAACAACACCTCCCCCCCCAATTTTTTTCTCAAAGGCTGATGCTTGGTAAGAATATGGCACAATTGAACTTTTCTATGCCACTGGCAAAGCATGAGCTGATGTGATCACTTTGAAAAATTCTTCTGTATTATTTCCTAATGTTACATAAAAGCATATTCTATGTCTCATCATTGTTACTCCAACATATACACGTATCTGGAGGTAAGTATAGATAGGCACCAAAGGCATATATAGAAATTTTCACTGCAGCATTAGTATTAATAGGCACCACATACTGAATACAACCTAAACATCCCTGAAAGGCATGATCGACAGAAATACTGGGATTTATTCACATGAAGGAATACCACACAGCAATGACAATGAATACAGCCACGTATGATAGCAGTCAACATCACTAACATGATACTGAAGAAGAGAAACTAACCACAACAGAATATACACAGTGTATGAATTTAAAAAGGCAAACCTACTTTTCATAGTCGAAGCCAGGAGAGTGACTCCCTTTTGCGGAAGACAGAGACACCACAAACGGGGTTTCCGTGTACTAGCAAAGCTCCGTTCCTCGGCCTGGGTGACAGTTACTCAGGAGTTTGAGAATTCTCAAATTTATTCACATATTTGTTTGTTTATATATTTATCAATTCTTTAAGTAGGTCACATAACCAATCCTACATTCTCATTTCCTTGAGGATTTATAGATGTAATCACTGTCCCTAACACTCACCAATTCTGAGTCAACAGAACCCATGCTGGCTACCTGAGACCAAGAGAGATTTGCAGAAAATATCAGGCAACTCACAGAAATTCCAGGAGGGCTGGAGACCCAGCTGAAGACGCGGAGGGAACCGTGCAGGCGGGACTTCTGCTAGCACCAGCGCCTTGCCACAGTTCCCTGTGAAAACTCGAGGTTCTCTGCCAACAAAGCGACCTGGCATTAAGAGTGGATGTGGGTTCCTGCGTCAAGTCCCTTATTTCTGCCCACAACTCCTGTATGGCTTTTCATTGATGAAAACTGGGCCATATCTCTGCTTCCCATATGAAAGGGAACCTGGAAATCTGAGGAGCTCCACTAGGATGCACAACCTGTTGAAATGCTGTTCAAAAGTTGCTGGTCATTAAAAATAACAGCTTCCTGCTGTAACTGTACCAGTAATTTCTCCCAACTTTAAAAAAATCAATAATTCTGGTATTGTTTAAACATTTTAAAAAGGTAGTCAAGTAAAAAACTCCCAAATTCTTTTTTAAAGCTTATATAATGTTGAAATCAAGATTCTGTCAAAAAAATCTCATGAGTATCAAAGCAAAAAATCCTGAACAAAACACTAGCAAGTGAAATCTAGCAATCTATTTTAAAACCAATTATACCATGTCTGAGACAGTTTATTCCAGAAATGGTGGAAAAATTTAATATTAGAACACCCATCAACATAATTCACCATTTTAATTGGCCAAAGAGAAGATGATGTAATCTCTCAATAGAAATCCAAGTGGTAGTTAATAAAAATTATACATTCACTCCTGAATTAAGAAAAAAAACTGCAATAAATATTTCCTGTAATAGACGCTTGTAGGTTTTTAGATACAGCTTTCTGTCTCCTTTTGTTCATTAACAACACTTCAGACATTCGTGGGGAACTGGACCTTCCCCCTTTCAGGCCATCCACTTTGGCTGGGACTGATGTACTCTGAGCACCACATGTAGGTAACTGACCTACGCCACAGGCAGAATGACATCCAAACTCCTGACTGCACAGTCAATTCAGACCCAGGATGTTGCAACACTTAATGGCAGGACATATCTGCTTTTCCACAGGACTTGAACTTAGGCTGCAGGCTGAGGGGAACGCACAGCCACCCTGCCCTCACACAGAACCTGAGACGGAGTCACTTGAATGTAACTCTCGTGAAAGCTAGAATTTGACTGTCTTACTGACAACCAATTCCACAGCACTAGGAGAATGGTTCCGGCCTGTTATGGCACTCAATCAATATTCTGTATGAACCAATATTGCAGGCAGGGTTGGGGCACTTTAGGCTGACAAATCACTAAATCTCAGTGATGTCACTTGAGACTCTGATTCAAACTACACCAATATTATGACTTCTCTGTTCCAAGAGCCATGTTTTCTCTTTGCTTAAATCAATTTGGATAAGAGGATTGTGCCAGAATAGTCCCTAACTGAAACATAAGTTGAACATCCCTAACTCAAAATCCAAAATCTTAAATGTCCCAAATTCTGAAACTTTTTCAGCAGTAACAACTGAGTAAAAAAATCCCACATCCAACCTCATGTGATAGGTTACAGTCAAAACACAAGCAAGGTATCCACTCTCTCCAGGGGCAGACAGACCCCTCCTTGTCCCCTTTGTGGTAGCACACCTTCTTTCAGCAAGCTAGATTCCTGCAAGGAAGCACACAGAGGGCCAACACCTTCGTGCATTACTTGCTGTGTGTTTTTATTTTACGAGAGAATGATAGAAAGAGAGGGAGAGACAGAGACACCGAGAGAAAGAGAGAGAGAGAGAGAGAGTGAGACAGAGAATCTTCCATATATTGGTTCATTTCCAAAATGGCCACAACAGACAGATCTAGGCCAGGATGAAACCAGGAGCCCAGAACTCCATCCTGGTCTCCTACATGAGTCACAAGGGCCCAAATACGTGGGCCATCTTCCGCTGCCTTCTCAAGCACATTAGCAGAGAGCTGGATGGGAAGCATAGCAGCTGGGACTCGAATTGACACTTTGATCTGGGATACTAGCTTGGCAAGCAGAAACTTATTTAACCCATTGCACCATAATGCTGGCCCCCAAAGATACTACTGAAAATATCCAAAAGACCTGCAGATACCCCTATGGCAATAGCAGTAAGTTTAAGAAGTAGTATTTGTGTTTCTCCATAGCACAGAAAATTAAGCTGTTAGGACCACTGGACAGCATGTAAGAGTGAAATGTTTTACAAGAGTATGGTGCGGCAGGCGCTGTGGCTCAATAGGATAATCCTCTGCCTGCGGCGCCGCTACCGGGTTCTTGTCCCGGTTGCCCCCCTTCCTGTCCAGCTCTCTGCTGTGGCCCAGGAGTGCAGTGGAGGATGGCTCAAGTGCTTGGGCCCTGCACCCGCATGGGAGACCAGGAGAAGCACCTGGCTCCGGGCTTCGGATCAGCGCGGTGCTCCAGCTGCAGTGCTCCGGCCACAGTGGCCATTGGGGGGTGAACCAATGGAAAAAGGAAGACCTTCCTCTCTCTCTCTCTCTCTCTCACTGCCCACTCTGCCTGTCAAAAAAAAAAAAAAAAGAAAGAAAGAAAAGAAAGGAGTATGGTGCTAGCATCAATACCACATACTCATACAACCTGAAGAAATAGCAAAACTGTTGAAATTCTATGCTGAAGGTGATCAATAGAAGACAAAGAAAAATAGAGAGACACTGCATAAAGCTAAAATCTTACATTTCAAGTGTGTATGGAAAGAGTAGATCCATCAGTGTGGCAGTGAACACATGCCACTCAATAACATGCTGATCTTGAAACAGGCACAGAGCTATCGTAATGAATTGGACATTAAAGAGAATGGGAAATATTCAGCAAGTGGTTGCAGAAATTTAAGAAAAGACACGGTGTTAAAATTTTAAATATTTGTGATGATAAAACATCTGATCACAAAGCACCAAATTCATTCTCAAGTTTATCAAAGTCTTTGCTAACAAAAATCTGACACCAGAACAAAGCAGTATTGCTGAGGAAGCATCAGTGTTTCTTGCATTGTTCCCGAAAGACAATGACTACAACATAATGCCTCTGGGCATTAATGATCACAAGGGGCTGGCCAAGGCTCAATAGGCTAATCCTCCGCCTGTGGCACTGGCACCCTGGGTTCTAGTCCCAGTCAGGACGCCGGATTCTGTCCCGGTTACCCCTCTTCCAGTCCAGCTCTCTGCTGTGGCCCGGGAGTGCAGTGGAGGATGTCCCAAGTGCTTGGGCCCTGCACCCCATGGGAGACCAGGAGAAGCACCTCACTCCTGCCATCAGATCAGTGCAGCACGCTGGCCGCAGTAGCCATTGGAGGGTGAACCAATGGCAAAGGAAGACCTTTCTCTCTGTCTCTCTCTCTCACTGTCCACTCTGCCTGTCAAAAAAAAAAAAAAAAATGATCACAAGGACACAATAACTGCTGGTCCATTATCACCAATAAAAGGCATGGATTACCTGGTACTCTTCCGATCAGAATCACAAACATTTTTGTACCAGTGGCTCATGCTCAAGCTGGGCTGGATGACAACTGCAAAAATTTATTATTCCTTGACAAATGTTCTGCCCAATTTCCAGCTGGAATTTATGCCATGTACTTTCCTTCAAATGTGACGTCCTTAATTTAACCACTTGATTAGGATATTCTTCAATCAACGCCTAGTGGATACACCAACAGCTTCTTGAACAACAAGTTAGTAGCAGTGAACAGAAGCATGGGGATAGAAGGCTTTCAGAGGAAGTTTAGCATGGAGGATCCCATCTATGCCACTGGCTGGAACACAGTGACTAGTGTTATAGTCAACATGGCAAAAAGATAGGATGCACATAGTGAAAACTAGAGCAGTGTGCATTCATAACAGAATGACAAAGCATGTCAGTTAACACAATCAAAGAACCTTCTAAACAAAAAGCATTCTTAATGAAGCAGATGGCTCTGGAAGAAGTATTTCAAAACATTCATCCATCAGAACTCCTCCTCAACCTGGACGTCCCACCTCTAGTCCCTCAACTGCTTCTGATGCTGCTTCTCACATACAAAATAAAATACAGGGAACAGCAACCTTTTGCTCACAGCACAGCACTGTAGGTAGAGACTGGGCCTGTAGTTGCTGGTCCTGCTATTGTTTAAGAGTTGGTGCAGGCCTGCGCCACAGCTCAATAGGCTAATCTTCTGCCTTGCGGCGCAGGCACACCGGGTTCTAGTCCTGGTAGGGGTGCCAGATTCTGTCCCTGTTGCCCCTCTTCCAGGCCAGCTCTCTGCTGTGGCCCGGGAGTACAGTGGAGGATGGCCCAAGTGCTTGGGCCCTGCACCCCATGGGAGACCAGGAGAAGCACTTGGCTCCTGCCATCAGATCAAAACGATGCACTGGCCACAGCACGTTGACCGCGGCAGCCATTGGAGGGTGAACCAACGGCAAAGGAAGACCTTTCTTTCTGTCTCTCTCTCTCACTGTCCACTCTGCCTGACAAAAAAAATAAAGAGTTAGTGCAGATATCTTGTTGATACCACATAATTATGTTGAATATTTTTCACTGTATTAGTAGAATTTCATATTTCTTTTTTTTTTTTAAGATTTCTTTATTTGAAAAGCAGAGTTAGAGAGAGAAAGATGAAGAAACAGGGTCGGGGGCGGGGGGGGTCTTCCATTTGCTGATTCACTCACCAAATGGCAGTAACAGCTGGGGGCTGGGTCAAGCTGAATCCAGGAGCCAGGACTTCCTCCAGGTCTCCCACGTGGATTCAGGGTCACAAGCACTTGGGCCATCTTCCACTGCTTTCCCAGGAACATTAGCAGGGAACCAGATGGGAAGTGGAGCAGCCAGGACTCAAATCACCACACATAAGGGATACCAATGCCCCAGGCAGTAGCTTAACCCACTAAGCCACAGTGCTGTCCCTAGGATGTCATATTTCTTACTGTTAACTGCATATATGTGAATAACTGTAACAAAAGGATTATCTATTTGTATCTTATAAATCTAGAATCAGGAATGATGGTAATGCCAAGCAATCAGAGCTTGTCCACAAAGGTGGCTAAGATAATGACAGCTTTGCTTTTGATGGTTCAATGTATACAAAGATTCATGCACAAAATTATTAAAAATATTGTATAGGCTGTACTTCAAGCAATGTATATAAGGTGTATATGAAACAGAAATGTGTTTAAACTTGGGTCCCCTTCCAAGGATATCTCATATATATGCAAATTTTCCAATATCTGAAAAAAAAAAATCCCAAATCCAAAAATAACTCTGGTCAAAAGTCAGTTTCCCTGAATATTTCCATTACATTCAGGAAACAACCACCACATTTTCCATCAAGAAAATGGAAAAACATAATGAAATCTCAGTTTGAAAAATCAGAATTGTAAAGTCCATTCCTCTTAATATATACATTTAACATAGTCACAATCAAAATGCTGGCAGATTTTTAAATTTTAAAAAATTTTTTAAAAAATTTTATTTATTTGAGAGGCAGAGTTAAAGACAGACAGAGGCAGAGACAGAGAGAAAGGTCTTCTATCTACTGGTTCACCCCCCAAATGGCCACAACGGCTGGAGCTGGGCTGATCAGAAGCCAGGAACCAGGAGCTTCTTTGGGTCTCCCACATGGGTGCAGGGGCCCAAGCACTTTGGAAATCTTCTACTGCTTTCTCAGGCCATAGCAGAGAGCTGGATAGGAAGAGGAATAGTCAGGACATGAACTGGTGCCCATATGGGATGCCAGTGCTGCAGGCAGAGGCTTAACCTACTATGTCACAGCGCTGGCCAACTAGCAGATTTTTGTTTAAAATTCATCAGAATGTCACTCATGTTTATTTGAAATTATAAATGTATGAGAATAGCTACTTTAAAAATGAAAACATCTTTAGCTCCATCATATATAATAAAAAAAACTGAAGTGATTAAAACATGGTGATATTGATACCAGACAGAATAAATGACACATTAAAGAGTCCAAATGTAAAATCAAATACATCCAACGAAAAAGAGCAAGAGCCTGCTATTTTTGCCATTTCCTTATGTTTTGGTTCAGCACTGGCCCAATCACCGCTAAGGTAGGATCCATTGCTACCTCTCTCCATCATAGCCCCAGCAACTAGCACAGTGCTTAGCTGACAGTAAGAGCATAAACATTTGTTACCTGTTTAAAGGCATGTTAGAGAGTAACTCATGTACACGTTATGGACCACCACAGCTTTAAGAGTAAATAATGGTTGCTTAAGGGTAAACAATGGTTGATGGTACAAAATATAGCTTCTTAGGGAAAATACACATCATTTACTAAGTGATAAAAGATGCCCATTCAAATCATCTATAAAATGTTGGGTGTTTGGCCTAGCAGTTAAGACACAGGTTAAGAGGCCTGTGTCCCATTATTTCAGAACGCTTGGATTTTATTCTCAGCTCCACTACTGACTCCAGCTTTCTGTAAGGCAAATCCGTGGGGGGCAGCAATGATGGCACAAATGGTTGGATTCCTGCCAACTATGTGGGAGACCTGGACTGAGTTTGCAACTCCTGGCTTCAGCCCAGGCCAGTCAGGGTCACTTGGAGCACTGGCATGTGAACCAGTGGATGTGGTGAGCTCTCTCTCCCTCTCTGTCTCTTTCCTGTCTTTCAAACAGATAGTTACAGTACTTAATCAGGTATACAAAGATTATTCAATAAATGAAAATATTTTGAAATATTAAGGAAAATTAACACCCTACTTGTTATCCCCAAATAAATTTATTATTTTATAAGAGAAAAAATACTCGGGGGCCAGCGCTGTGGCGCAGTGCGTTAACACCCTGGCCTGAAGCGTTGGCATCTAATATGGGCACTGGTTCAAGTCCCAGCTATTCCTCTTCTGATCCAGCTCTCTGCTATGGCCTGGGAAAGCAGTAGAAGATGGCCCAAGTCCTTGGGCCCCTACACTTGTGTTGGAGACCTGGAAGAAGCTCCTAGCTCCTGGCTCCTGGCTTCGGATCAGCACAGCTCCGGCTGTTGCAGCCAACTGGGGAGTGAACCACCAGATGGAAGACCTCTCTCACTCTTTGTCTCTGATTCTCCTCTCTCTGTGTAACTCTTTCAAATAAATAACTAAATCTTTAAAAAACATTATAAAAAAAAGAAAAATACTAAGAATTTAATCTTTGTATATTAGATAATATTTAAATTTTAAAATCATACTTAGGAAGATGATAACACAAATTAATATATATAAAAAGCTAATTACAGGGCAGAATATATTGTATTATAATAGTATAAAGCTATCTTTCACAGTGTATGTTTATTCAAGCAAAGAAATTCATAAAAGATACGAAAAATATAAAACTAGATGCTGCTGGGGTGTAGATAGGGGAGGTTTTACTTGAATTTTTAATTTTCTTCTAAGAAGAATATATTAGTTTAAAATTTGAACAAAGAAATTAATACAGTTGGACAAAAATAAAAGGAAAGGTTTAGGACCTAGAAGTTAGATATCAACTGAATTCAAGCCAAGTGTACAGCAAGGAGTGTCTAAAACGACTTTTCCCCTTCTGATGATTATAGGAAAGACCTGGTAGGGTGTTTCTAAGGAAACTCAGGGTGAAGCCCAAAACTGTCATCTTCATGAAAAGGCGGGGGGCAGCAGGGGAGTGAGGAGTTGGTCTCTGCGTTATGGGAAGCTAAAAAGGGGAAGTGAATTGAATTTTACATTAATAACAAAAGTAAACATCTTTGCTTAAAACAACAGTCCTGCAGCTATTGAATCACAGCAGACAGAACCAGATGAGAACAGTACTAACTGCCCAGATAAGACCTTGCCAAGAGTGAAAGTATCAGCAAAAGGAAATGTATGCTAGTCTAAAACTCAATTAATTTCATCAAGAGTATCACTGAAAACAAATTATCATGTCCGATAACACAAAACCCCAGCAAGCCAAAGGACAAAGATAACACTCAAGTTCAAAGCTTGCAGTGTACTTTGTTTTTAGTAAGCTACATTTTCTCTAAACAGAAGAGGAATAATTAAATGATGTTTCCTGTGCTGTTTCTGATATTAATTAAAGCTGTCCAGCAGTACCGATATGAGAACAATAGTAAGACAGCCAGTGTCATGCAAACTGCTTGCTGTGAATGACTAAGGAATTTGTGTTTTGGGAGCAGCTGAATTTCATATGTTCATGTTTATAGTGATAGCAATGCAAAGTGCATCATTTGCTTGACCACCGATTGTTATTCTGCTTGTGGTAAAATTAGGAAAGGAACCCAGTGAAAGCTTTAAGGGGCTGCGTGAAGAACAGAGGGCCTTGCCCTGGAGGTGGCTGTACTTCGGCAGCAGCCACTGGCATGCACACATCTGATTACCGTTGTTCGGGTGCTTAAGTGCATGGTTTTTGCTTTTGCTTTTGGATGTATTAAAGAAAAATGTAGAGTTGAGGAAACAGCTCAGGAATGAAGGCTGTGGCTCTGTGTTCTCACTCCCAGAAGTGACTCATATC
The DNA here is from genome assembly GCA_949820135.1 of Sylvilagus floridanus. Lineage (NCBI taxonomy): Eukaryota > Metazoa > Chordata > Mammalia > Lagomorpha > Leporidae > Sylvilagus > Sylvilagus floridanus. The sequence continues at coordinate 21,674,910 of OX463239.1, read as the reverse complement.
TCGAACGAGGCTTCAGGCCAGCCACTTAACTCCTAGGTCTCAGTGACTTTGTCAATAAAATGGAATTGGTAGCACCATGTGATCTGCAAGGGGTTTTTTGAAATTAGCTAACAAGTGTGAAGAAACCTTAAAAAAAAAATTATAAAGCAATAAGGGTGTGTGTGTGTGTGTGTGTGTGTGGATAACGTTTGGCAATGAGGGTTGCTAAATGCTAAAACAAATTGCTGCCTAGGATAAACATCTCCAAGGATGACTTTCATAAACAGAATAATTTTTCATTTCTCTGGGGTGGTCTTAAAAGACCTGAAGGCAAATATTAGGACAAGATAACCTATTTAAGTCTCTTCCAGTTCCATGAACTCCTGGTACCAGATTTGGAAAGATTAACCACGTCGTATTTCCTAAAATGTACATATCACACAAGTCATTAAAGGAAAATAATGGACAGCTTTCGTGTGTTTTACAAATTAGGCAAAATTGCTAAACAATGAACAAAGTATTCCATCTTTTAAAAACACCAAGAAATGTTCTGAAATCTTGACTTATGACAGTGAATTTCAGCAAAGAAATGATTACTGTCTTTTAACTAAAATGCTAAAGAAGGAAAAATGCAGAGAGTCCTTTCAAAAGCTCCAAGTGGTAACAACAACAAAAATCTACCAAAAAAAGCCATCAATAAAATAATTTAATGAACATATGGATTTTTGCAAATGTTGAAGCTCTCTGCCAATTTTGCAGTTAATATTTTTAAAAGTCAGCATATGCTGATTGCCATGTGTTTATAAAGCATTCTCCAAAGTGAAGACAAAAGAGTGCACTCTGGCACGCTTACTGACCACATGGGCAATTATATCAGACTCTGACTTCACCCACAACCGGGAGAGTCAAGTGAGGAAGCCCCTCCTGCAGCTCTGTGTGAGCTGGGTTTAATACCTTAGGACTCCTGACGTAATTGCTTTCTGTGTGAACAGCTCACCAACATAAAAACAAACGAAAATAGTCCTTTAAGTATTTAGTAATTGTAAAAATATTTGGGAAGATAAAAACGTGGGATTTTGTGTGATATTTTCCAATGACAGCTGGAAATATGATTTTTCTTTACTTCAGGAAACAAAAACCTCTGGGATTTTTCAAATGTTTATTTTGGACAAAGACTATGAAAACACTTAGTATTTACCCTGGTACCATGTGAAGCTCATGTTTTGGGCCTGAGGTGTCATTTTGGGGTCTGAGATGTGCTCAAATTTTCATTTGAGTGCATGAAACTTTGACTTGGAGCAAAACACTATCTGTCACAGACTTGCCACAGTGGAGGAAAACTCAAACCACGAATTAGTATATCTAAAAATGTGCTCTTTCAAGCTTGTGAGCCTTTGGGGAGGTCTGAAAGTCAGGAATTTCAGACTTTCCCTAAATAAAAAAGTTTGAGTACATCTGGAAGATGTCTCTCTCCCTCTGTCTGTCTCTCTCTCTCCCTCCCTCCCTACCTCCCTCCCTCTCTCTGTCTCTCTCTCTTCCTTAATAGAGGCCCTGAAGCTGAATCCAGTGACTGAGATACTGGGCAATCCTGAAAGTGTCCAGCCTCTATCATCTCTTACCAGGACCTATGTTAGAAGAAAGTCTCTGAGGATATTTGGAGCAAGATAGCATGGATATAATGACTGCCGTCAAGAGCTACTCAAGAGAAGGGTTCTATTTCTTCTTAATGGGTGTTTTTGATTTGTTTTGTTTTGTTTCATTCACTTGATCAGCAAGTCTTGCAGAAGTTATCTCATGTCTGCAGGTTCCCCGACCTCACTTCCACATTGTTTCATCTGGTCAAGTTTATGGATTCACAACCATTTCATCATGGGAAAGGCAAAGAATCAGGGTAGGAAATTGGATAGTAGGGAGTAAGCAAAGAGAGAACGAGGAGTATTCTGAGAATATCCATGTGGAAGCAGTTATTTCTAGAGCCTGAGAACTTTCTAGAGGGTCTTTTCTGCTCTGTATCTGCCACAGAGCTCAGAATAGAAAACTGCTGGCCGGCGCCGTGGCTCAACAGGCTAATCCTCCGCCTTGCGGCACCGGCACACCGGGTTCTAGTCCCGGTCGGGGCGCCGGATTCTGTCCCAGTTGCCCCTCTTCCAGGCCAGCCCTCTGCTGTGGCCCGGGAGTGAAGTGGAGGATGGCCCAGGTGCTTGGGCCCTGCACCCCATGGGAGACCAGGAAAAAGCACCTAGCACCTGGCTCCTGCCATCGGATGAGCGCGGTGTGCCGGCCGCAGCGCACCGTCTGCGGCAGCCATTGGAGGGTGAACCAACAGCAAAGGAAGACCTTTCTCTCTGTCTCTCTCTCTCACTGTCCACTCTGCCTGTCAAAAAAAAAAAAAAAGAATAGAATAGAAAACTGCTTTACCTCTTGACAAGTAGTGTGCTCTCTCTTAGTTCTCTTGGTAGAGATATCAGGGCCAATAGGCTGTGTCATTAAGCACAGGAAGCAGCCAGAAAGCTACAGGCTTAGATGTTAGAGAAATGAGCATTGTGACTCTTCATTGTTATTTTAACACAAATCCTCATCTTTTTCTCAATCCACATCAAAACCCAGTAGTTTTAACAAGATTTTCAGCCAAGAAGCTACATCTCTGAAACAAAATTTTTGTGGAAATCTAATATAGAAAACGGTGAAAAGGAGAGCTGCTCTAGGCCCACGTGGGATGAGTGCCTGAGACGCAGCTCACTCATGCCCAATGCCCCCTGACTAAGACCTGTCCTCAAAGCATGGGGAATGATAAGAAAGTCTTCCCTACCACCACCAACTCTGCTTTGAAACCCAAATAAACCGAGCATACCACATACTTACAAGTAGATTCCCTTTTCACCCACTGTAATACACTGCTGTGGCCTACACATGGAAGAGCCCACAGATTCCATCCTCTCACTGACAAGTGCTTGCTGAGAACTTGTGAAATGGCAGGCACTGTCCTGGCTGCAGGGATACAGTGATGACTCAGAGAGTCGTGATCCCTGTCCACAGACAAGTGTATTCTCCCATGAAGCTTGAGTGAGGCAGTAATGGGGCTGCAGAAACATCGGCAGGCCCATCCCTACTCTGCTTCAAGCACCTTTGGCTTTCCTCTCCTTTCAGTTGTCCTTTTCCAACCTCTAGAAGTCCAGAGCTCTAATGGTATCTTTGTCTCAATTGCCCGTCCCAGCACTGCAGTTGAATTCTTCTTAACAACAAAGTTGTCATTGGCGGAAAGGACTGAACATGGAACAAGTCATCTGAGGACACCCAGAAGATTCAGTCCACTTAAACAGTATGACAGGGTTCAGAACAATGTCCTGGGCTCCACAAAGAGGAACATGGTCCTGCTCTCTTTTCTCTCTCCAAATCAGATCCAAGGCCTGGGATCAATTTTAGAAGCTACTGGGTAAAGACACTGCCCAACAGTGCACAGAGCTAAAGTAGGACCATAGGAGACAAAGTGGCCATTTAACCGAAGAATGCCTTACAAAAATGGAGAAATTTAGTCAAAGAAGAGGAAATGCATTTACTGTGTGCTCAGAGAGGGAGGGAAAAGAAAAGTATATGAACAAAATGGACAACTATTTGATAGAGTTATTTTTTAAAGATTTATTTATTTATGTGAAAGTCAGAATTTCACAGAGAGAGGAGAAACAGAGAGAGAGAGAGAGAGAGAGAGAGAGATCTTCCATCAGATGGTTCACTCCCCAATTGGTCGCAACAGCTGGAGCTGTGCTGATCTGAAGGCAGGAGCCAGAAGCCTCCTCTGGGTTTCCCATGCGGGTGCAGGAGCCCAAGGACTTGGGCCATCTTCCACTGCTTTCCCAGGCCATAGCATAGAGCTGGATCGGAAGAGGAGCGGCCAGGACTCGAACTGGCATCCATATGGGATGCCAGTGCTTCAGGCCAGGGCATTAACCCACTGTACCACAGCGCCAGCCCTGACAGAGTTCAAGAGGGAACAGCTTGGTTTATATGTTGTACAAACTGAAGCCAAGATCAATGAGTTAACATTAAAAGGAAGAATATTTGGGCTCAATATAAGGAAGACATTCCTAACAATTACAATGTTCCACACTTGGAATGGGCTGTCTCAAAAAGGAGTGAGTACTCTCTCAGTGAGGGCACTCAGGTTAGTGCTAGGACTAAGTTAGCCAGTTTGGGTGATATATTGAGATTCCTGCGACTGTTTCAACACCCACCTGCCGTACGTGCAGCAGTTATGAAAATGTAGATCCATGGGCAGGGAGAAACACTTCATCCCTCAAAGAATTCAATGGTTTAAAGAGACCAACATGCGCGTAACCCAACAACAGCAATTCAGGATATGTGTAATTGGATATTACATCTACAAAGGAAGATGGGCCAAATTTTAATGGAAGGTGCAGAGAGTGGGAGAAATGGAAGAGAGAAAGAGAGAGAGAGAGAGGAATTGATGCTATGGGAAAGGTGGGAAACAGAATGGAACCAGAGATTCTAGAGAGAAGGTGATACTCGAGCTGATTTGAGGATGTTCAATAAGTGGTAGCCTAGAGGAGGACATTCAGGATAAGGGAGGGGAGTATCATAAATGCAAAAGGCATGAGAGTAGGAAAAACATGGTTCACTGGGGAACCAAGGGCTCTGAAGTGTCTAGGACAGGTTAGAGGGTGAGGGAAGCATGTAGACAGAAAATGGCAGGAGACAAAGGAGATAGAAGGCCAAGAAAGAGAATGGTCTTGAACAGAAGGATTCTCTCACAGAGATATGAGGGCACACATGGCGATATGCAGAGAATGAGAACTCGTCAGTAAAATAAACATGGCTGGTAAGGGCATACTTTACAGATAAGCTGGTCAGAGTAGCGGGAATGAAGTTTGTATAGACATCTTGTGAATACTGTCAAAATGGGTTATAGGAAAAAAATCAGACAATGTGAAAGAAAGGTAAAATAAATGATAGATGCTATCAAGGGGCAGAGAATGAGAACAAAACTTGCAGCATCAGTCCATACAGGCCTCTGATCCAAGAGAACTTAGATATGTGGGGCTTGGAGTAGACGGCCTCTAAGGCCATTTTCTTAAGACAAAATGCCCAGATTCCATTCTTTGCCACCAGTACTCTATGAGCACAGAGGATACTTCATTAAAAAAAAAAATTATATTTTCTGCATATATCCTCTAATTTGTGAAGTAAAATGATATAATTAAAAGGCTGTTAGTAAACGAGTATTTGCAGAATTGTGTAGCCTCACCAAAATCAATTTTGGAACATTTCATCTCCCTAAAAGGAAACGCTGTATTCATGAAAAGTCATACCCCACTCTCCGCTCCTGGCAACTGCTAATCTACTTTCCATTCCTAAAGATGTGCCTATTCTGGATGTTTTATATAAATGAAATCACATAATCTGTGGACTTTTGGGGTTGGCTTCATTCCCTTAGCATAATATTTTCAAAGTTCATCCATGCAGTGGTGAGAATGAGAACCTCATTCCTTTTCATTGAGAAGTAATAATTTTGTTTATCCACCCATCAACATATGGGTTGTTTCTACTTTTTCGGATTTTATGAGTAACACACTTCTTTGAACATTCACATACGAGTTCCTATGTGGACACCTGTTTTCATTTCTTTTGGCATGCTGAATATTTTTTGACCCCTACTGCCCAGGCTATCATATTATGTGTTCACCATGTTTTCAGAACTGCTGCAACATTGCTAAGTGATGCTGTGGAATTCTCATCTCATGAACTCCCAAAAAGTACAAAATAACAGCCTTTGGGGCCTAGGTATGGACCTTGGTTTTCTTATCAAGAGATGCCGGCCTGCAGCTGTACTCTAAAGCCTGGGATGTATCTGAAGAGGTCCCGAGTGCTGTTGTCCTCACAGATCAGATAGATTCATACATGCTTATGGTGTTTGTAAACAGATTCCCTGTATTATAACAGAATGCTAGTGCTTTTTCCTCTGATTAAGTGAAGTCTTTCCGCCTGTAGTTGTGGGCTCACAGCCATTTCATCATCTTGAAATGATTCCCCTCTCCTGTCTGCTCTGCTGTGTAAGGACACTTGAAAGGAGCAATTTAGGCCACAGTTCTAGTGGGCTAGCACATGTCTTTTCCACGGTAGATGAGACACCCCTGGGTAAATTTATGTAGGAATGTGGTTAACTCTACACTTGCATGAGTTCCTACTCAATAATCCTGGACTGGAAAAAGAAAAACAGGCCCACTGGATGGCCCAAGTCCTCTCACTTCAAAACAGCACTGAATAAAGGAGATATAATGAACAGGTGACTGACTAAAATGCCATTTGTTCTAGAGTTCACCTGGGCGACTGTTGAATTTGTCTGTTAGATAATGTATCTATTAGATAATTTATCTGTTAGATCAAAATCAAAGCTCCTGGGTCCTACAGGTGTTCATCTCTGAAAGGGGTACCTCTGCAGGCCACTCATAATGTCACTAGGGGAGGAGGAAACCAAACAAGCCAGCACCTTTCTCTTTGTTCTTGAGCTTGCAAGACCCTCAGCAGTGCTCCCTACAGATGACTTTTCTGAACTCCCCTCTGCCTGCAGAACCTCCATCCTCAACAGCTACTTCTCCTGTTAAGGATTTTTCTTATTCACTTTACCTGCAACTCTAATAGTAAGGTCTCTTTCTTCCCTTAGTTTCAACCCCAATTCCATGCTTCCCCAAAAATCTCCACAAATCCAAAGAAGTGGGAAGAGAGTAGAACTGAGGATGAGACTGGGGCAGAAAGCTCTGAAAGCGCTCTTCTCCAGCTCCTTGGCTCTGGCATGGCCCAAAGCCTTCTCCCCTCCCTCCATACTCCCAGTTGCTCCTTCTCCCATATGCTTCCCATCTATCCAGGAGCTTGCTTTCTGTTCTCTTCAGTGAACCAGATGTGGGGATGGGCAGCCTGTTCCCTTTGGGGGAAGGAGATGTCTCATCCAGGACTGATTTATAATCTAGTTTGAAGAACAGTGTTTTATAAAAATAAAACTCCCCAGCAGCCACATGGAATGTTCTTACAAATTACAGGAAGATTCATGCTGACATTATCCATTTTCATAACTGCCTCAACTCACCAGCAGATAAGGAGATATGATCACCTTTGCCAAACCTGGACCAGTAAGAAACAAAATTTAACAGGATAAGTGTGCAACTGGACAGGCAGCAATGCTAATAATTGGAAGAGATGATTCAAAACTACTAGGAATAGTTATAGTTATATCTGTAACTTGCAGCAAGTTCCTAAGGAAATTTAACAGGAAGTGTTTTTAGTAGGAAATAATACTATCAACGAATTTAATAAATATTTTACAATGCAAATTTTAGGCTCCTATTTCTAAGTAGGATGGATTAGAAAGCAACAGAACACCACTCCTGTGGTGACAGCTGAAAGAGCCAGATAATTTGGAAATACACCCATTCATGACTTAGACATATATTTGAAGACACTGCAGAAAATTTGTGGAAAAATGGAATCAAAACATAAGTTTATTTTGCTGCGAGAACAGTTTGAAATCCATGCATAGTTTTTTCATCATACACATTTTTCATGAACCTTTAAAGAGCCCTCACGTTTACATGTAAATATATTTTAAACGGGTAATATATGTATGCTATTATATTACAAATATATTTATGTAGATATAAGCTGACCCTCATTGCTCACAGGTTCCTTATTTGGATGTGTTCCTGCTCACTAAAATTTATCTGTTAGATCAAAATCAAAGCTCCTAATGCTTTGAAGTCTTTTATGTCATGTGCATGCACACAGTAACAAAAAAGTGAGGTACCAACATGTATGTTCCCATTTGAGATCAAACAAAGCAATGTCTACCTCCTTATTTCAGTTCTCCTACTATAAGTGAGTATCCTTTTCACAGTCTGTTTAATCCTACTGTTGTAGTTCTGTGTTTTTTGTTGGTGATTTTACTGTTTAATATGGTTCCAAGTACATTGTCAGGGTGGTGGCTACTATCCCTAAGAGCAAGAAGGCTGTGATGTACCTTATGGAATAAACAGATGTGAGAATACAGATATTCTCATATGTTAAGAAATCAACAATATATAGCAACTAACCTAGTGCTGTATTTCCTCTAAGAGCAATGATTCAGTGTTTGCTAACTGAGGAATGAATTCATGGAATGAATTCATGGAATAGAACTATTTCAAAAGATGATCATTAACTGTGTCCTTCTAAGGTGACAAGGCTATTTCTTGTCATTTTCTTACTAAAGATATTTGCTAATTCTGAAAGAGGACTGAACATTGGGTAGGAGGGGAGGAGAGATCAGCAAAACTTTTGGTGGTTGTAGAGACTATCCAAACAGATTGGAAACTTCAGGAGCTCTGAAACGTGGTTGCCATTTCCCCCCAAAGATCATCTGCTATATGACTGAGTTCCCAGCTCCCACCTTTGGATTGGCTCAGCCCCAGCTGTTGCAGGCATTTGGGAGTCAGAACCAGCAAATGGGAGTTCTCTCTCCCTGTCCCCATGTCTTTCTCTTTCTCTCTCCCTCTCTCTCTCCCTTTCTTTCTTTTTCTTTCCTTCCCTCTCTCCTTGTTTCTGTCTCTCAAATAAATTTTGTTTAAAAAAATTTTTAAGTAACTGTAGTAGAGACACATAATCTTTAGAAAGACAACAAAGAATTGATAGCTTCTCAACAAAAAACCATGGATGAAGAGAACCATGAAACAATCTATTTAAGGACCTAAGGGGATAAAGTTGCCAACCTCAAGTTCAATACCCAGAGAAGATATCCTTAAAAAATGAAGGTAAATTAAAAACAAAAGCTGAAATATATTGCTAATAGATCCACACTGCAATAAAGTTCTTCAATTTAAAGTACATATATATAAATTTATGAAGCTGTCATCTGAGGTTATTTAACTTCACTGTATTTACATGTAAAAACATATATAATAAATGAAGTTCATACACAAAATTTAAAAATTTTTGGCCTCTCTTCCTATTTCAGAACCTCAAACTATCCACTGCATTGCTTACTTCCCTATGTTTTGACTGGGCAAGCAAGTTTCTTCAACACATGCTTAATAGGAACTCTGAATAGCAATTAAACTAATGAAGGAGTAAGGGAGGAATATGATGAAAAAATACATAAAATGAACTATGACCTCATTGTTTTACTTACTTTTATTCTTTCTTTGCTCAGAATCCTGAAACTTACCCATTCTGAATATCTCCCAAAAGGTTTCTGTCCTTTCTGACTTTTGATATTGCCTCTAAGGCCGGCGCCGTGGCTCAACAGGCTAATCCTCCGCCTTGCGGCACCGGCACACCGGGTTCTAGTCCTGGTCGGGGCGCCGGATTCTGTCCCGGTTGCCCCTCTTCCAGGCCAGCCCTCTGCTGTGGCCCAGGAGTGCAGTGGAGGATGGCCCAAGTGCTTGGGCCCTGCACCCCATGGGAAACCAGGATAAGCACCTAGCACCTGGCTCCTGCCATTGGATGAGCGCGGTGCGCCGGCCGCAGCGCGCCGTCTGCGGCAGCCATTGGAGGGTGAACCAACGGCAAAGGAAGACCTTTCTCTCTGTCTCTCTCTCTCACTGTCCACTCTGCCTGTCAAAAATTAAAAAAAAAAAAAAGATATTGCCTCTAGAATAGTATCTGCCTGTTGGGTCTCATCTTCCATCACATAAAATCATCTCCAGTGGATTCTAAAATATGTGCTGGATTATGCATGACCCCATATAAGGTAGTTATGAATTATATCCAGTCTTGAATCATTCCTTCTGTGTTTCATGTTATGCCTTCCCAAGTTTCTTACGGGTACAGGTAAAGATTTTTTAAGTTGTGGGCTTTCTCTATAACTATGCATGTATACATTTATCTCTGAGATATTCTTCCATCCAACCTTTTATTCAAGGTTTGTTTAAGTTTCTTTTTTTAACATTTATTTATTTATTTGAAAGGCAGAGTTATAGAGAGGCAGAGGCAGAGAGACAGAGACACAGAGGTCTTTCATCCACTGGTTCACCCCCAGATGGCTATGATAGCCAGAGCTGGGCCGATCCAAAGCCAGGAGCCACGAGCTTCTTCCAGGTCTCCCATGCTGGTGCAGGGGACCAAGGACTTGGACTACTACTGTTTTTCCAGGCCATAGCAGAGAGCTGGATTAGAAGTAGAGCAGCCAAGTCTCAAACTGGCACCCATATGGGATGCCAGCACTGCAGGAGGTAGCCTTGCCCACTACACCATAGTGCTGGCCCCTGCGTAAATTTCTATAGGTAGGTTTGCCTACCCAGTCCTACATGTTGCCTTTAAGAATATGATGAAAGATCTCATGTGACCTAATATGTGTCATAGATTCCACTGAAGATGACTTTAAGGGGTGGCAGATGGAAGATGCAACAAGCAGATACTTCTCCAGACATTCTACCAGAAGGCAGAAAGTAGAGCAACCTTGCTCTTCTACCTCATGGCTCCACTAAAATTCCTATTTATCATTACTTCCTACCTTTTCACTTTATGAGCAAAATCTATTTTAGACCCTGGTTTATTGTTAAAACTTTAGAATTATACTGTTGCAGACTCACTTGTTATATATTCCAACACAAAGATGCCTAAAGATAGTCTTCCTTGATTGTAGTCAAGTGTTTAAAAATCACAGAAATTTTAATTTTCTGTACAAGACTGTATACTTCATGGATCCAGGTGTGGTATACAGAGGGATGATCATGAAAAAACAAAGGCTCAGGAATTATAGACCTTAATGAGGTTGATGGCATGGATTCCCACAGGTTCTGAACTCAGCTGTTTAATCCAAGTTTACCTAAATATCCAAGGAGCATCAGTCCTCAGGTGACATCTCAGAAACAATGCAAATCTAATTAGTAATATGAGCAAATTAGTAGTTAGCAAATACATATTAGTAATGCACTAATTAGTAATTAGTAAACACTTATTAGTCAAGTGTAGTAAATTAGGAACTCATAGTACAGGCTTATTAGTGATGTGCCATCCATGCTGCTCGTGGAAGGCTCCTCTGGGGCTTGTCCCCCTCCCTCTTTCCCAGAAAATTGAGAATATCAGGAAGTGGAGCAAACATTCTATAAAGTTACATTAAAAGTTAAATTAACCTAAAATGCTAGTTTAAAAGAACTTTTCTTTGTCCTATAACACTTAAACATAGTCATAAAAATAATTCTAAGTTCTTGAGGAAACAACATAGTAGAAATCAGCTAAGACATCTACTACTGGAACTTCATTTACCCCTCTGGCTCCTCCTCAGTTTAACCACAAACTTCATGCCTGTCTTAGTCACATTTCAATGGCCAAGCTGCCACCTTTTCAAGTCCTCATTTGGGGGAAACTTCAGGATCAAAAAGTAGATACTCTCTTGGTCTCCTCCCACCTGGCACACTCATATTGCCAAGGCGAGGGAATGTCTACTAATTGAAACATTTCATTTCCTTAAACAATCCTTGTCAGTCTTCCTTGCTTGACCAGAGTCACTTTTCTTAACCATGGATCTTAAGGAAATCTTCAGTCCTCTGAGACTTTACAGTCTATATTGCTTCTCTGTACTACAGCTCTGCTTAAAAAAGAGGCACTTCCTGACGGAACTGCTGAATAAGGCAATATACAAAGAAGAGGAAGAGGAGGAGGAAGAGGAGGAGGAGGAAGAAGAGGAGGAGGTGTTAGACCCCCAATTGTAGGGATGCCAACTTGTTTGGGTGGACGCCCAAAGACCCAGACTCCAGACAAGTTGATGCAAAAGCATGAGGATTTTATTGAGCGTTTGCGCAAACGGGCCCTCTAACTCCGCAGGTGGTGAAGAGCCCCCAACAGCAGTTTCACACTGGTTTCATAGGCAAAAACCACAAAATTAGCATAAAATTAGCATACCACAAAATGCGGGCATAAAACGCAGGCATAAAACGCTGGCATAAAATGCAGAGGTGCTACTGGATTGGTCGGTTGGCAGGACGTCATGAGTGCACGCACTTAGGGACTCTCCGAATGGGGAGGGGTCATTTTTCCCTCCCGGAATTACCCAACCCAGAGAATGTTCTGCCTGCTAATCTCTGAGGAACATCTTGCTTTTTCTGACTTTAAGAAACCTCTGGTATTTGCTCTCGCCTAAGACCAGGCCTAATTTCTTGTCCCCCTGCAAGGGTCCTTCAGAGGAAGAGGAGGAGGAGGAAGAAGAGGAAGAGGAAGAAGAAGAGGAAGACAAAGACAAAGAAGAAGGAAGAAGAGAGAAGAAGCGATCTCAGAATCAGACCAGCCTTTCTCAAATTTTGACTTGTGACTTAATACTGGAAAGGCCTGAAGAAAGTTTGACACAACCTGAGTTTACAGACCAGGGATAATTTATATAAGATGATGGAATGCTACCTGGACAAAATGGATACTCAATCAATGGTAATCTGTTGTTATTCTCAGAGTAACTTTCTAATGTAAGGACCAGTGTATCCTGTTATAAAACAAATCATGTTTGCTTCTGTGGAAACAAGGGATCAATTAACACAGTGGGCATCTATCTAGCTTTGTACAGTAAGCACTCAATAAAATCCACTGACTGGATGATAACACTGTTTCCTGTTTATAAAAGGGTATCTTTCTTTTTCCTAAGCAGCTCATGAAAGTCATTGTTTTCAAGTGTTTACTGTGCTCTGAGATTCCCAGCAGTAAAATGCGATGTACACCAGGCAACGCTTTCTGAGTGTAGCTTACCAAATCAAAATCTATTAACTAGAATGTCAAGGTTTTGATTATACCATGATAAATGCTGCTCATTATATGACCTTGATTACTGCAAGATCTGGAAGTATCTTATGAATCATCAAAGACTAAATTGATTCAATATGATTTTTCTACTGAGCATATTTGTGGTATTCCAAACTTTTGAAATTAGTAACCTAGGGGAGTTCCTTGAGGGAAGGGCCAGGGTATTGTTTGTTACAGTCTCATTAGCTATTTACACAATGCCTAGGGAAGTAGGACCTTAATACTTGTTGAACTAAAAACAAACAAATTTTAAAAAGGGGTGGAAATTTTTAAAGTATGTAGCATATCTGGCAATTCAATCTTCTAACTAGCCATTTAATTAATAATAATATCACATTGCTGATCCACAATAGAAAAATCCATTAAAGGGTAACGGGTCTTAATGTTACCATTTTATACAGCAGAAAGGTTTTATGAAATGGAATTTCTCTAGCTATACTGCCTGGTAGTGACCTTACTGTTCTCTCATCTGTACAAACTTCGATTTCTAAAGGCAGATTAAAGCCCAAGAGATGGGCTTCCTAAATACACAGGCATCTCCCTAATTTGGCAATGTTCCTTTTACCTAGTCAACATTTTAAAAACCATATGTTGATTCCATTACTGAATCTTCAAGCAGAGTTATACTTAAGAGCACAGCTAATGACCTAATAGTGCAAGCCATCATTTTATAACTGCTTATAAGACAACAAGTTAATTTGGCCTCATCACCTTGTCTCCAAAGCAACTTAAATGTTTAAAAATAGAGCAAATGTTTTCATTATAATTTTATAAAAATAATGCTACTAGTATAAGAAGTATAGTTCTGATAAACATTATGAAACTGAAAAAGGGAACTAAATATTAGGTGATGCAAAAACATTAGCACCCAATTAGATAATCATGTAACTTCAGTTGATTAAGGATCAGAGTATGATATGTAGCAACTACATAATCAAAGATTAGATCGAAATGGTCATATATAGTTGTGAATTAAGAACCTTTTATAGGCCAGCGCCACGGCTCACTAAGCTAATCCTCTGCCTGCGGCACCGGCACACCGGGTTCTAGTCTCGGTCAGGGCGCTGGATTCTGTCCTGGTTGCCCCTCTTCCGGGCCAGCCCTCTGCTGTGGCCCGGGAGTGAAGTGGAGGATGGCCCAAGTGCTTGGGCCCTGCACCCCATGGGAGACCAGGAGAAGCACCTGGCTCCTGCCTTCGGATCAGCGCGGTGCGCCGGCCGCGGCGGCCATTGGAGGGAGAACCAACGGCAAAGGAAGACCTTCCTCTTTCTCTCCCTCTCTCATTGTCTAACTCTGATGTCAAAAAAAAAAAAGAATCTTTTATAAACTCTGTTTTATTATATGTGTCTATACATACATGACCTTTCAGAAATATATTTTGTAAAACAGGATGGGACTTCCTGTAATTAACAAGGAGAAGCATATCGTTATTACTTCAAGTTTTCTGTAAACTTACTTGAAAATCCTGGCATATTCCATTTGGAACATACAAGTATAAGGATTTCTTTTTTTTTTTTTTTTTTTGACAGGCAGAGTGGACAGTAAGAGAGACAGAGAGAAAGGTCTTCCTTCGCCGTTGGTTCACCTTCCAATGGCCACCGCGGCTGGTGCACCGCAGCCGGCACACGGTGCTGATCCGATGGCAGGAGCCAGGTGCTTCTCCTGGTCTCCCATGGGGTGCAGGGCCCAAGCACTTGGGCCATCCTCCACTTCACTCCCGGGCCACAGCAGAGAGCTGGCCTGGAAGAGGGGCAACCGGGACAGAATCCGGTGCCCCGACTGAGACTAGAACCCGGTGTGCCAGCGCCACAGGCCGAAGATTAGCCTGTTGAGCCACAGTGCCAGCAAGTATAAAGGATTTCAAAAATTTTTGTACCAAAAAAACTTTTCTTTTAATGCCATTTTCCATGAACTTTTTGAAGTACCACTGTATATACATTCTCTTTCTTACATTCAAGTGGAAACAAAGTGCAGCTTTAAAAAATCTCAGTGAAACTGGTATTTTTGAAAAGGAAAAGTCAGTAGTCCTGCGAGCTCAGTCTTCTAAGGTCAGCCTGGCTGGAGCCAATGGCTAAGTGAAGAGAACAGAAGAAAAGAGGATGCAGCAAAGGGATGAATGTCTACGAGAAATCTCTGGCCTTTGGCCTTTATACCTAGTGCATTCCTGCACTCCCACTGTCCAGCCCACACTGACAATCTCCCATGGCACATGTTGTTTTTCATCAACCCTCCATTCGGGTCAAGTCTCAAGTGTCTGTGGGCACCACACAGAGTTGTGCCAGGCACACTGCATGCACTCGGCTGGTGCCCAGCAGCCCCACCCCTCATACCCTCTGGACCACCAGTTCCTGCCACCCAGACGTAGTCTCTCAGGAACTTCATTTTGTACCCAAACCTATCTTATTCAGTCTCCTTTCAAATCTTTCGTATTTGCTAAGTTAAACTTATGGTGATACCTTCTGTGTGAATTTGTGTTTTGAATACACATCAAACTTATTATAAAGTGATGCTTTTACCAGATTTTTAAAAAACTGAATTAGGACATCTATTACAACATCTGTTTTGTAGTTACTGTAATAAATAATGTTTCATTTCTCAAGACAAGTTATTAAAAATTGATTTTGACATTAGCTCATCTATTTAATGCAATCTATAAAATGTTCAAAAAATTCCAAATAATATGGTGGAACTGATCTGCTGGCTGGATGAGCCTCCACAGAAACGGGTACAGGGACCACTGGAAGGTTCAGCTGTCTAGTCCTGATGTTTGTTTATCCATCCAGCAGAGCTTAGTGCTGCGTTTGTTTCTATGTTATAAATGGCACCACCCTTCTGAACATTTACATTGAATCAATTGGCCAGCCAGCCAGCTAGTTCTGGGGAAAAAAAAAAAAAAAAGAGTGGAGGGGGGTGTGTCTGGGAGTAATTAAAATGATAATTATAAATTATAAAACATTCTTTGTCATTGTACTCTTCTCTGTCAGACTCTAACAAAAGTAACATATCTGAAAATGGCGAGCACATATTAGCAAGTAAGGACATATTAAGCATTAATTCCAGCTACTACAGTTAGAAGAGTCAGGCGTCCCTTTCTATCCCTGCCAGCTGTGTTTACTGCAGAATTCAAACAAGCCCATGCAAGTCTTGTCCACTGATGGGGCCAGGCCTGGGGGCTCCTGGGAAAGAGTTCATTCTCAGGGAAGGAACAGTCAAGCACGAGTCTGCTCCAGAGAAAACACTTCAGCAGTCAGAGGAGATGGGCATAACAAGAGCAGCACAGCATTCGTCACTGATTTGTCCCTCGGTGTGCTCCGTAAGTGCTGCCAATCAAGGCGGAAGCAGCATCAGCAACATTTTAGACAGTGGGAGCCTCTTGCCTGGCACACTTGGCACTATAGCTTCAGCAGTAACAGCAACAAAGAGACGGTGGTAGTGGCAGCACCAGGACCTAATGTTTTGAGCCAATTTGCAGGAGGCAAGCAACCAGGGAAGCGGCCTCATCACCACCAGTGTGGCAGCTTAACTTACTGAAGTATGCATCTCAGTTCTGAGCTGGAAAGGGAAGAAAGGGTAGTTGTACTCCTGACATGATCAGGAGTTTGAGTCCCACTTAGCCACATAGGAAGGCTGAATCTAGAACTCAGGACTCCAAATCTTTCCTGGTACCCCAGAAATGCTTTCCAAATTAAAGAAGCACATAGGCTTGCAATGAGCATCTCTGAAGGTCGTTCTAGATTTCTGAAGGACTGTTAGGGCCCCCAGTAATGACAGAGTGTTTATTGCAGCCTGGCCTTTAAAATACATAACAAGATAAATAAATAACAAGATAAATAACTAAATATTTTTAAAAGCTTAGGGTATTAGCTAATAATGTTCAGAAGTATTGCTGTAAGCAAGCCATTAAAGAACAAAGAAGCTACAACATTATTAATAAATATTTTTGTGATATTAATTATAGAAATTATATTAAATGTTGTTATTTCACCTTTAGCTTACCCCATTACAACTTCCCCTTTGTGTCTATTATATCATACACATATGAGGACATGTATATAAAGATTTATTGACACTTCAGAGACCACTTCAGAGACTACTGGTGTAATTTCCTATCAGGAATGAATGCAAAGGTATTCACAGAAGGCTCCAGAGTTCTCCCTTGCAATGAGTTTCAAATCTTTTCCCAAAACTTAGCTTCAAATATTTGATTAAAAAAGGGTTCTAGAACTAAGAATAAAATCTTGTAACAATCTTGTGTTAGGCTCATATCTTAATCTATGCCAGGCAGGAAAAAAACTCCCTATTTTAGAAATATTCTTCTAATCATTGCTGACTATGCACTAGAAACACTCACTTATAAACATTGCAATTGTTTCAAGTGACAATTATATTGGGAAAGCTTTATATTGAAAGCTTTTTCAAAGTAATTGTCGGATTCCCTCAATCCCCCCAATTCTGCAGGCTCAAGAATGAGAGGTCTGGGGACACAAACAAGGGAGAGTGTAAGCAAGAGGAGAAGGGACCACTGGTTTTTATACCAAAATAATTTCATGTACTGTGAGAGAATACATGTGCACATTTTATTGAACCATTTACAACCTAACTAGCTAAGTTAGCTCTCACTTGGGTATATTTTATAATTTTTTAAAAATAATTTTTATTTATTTTCATCTTTATTGGAAGGCAGAGAGACAGCAAGAGATAGACAGATGGGGGAAGAGATATTCCATCCACTGGTTCCCTACTCAAATACCCACCACAGTCAGGGCTACCCAAGGCCAGCAGCCTGGAACTCCATCCAAATATTCCTGATGGTAGGGACCCAAGTTCATGACCCATCATGTACTGTTTCTACAGTGTGCTTTAGAAGGAAGCTGGATTGGAAGTAAAGCATAAGGGACTCAAACAGGCACACGAACATGGGATGAGGTACACCGTACATCCACCCCTGGAAATATCTTTAAAGGCCAAAACAGGACAGAGTTGTAGCAGAGCAGGTTAAGCTTCTGCCTGCAATACCAGCATCCCATATAGGCACTGGTTCAAGACCTAGCTGCTCCACTTCCAATACAGCTCTGTGCTAATGTGCCTGGGAAAGCAGCGGAAGATGGCCCAAGTGCTTGAGACCCTGCACCCATGCGGGAAACCCGGAAGAAGCTCCTGGCTCCAGGCCAGCTCTAGTCCTGGCCACTGCAGCCATTTGGGGAGTAAACCAATAGATGGAAGATTCTTCCTTTCTCCTTTTCTCCCTTTCTCTCTCTCTCTCTTATCCCCCCTTCTCAATATATAACTCTGTGTTTCAAATAAAAATAAATAAATATAAAAAGACTAAAATAGAGGGCAGTTGAACTCTTAGTATTTCAGCCTTATTCCTTACGATGCTGAATGAACATATTATGACAAATACATCATATAAATGTAAGATGGTAACAACAAGAGAAGCTGGGTAAGGGTTTCAGGTATTATTTCACAATTTTTGTTTTATAAATATAAAACTATTTTGAAATAGAAGTTTTTTAAAAGATGCTGAAATGACAAGTTGTTCAGAACAAGAAAATGCCTTTTTAACATCTGAATTCTTTTTTAGCACTCTGTGTGCTTAAAAATGTTCATAGGGAACGAATGGGGCCATCAAAGAAGGAGGTACCTTTCTCTGAAGGGAGGAGAGAACTTCCACTTTGACTATGACCCTGTCAGAATAAGATCGAAGTCGGCGAACCCTAAAGGCTTCCATAGCCTCGGCAACTCATGACTAGAGCCTAGGGAGATTCCTGACGCCATAAACAAGAGTGTCAAATTGTTAAATCAACATCAGGAGTCACTGTGTACTTACGTCTCATGAGGGATCTGTCCTTAATGTGTTATCCAATGTGAAATAATGCTATTACTAGTACTGAAACAGTATTTTACACTTTGTGTTTCTGTGTGGGTGCAAACTGATGAAATCTTTACATAGTATATACTAAATCAATCTTCTGTATATAAAGATAATTGCAAATGATTAAAAAATCTTGGTGTTAAATTGGAAATTGCATAGATAATTAATCAATTCTTTAAAAAAAATCATGTAGGATCTCTGTCCTTAATGTGCTGTACATTGTGAATTAATACTATAACTAGTACTCCAACAGTATTTTCACTTTGTGTCTCTATGTGAGGGCAAACTGTTGAAATCTTTACGTAATATGTACTAAACTGATCTTCTGTGTATAAAGAGAATTGAAAATGAATCTTGATGTGAATGGAAGGGGAGAGGGACTGGGAAAAGGGAGGGTGGCGGGTGGGAGGGAAATTATGGGGGGGGGCAAGCCATTGTAATCCATAAGCTGTACTTTGGAAATTTATATTCTTTAAATAAAAGCTTTATATATATATATATAAAAAAGTTCATAGCACAATATCAAAATACTGCTTTTCTTTGGCTTAAATGTAGAAATAATTGAACATGTGAATATGTAGAAATTCATATCCGAGTATAAAGTAACAATCTGGATGCTAGTAATTCTGGTACAGTTACTTGCTCCTATGATTATAGCCATCCACACTGGAAACACATATATGGCATTTAGAAAGCAAAAAGTAGGGCTGGCGCTGTGGTGTAGCGGGTAAAGCCACCTCCTGAAGTGCTGGCATCCCATTTGGGCCCTGTTTCTAGTCCCTGCTGCTCCACTTCCAATCCAGCTCTCTGCTATGGCCTAGGAAAGCAGTAGAAAATGGCCCAAGCCCTTGGGCTCCTGCACCCATGTGGGAGGCCCAGAGGAGGCTCCTGGCTCCTGGCTTCAGATCTGCCCTGCTCTGGCTGTTACGGCCAATTGGGGAGTGAACCAGCAAATGGAACACCACTCTCTGCCTCTCCTCCTCTCTCTGTGTAACTCTTTCAAATAAAAAAATAAATCTTTAAAAAAATTTAAAAGGCAAAAGTCACAGCAAGTGTGATGCACACCTTCCATGTTAATGAAATTAAGTTGTAGAAATTACTATGGAACAAATTATTATTTTTACCAAACCGACACAACAACATAGAAGTTGAGAGTTGGAATGCACTTTAGGCCTTATTTTATGGAGGAGAAAGTGACTCCCTTAGGGCTGTCTGACTTGTGTGCAGAAGCCCAGCGGAGGGCCCTTTTTCTCACCACAGCGTATGGCTTGAAAAGAGAGAGACACTTTTTTGGGGTTTGTTTTGCTTTTTGGATGGCATTAAAAAATAAAATTAAGTTAAATGGCTTTTTGCATTAACATTTCCCTTAATATTCACAAATAAGGGACGGTGACCTCAGGGCACAATGAACTAGGGTGGTAATTCTTCTTATATGGGATGGTGATATCTCATTGAAGACTGAAGTCTCGCTGCTGGAAGCCCAGCTCTCTCATGGAAGGGAGCTGCTGGTTGGCCAGACTTTCTTTTCTGTTTGCCCTGGTTTGATACCTTCTCTCTCAGTCAAGATTTCGTGGAGCTGATTCAATTCATGAAGCACTTAAATAGTGCCAGGTGATGGAGACTTACAGGAGAAATGGACACCACGTCTACCTTCAAAGGAGGTGGGTTGGGTAGGAAGCACTCAACCTGCTTCTCTCACATTCTTGTTTACATGGTGCTCAGAGTCTCACATCACAGTGCGATGAATCTTTCTGGGCTATGTGTGTTTGTGACATAGAGGAGCCCCGATCAGGAAATAAGTTTGGCCCCTTTCAAAGCGATAGTCTGTAGTTATTTTTCCCACATTACCTACAGCAATAGCTTAGGGCAAGACAAAGGCAGGAAAACGAGAGCAGTGGCCATGTTCAGTGTTGCATTTGTGGTCCTGTGACTGAGTCCAGGTTCTTTAGCTCACTTGCAAAGAGAAATTTACAAGATGCCAATGTGCAACCCACACAAGGTTTATTAGGGGATGTATGTTTAAAAACAAGAAAGACGCACAGCAGAAATACTTCCCACTTATGGCTCACTGATGGGAGCTGAATATGTTATCAGGTGGGGTGGGGGGGTCTCCGTGGGACAGGGCACTAGCATCTGCACCTGGTCCAGAGTTTTGGCTTGTCTTCCTTGGCACATATATCAGTTTGTACCTGGCTTGGTGTTCTATACAGGTGTTGGGTGTTTTTGTCTGTTTTGTTTTGTGTTTTGCATACGATATCCTCAAAATGGCAGTGTTAGCCACTAATGCCACCCCAATGAGGTCACACATTGGTAGTGTTGGGCTATTCTGGGGATGCATTCAGGTGGGGAAATCCCAAACAGGGCGGTAGTGGGTCTTTTGTTGGTAGGGTCTGGATGCTCTTTGCCCGATTGATTTGGAGCTGGAGCTGGCTATACGTCAGTTTGGCAGGGGCGGGATTTGGTGACTCCGACATCTATCTTGTTTCAGTTCCAAGAACATTGGGCAAACTTTCTACACTGAGAAGGACAGATGCAATGTGATGAAAGAATACAACTAACATCTGTATTTTAGCAGGCCTCTGTTCTGATAAAGATCTTATCTTCCAGGATACATAATGAACCAGAGAGAGAGAGAGAGAGAGAGAGAAAGAGAGAAACAAAAGGATATCTTCCATATGCTGTTTTACTCCTTGCCACAACAGCTGGGACTGCACCAAGCTGAAACCAGGAGCCAGAAGTTTCTTCTGGGTCTCCCATGTGGGTGGAGCAGCCAAGGATTTGGGCCATCCTCAACTGCTTTCTAAAGTACGTCAGCAGGGTGCTGAATGGGAAATGGAGCAGCCAGGACATGACCCAGTGGCCATATGGGATGCAAGCCCCACCCTTTTTATTTGTAAATTTATTAGAAATGTGGTATCCTGGCTGGCGCCGTGGCTCAACAGGCTAATCCTCCACCTTGCGGAGCCAGCACTCCTGCCTTTGGATCAGTGCCATGCGCCGGCCGCGCCAGCCACTGGAGGGTGAACCAACAGCAAAAAGGAAGACCTTTCTCTCTGTCTCTCTCTCTCACTGTCCACTCTACCTGTCAAAACAAAAACAACAAAACAAAACAAACAAACAAAAAAACCCATTACGCTGAGTGAAAAAAGTCTTGTACAAAAGAGTATAGCTCCCAGCCAGCGCCACAGCTCACTAGGCTAATCCTCCACCTTGCGGCCCCGGCACACCGGGTTCTAGTCCTGGTCAGGGCACCGGATTCTGTCCCGGTTGCCTCTCTTCCAGGCCAGCCCTCTGCTGTGGCCCGGAAGTGCAGTGGAGGATGGCCCAAGTGCTTGGGCCCTGCACCCCATGGGAGACCAGGAAAAAGCACCTAGCACCTGGCTCCTGCCATCGGATGAGCGCGGTGCGCCGGCCACAGTGTGCTGGCTGCGGCGGCCATTGGAGGGTGAACCAACGGCAAAGGGAGACCTTTCTCTCTGTCTCTCTCTCTCACTGTCCACTCTGCCTGTCAAAAAAAAAAAAAGAAAAAAAAAAAGAAATGTGGATCCTCAGAGAGCTCATGATTTCTTCTACTCTCCTTCCTGCCTCCCAGAGGTGCCACTGTTCTCTATGCTACACCCAACCCCTTCAGTACCAAAAGACAGATGTCTCACAAAGATCAAACTATTAAAGTATAAAAGGATAGTAAGAGATGAAAATTCCATAAATATCTCTAGGGCAATAAGACCATGAGCCATAGGCGTCATGAGCATATAATAATGTGACTTTGTGTCTTTCATGAGGCTTTCTGAGTGCTTGACACGTCAATGTTTTTATTATCCTTACTTTACAGGTGGAGACACTGACACATAGGAGCTGCCTACAACCCCAAAATCACACACTGAGCTGAGGGCACAGCAGCAAGTGAAGGAATTAGCAGTGTACTATAAAGCTATGTTTATACCAGGTGTGTTTTGAGAATAGAAGAATAAAGCCTTTGAATAAAAGCAAAGCTATTACTATCCAATACCTGTTTCTTCCACTCCAGACAAAGGTCTGAGCAAGGAGTGAGGAGAGAAACAAAGAAAGCAATATTTAACATGCAATGTGGAAGAAAGATACTTTTTTGACATTGGTTCCAAAACATTTTCAGATATAAAAAAGCAAAAATAATTTCATGAACCACAGTAGAAATTTTATGTAGCAGTACATTTTTGGCAAGCAGTTTACAACTAAAGAACACTATTGTTGCCACTCTGTGTTTGTGACTAGACATCAAGGGACCTGAGAAAGCTTACTAACCTCTCACAGCCACCACTTCACCACTATAAAAACTACCAATGTAATAATCTAGAACCATGAGATTGGTACAAAAATTTTCTAAAGTTATAATAGGTTCTATCCTTGTGCTCCTTCTTTGTCTTCAATAAACAATTATACACATTCAGGTTGTAGGGAAATAAACAAAATCCCACTTTTTTTTTGGTTCAGCTAGCAATGAGAAACACTGAAGACTCAGGATAATAGTATATCAATAGTAGTGTTGTTTTTTTTTTCACATTTCATATATATTTCTTTGGTGTAACCACAGCATAGATATGTGGCCAGTTTCCGTATCTCTAACATGACTGGCAATTTCTACTTTCCTCAAAGCAACAGGAAAGCTTGGTTGAATCAGTAAAAGGTCCAGAGCCAATGGGTTCCAGCAGCCTAAGTACCAAATGTGATCTACACGTGTCCAATGACTGTACTAATCCTATGAGTTGGTGGGCCATGCTTTCCAAGTGTAGGACTTTCTTGTACAGGTACTGACAGCTGGTAATGAAATACAGAAACTTTTACCACATCAGTAGCCCCAATCCTTTTTGGCTTGGAGCTGTCCCAAGATCTGTGCCCCCTGCTACTGTGTTTATGATACACAACACAGCATGGGCTGCTAAGCATGCCCATTTTTCAGTCAAGGGGTGCTCAACCATTTCTTCCACATATTTAGTTGTGAGAAGTGATTTTCCAAGTTCTTGGAGGCTGGAAATGACCCAAACATGGCTCACTAAACTAATTTCTCCTCAAAATCTTTAAACGCATGTGCACTTGAGCATAAACACTATCCATATGTTTCTGATTCATTTACACAGAACTCATCAAAAGACTGTGTTATAAGAGCTGTTTGATGTCCAAGAATACTTGAGTTGTTTTTTTTTTTTAATGGAATTTTATACTTTCTTTCACCATTTTCCTTAGGAAGCCAAATGTTGCTAAGAGTAAACAAATTTGGATCCCCAAGGATCTGGGGTTTACTCTTATATTCAAACTCCGAGAACACAGTTGACAGCTCAGCAGGAAAGGGTGTGTCTCCGCTCTGGTCCACAAAGAGCAGGAAAGGCTATGGGTGAGCAGGGAAACCCCTTCCAGAAGACATTCCTGCGTCTGGTGTTCCTTCATTCAATTCCAAAAGGCCATCCCAAAGCCTGAAAGAGGCACATTTACCGTGCCACTCTCGAAAACTAGCTATGTTCTCTCCCTTGCTTGTTTGAGAGGAAGCCTTTAAAATGTTTCTGCTCCAATTGCCCTTCGTTTTCTGGAAGGAAACCAAAGGAGGCTTTTTAGGAAACCAGTATTCACCTGCAAGCATCATGTCCCACATTTATATGCTAAAGAGACAAGACAAGCATCTCTGGCTACAGCTGAAAACTAATTAAGCTTGCTCTTTCACAAACTCTGTGTGCTTCATTCCATTCTTCCCTGATGAAGAACAAAAGAGATGGAGAGTCATTTATTGCCATGAGTCACTTGAGGTACAACAGAAAGAATTCCAAAACCCTGCTGAGACAAAACAAAACTGACATTATGAAAGCCATGTCTAAACACTAATTTAAACTGTCAACTCACTACCAGGGAAGACTCCTGACAGAGAATTAAACCTTTAAAGTCCTCATAAATCACTAAGGAGATTAGCACCAACGGGAATGAGTTAAAAATGCATTTCTGCCTTCAGAGTGTTAGAGAGGTTCAAAGCAGTCTTCTAGGATTTGATGGGAAAATTAGTTGTAATAACTAGGATGTGAAAATTTTTCAAATATAGCTTCTTGAGGATTTCAGGGTGCAAGCTTCACCCACCACAGTTATTTCAAGGACCTGAAATATAATACAGATACTTCCAGGATCCATTATATACTACAATAAAAATGGCTTTTAAAAAATGTTAGAATTCAAAAATAGTATTTACAAATACTCAACATTTTTCAAAGCCCCAAACCACTAAAAATAACCAACGTGAAACCTAAATGTATGATTCTGCAGTGGCTTTAACAACATTCTGTCTGTGTCCTATTTCCCATTCGTGCCTTGCTCCCAGATTCCAGCTGCACACATACAATTCTCAGTAAGACCCATCACCAATGTCCTCACTGAGTGGACTTTCCAGTATCTGTGGCCAGCTCTACCAAGTCTTCAGAGAAAACCTTGTTGGCATTTCCACCCATTTTTATATTAAAATATTGCCTCTCAAGTCTTTTGAGTCAAGAATAAAAGACATGGAATCAACCTAAACGCCCATCAATGGGAGACTGGATAAAGAAATTATGGGATAAATACTCTATAGAATACTACACAGTGACAAAAAAAAAAAATGAAATCCAGTCATTTGCATCAAAATAGAGGAATCTGGAAAACATCAAACTTAGTGAAATAAGCCAGTTCCAAAGGGATAAATATCATGTTCTCCCTAAACTGTGACAACTAACAAAGCACCTAAAAGGAAACCTATTGAAGTGAAATGGACACTATGAGAAACAATGACTTGATCAGCCCTTGTCCTGAATGTCAAGGAACAGCTTATTATTATTACTTTTTTTAATATGCTATTTTCTTTTTCTACTTAATACCATTGGTTGAACTCAACACAGGATTATTCCCAGGTGTTTAAATTCAATTGAGGGGCCAGTGCTGTGGCGCAGCAGGTTAAAGCCACTGCCTGCAGTGCTGGCATCTCATATAGGAGCCAGTTCGAATTCTGACTGCTCCACTTCCGATCCAGCTCTCTACTTTGGCCTGGGAAAGCAGTGGAGGATGGCCCAAGTCTTTGGGCCCCTGTACCTACGTGGGAGACCTGGAAGAATCTCCTGGCTCCTCGCTTTGGATCAGCTCAGCTCTGGCCATTGCAGTCATTTGGGGAGCAAACCATCAGATGGAAGACCCCTCTCTCTCTCTCTGGCTCTTCCTTGCTCTATAACTCTGTTTTTCAAATAAAATAAATCTTTAAAAATAAATTAAAAATAAAAATAAATGAATTGAAAATTGATCCTAGTAAAAAACAAGAGTGGAAAAAAGAGAGGAAGAGAGACATACAGCTCAGCACACTTCCCCACGTACTTACCCCTAAGAGTAAAGCTAAAAACTTTCCATAGGATTCCAAATCCCATTAAGCTGGGTGGTACCAACACCATCTTACTAGTTAAAGTGATCATTTTAAGTGTGTAACTGATCACATAGATAGGAATAGGAATAAGTGTCAAAGGGATCACATAAATAAGATCAAGTGTCTGCTAATAACAATAGATAGAATTAAAAAGGAAAGAATGATCCAACATGGGAAGCAGGCCACACAGCAGACTCATAGAATGACAAACGCCCTAAACAGCACTCTGGCCTCAGAATCAGCCCTTAAGGCATTCAAATCTGGCTAAAAAGCCCATGAGAGCATTTCAGGCGGAGAAAGCCAAGACACTGCAGCAAAAAATGACCTACTTGAAGGAACTCTGTGAGTGAGATCCCAGTGGAAAGAAGGGGCCATCAAAGAAGGAGGTACCTTTTTTTTTTTTTAAGGGAGGAGAGAACTTCCACTTTGCTTATGACCCAGTCTAAATACTGACAGAGTTTGTGGACTCAAAAGGCTTCCATAGCCTTGGTAGCTCATGACAAGAGCCTCAGGTGATCACTGACGTCATAAATAAGAGCATCAGTTGTCAGGGGTCACTATGTACTTGCTCCCCATGTAGGACCTCTGTCCTTGTACTATGACAATTAACATAAAACTTGTCTTCAAATAGTACTTTATACTTTGTGTGTCTGTGTGGGTACAAAGTTAAAATCTTTAAGAACAGAGTTGGTCTTCTGTATATAAAGATAATTAAAAATGAATCTTAATGAAGAATGGGATAGGAGAAGGAGCAGGAAGTGAGACAGGAGTGGGGGTGGGAGGTCGGGTATGAGGGGAAGAACCGCTATAATCCTAAAGGTGTACCTATGAAATTTATATTTATTAAATAAAAGTTTTCAAAAAAAAAAGAATCCCTTGCTCCAGGGTGAACAACCTCAACTTCACCTGCTGCTGCAAAGGGAAGACATTTGGGAGGGTCCTGTTCCCACAAGGCCTTGACTCCTGTGAGGGGAAGCCATCAAACATTATGCAATCCTTTTGAAAGAGAAGGAGCAGAAAAATGTGAACTCTGCAGAGTGAAATCATACTGTAGTAACTCTCTTCCCTACTCCTGAAGTCTCACTAATCCTTTCTCCACAGGTTCTCTCTCAAAGACCCCATAAAATAAGCCTGTTTCCTAAGTCCCTGATGCACTCTGGATGATCTCCTTGACTTGGATCTTATCACATCTCTGCCTGTCCAGAAATGACTTGCTGAAGCACATGCTGATTTGGTCTCTTCCTTCCCCAAATCGGAAACTTCTGCATGTAGTCATTTTATTTCATTCTTTGATTTTTTTTTTTCCTTTTGGCTTAACTCAAAGTGATACAGAAATCCACATGGAGAAAAGTGGACTGTAACTGCTACAGCCTTTGGACTGAATGCACCCTAAGCCAGGATACAGCTGTTATGAGCCCATTTCTTCTCAGGCTCTTTGCTTCTCTCCCTCTGATTTCCCATTAGTGGCAGTTGTGGGAAAAAGTCAGAAATAGGTTTAAGTAGCTAACAGAGAACACTAACACAACATTTAAGGAAGTATCTTGAGGTGAATCAGTTGACTCAACCACATGCTTCCTGCTGTGGGACACTCATTCCCAAGTTCCAAGACATAAAAGTTAGGCCCCACCTTGGACACAGGTCTCAGGATCCCTTTAAGGATATGAACTGCTCCAAAAACATTTTGTCCAGAGTCACATCTATGTCAGCCCTCTGCCCAATGGGAATCTTAGCTTAATGCTTTAGTGGTGCTATCAAGTTTGAGTTACAGTCATGTTACTCTAAACTAGGTTCTGTAATGCCAAAACTATTGCACTTTATTCTTTTTTGAAAGAGAGGCAGGAAGCATGCAATGTAACTAGGAGTCCTTCTTAGGCACCCCTTCCAGATTCCTAAAGAATATTCAGATCAAGCTTTGTGCAGTGGCAGTATCATATCCAATGAGGTTTCTCTGAGATGTGATTATTGCTAATTGAAAGAATATTCAGATCAGAAAGTGGAGAAGTGGTCTCAATAAAATTGTTCTAAAAGGCATCCTGCTCCTTTGAAAGTACATTTGATCACAAATCCATAAGCCCCCACAAGACCACAAACTTATCTCCAAACTAGTCTTGGGTTAATTACAAGACACTCAACTCCAACCCTCACTCAGAGCAAGAAGACCACCACTCTGTTTTATGGCCTCTGAACATGCTCCAAGTGACAAACTAGCCATTACCGTAGAACATCCCCAAGAGAAGGTCCCCTTACCCAAAAAGAAGAAAAGAAACTCAATAGTGAGGTCTAGCTGATCATGGTACCCTCATAAAGGAAACCAAATTATTAAGATCTGCTTCTGAATAATATTGAAATTGCATGAAAACTTTGCCAGCCCTGTTGAAATGGCTTACAGTTATCTCCAGGATCCTAATTCATCAAGAACTCATAGAAGCTTTTGGACTCCTGTGGTTCTCTTTAAATTTTAGTTTATAGAAAAATATACCAGGCATATCTAGCATCAGGAAAAGGAAGGCTTGCCAGTAGTTGAAATGCAGATTAATGACTTGATTTGGTGACACTATTTAAAGCTCTGAGTTAGGGAACACCCTGCATAGCCAGATATCATGCTCTCAGTTTATAGGTCAAGTGACTAGCCACACAGAGAGCCATAAACATCATATTTGGATCTGGCCATGTCTTGCTGACATTCCTCTTTTGTTTGTAAACACTGCCGACTTTGACCCCAATCTCTTACAAATCCATGACCAACACCAAACAGCCAGAGAAGAGCTGCAGAACATAATGTGATTTTGTAATAGAAAACAGGATGGCCTGCTAAATACGCAGATCTGGAGAGAATTCCTGACATAATCCTTCTTACATCTCTTATGAGTAATCATTTCCATCTTCAGAATGCATGCAAACAGTGCTCTGTTGGACACCACCTCTGAGAGCCAGACTGAAATCACTTCTGCTGGGTGAACTACATGGGACAGGGCACTGGGGTGATGAATACGTGAGCGGGGTAAACATGAGTAAAGAAAACACAGAGGCTATTTGGGGAGATGCTTCTGGTGAAAGAAAATGCATAAAATAGCAGCCAATCTCCCCAAAACACAGAAATCAACTCAATTCCTAACTTGCACATCCATGTACACATCAACAAACATCCACCGAGTGCCTCCTATGCAATATGTGGGAAAGGACCACGTATGGATAAGTTGACCATGAGCTGAAAATTATTAGCAATTTCACAGTTTTAATAATTATGCCACAACAAATTCAGCCTTACCTCTTCAGATCAAAGTAGTAGTTTTCATAGTGGAATGGGAATATTTGTTTAAAATATGGCAATCATTTCTAAATAGGTAAAAACATAGAATACTCTAGAGGCTGAAATGGGAGGAGTCCAAGCCAATTAAGTAAACAAAGCAAAAAGAGTTGGAACCAGGCTCCCACATGTCAGTAACTTGTAGAAATGGAGTCTAGAACCACCTCTCCCCAAATTCCATGGTCGGGAGAGCTTATAAATGGTTTTTCCCTAGAGGGTCATCTCTGGAAAGCAGATGTGTGAAGACCCTGGTTTCTTTCATTAAAAACTCTCAGTTACTGAATTTGTAGAGAAACAAAGAAAAGTGGGCACAAAGCCCAAATCCAGAGTTATACCCTTCATGTTCCAGATCTGATGGGCCTCAAGGAGAACCTCACCAGGGGTCATTTATGCAGTCTTAGAGAATACTCTGAGAAAAGCAGCGAAATGTGGCTTGGACAGGGGGCAAGAACCCAATCATGGGCATATTTCGTTCACACAGCTGTTACTATTTGTACCTTAGGGTTGAAAGAGTTTCAAACTGCAAAGATTTCATAATCTGTCACATAAATAACTTTTTCTTGAGCTTGTTGCTGAGTTAGAACAGCAATAAATAAAATCCAAAATAATGGGGGGGGGGGGTTAGGAGGTTTCAAATCTAAGAAAGAATAATGATAGCAAGACAATAAGCACAAATATCTGCATAAACACAGGTTTAACATTTCTTAACCATACATTATCTCATTTTTCCAATGTCATTGATTCTTCCAGCAGATAGGAGAGAAGGACTCATGGATATCAAGACGTGCCTAAAAGCTCAGAGATGTCACATTTAGAGTCATGCTTCCAGTTCTGAAACCTGTATTCCTTTCCTTACCATATATTGTTGAAAATGTATTTAAGGTAAAATGCAATGCAGAAATAGTATCTCTGTCTTTATGTAGTCATAATAATATTTAACCCTCATCTATACAGGGATCTTTAAACATCCAGCAAAAACTGTCTAAGGACAGAAGTGCAACATCTGTACACAAGTGTTTCGCCGCTTTATTGCGCAATGTTCTCTGAAAGAGATTTTAGATTAATATATTTGAGTAACTGCATATCTTACACCATGTTCAGAAAAAAAAATTGCTTTCAAGTGTCCAGGAAATCCAGTTTAATCCAAAACTTGGACCATGGCTGCTCTGACCAAGCTTCATAGCTGCTCCTTTTCCCCCTCTCTCTGGAAAGGCTAGTCTAGAAATCCATATACTTTTATTCTACATGGCAACTACTCCGTCCCAGACCACAGAATGAACTAAGTCAACGTTACTTTTTCATGGAAGTGCAATTTTAAGATCTTTACAATATGAACTCTACCAAACACTGAATCATTAGGATTTGAAGATACTATTTTTCAAGTTCTTTCACTGGTAATTTACTGAATATATTTCTCAGAAAGGCCCACATCAGTTAACAGTTGAAAGTGAGAAATTTGTGGCAGAAGTGTTAGCTGAACAAAATCCTGGAGGTATTTCATCACCAATATATCACTTCAGAAAGCCAAATCCAGAAAATTTAGTTAAAAAGATATATTACGGACAAAAGGCATGCAATTCAGAGTGATGAGGTTATTTAGTTTTCACTAGAGGACATCCTAAAACTAAATGTTGGGTGGGCATTGTGGCACAGCAGGTTAAGTCAACACTTGGAATGCTTGCATTCTATATCAGAGAGCCTGGGATCAAATCCTCTGCTTCAGATCTAGCTTCTTGCTAATGTCCTGGTAGTCAGCAGACGATGGCCCAAATACTTGGGCCCCTGTCACCTATGTGGGATACCCAGATGGAGTTCTTACCTACTGGCTCATGGCTTCAGTCTGGCACAATCATGGCTATTATGGGCATAGTGAATAAGCAGATAGGAGATTCTGTCTCTCCTCTTCTCCCATCCCTCCTCTCCCCTTCCCTCCCCATCACTCCTGTCCTCTATTTCTTTCCTCTCTTCTCTTCTCCTCTCTTCTCTTTTCTTCTTTTCTCCCTAATCCTCTCTCTCCCTTTCAAATAAATAACTTTTTAGAAATTAAATATGATTTTCTGGAAAAGTGAAAGCTAAGTATGAGCTGAACCTGAAATAAGAAAGTTCTTAGGATGAGAAGCTTCTGCAAAGTTCCTACAAATAGTATGTCCTAAGTCTGCTAAAATGAATAATTTAAATTTATTTCAAGTTAACAAATTTATAGTAAGCATGGAATTGTGCTTGGTGTTTTGTGTTAAGTAAGTGGTAAAAAGGATACCAAGATGTCTAAGATCTATGTACTGCTTTCAAGGAACTTATAGGAGAAGTAACAATTTTCTTTTTGTTATTCTCCTATCTTCTAGCTAAGAAATGTAAGAACACAAAATCAGAATCGTTTGATCCTTTTATCTGACGTGAAATGGAGATGAAACTTAATGCTTTAAGTCTGAATCAAAGGTGTGTTAAACTAAGGGTTCTGGATTTTTTGGTAAGTTTGTGATTTCGTAAGTCTATTAGAAAGGTCAAGGCTTATGCTTAATTAGGATAAGTCTATTCTAATTCTGCTTCCAACATTCTATTTCTAAGGATAAGCATAAGGAAAAAGCTAAAAAATTTAAACTTTCTTTTGAAGTAGGCTATATTTGAACTAACCAGTAACTGCACAATTTAAAAACAGAAGGCATGGAAAAGAGACCTACATATTCAACAAGTTATATGATCCAATAATTACTAATGACTTTTCTTAGCCTGTAGTTCAGCTATTCAAGACTGATTTCCATTTTTATAAAATTATGTCATCACAAATACACTATTCAGATTTAGGGTCTAACTTAAAACACTTAGAATTTCACATTACCTAAGAGAAAATTTTGTAACCAAAGCCAATTGTTTGATCTACTTCTTGAGGTGAAATGTGGTATTAAAATTTGAATTAGAGGCCAGTGTTGTGTCATAGTGGGTAAATCTTCCGCCTGTGATGCCAGCATCCTATATGGATGTCGGTTTGAGTGCTGGCTGCTCCACTTCTCATCCAGCTCCCTGCTAACAGCCTGGGAAAAACAACACAAGATGGCCCAAATATTTGGATCCCTAAACCCATGTGGGACACACAGATAAAGCTCCTTGCTCCTGCTCCTGGCTTTGGCCTGGCCCAGTCTTGGCCATTGTAGCCATTTGGGGAGTGAACTCGCAGGTGGAAGACTGAGCTCACTCTCCTCATGCCTCTCTCTCCCTCTCTCTCTCTGCCTCAACTCAGACTTTCAAATTAAAAAAATTAAAAATTTGCAAATTAAAAACAATAGCAATATTTGGTCAGAAACTAAGTTGTAATGACAACTCAGATGATAAAGATTCACAATGTTTTGTTCTTAGAAAACCTATATCCACCTATTGAATTTTATTTATTTATTTGACAGGCAGAAAGAGAGCTTTTATCTGCTGGTTCACTCCCAAATAACTTAATGATTGGGTCTAAGCCAGGCTGAAGCCAGGAGCTGTAAATTCAATCTAGGTCTCCTATGCCACTTGGGATTTAAAATACAATTCAAGAAAAGCTTATCTTATGGTAGATGGTGAGGGGAATTGAGAATTCAAATTAGAAGCTATGATCTTTCCTCTCATAGAGTTTGTCACCTGCCTGAGGAAAAAAGAGATAAATATGTAATGACTAAAGGACATCATTGCAGAAGGGAGATAGGAGAAGGAAAAGATTCAGGGAAGAGAAAAACAGTGGCTTCTGTCTCCACTGTCCTCCAAGAATGTCAGTGATTCTCAAAAGTTGGGGATAAGGGCTAGAAGGTTCCCAGGAAATTAAGAAAAAAAGGATTCAAAATCTATACAGAGATACAAATTTTCCTTCCAGACCCTGGAAAATATTATCATAATAGTAAATACTATCACAATTTCCATTAGAAGCTATTAGATTAATAAGTATTAAACTGGCCGGCGCTGTGACTCACTTGGCTAATCCTCCACCTGTGGCGCTGGTACCCCAGGTTCTAGTCCTGGTTGGGGCTCTGGGTTCTGTCCCCGGTTGTTCCTCTTCCAGACCAGCTCTCTGCTGTGGCCCAGGAGGGCAGTGGAAGATGGCCCAAGTGCTTGGGCCCTGCACCCACATGGGAGACCAGGAGAAGCGCCCGGGTCCTGGCTTCAGATCAGCACAGTGCACCGGCCGTAGCAGCCATCTGGGGCATGAACCAATGGAAGGAAGACCTTCCTCTGTCTCTCCCTCTCTCACTGTCTAACTCTGCCTGTCAAAAAAAAATAATAATAAGTATTAAACTTCCTAGAGCCTTACTAATGTCCCTCATTTGAAGGGGTAGTTACTGTAAAGAATGACAGGTAACAATAGGTAGGGTGACCACACGCTCCTGCTGGCTAAGACAACCTCAATTTGTATCAATTGTGCTAGCTTAATTATAATTAACCTCTCTTTCATTCTCATAAATATTCTAATTTAAATGATTAATAATATGGTGACCTAAGTTATAGGATAGGTTAAGAAATCTCCAACTGGGACTCCCTTTATTCTCACTAATCAGTAGCTTTTCAAAAGCAGCAAAGGGCAAAGAAAGAGCAGACTTTCTGGAACAGAAACTTAGAGGCAGAGCTTTTCATTCAGGGCTCAATCTCTCCCTGGTGCTAGAAGCTTTAGTATCCGAAAGAACGCAAACATGGCTCCACCAGGCCAGCGCCGAGGCTCACTAGGCTAATCCTCCGCCTTGTGGTGCCGGCACACTGGGTTCTAGTCCTGGTCGGGGCACCGGATTCTGTCCCAGTTGCTCCTCTTCCAGTCCAGCTCTCTGCTGTGGCCCAGGAGTGCAGTGGAGGATGGCCCAAGTGCTTGGGCCCTGCACCTGCATGGGAGACCAAGAGAAGCACCTGGCTCCTGGCTTCGGATCAGTGCGGTGCGCCAGCCGCAGCACACCGACCGCAGCGGCCATTGGAGGGTGAACCAATGGTAAAGAAGACCTTTCTCTCTGTCTCTCTCTCTGTCACTGTCCATTCTGCCTGTCAAAATTAAAAAAAAAAAAAAAATGGCTCCACCTATAACTGAAGTAGAAGACACACAAATTTTTTTTTTTTTCAGTTTTCTTTGACATTTTATTTTATTGTTGCAGGCAACTAAATCTGATTGTGAGATAACAAAAAAATCAAAAAAAGGTAAAACAAACAAGAACAATAACTTAAACCAACTAAATGGTGGAAGACACACAAATTTAGGAATTAAGTGGTGGCCCTTGAAATGGCATGTGTCATCGAATGAGAGAAGTCACACACATATTGGCACAATACATGATTTAGGCTTTCTTCTCACTACTTCAAAAATATTAAATTACTGAGCTGGTGATATAAACTTCTATCAGTCAGAAACTCGGCTTAAGATATGAAAGAAGAACCCAAAATATTTTCTAGAAAATATTGATGGAATACAAGGACACTTCACTAATACTCTTTTGGAGGCAAATCCAAATTTTGGATAGCTTCTTATCATAGAATTAATACCCTTAAAACAATAGTAATAATATAAAATATTATAAAGATCTAAGTTTTGGAAATAACTACAAATAACTCAAGTCAACTTTTAAGTGGTACCTGCTTAATATTCCCAAGGAAATTCAGGAATGCTTGATGTCTTTGAAACAAGATACAAAAGTGATACAAATGTGAAGATAATCTATTAAAATGAAATTTATGAAGGTTAGGAGGCATGAAAAAATATTTCTAAATTTGCAATGAAAAATAGAATATTTTAAATAAAGAGAAATAAAATTATAATTAGTTTTAAAGTTGACACAGAAATACTAAAAATGAGAATTAAGTCAGCAAAAGTAAAATCAATGATATAGAAGGCAGGACTAAAAAGTTCTCTGAGTGGGAAGCAAAAGGATAATGAGATAAAATCAACAAGAGTGAAGAAAATGGAGAGGAAAATTGACAAAGGCAATCTAACCACAAGAAGACAAATAGAACAGATGGAAAAATCACAGGTATAAAAGAAGAAAATTTTATTGAATGAGAAAGATCTAATTATACAGAAAAAATATCAAGCCAAAAATCACACAGATTTAATGAAAACAAAATAAAACAAGACTTTAGTGAAAATTATAAGTGTGTAAGGTAAAGGGAACAGTAATCCAAGCTGGCTATATAGTGAAAAGCTGTACTGATCTAAGCCACAGAAAGATACCAGAAAAACAAAGAGAAAATCATGTTCCCAGGGGACTGACCAAAAGAAATTTTCAGTGAAGAATGGAAAGAACAGAACACATACTCCATGGAGCAGTGAGGAAAGAGGACAGACACGTCACTGATAGCCACTTGTGCATCTATACAACTCACTCCAAGTTGGGAAGCGCCATTTTCCCAGGACAAGTGAGGAGGATGCTGTGGCCCTCATCAATGGCACTTTGACTGATGAAGAATTCCATGGGCTCCACTGGGTCTGAGTCCAGTGTGGGGAGCTACCAAGGGTCTGATTGACTACTTTTTTCCAGGAAGAGATGCCATTTTACTTTTCCCCTTCTCCCCCCAAAAGTACCAGATTCAATTTACTGAAGTGGGAACAGCAGACAGCTCCTGCTAGCGATGCGGCAGGTCATAGGACAAACGTAGAGCTCCTGAACCCTGTGACAGTGGGAGTTCTGGGCACAGACAATGGAGCTGAGAGGGCCAGGGGTTGTGGCTGCATCGTGTGCACCTGCACTGGCTGGCTGCAGAAACTCCGGGCTCTCTCTGTGCTCAAGACAGATTTTTGTGGAGGGCTCAGGGACACACTGCATAGTGGGTCAGTTCTTTATGTTTTAGGCAAACTCACAGGCCCTGTGAGCTCACTCTAGGCTGTGAATCAGTAGGTTCTCCCTAACACAGAGAAGGATTGGATCTGTGAATATGCTAGCTTGTTCTAATATCCCCCTCTCACTACTGTAGCCAGAGGAGTTGCACCATGCCCAACTTGAGTGTCAACAGGACTCTTGCTCCACCTACAAACAGTGGCCAGACCTCCCTGGCCCCACTCGTACATACCCATGGAACTCCAGAAGAAGCCTTGGGCACTCCACTGAGCCACAGAGACACATTTCTAAGAATAAAGCCTTCAATAAACATACACACACACACACACACACACACATGACCCATAAAGGAGGTAAACAAGTAATTACCCAGGTACACAAAAATCAACATACAGGGGGCCGGCGCCATGGTGCAGCAGGTTAATCCTCCACCTACAACGCGGGCATCCCACACGGATGGGGACTAGCCAGTTCTAGTCCCGGCTGCTCTTCTTCCAATCTAGCTCTCTGCTATGGCCTGGGAAAGCAGTAGAAGATGGCTCAAGTGCTTGGGCCCCTGCACTCATGTGGGAGACCGGGAGGAGGCACCTGGTGCCTGGCTTCAGATCGGTGCAGCTCTGGCTGTTGAGGCCATTTGGGGAGTGAACCGAAGGAAGGAAGAGCTTTCTCTCTGTCTCTCTCTCTCACTGTCTATAACTCTACCTCTCAAATAAATAAATAAAATATTTTTAAAAGATCAACATAGAAACAAAAGAAACATGAACAAGGAAGGGACTAGAACTGCCCAAAAGAAACACAATAAAACATTAACATTGGTTTTTTTTTTTTTTTTTTTTTGATAGGCAGAGTGGACAGTGAGAGAGAGAGAGACAGAGAGAAAGGTCTTCCGCTGCCGTTGGTTCACCCTCCAATGGCTGCTGCGGCCAGCATACTGCGCTGATCCGATGGCAGGCCCCAGGTGCTTCTCCTGGTCTCCCATGGGTGCAGGGATCAAGCACTTGGGCCATCCTCCACTGCCTTCCCGGGCCACAGCAGAGAGCTGGCCTGGAAGAGGGGCAACCGGGACAGAATCCGGCACTCCAACCAGGACTAGAACCCGGTGTGCCGGCACTACAAGTCAGAGGATTAGCCTGTTGAGCCACGGTGCTGGCCTAACACTGGTTTTGAAGAAGGGGAGATTGATGGACTGCCTGAAAGGAATTCCAAAGAATGATTGTAAAGTTACTCAAAATTACAAAGAAAGATTTAAGTGAAATAAGGAAATGGGTACATGACACAGATGAGAAATTCTACAAAGAGACAGAGATATTAAAAAAAAGTACAGAAATATTGGAAATTAAGTGTTCTGTAAGTAAAAAAAAAATATGTGGAAAGACTTAAAAGACTTGGTGAGACAGAAGAAAGAATACTCACTATACAAGACAAGCCTTTTAAAATACCTCAGACAAAAAAAAAAAAAAAGAAGAAGAAGAAGAAGAATAAAAAAATAGAAAGATTGAAAACAGAGTTGAGGATCAATGGGATACCACCAAACAACCAAATGTGAAAGTCTTAGGAGTTCTTGAAGGTATGCAAATAAAGAATGGCTTAGAAAATCTATTCAGTGAAATAAACTGAAGAAAAATTCCCCAATTTGGAGAAAGATATGAATATCCAAATATAGTAAAAACATACAACCCCAAGTAGGCATGAATAGAAACAGACTCTCACTATGACATGCTACAGTCAAAGTTTCAAAAGAAGAACATAAAGAGGGCCAGCACTGCAGCTCAATAGGCTAATCCTCCGCCTTACAGACCCAGCACACCAGGTTCTAGTCCTGGTCAGGCTGCCGGATTCTGTCCTGGTTGCCCCTCTTCCAGGCCAGCTCTCTGCTGAGGCAAGGGAGTGCAGTGGAGGATGGCCCAAGTGCTTGGGCCCTGCACCCCACGGGAGACCAGGAGAAGCACCTGGCTCCTGGGTTCGTGCGGTGTGCCGGCTGCAGCGCGCCGGCTGCAGCGGCCATTGGAGGGTGAACCAACAGTAAAAGGAAGACCTTTCTCTCTGTCTCTCTCTCTCTCACTGTCCACTCTGCCTGTCAAAAAAATTAAAAAAAAAAAAGAAGAAGAAGAAGAAGAAGAAGATAAAGAGAATATCCTAAAAATTTCAAGAGAGAAACCGATGACCTTTAAAGGATCTACCATCAAATTAACAGCAGATTTCTCAATAGAAACCCTGTAGGACAGGAGAGAATGAAGATATACAGACCAAGACCTAAAAAAAAAATAACTACCTATACAGAATGCTTTTACCCAGCAAAGCTCACTTCACAAATGAAAGTGAAATAAAGACCTTCCACAACAAGTAAAAACTGAAAGAATTTGTCACCACCTGGCCAGCCATACAAATGAAGCTTAAGGATGTACTATACACAGAAACAGGGAGTAACTTTCACTGTAACTCTGCTTTTCAAATAAATAAATAAATCTTTAAAAAATAATTTATTTTACCAAAAAAAAAAAAAACCACCATATGTTTATCTCAGTAGATGCAGAGAAAGCATTTGATAAAACACAACAATCAAAAACTTTAAACATTGGGTACAGAAGGAACATATCTCAGCACAATCAATGTAATACACAATAAACCCATAGCCAGCATCATATTAAATGGGGAAAAGCTGGAAGCATTTCCAGTGAGATATTGAACCAGACAAGGATGCCCACTCTCACCATGATGACTCAGTTTAGTTCCAAGAGAGAAATGGGCAAAGGATTTCAATAGACAGTTCTCAAAAAAAGAAATACAATGGCCAATAAATATATATGAAAAAATGCTCAACAGCACTGGCCATCAGGGAAATGCAAATCAAAATCACAATGAGGAAACTCACCCCTGTCAGAATTACTAAAATCAAAAACACAGAGAATAACAAAATCTGGCAAAACAACACTTGTACACTGTTGATGGGAATGTAAACTAGTGCAGCCACTATAGAAAACAAAGTGGAGATTTCTTCAAAAGCTAGGAATGGACTGGCCATATGATCCAGCAATCCCACTTCGCCTATATAGCCAAAAGACTTGAACACAGTGTATCAAAGATACCAGCACCACCATGTTCATAGCAGCACTGTTCACAGTAGCCAAAATTTGGAATCAACCAAGGTATCCCTCACCAGATGATGGATAGAGAAAATGTAGTGCACATACACAATGGGATATTATCCAGTTATAAAAAAAGAAGGAAATTCTACCATTTGCAGCAAAGTGGATATAACAGGAGGACATCATGTTGAGTGACATAAGCCCGACCCAGAAAGACAAATGCTTTCCCTTATATGTGACTGTTAAAATTTAAAAAACAAACAAACAAAAAAGAAAAGTCTATTTATATCAGTATTGCTGCAAATACAGTTTTGTAAAACTTTGTTTCATACCTTTGCCAAACCAATGGTTAAGCATGCTGTTTTAAGGATCTGTGATTACTTTAAAATTTGCTGTATATGGGTGAAATGGTCATTTTTCCATTCAATTATTGTTTATAGCTATTGTCAATAGGCCCACTGAACTAGTATCTTTTTGCTTTTTACTTGTTAAACTTCTTATTCAGTGAAATATTAAGCCTTTTTACCATAATGTAAATTTAAAATATGTTATCTCAAAAACTAAAAAAGAAGGAAAGGAAAGAAGGAAAGGTAGGAAGGAAGGAAAAGGTAAGGAAAGGGAAGGGAGAGAGAAGGAGGGAAGAAGGATATAACATTATGTTCTTAGAACTGCATAACAGAAAATATACTTGTTTTTCAAGTATCCAATTATCCAAAACATTTTATAGTATAAGAAAAATAAAAACTTAATTCCCAAAAAGAGAAATTATATGCTACATTCTCTGAACACAGTAATATCAAACCAGTAATTATTAACAATGCAAAAATTTAACAATGCCACACCTCTTCTTTTTAACTTAAAATTCTATACCAAGCCAAACTACAAATCACAAAGGAGGAGAGAAAATAAGGATATTTTCCAATATCCAGGGATACCAGGAAGCTCTGATGGAGTTGCACAAGGACATAATCCAGCAAGCTAAGAGTTAATAATAAGAAAGAAGACAGCTTGAAATCCAGGACTAAGAAAGAGAAATCCAGAATGGCTGTTGAAAAACAGGCCTTGAAAACAAGCATTCTAAATTAGACCAGTTGGTTCCAAATAAACAGGAACTTATAAGCCCCAAATATTTTGATTAAGCCTTGTTCAAAATTACCATGAAACTCTATGTAATGAGGCAAAGTGGTATTTAATCTAGAACAATGGAGGCAAAAACCTTGTTGACCCGTGGAGAGAGAGAAAGGATTAGAAGGCCTATTTAGTGAGATACTTGCAGAGAACTTCCCTGGTTTGGATTAGGACAGAGACATCCTAGTACAGGAAGCTCATAGAACCTCCAATAAACATGAGCAAAAGAGATCCTCAACACAACACATTGTAATAAAACTCACCACAGTGAAACATAAAGAAAATATTCTAAAATGTGCAAGACAGAAACGTCAGATTACTCTCAGAGGATCTCCAATTAGACTCACAGCAGACTTCTCATCAGAAACCCTACAGGGTAGGAAGCAATGGTGAGATATAGCCCAGGTACTAAGAGAGAAAAACTGCCAGCCCAGAATATTATATCCTGCAAATCTCTCATTTGTGAATGAAAGTTAAATAAAGACCTTTCATAGCAAACATAATTTGAAAGAATTTGTCACCACTGGTACAGTCCTGCAAAAGATGCTTAAAGATGTGTTATACACAGAAACACAGAAACACGGCAATGAATACAAAAGAAGGTAAAGGAAGAAAACCTCCCAGTAAAAGATCACAGGAAGTTCAAAACATATATTAAGTATCTTTGGGAAAATTGCAGGGCAAAGTCGCTACTTATCAATAGTCACATTGAATGTAAATGGCCTCAACACTCCAGTTAAAAGACACAGACTGGCTAAATGGAATAAGGAACAAAATCCATCTATTTGCTGCTTATAAGAAACACATCTTTCCAACAAAGATGCATGCAGACTGAAAGTGAAAGTGAAAGGTTGGAAAAAGATATTCCATGAAAACAGAAACAAAAAAAAGAGCTGGCATAGCCATTTTTTTTTTTTTTGATAGGCAGAGTGGACAGTGAGAGAGAGAAACAAAGATCTTCATTTGCCGTTGGTTCACCCTCTAGTGGCCGCTGCGGTCGGCGTGCTGCAGTCAGTGCACTGCGCTAATCTGAAGGCAGGAGCCAGGTACTTATCCTGGTCTCCCATAGGGTGAAGGGCCCAAGCACTTGGGCCATCCTCCACTGCACTCCCTGGCCACAGTACAGAACTGGCCTGGAAGAGGGGCAACCGGGACAGAATCCATTGCCCCGACCGGGTTAGAACCCGGTGTGCCGGTGCCACAGGTGGAAGATTAGCCTATTGAGTCACGGTGCCAGCCAAAATAGCCATCTTAATATAAGACAAAATAAACTTTAACACTACAACTGTTAAGAGAGACAAAGAGGGACATTATATAATGATTAAGAGATCAATTTAACAGGAAGATGCAACTATTATAAATGTATATGCACTTAATTACAGGGCATCAGATTATTTAAAAGATATGTTAAGGGATTTAAAGGGAGACTTAGGCTCCAATACAATAATATTGGGGATTTCAATACTCCACTTTCAGATATAGACAGATCAACCAGATAGAAGATCAATAAGGAAACAGCAGATTTAATCGACACTATAGCCCAAATGGATCTAACAGATATCTACAGAACTTTTCATCCTACACTTAAAGAATACACATTATTCTCGGCAGTACATGGAACCTACTCTAGGATTGACCACATACTAGGCCATAAAGCAAGTCTCAGCAAATTCAAAATAATTGAAATCATACTATGCATCTTCTTAGACCACAGCAGAATGAAGCTGGAAATTAGCAACTCAGGAATCCTAGAGCATATGTAAACTCATGGAGACTGAACAACATGCTCCTAAATGAACACTGGATCATAGAAGAAATCAAAAAATTTCTGAGAGTAAATGAGGATAACAACACAACATATCAAAACTTATGGGATACTGCAAAAGCAGTGTTAACAGGAAAGTTTATAGCAATAGGTACCTATATCAAGAAATTGGAAAGGCACAAAATAAATTAACTATCAATGTATCTCAAGGATCTAGAGAAAAACTGCAGCAAATCAGACCCAAAATTACTAGGAGAAGAGAAATAATTAAAATTAGAGAAGAAATCAACAGAACTGAATCCAAAAAAAATTACAAAAGATCAGCAAAACAAAGAGCTGGTTTTTGGAAAAAATAAATAAAATTGACACACCATTGGCCAAACTAAATAAAAAAAAGACCCAAATCAATAAAATCAGAGATGAAAAGGGAATGTAACAACACCATCACAGAAATAAAAAGAGTCATCAGAAATTACTACAAAGAGTAGTATGCCAGTAAACAGGGAAACCTATCAGAATTGGATAGATTCCGGGACAAATACAACCTACCTAAACTGAACCATGAAAACATAGAAAACATAAACAGACACATAATTGAAACAGAAATTGAAACAGTTATAAAGGCCCTCCCAACAAAGAAAACCCCAAGAATGGATTGATTCACTACTGAATTCTACCAGACATTTAAAGAAGAACTAACCCCAATTCTTCTCAAACTATTCAGAACAATCAAAAAAGAGGGAATCCTCACAAATACTTTCTATGAAGCCAGCATCACCTTAATTCCTAAACCTGAAAAAGATGCAGCAGAGCAAGAGAATTACAGACCAATTTCCCTGATGAACACAGACGCAAATATCCTCAATAAAATTCTGGCCAATAGAATGCAACAACACATCAGAAATATCATCCACCCAGACCAAGTGGGATTTATCCCTGGTATGCAGGGATGGTTCAATGTTCGCAAATCAATCAATGTAATATACCACATTAACAAACTGCAGAAGAAAAAACATATGATTATCTCAATAGATACAGAGAAAGCAATTGATAAAATACAACATCCTTACAAAATGAAAACTCTAAAAAATTGGGTATAGAAGGAACATTCCTCAATACAATCAAAGCAATTTATGAAAATCCCTCAGCCAGCATTCTATTGAATGGGGAAAAGTTGGAAACACTTCCACTGAGATCTGGTACCAGACAGGAATGCCCATTCTCATCATTGCTATTCAATATAGTACTGGAAGTTATAGCCAGAGCCATTAGGCAAGAAAAAGAAATTAAAGGGATACAAATTGGGAAGGAAGAAGTCAAACTATCCCTCTTTGCAGATGATATGATTCTTTATTTAGGGGATCCAAAGTACTTTACTAAGAGACTATTGGAACTCACAGAAGAGTTTGGCAAAGTGGCAGGATATAAAATCAATGCACAAAAATCAACAGCCTTTGTATATACAGGCCATTCCTCAGCTGACAAAGAACTGCTAAGATCAATCCCATTCACAATAGCTACAAAAACAATCAAATACCTTGGAATAAACTGAACCAAGGATGTCAAAGATCTCTACGATGAGAATTACAAAACCTTAAAGAAAGAAATAGAAGAGGATACCAAAAACTGGAAAAATCTTCCATGTTCATGATTTTGAAGAATAAATATCATCAAAATA
The DNA here is from genome assembly GCA_949820135.1 of Sylvilagus floridanus. Lineage (NCBI taxonomy): Eukaryota > Metazoa > Chordata > Mammalia > Lagomorpha > Leporidae > Sylvilagus > Sylvilagus floridanus. Next base: position 21,631,155 of record OX463239.1, on the reverse strand, counting down.
TCCATTCTCCCAAAAGCAATTTATAGATTCAATGTGAAACCAATCAAAATACCAAAGACATTCTTCTCATATCTGGAAAAAATGATGCTAAAATTCATATGGAGGTACAGGAGACCTTGAATAGCTAAAGCAATTTTGCACAACAAAAACAAAGCCAAAGGCATCACAATACCAGATTTCAGGACATACTACAGGGTAGTTATAATCAAAACACCATGGTACTGGTACACAAACAGATGGATAGACCAATGGAACAGAATAGAAACACCAGAAATCAATCCAAACATGTACAGTCAACTTCTATTTGATCAAGGATCTAAAACCATTTCCTGGAGCAAGGACAGTCTATTCAACAAATGGTGCTGGAAAAACTACATTTCACGTGCAGAAGCATGAAGCAAGACCCCTACCTTACACCTTACACAAAAATCCAATCAACATGGATTAAAGTCTTAAATCTACGACCCGACACCATCAAATTATTAGAGAATATTGGAGAAAACCTGCAAAATATAGGCAGAGGCAAAGATTTCTTGGAAAAGACCCCAGAGGCATAGGCAGTCAAAGCCAAAATTAACAATTGGGAATATATCAAACTGAGAAGTTTCTGTACTACAAAAGAAACAGTCAGGAAAGTGAAGAGTAAACGAACAGAATGGGCAAAAGTCTTTGCAAATATGCAACAGATAAAGGATTAAAATCAGAATCTACAAAGAGATCAAGAAACTGCATAACAACAAGACAAACAATGCAATTAAGAAATGGGACAAGGACCTTAACAGACATTTTTCAAAAGAGGAAATGCAAATGGCCAACAGACACATGAAAAAAAAGTTTAGGATCACTAGCAATCAAGGAAATGCAAATCAAAATAACAATGAGGTTTCACTTCACCCCAGTTAGAATGGCTCACATACAGAAATCTACCAACAACAGATGCTGGCGAGGATGTGGGGGAAAAGGGACACTAACCCACTGTTGGTGGGAAAGCAAACTGGTAAAGCCACTATGGAAGTCAGTCTGGAGATTCCTCAAAAACCTGAATATAATCCTACCATACAACCCAGCCATCCCACCCCTTGGAATTTACCCAAAGGAAATTAAATTGGCAAATAAAAGAGCTGTCTGCACCTCAATGTTTATTGTAGCTCAATTCACAATAGCTAAGACATGGAGTCAACCTAAATGCCAATCAACAGAAGACTTGAGAAAGAAATTATGAGACATGTACTCTATAGAATAGTATATAGCAGTAAAAAAAATAAATAAATAACATGGTCATTTGCAACAAAAGGGAGGAATCTGGAAAACATCATGCTGAGTGAAATAAGCCAGTCCCAGAGGGACAAATACCATGTTCTCCCTGATCGGTTACAACTAACTGAGCACCAAAAAGGAAACCTAGTGAAGTGAAATGAACACTATGAGAAACAGTGACTGGATCAGCCCTTGTCCTAACTGTCCTGGAACAACTTACTACTTTATTCCTTTTAGTATTTTTTTGTTCTACTTAATACCATTGGTTGAACTCTGTAATTAACACACAATTATTCTTAGGTGTTTAAATTTAACTCAAAAGTGATCCCTGTTAAATATAAGGGTGGGAATAAGAGAGGGAGGAGATGTACAGTTCGGCACATGCTCACTTGCGCTTACCCCTAAATGGTAGAGTGAGAAACCTTCCAGGATATTCCAATTTAATCCCATCAAGTTGGCATGTACCAATGCCATCTCACTAGTCAAAGTAATCAGTTTCAGTTCATAATTGATCACAATGATAGGATTAAGTGGCAAAGGGATCATATAAACAAGACTAGTGTCTGCTAAGAATAACTGAGAGAATCCAAAAGGGAGAGAATGATCTTACATGGGAAGCAGGATACACAACAGACTCATAGAATGGCAGATGTCCTAAATAGCACTCTGGCCTCAGAATTAGCCCTTAAGTCATTTGGAACTGGCTGAAAAGCCCATGAGAGTATTTCAGGTTGGAAAGCCAAGACACTGTGGGGAAAAAAAAAAAACCCTATATGAAAGATCTCTGAGATCCCAGTGGATCTCATCAAAAGGAGATCATCAAAGAAGGAGGTACCTTTCTCTGAAGGGAGGAGAGAACTTCCACTTTGACTATGATCTTGTCTAAATAAGATCAGATTTGGCAAAATCAAAAGGCTTCCATAGCCTTGGCAGCTCATGACAAGAGCCTAGGGTGATTACTGACACCATAAACAAGAGTGTCAATTTGTTAAGTCAACAACAGGAGTCACTGTGCACTTAATCCTCATGTAAGATCTCTGTCCTTAATGTGTTGTACATTGTGAAGTAATGCTATAACTAGTACTGAAACCGTATTTTACACTTTGTGTTTCTTTGTGGGTGCAAACTGTTGAAAGCTTTACTTAATATATGCTAAATTGATCTTCAGTATATAAAGATAATTGAAAAATGAATCTTGATGTGAATTGAAGGGGAGAGGGAGCAGGAGAGGGGAGGGTTTCAGGTGGGAGGGAAGTTATGGGGGAAGGGGAAGCCATTGTAATCCATAAGCTGTACTTTGGAAATTTATATTCATTAAATAAAAGTTAAAAAAAAGGAGTGTCAATTGTTAAATCAACAACAGAAGTCACTGTGCACTTACCCCCCCAGTGCAGGATCTCTGTCCTTAATGTGTTGTACTATGTGAATTAGCAGTATAACTAGTACTCAAACAGTACTTTAGGCTGGTGCCACAGCTCACTAGGCTAATTCTCTGCCTGTTGTGCCAGCACTCCAAGTTCTAGTCCCAGTTGGGGCACCGGATTCTGTCCCGGTGCCCCTCTTCCAGTCCAGCTCTCTGCTGTGGCCCGGGAGTGCAGTGGAGTATGGCCCAAGTGCTTGGGCCATGCACCCGCATGGGAGATCAGGAGGAAGCACCTGGCTACTGGCTTCAGATCAGCACAGCACGCCAGTCATAACACACCAACCATGGCAGGCGGCTACTTGGGGGGTGAACCAACGGAAAAAGGAAGACCTTTCTCTCTGCCTCTCTCTCTCTCTAACTCTGCCTGTCAAAAAAAAAAAAAAAAGAAAGAAAAGAATAACTAAAGACCTGTATAATATTAGTGCACAGCGAAGAATCCATGTATTTCTTCTCCTAAAAGAAAAAAATTAGCAAGTAGGAATTAGAGGAAAAATAAAATGCATGTGAAAATTATGGTCTAATTATGAAGCAAACTAAAATTTAGACCGTGAACATTCAATGTAATGCAAGAAAAGTGCACTGAGTATTTGCAATTTTGAGAAAAGCACATAAGTTTGATCTGAACAGCATTTACAGGGTCATAATATTATTCGTATACAATATAAAGTTTAGGTTCAAATTATAACACAAACCTATAAAGTAGTAATTCAGAAATTAAGTAGAGTTACAGAATCAAATTATGACTATGTAAAATTAAAGATATAATTAGTAGAACATGGGAAATGCAAAGAAGAATGAAGGCCATTACTTTGCCTACTCCAAGAAAGTAGCCACGAAGCAGAGGCAAGCAAAATGCTTAAAGGGCTGTTACTAACTGATGGACTAATGAACAGAGCTATCAAAAGTTAGGATGAAGTCACAGCATAATGACCACCCTGACCCTCACTCACAAAAAGGCAAAAGCCCATCCTCAAGCTTAGAGCTCTCAGTCATCCCTTCCAATGTCATGAATGGGAAAACCAAGGCATGATTAGGAAACCAAAGATCACCAGAAATTTGAAGCAAATATGAAATATCAAAGACAAAGGGCACAAGGAAGAAATATGAGTGCATATGACTTCTGGAGAAAAGGAAAAATCTAGATAAACTAGTGAACTCTAACATTAATTAACACCCTTAGAGTGAAGAAAGTATTTTATCTTTTGTCCAGCGCCATGGCTCGCTAGGCTAATCCTCACTTGCGGCACCGGCATCCCATATGGGCAACCAGGTTCTAGTCCCGGTTGCTCCTTTTCCAGTCCAGCTCTCTGCTCTGGCCCAGGAGAGCAGTGGAGGATGGTCCAAGTGCCTGGGCCCCTGCAACCGCATGGGAGACCAGGAAGAAGCATTTGGCTCCTGGCTTCCATCTGTTGCGGCCATTTGAGGAGTGAACCAATGGAGGAAAGACCTTTCTCTCTGTCTCTCTCTCTCACTGTCTGTAACTCTACCTGTCAAATAAATAAAATTAAAAATAATAAAGTATTTCATCTTTAAAGTAAAAAAGAACACAAAAAATAGAGAAAAAATAAAGAGCACTTATTGCAGTTATTGCAACAAGGCAAATGCTGAAATAAAATAGAGTAAATTAATTGAAAATTTAAAAGTCAAGTTGAATAAATCTATAGAAAGCAAAACTAAGAGACAAATGCAGAAACTTTGATGAGGAAAAGATAAAATACATAGAAATTCAATGTAAATATACAGAAAATCAATCCAGAAAAGGAGACTGAGAACTCAAATAAGATGAATTACAAAATAAATAATATAAATTTCTCAGATTTAAGATACTATATCATCAAAGTAGTATGATTTACAAAGTGCTGAGTAAGATGATACAACAAAGACCTAAACTTAGGCATGGCATTTTATAGTTTCAAAATACTAAGATTAGAGACAATACACAGAAAATTTCCAGAGAGTAATAAAAGGACAGTTTACAAAAGTGATACTTTATTACAAGAAATATTCTTTTAAAAATTTTTAGTTATTTATTTGTGAGGCAGAGAGAGTGAGCAAGCTTGAATCCATTGGTTCGCACCCTAAACGCCTGCAACAGCTGGGGATGGACCAGGCTGAGACCCAGAAACTCAGTCCAGGTCTCCCACGGGTGTGCCAGGAACACAGCCATCACCTGCTGCGTCCTCGGGTGTGCATGAGCCAGCAGCTGGAATCAGGAACACAGCCAGGACTCTGAGAGATACAAGATGCAGACATCCCAAGCAGTGTCTGCATTGCTAGGCCAAACACTCACCCAGAATATTGTCTTTTGAGAGGTGTGAGATCATACACTGGAAAATGACCAAGAAAGAAATACAATAATTCTGTAATACTGGCTATATGGTAAATAAAACTTACATAGAAGTAAAGCATCTCAAGTTTTGGATTTCCAACTCATAAAAGACAATGATGTTTACAGAACAAAGTGTTTCACTCTTGACAATGTCAGATGTACTAGAGAGAAGTTGAGAGGTGGAATGTGGAAGGAAACACAGTGGGGAGGGTGAGGGCAGGAACACTGTTATCTCAAAAAGTGGGATTCAAGAGATACTGTTAGTAACAGATGGAACACGAACTTCAGATTGAAGCAAACTAAAGAAGTCAAAAATTGTGATATCTATTATCAGAAGAAGGAAGAAGACAAGTTTATGTGTAAAAGCTTAATCTATATCCATAGCAGGGAGTCAATAGATTATGTGCAATATAGTAAAACAAAAAAATAGCAATGTAAGGAAAGAAATGGAAGTAACCATTAAAGAAATTCAAATACTTAAAACAGGTATCCCTGCTTGTTTTATAGAAGACATTTAGGATAGAACAGGAAAGGAAGCAGGCATTTGTGGATTGTTAAGGCTTTTTTAAAAAATCAACAGATAATATTCTATCTTGGTACATTAAGACATGGCAATATATTATTCACACTTAGGGAAACACAAGAGCAGACTGAGTACTTACTTTGCCAGGTGTAACACAGACAGAAGAATCACCGAGAATAAGTATACAGAACAATTCCTGGGCTCAACAGAGATGAGAATACTTTTAACTCCTGTTCTATCAGCTAAAAAGAGGAAAGAAATTTAAGACAGGGGCATCAGGTCAAATTCTCAAAAGGTATAATTGGGATCAACTACCCCTACACTAAAGATGATTCTGAATCTATTCCAACAAAGCATCAAAAGACTCACAATGAGGGCAGGCGCTGTGACATAGTAGGTAAAGCCATCACGTGCAGTGCCAGTATCCCATATGGGCGCCGGTTCGAGTCCTGGCTGCTCCACTTCCAATCCAGCTCTCTGCTATCGCTTGGGAAAGCAGTAGAAGATGACCCAAGTCTTTGGTCCCCTGCATACACATGGGAAACCCGGAAAAATCTCCTGTTTCCTGGCTTTAAGATCTGCGCTGCTCCGGCCATTGCAGCCAATTAGGGAGTGAGCCAGCAGATGGAAGAAGTCTCTCCCTATCTCTCTCTCTCTCCCCTTCTCTTTCTTTCTCTGTGTGTAATGCTGACTTTCAAATAAATAAATCTTAAAAAAAGAAAAAAACTCACAATGATCCAATTCAAGCAACTCTATGTACACAAAATCAAATGTTTAAAGAAACACTACAAAATTCTATAAACAATAATGAAAACTTCATTATGTTCAGTATCCAATTTAAAATTATCATGCAAATAATGAGCAAAATACAACAGATAACCATGATCTAATCACTTCTTAAAGGTCCCACCTGGTTCTATCTCTTAATACCTCACAATGGGTATTAAATTTCAACAGGAGTTTGGGTGCAGACATTTAAACTATAGCATCCCACGACCAACAAACACAATGCCTAAGTATTTTTTTTCAAAGCCAAAATGACTGTATTCAAGGAAAATAAGTTCACAGAGGTGGCTAACTGCCTGTGTGCACACAGCGAGCACATGGCAGAGAGCAAGAATGTAGCTACAGGCTGGTTTATATAGCATAAGTCAATATCTAAGTAATTACCAACGAGAAGTTAAAATATGTATCTACAAAAATACTTGCACAATGTTTATTCATAATAGTAAAAAACTGAACACAAGACAGATGTCCATTAAGTGATAAATAAATTGTGAAATATCCATATAACAGAATGCAACTCTCCAATAAAAATAAGTGAACTATTGACACCCACAATGGTATACATGATTATTAAAATCATGCAGAGTGAAAGAAGCCAAACACAAGACTACACCTCTGGCATTCCTTTTATATCAAACAAGAGAATAGACAAACAAGAGTGACGAAAAGCATATAGGTGGTTGTCAGGAGGAAGTTGATTGCAAAGGGACACAAACAGAAATATTTTGGGATGTTCTATACACTAATTTGCCTGGCAGTCGTGTGATAACAGGCATTTCCTGAAACTGACCCAACTGAACACTGAGAATGGGTGAGCTTTACTATATTTAAATTATATCTCAACAAAAATCATTATAAAAAAAGAGAGGTGAATATATGTAGAAACAGACCTGAGGATAGTAAAACATTATTTCTTATCATTTGCACACTTTTATCTTTATTTCCATGGGTATGCATGACGTTGGCTTAAAAAAATTCAAATGGGAAAGAAAACTGAACTTTTACCAGATTTACTTGAATTACATCTTAATGTGGCCAACACAATTTGTGTTTTATTTCAGGGATAAAAATAATGTTATAAAAAATAATCATGCTTGTGTCCCATACACAAGGGCAAAAACAACTCATATGAGAAACTCTTCCTGACTTCCATGAGGGAAGACAGGACTAATGTGGACAGACACAGTTACAGTCAAGTCTTGGTTCTTTAAAAATTTACAACATAATCCTAACAGTCTTCTGGAAAAATAGGTACACAAGAATATTCAAGAAATGCCTGGTTAAATGAATTCTGCCTCAGCAGAATAAGGATGCCATGTATTTTAAAAATGAATCTACTCTCTGTGATTTAATATTGTGCCCCCTGTTTCATGGATTTGTATATGTTTATAGCAATCCTTAGCTAAGTGATCTTGGTTTACAGCAGATTCTTAGCAAGGGATAGTGACATTATACTGAGCAGGATTCTTCCAAATTCGTTCTCATTACAACATGAGACATAGATAAACTTCATTTACTTAATGGGCTTGGATTTTAAATATTTAGTTTGGGAACTAGATGCCTGCAGGTCAACTTATAGATTCTGGAGGATAGAGAGGGCCTTGTTTGAATATACTTAGAATGTGCAAATTTGTTTGTCAATATACTCCAAATGCTCTCAAATAATGGAAGTCTTTAAGAGCTTATGAATCAACTTGAACAGCTTGCTGATGATTATTTAAAAGACTGTGTGGGAAATTGAGTTTACTTCAAATTTATGAACTGATGGAGCTATTCCTTATAATGATTAACAATGAGTCATAGAAGGAACCGAGGGTCATTCTCAGGCATATGTGCCTAATGTCAGGTGTGGAGAGAGTGAGAACAGTTGTAGAAGAGGGAAAGGTTTCATGACATCTGTTAGCTAATTTTCATTTTTTAAAGTGAAGACACAGACCGCAAAATTTTAAGGTGAACTTAGTACCTAAAACATCTCCAAAATGGGTGCTTTGTGAAAAGCCTGGGTCACAATCCCCTAAAGATTATTATTAATATAAGAAAGTAATAACTCAGAGGAAGCTGTAATACTATCACAATATGTTTACTTAATTTGGGGACTCAGTATAGAAGTGCAGAAAGCATACGGTGGATTATACACATTTCTCTGATTATTGATGTTTTTACCTGAAAAACACATCATACACAAGTTTCAAGGCCCATAAGTGAAACACGTAGAAAAGTGTATACAAATTAACTAAAGCACATTTAATAGCAGATGGTTAAACAGAAAGAGGACACAAAACCCATCTTCCAAAAGTGGTTTTTGTCATGTGGTCAATGTTAATCCTGTTTTAAAGAATAATGACATTAACAATATTTACCTAGGGATTATTCAAATATTTGTCCAACAAATACAGATGGAGCATCTTTCATACCCAGGAATTGTTTTAATCGTCCTAAGAATCCCATCTCATTCAACTATCACAAGATTCTGATAAAAGAGATTAAGATTATTTTATTTTATATAAAAAGAAATCAAACTTTATAGTGTAACAATCCATCAAAGCGCACACAGCCCATAAGTGGTGGAGCTGAAATTCAAACCCAGGAATTTGGGTACTAAGAATACAAGCATGACTGCTAAGCTACAAACATACTGTGAGGTAAAATCCAGCCTATTCAGTGAGCAAATGTTTCTAAAGTCTGAATAAATACAGTATTAAACATTTGAAATAGATGACTTTTGTTTTTAAACAAAAAATAAATAGATTTTCTGTTCTAAAAATCCTCCTGATACATATTCTTGATTAATTCTGTCTATGGTATAACCAGAAAATGACCTGATGCTCCTTCCTCCTGCTTTTTACAAAAAAAAAAAAAGATAGTTAAGACATGTCAATCATCCCAACATTGATATTATTTCTGTATCTATGGGTAACATATATACACAAAAGGTGAATTTTAAATCTAAAATAAGACTAACATATATGAAACAATTGCAAATTACACTGGAAATAACTGCCTAAATGATTTTGCCGAAGCAATTAGCAAATACGACCATACAAATTGACTTTCATGTAAAATATTGATTCTCAAAGTGTGGTCCCAGGAAACCCAAGGCTCCTTAAACACTCTTCAGGAGGTTCTCAAGATCAAACCCGTCTTCACAATGGTGTTTCACCCTGATTCTGTCATGAGTGTACAAAGGTATTTTCCACTGCTTTGTGCTTGGAATGTAAACTTCTAACTTTTCTAGTTCCAGCAATGTGGCAAATCCTAACTAGGGTAACACTACAGCTAGGTGGCCTGGAACTAAGGTTGGGCTCAGGGTTCATTAAAACGGTCTCTGCATACAGAATTTTCTGAATCGGATGGCAATTGCCCCTATATTTACCAATGCTTCTCCAATGTTAATGTACCAGGGAGCTTGTTAAAATAGACTCAGCCAGTCTGAGGTGAGGCCTGAAAAGCCCTGTTCTCAGAATAAACCAGCCAGACACTCGCTCCTGTCCAACTGGCCGGGCTTCAGAGGATAAAACTGAGAATGTACCCTCCTCTAACCTTGTCAACTTCCCATGGTTTGGCCTCATACATTGTTCTTCAGAAGCTCTCTACCTGGGTACAAATGCTCTCAAATAAGTCCTTGCAGAAAAACTTTCAAAACATTTGGCATTAAAGCTCTTTCTAGAAGTTCATATAGTGGAAACGCTGGTTGAAGTTAGACGATTCAGTCTTGATTCATCAGAATCGCATAAACAGGTGAAACCCTTGGAGTAGAAGCAAATGTCTGAGAGCCACTCTCAGACCTGTTTCAGCCAGTAACAGAGGTAAATGTTTAAGCCAAAATATTATCTGTAATTGCTAAGAACATGCCTTTCGCGACCCTCTAAAGCGTGCACTGCACCCAATGGAATTCTGCAAGGTGGAGAAGCCTTTGAGAGCTGTTGTCCTAACAGAACGCTTGCCAGGATCCTGACAGCACTAGGAAGTCCCCCTTGAACTGCCTTGAGCACTCACAAAGCAAGGCTTCATCTGAACTCCTAAGCAAATAAAAGTCAAGTGAGGAGAGTGGAACATTAAATTTCAGAATTGGCAAGCAGTGACATTTTGCAATCTTGAAGATATTTAACTAAGAGTTGGAATTCTGCAAAACTGCAATTATGACAATGAAATGCCCCCCAAAGGTGAAGATTTTGCCTTTAAAAAGATCTAAAATGCAGTGATTAAAAACAGGTTATTAGGCACTAAAATTGCTTGTGTGCACATTTGGCAGCTGGGTGGGGGGTTGCAGAAAAGGTGGTAAGGAGGTCACTTTTCTATTCATGTGAGTGGCCTGTAGTTACCAAGCCGTTTCCCTCATCTTTCCACGGATACTGAGCATTTCGATTGAGAGATCTTCCTTTCCTAAACTCCTTCAGGCTTCTGTGAGCGACACTTTTACTATCAGTATGGCTACATTTTACATGCTCTTGTTATCTTTACTCAACTCTGGAATTCTCAGGTTTTCTGTATTTTAAAACAAAAGGATTTATTTATTTGAAAGGCAGAGAAATAAAGAGATACACACACACACACAAACACAAGGGGTGGGGAGGTGGGATACTGAGAAAGATAGAGACAACTTCCATCTGCATAATTCACTCATAAAACGGTCACAATACCCAGGTCTGAGCCAGGCTGAAAGCAGGACCTTGGAACTCCTTCTTGGTCTCCTACATACCTGGGCCACCTGCAGCTGCCTTCCCAGGCCTACACTGCTATGACGAAACAGAGATGAGAGCTGCTGCAAGAGACGCAAACACAGGGACAGTGAGCACTGAGGTGCAGGGTGAAGGTCAGGAAACACTCTGAGGAAGGAGAAACACTGAAACTGCATTTAAAGGAACAGGAAGAATTTGAACACACAGAGGTCAGAGGACACAGTGGTAGGTGCTGCATGGCTGCATTTCTCTGTGTGACATTATACACAAGGGGTGTTCAAAAAGTTCACGTAGATGGTGTTATGGAAAAACTGTAGATGGATTTTGAGGGTTTTGTACCAAAATAAACTCATTTTTGCCTTATATGTGTAAAGCAAATACAGCCAATGCACAAAAATCCCCCTGTGAGTTAGATCATCTTATTCATATAGTAATCCCTGCCTAATAAATGTTTATTTTATTCCAGTAACACCCTTGTCTGGAAATATTTTTAGTTTTGTTTTGTTTTTTTCCTCCTCCCTAGGTAAGTGTGAAACCCAGGACTCTAGAGGACACATTCATGTTTGTGCATTGTTTGGAATAAATTCTTCAAAGAAGCCATGCTGAGGTTCAGAGTGGTTGTATATAAATGATGCACTTGAGAGGGAAACGCCTCTGCAAATCTGGCTGCCTCTGTGCTCTTTTTGGAGAATAACATAACAGAGAAAATCATTCCAACGTAAATTCCACATCCTTGGGGCTGAATGTTACAGTCTCTCCATCCTAGAGGGAAAACACTTGAATTAAAAAGAAGACCGGGACAAGCTTAAAATCTGAAAACAAGGGAGAAAGAAAATGAAGCAAAGTGAAGGAGGAAGTTGCTTGGCAATGAGGCAAGCATAAAAGGAGACGGGAGAGATGGAGAAGAGGAGATAAGGTTGGATGACAAGTTAAAACAAGGCAAACCCTTCTGCCTGTCCCTGCTGTGGAAAGTAACATGGACTCTTCTAGGGAGATTTCTCCCCACGGGCACACCCATTATCAGGACTCCAAGCCGTCTGGCCTCACTGCTGGCATTCCTGTCCTTGTGGGATAGAGGGAAGACAGACAGAATGCATGGGCTGCAGGAGGCGATGCATGCCAGAGGCTCCAGCAAGGATTGGAGGAAACAGGCCACGCAGGCCAGCAGAGTCAGACACCTGTGTAAACTGCAGGAAGCTGAGAGGAGCCCAGCTGAGCTGATGGAGACACCACATGCATGCGGCTGTAGGAGGCAAAGGCACACAGAGACCAAGGCGCACACACATGCACACATACACACTCACTCACTCACTCAGTCAATCAGGGGAATAAATAGAGACAGACTGACCCAGAAAAAGGCAGAGACACACTGAGAAGGAAAAAAAAGTATTAAGACATGGGGAAAAAAAATCTAAAGGGACATAGCAAGTTCTAAATGGCCTTGCTATTACAATTTTCAAAAAATCAATTTGCTATGTCAAACAAGTATAAATGACACCCTTCACTGGATTAAGTCTATGCAATTAAAGGATTTTAATCTTTTCACCATAAACAAATGATAAATGTTTGAGGAGACAGACATGTCTACTCTGATTTGAATGCAACAAGTACATATGTATGTTAAACATCACATGGTACCCCATAAATACATGTACTTTTTATGTGCCTGCTAAAAATTTTTAAAATAGTACTTGGTTAACTCAACTTAATAATTTGTCAAGTATCTAGACAGATGGGAGCTCATATAAATAGCACCAATGAGTGTTTCATAACATACATCCAGCCCCTTCTAGACTACAAATCAAAATTTCAGGAGATGAGGGCCACATCGTGGAAAATATTGATGCCCACCTTGGCTTACAAGCAACTAAGAGGTTGGAAGTGGGTCGCATTCCATTTACAAAAACACAGTATCTGCCTCTAGGGAATCAAACTGTTTACCTGCTCTGTAATTTTAAAGGTAGCATTCACAATACAGACACAAAATATATAGAGGGAACACAGCTCATCAAAATTCTATCTTGAAATTTGAATTCTCAGAAAGAGTTTATAAGGTAAACAGATGAATTCCAAGGACTTCCACAAATGCACTGATTTAGTATCATTAAACCATAGTAATTCTCACTCACTGAAGAGTATTTATTCCCAAGGTATGAGAACATTGAGAACACTGCAAGATAACATGTCCCCAGTTATGCTCCATGGCATGCTAATCCCCCAGAAGGCTCCTTGGGGAAAAAAGTTACAGGAAATCAAAAAGTAATGCATATTTTCCCAGTATCACCACACCTACGTAAACTACACAATAAATACTTAAGACATTTTTAAAAACTCTGTTTATGTGACTACAGAATAAATCTTTAATATACTACCTATGGACAACATGACGATTCACTTTCAAAAAGCATTAGAAAGATAAAGAAAGATAATTGGTCAACATGGCTTCCTTTAAAAAAAAAGGTGTGGCCGGCGCCGTGGCTCAACAGGCTAATCCTCTGCCTGTGGCGCCGGCACACCGGGTTCTAGTCCCGGTTGGGGCAGCGAATTCTGTCCTGGTTGCCCCTCTTCCAGGCCAGCTCTCTGCTGCGGCCCGGGAGTGTAGTGGAGGATGGCCCAAGTGCTTGGGCCCTGCACCCCATGGGAGACCAGGAAAAGCACCTGGCACCTGGCTCCTGCCATCAGATGAGCGCGGTGCGCCGGCCGCAGCGCGCCATCCGCGGCAGCCTTTGGAGGGTGAACCAATGGCAAAGAAAGACCTTTCTCTCTGTCTCTCTATCCACTCTGCCTGTCAAAAAAAAAAAAAAAAAAAAAAGGTGGGGGCAAACCCAGTGATTTGTAAAATTATAATTACAAAATCCAGCAACAACAAAGAACTATGGTAATAGCACATAAAGGGGCTGGCGTTGTGGCGTAATGGGTAAAGCTGCCACCTGCAATGCCTGCATCCCCTATGTGCACCAGTTTGTGTCCCGGCTGCTCCAATTCCAATCCAGCTCCCTTCTAATGTACTGGGAAAGCAGTGGAAGATGACCCAAGTGCTTGGGCTCCTGCTCCCACGTGGGAGACCTGGAGGAAGCTTCTGGCTCCTGGCTTTGGATCAGCCCAGCTCCATCTGTTGCAGCCATCTGGGGAGTGGAGCAGTGGATGGAAGATCTTTCTATCCCCCCTACCCTCTGCAACTCTGCCTTTTGGGTAAAATAAACAAATCTTTAAAAAAACAAAAGACTAATGGCACATGAACTGGGTGTTCAGTACTCTCTACTCCCTAAATTCCTGAACTACCTTAGGTGAAGATCAAACTAAATTATTTTCTCATACACACACACACACACACACACACACACAAAGCACTCTAAGGAATTTACAGCTCATGGACACATTAGGAAAATATTCTGATGACCTACAGAAGTAAATTTTAAGCCAAAGACACCCTGAAATGACAGCCAGTGGCAGCAGTTAACCTGGATGAGCCTCTTCTCTGGTGCTCCAGGGTTTCCTGCTGCCCAGGGGTTGCAGCAAGGCCCAGGATCTCGTCCCCATCCTTACACAGCACATGAAGAGGATGACTGCAGATAGACTGAATTAGCCATTGGTGAGAACACTGGGTTGATTCATAACTGCATAATTCACCAGCTCATACACATCTGTTACCTAAGCAATGTCAGCCTCATGGAAAGGCCTTTGGAGAGCCCCTAAAGGCAGGGTAAATCTGGTTTCAGCAAGGAACACAGGATGTGAGACAAAAGTCTCATGAGGGGAATTGGGAAGATGGAAAGTGAACAAGAAAGGTAAGAATATACAAACTTTTATTTGTAGACCTAATGATCCTAGGAAAAGAAAACTCCCCCAGTCATTCCTAAGGGGCATACATAATTGGTACTGTAAAATGAGCAAATACAATAATTTTTTAAAAGTTGGGCTTTTTGTCATGGAGGGTGGCTTTTATACATGGTTTTGGAGCAAATGGTTGCTAGGAAATATGACAGAATGAGGAAACAGAGTGTAAGTGATATTTGGGGTGTGTACAAGATAGGGTGGGGTGGGCAAGATGATCTAATGTAACTAAATGTAACTAAATACATTTCTTGTCTGAGGTTGATTTTAAGTCTTTATTTTGAAATTTCCAAAGCACACCTCTCTAACTTGCTTTTAGAATCTGAAACCTGACACACATTTCTGTAAAACCCAGTGTGCACAAGTCGGATGGTGCAGATGAGGGAGAACAACACAGCAAAAGAATAACAAAAGTCCCATTGGGTGGGTAATCAGGTTGATATTTTGCTCATGAAGTCTCGATTTTCTTAAGAGAAACAGGTGTGGCTTTATTCTTAAGTAAAAATATCACATAATCTTCCAACAGTGACAGAGCGAAGCACAGTTGCCTGTGGATTCTCACTGCCCTGTTTCTTTCCCGAGCCTCTCCTGAACAGTTCAGTCAAGACCTAAGCCAACAGCTGGGGGAATCGGAGCATAGCAGCTGGCTCCCCTGGGTGGGAAGACAAATCACAGTCCCCACACCCCCCACTTCAGGGATGGCAGCGGGATGCTGTGTTTGAGGCATCCTCCGTGTGAAATGTGCCACAGCCATTGCTCTGCATGAACTCCTCCAGGAGGGCCTCGTCAGGTCTCCCAAGAGCCTGCTATGGAGGGGAAAATGTCTGTGTCGCTTTTGAGATGACTGTGTTACCCAAACTGATGCCTCAGAACCCTGAAGGAAGTGTCCTAAAATGAAATGGAGACAGTTTGCTATCAACATCCCTTAATTTGAGGGCACTTTAAGCAAGAATTCTCAGCCTGCTCCTGCATGGAAAGCCTTAAAAGCAAGGGAATAAATAGCACAGACAGTAATCAATATATGTGGGAACTACAACAAGCCCGGGGAATTAAACACAGTAGCAATAATATCACATAGAATCATTTTTTAATAAGTAACACCAAAGGCCGGCGCCGTGGCTCAACAGGCTAATCCTCCGCCTTGCGGCGCCGGCACACCGGGTTCTAGTCCCGGTTAGGGCACCGGATTCTGTCCCGGTTGCCCCTCTTCCAGGCCAGCCCTCTGCTGTGGCCCAGGAGTGCAGTGGAGGATGGCCCAGGTGCTTGGGCCCTGCACCCCATGGGAGACCAGGAAAAAGCACCTGGCTCCTGGCTCCTGCCATCGGATGAGCGCGGTGCGCCGGCCGCAGCGCGCCGACCGCGGCGGCCATTGGAGGGTGAACCAACGGCAAAAGGAAGACCTTTCTCTCTGTCTCTCTCTCTCACTGTCCACTCTGCCTGTAAAAAAAAAAAAAAAAAAAAAAAAAAAAAAAAAAAGTAACACCAAATTACATTATTACAATAGTATTTATGTTGGGAGAGCTATCATCACAGACAAAGTATTACAAGGTTCTTATATTATTTAGGATGATAATAAAGACATTGACTAAATGTCAGCTGTTCATAAGTTAAAAATGAAGATCAAAAACTTCTAGGGTAATCCAAGGAACTGAAATATAACATCTCCGAATTAGTAAAGGAAAAAGATATTGAGAAAAATAGTGAACTGTCCAAAAGTAGACAAAAGAAGGAAGGAAAAAATTAGAAGATGAAGGGAAAATAAGAGGACAGATATTAGAGACAAGCATTAAAATTTGGGAAAAAGGAAGTAAGAGACTAACAACCAAAATCGATGAAACTTTTCTAAACATCTCTAGCTAAAAATCAGTGAACCAAAGAGCCAATGTTTTGAAAAGATGATAAAACAGACAAACCACTAGAAAGAGTAACAAAGAAAAAAGACACAAATTATGAATCTTAAGAGACGAAATAAGGATTATCACTTTGATCCTAAAAACACCTGCTAATAAGAGGACTTGTTCAACTTATCAGTAAATAGCATCTATGCAAAAGCTCTACAGCTAATATATGTTTAGTGATATATGACTGAATGTTTTTCCCATAAGTCTGGAAACAAGGAATGGATTTATGCTGTCACCATTCCTATTCAACATAATGCTCTAAGTTCTATTCAGTGAAGTAGGGCAATAAAAGGAGATAAATACAAAAATGAAAGAAGTCTGTTCATATGTTCCTAAGACATTTTGGTCTATACAGAAAATTCCACAGGAATTAAAAAATGTGCCCCCAGCCATCAAAGAAGGAGGTACCTTTCTCTGAAGGGAGGAGAGAACCTCCACTTTGACTATGACCCTGTCGGAATAAGATTGAAGTCAGCGAACCCCAAAGGCTTCCATAGCCTTGGCAACTCATGACTAGAGCCTACGGAGATTACTGAGGCCATAAACAAGAGTGTCAAATTGTTAAATCAACTTCAGGAGTCACTGTGTACTTACATCTCATGTGGGATCTGTCCTTAATGTGTTGTCCAATGTGAAGTAATGCTATAACTAGCACTGAAACAGTATTTTACACTTTGTGTTTCTGTGTGGGTGCAAACTGATGAAATCTTTACTTAGTATATACTGAATCAATCTTCTGTATATAGATAATTAAAAATGAAAAAAAAAATCTTGGTGCTAAATTGGAAATTGCCTAGAAAATTAATCAATTTTTTAAAAAAATATATCATGTAGGATCTCTGTCCTTAATGTGCTATACATTGTGAATTAATACTATAACTAGTACTCCAACAGTATTTTTCACTTTGTGTTGCTATGTGAGGGCAAACTGTTGAAATCTTTACTTAATATATAGTAAACTGATCTTCTGTATATAAAGAGAATTGAAAATGAATCTTGATGTGAAGCAAGGGGAGAGGGAGTGGGAAAGGGGAGGGTTGCGGGTGGGGGGGAAGTTATGGGGGGGGAAGCCATTGTAATCTATAAGCTGTATTTTGGAAATTTATATTCTTTAAATAAAAGCGTTATAAAAAAAAAAAATGTGCCCCCCAGGACTCTTTTTTTTTTTTTAAGATTTATTTATTTATTTAAAAGGCAGAGTTACAGAGAGGCAGAGGTAGAGAGAGAGAGAGAGGTCTTCCATCCGAGGGTTCACTCTCCAGATGGCCACAATGGCCAGAGCTGCGCCGATCCTAAGCCAGGAGTCAGGAGCTTCTTCCAGGTCTTCCACATGGGTGCAAGGGCCCAAGGACTTGGGCCATCTTCTACTGCTTTCCCAGGCCATAGCGGAGAGCTAGATCGGAAGTAAAGCAGCCAGGACTCGAGTCAGTGCCCATATGGGATGCATACCTGCTATGCAGCTGCACCAGGACTCGTAAGTGAGTTCAGAAAGAATGCAAGATACAAGATGCTGTGGCTTCGATGTGGTTTGTTTTTCAAAGGTTCGTGTGCTAGAAGCCTGCTCCGAGTGTGGCAATGTTGGGTGGTGCTGTAACCTTTAAGAGACAGGGCCTTGTGGAAGATAATTAGGTCTTCAGAGCACTGCTCTCAGAAAGGATTATGACTGGATTCACAGATGAGTTAACTCTTAAATGAGTGCTTGCTAGAAAGTAAGGCAACCCCACATGCTCAGTCCTTGCCACGTGCAACTGGTTCCCTTTCCATTTCTCTGCCATATTGTGATGTAGCCAATGGAATCCTCGCCAGAAGCCAACAAGATGGAGCTGCCCAATCTTGGAGTGTCCAAAACTGTGAGCTGAAAAAACCTCTTTTCTGTACAAAGTTATCTGGCTTCAAGTATTTCAGTTTGTAACAGAAAACAGAATACACCAGGAAAAACAAAAATTAATTATGTTATTACATAAGCAGTGAAAGCATGGCCATCAAATTTTTTTAAAAAATGCTATTTAGAAACATTCAAAATAAAGAAACCCTTAAGCACAAGTCTAACAACAACAAAAAATGATGTACAATTTACAAGCTGACCATAACAAACCACACATAAGAGAAATAAAAAATGATTTGAATAATTGGAGAAATATTTCATATTCATGGATTGGAAAACTCAGGATAGTAAAAATGTCAATTCTCTTCATACTAATATAAATGTGTGATGCAATCCCTATGAAAAATCCGGCCAAACAGTATTTTTGTAGATATATATAAGAGTACTATAATATTTATATGGATGGCAAAGAAATTAAATAGCAAAAACCACTGTGAAAAACAGAGTTGTAATAGTCATTTCACCTGATGTCACTTTATTCTATAGTCACTGAATCATCACTATATGGTATCAGAAGAAGGACTTACATTGATGAAGTGGAGCAGAACAGAGAATGCAGAACTAGACACAAACAAGCACAGTCAGCTGATTATTCATAAAAGTACAAAAGCAATTCAGTGGGGAAAAGAATATCTTTTCAAAAAATGGTGCTAGAGCAATTGGATACCCATAGATGAACATGAAAATCAACCTAAATCTAGTGTACTGCATGAACACTAGCTCAACATGAATGACAGATTTAAATATAAAGCACAAAACAATAAAAATTTTCAAAAAAAAAAAAAAGACAAAATCTTCTAGACTTAGGCCTAATAGAAGTCCTTAGACTAACACCAAAAGCATTATCTACTAAAGAAAAAACAGGTAAAGTGACCATCACCAAAACTAAAGTCTTGTGTTAAGATTGTTAAGGCCAGTGTTGTGGCCCATGAGGTAAAATCACCACCTGTGACACTGGCATCATATATCAGTGCCAGTTCAAGTCCCAGCTACTCCACCTCGAATCAGCTCTCTGCTAATATACCTAGGAAAACAGAAGATGGCCCCAGTATTTGAGTCCCTGCCACCACATGGGAGACTTAGATGGAATTCCTAGCTCCTGCTTTCAGCATGGACCAGTCCTAGCCATTGTGGACATTTAGGAAGTGAGCCAGGAGATGGAAGATCTCTTTCTCTCTCTGTTTCTCCCTCTCTCTAACTCTGCCTTTTAAATAAATAAAAATATATAAATCTTAAACAGAAAAGACTCTGTTAAGGAAATAAAAACAAGCTAAAGGCTGAGAGAAAATAATTGCAAACTACATATCTGACAAAGGACTAGAATCTAAAACATACAAACAGCTCCCAAATAATAAAAAAAATCAATAGAAAATAAACCAAAGATATTAAGATACATTTCACAGAAAAGGATATATGAATGGCTAGTACACATATGAAAAAATATTCATCATTGGGCATTATGCAAATGCAAATTAAGACCATAATGAGTTATCTATCACCACATACCTATTAGAACAATTAAAACAAAAAATAGTGACAATACAAAATACTGGTGATGATACAGAGAAAAGTGGGTATCTCATACATTTCTAGCAGGAAACAGTTTGGAAATTTCTTTAAAACTTAAACATATAACTTCAACATGACCCAGAAACTGCACTCCTCCTAGGCATTTATCTCAGAGAAATAAAAACCTGTATCTGCACAAAAATCCATACATAGATGTTAGCACCTTATTTTTCTGTTAAGCGAGAGAGAGAAGTGAGAGACAAGTGAATAGACAGAGAGCTTCTATCTACTGGTTAGGCCCCAAATGTACACAATGAGTGAGGCTGGGCCAGGCCAAAACTAGGCTCTGGAAACTCAATCCAGGCCTCCCACGAAGGTAGCAGGGATCCAATCACCCAAGCTACCACCTGTTGCCTCCTGTGGTTTATGTTTGCAGAAACCTGGAATCAAGGGCAAAACTGAAAGTTGAACCCAGGCACACCAACATGGAATGTGGGTGTCCCAACTATTTTTTAACTGCCAGGCCAAATGCCCATCCTGTAAGCAGTATATTTGGTTTTAACAGTGAAAATATTCCTCAATAGGTGAATGGTTAAAGAAACAGTAATACATCCAAGAAATACTCCTCAGCAATATTAAAAAAAAATAACAAAACTACTGGTACAAGCAACAGCATGGAGGAATCTTGAGGTTACACAGTGTATGACTGCATTTACATAACACTCTCAAAATGACCAAAGTATAGAGATGGGGAAAAAAATTAATGGTGGCCAGAGTTCAGGATAGTGGGTGGAGGGAAAAAAAGTGAGTATAATAAAGGGACACTGATCACAGTGAACATTCTCTAACTTGACAACAGTGATGCTTACATGAATCTAATGAATCTACACATATGGTAAATGACACAGAGCTACACATACACTGTAACACCAAATTCCTGATTTGGATATTATACTCTGTTTTCAATGAAACAGAGGGTGGCATGGTCTTCTCTGTGTTGTCTTTTTAGTAACTTCATAGTTATTTCAAAATTAAAAGTTTTTTTAAAAGTTATGAGGATGACAGTCTAAAATAACAACCCTACAAATTGCACATCAGACTTGACCCCATAGCTAATGAAGAGTGTATAAAATATGAAGAAAAGAAGAAAGCGCTGGTGAAAAATCATACATTTTTCCCCACTGATTAAACTTAAAAAAATAACACATTTCAAAGGAGTGGATGAGAAAGCATACAAAATGGCTAGCAACGTGAGGGGACTTTAAAAAGTTTATGGAAAATTTGGAGAAAAGGTAAGTTTATTTTGGTGCAAAAAAAAAAAAAACATTGAAATCCACTCAGTTTTCCCATAATATGCATTTTCTATGAACTTCTTGAACAACCCTCCTATCATTAAATTTGACACTCCCATGTATTTTTGTACATAAGTTTCAAGACATATACAGAGAACCAGAAGTTTTTTTTTTTTTTTCCAAGTTTAATGGACACAGAGATTAATGATAAGTTCAACTCTGCTTCTGATTTTCTTGGCTGCCAAGAGATTTCTGGGTGTCGCACAGCTAACTTAATGAATCTGATTAAAGAAATATTTATAGAATGAAACAATCAGTTGAGAAGAAGATCATGTAATCACTGACAATAAAAGAAACACGGTGAAAGCTATGAGAGATCTAGGAAGGATTCCCAAGCATATGGTGACGTATCCTACCCTCTCATCATGTCCTCAGAAGGATCGTGTAATGTACAGTCTGCAGCCAAACAGAAACTTCTTGTCACACATGAGACTTTAGAAAGGTCTTGCCATGTATTTTGACAACATATCCAAACAGATGAAACAGCAGGTAATACGTAAAAGACCTCTGAAATCAGAAAGCCTCGATTCATTTGCTTTGCATATGACAGGTTTTTTAAAATTTTTTTAAGAATTATTTTATTTCTTTGAAAGACAGAGTTACAGAGAGAGATAGAGCCAGAGAGAGAGAGGTCTTCCATTCGACTGGTTCATTCCCCAAATGACTGCAATGGCCAGAGCTGAGCTGATCTGAAGCCTGGAGCCAGGGGCTTCTTCTGGGTCTCCCATGTGGGTGTAGGGGCCCAAGGACTTGGGCCATCTTCTACTGTTTTCTCAGGCCACAGCAGAGAGCTAGATTGGAGGAGCAGCAGCTGGGACTAGAACCGGCACCCATGTGGGATGCCGGCTCTGCAGGCTGGGGCTTTAACCCACTGTGCCACAGCGCTAGCCCAGCATATGACAGTATATAGAAGCACCGCCTTTTAATCAAGTTTTGCCTGCAGAGTATTTTGTTTGCACAAACCTCTCAAAGCAGGTTTGAAACTCCTTGAGACAAGACATTCCTAAAATTCTGCAGGGAAGATGACGGAATAAGTATGTGTGCGGCAATGACTGAGTTGCTGACGGAAGCTCAGACATTACTTTATCATGTTAAAAGCCATTCATAGTCATCTATGGCCATATCTAGACCCACAGCTTAAATAGAAGTTTCCAAAATGATTTTGTGAAATAGCAATAGCATGCTCTTTCATTGCCTTCTGCTGCATAACAAATCAACTTGCAATGCAGAATGCAAAACAATCATTTCATAATGCTCACAAATTCTGTGGGTCTAAAATTTAGACAGTGTCCAAAAGCAATGGTTTGTCTCTGTTCCACAAAGCCTGGAACCTCAACTGGAAAGACTCAAAGGATGGAGGAACTCAGCAGCTGGGAGCCAGAAGCACTAGAAAGTATCTTCATTCACATGTCTGGCAGCAAATTCTTACTGTCACCTGGGACTTCGCCTGGACTCCTGGCTGCAAGAGCAGACATGACCTTTCTCTGGGTTCCTCTCCACATGAGCTGGTTTGGACTTCCTCACAGCATGGCAACTATGTTCCAAGCACTAGAGTTCCGAGATGTGACATTTGGAATTCATACAGTGTCTCTCCCACTATATCCTACTGATAAAAGTCACAAAGCCCTGCCAGTTCCAAGGAGACAGCATAGATGTTTCCTTTTGGGAGTAAAACGGTGAGCTCTTAGAAAAATGTGTGGATGGAAGAAATTAGTGTGGCCATCTTTAAAAAATACACCATCACATATGTTAAATTCATGTCTTTTATTAACTCTGCATACATAATTACTTATATTCTGGTTTGTGAAGCAGTGAATCCCATAGCATTTGCAAAATAATGTCTGGCAAAGTGGCTGGCCATGAACACTCCATAGCACATTCATCCAAAGGGCACTCACAACAAAGGCTGCCATTCTCATTCACCTAGTAGTACTTCAGGAAAGCCAGCATAACCTTTCTCTTATGCTGCTTCTTCTTTTCTTAGCACAGTCAGGAGCTCATAGCTGAGCCTGTGCAGGAAAGATGGAAACGTCAATCTATCTTCCAGAACCCATGGAATTTAGAAAACTGACAAGTAGAAGATAACTAGAAGAATGATTCTTAAGTGGACACAACCTCAGCAAGTAGAAGGGC
Organism: Sylvilagus floridanus; assembly: GCA_949820135.1. Classification (NCBI taxonomy): domain Eukaryota; kingdom Metazoa; phylum Chordata; class Mammalia; order Lagomorpha; family Leporidae; genus Sylvilagus; species Sylvilagus floridanus. The sequence goes on along the minus strand of OX463239.1, from coordinate 21,607,544 downwards.
TATAAGAAAGCAAACAAAATGTTATTGTTTAACGTAGCAGAAATACTTCAGGAGAAGTCTGGAAGATAGCTGGGTCCATGGGGGAAAGACTTCAATGTATAATTCTGTATTTTGCCCTATAAATAAATTTTTGTAGTTCTGATAATCAGAGTACAAATTAAATACAGAGGGAACATCCTCAACACAATTAAGGCAATATATGACAAACTCACATCCAGCATCATATTGAATGGGGAAAAGTTGAAAGCATTTCCACTAAGATACAGGACCAGACAAGGATGTTCAGTTTCACCATTGCTATTCAGTATAGTCCTGGAAGTTTTAGACAGATCATTAGGCAGGAAAAGAAATCAAAGGGATAAATATTGGATAGAGGGAAGTCAAACTATCCCTGTTTACAGATGACATGATTCTACATACAGGGGAACCAAAAGACTCCACTAAGACTGTTGAAACTCATAAGAGAGTTTTGTAAAGTTGCAAGCTATAAAGCCAACACACAAAACTCAACAGGCAATGCCACTGCTGAGAAAGAATTTGTAAGGTCAGCTCCATTCACAATAGCTCCAAAGAAATTTACTTTGAAATAAATTTAACCAAGGATGTGAAAATTCTCTATGACAAAAATTATAAAACATTAAAGAAAGAAATAGAGGAAGACACAAAAATATGGGAAAAAAACTTCCATGTTCATTGACTAGAAGAATTCATGTCATCAAAACGTCTATACTATAGAAAGCAATTACAGATTCGTGTAAGCCCAATCAGAATATCAACATTCTTCGTAGATCTAGAAAAAATGATGCTAAAATTCATATGGAAACACAAGCTAAAGCAATCTTAAACAACAAAAACAAAGCCAGATGTAACACAATACCAGATTTCAAAACATACTACAAGGCAGTTATAATCAAAACAGACTGGTATTAGCACAAAAATAAACATGTGGATCACAGAAAAGATTAGAAACTTGAGAAATTAATTTATGTATCTACAACTAATTTATCTTTGGCAAAGTAGCTAAAATCAATCCCTGGAGAAAGGACAGTCTCTTCAACAAATGGTGCTGGGAAAACTGGATCTCCACATGCAGAAGTATGAAACAAGATCCCTACCTTACACCTTACAAAAAGTAACTCAAAATGGATCAAGGATCTAAATCTACAACCTGATACCATGAAATTACTAGCCATTGTGGAAGACACTATGGAGAGACCTCAGAAATCTGAAAATAGATCTACGATATAACCCAGCCATCCCACTCCCAGGAATTTACTCAAATGAAGTGAAAGGAGTTTTTGAAAGAGATATCTGCACCTCCATGTTTACTGAAGCTCAATTCACAAAAGCTAAGATATCGAATCAATCCAGATGTCCATCAACTGATGACTAGCTAAAGAGAATGTGGTATATGTACACCATGGAATATTACTCAGCTGTTAAAAAGAATGGACTCCTGTCTGTTGCAACAAAGTGGATGCAACTGAAAATTATTATACTTAGTGAAATAAGCCCGTCCCAAAACACACACATGTTTTTCCTGATCTGTGGTAATTAATAAAGTGCAAAATAATGTAACATATATAAGCGAAGTTGCCATTTTGAGAATTGATTATTATTTACTATCCTTGTCTCTTGTGTTGAGCAACAGTGTTTTTTTTTCTTCTTACCATGTATTGAATTCCACATTTGGGGAGGGTTAATCTTGTGATTATGCAATAAACTGAAAGTATGCCATTGCAAAAATTAGAAGAAAGAATAAGAAAAGCAGGAGGGAGGGTGGGTGACAGCACAGGTGGGAGGGAGGTTAGGGTAGGAAGTGTTACTTTGCTCCTAAATCTGTATAAATAGAAGACATGAAATTTGTTCACTTTTATAAATAAAAAAGATGATTTTAGGAAGATTAATCTGTGAGGATAGAAGCGTGATTTATTTTCCACTCAGACCATTTTTATCTGAAATATTTTTTTGTATTTGACAGGCAGAATTATAGACAGTGACAGAGAGAGAGAGAGAAAGGTCTTGCTTCCATTGGTTCACTCCCCAAATGGCTGCCACGCCAATCTGAAGTCAGGAACCAGGTGCTTCTTCCTGATCTCCCATGCGGGTGCAGGTGCCCAAGCACCTGGGCCATCCTCCACTGCCCTCATGGGCCACAGCAGAGAGCCAGACTGGAAGAGGAGCAACCTGGACTAGAATCCAGCGCCCATATGGGATGCCAGCACTACAGGAGGAGGATTAACCAAGTGAGCCAGGGTGCTGGCCACTATCTGAAATATTTTTGAGAAGACTTACTGGTGAAAAAAAATCTCTCCACTGCAATATAGTAAAAATCTTTGATGAGACAAATAAGTGCAGTGGCTAAATATAAAAATTTGTGGATTAAACAAAAATATACATAATATTTCGGTGAGGTGGTAGGATGAACTGCATAGACTCCTACAATTTCCTCTTCACTGCCACTATGACAGACTACCTTACTGTACTGCATGTGCTGTCCATGTTCTATACCACATCATCCTAGATATTTCCTTTTTCTTTCTTCCTAAACATCAGTGTGTATACCAGAATGCTCTAAATATTTAGAAATGGGCTATACCACAGATAAAATCAACATTTAATAATCAGCTTGGCTGTTCTCAAAAATCCCTTAGTTATTTCCAACAACCCCACACAGATTCCCTAAGAAGGCAGCAGAAAGGCCTCAAAGTGAAAGCACTGGACGAGTAAAGATGTAAAAGGATCAAGGATACACAGCCATTTAGCCTAAGAGACCTGGCTGTGCGTTTGAATGTTTGTCCCCACCCAAACTCATGTTGAAACATAACTGCCATGGTAACAGCATTACAAAGTAGCACATAAAAGGTGATTAGGTCATGTGAGTTCCAGCCTCATGAACAGATTAATATTCTTATTCTGGGAGCAGATTTGGTACGGAGGGAGTGGGTTCACACCCACCTCCTCTCAGGTTCTTCCTTCACCCTTCCACCATGGCATGATGTAGCAAGAAGACACTATCCAGATGTTGGCCCATTGATCTTAGACTTCCCAAACCTGTGAGCCAATAAATGTCAGTTCACTATGAATTGCTCAGTATTCAGTGGTCTGTTACAGCAACACAAAATGGACTCAGACTGACCCTCATGGCTATGAGTCTTTTTTAAGAAAGGTACAAGACGGAAGAAAACAAGAAGGAGTACTGACCTTCTATTTATCTTCAAGCAAGTAAACTATTTATCCTATCCTTATCCTATGACATTCAAAATGTTCAGAGAAAAATGAGAAATTAAAGATATTTTTCTATATTATATATATGTATATATATATATATATATATATATATATACAAATCCATTATTTTCAGTAATAAAATTTCAGTGTAAAACTTAAGGTCATTGACTATCATTGTTTTAGGGATTATGATGCAAATAAAAAAAAACCAGAATAATAGGAACTACCTCACAAACACATACAGAATCTAAAAGTACCTTAAATTTAGATTCCAATACATATTTAGATTTTATGAAGAAAATATCTGTTTAGTTTTCACTAGTTTCCTTTTGCTCTTTCAATCTCTCTAAATAAATACAGACACACAGATGAATGTATACCTGATTGTGTTATATAGTCTAAGTGTACAGATCAGTTACTATTTCAAATAGGCCTCACAACACTCATAGAGCTACAGAAAAAACAAGAATGCTGGTTCCTATTATGATTAGAGAAACTGAAACAGAGAGAGGTTAAATGCCTTCCTTATCACGAGGTCACAGAGAATCTAGGCTATGAACAGAGAGAGACAGAGAAAGAAGAGATCTTTTCTTCACAGCGCACTGCTTTATGTGTTAGCCATCAGGCACATGCTAAGTCAATGGATGCTGGCACTTTACATAGATATATGATGAGACAGTGCTATATGCAATAGAATCTGAAGCATGGAACGTGGAAGCAATTCACGAAAACACATCTCACATTTCTGCCTTTGTCAGAGTCAGAATCTGACATGCTCTGATTAAAATTCAACATCTGCAGGCATTTAAAATTCAAATATACAGGTATTCATGTTTTCCTCCTTCCACAATGTTTTATTGCTGCTTTTTTCATCCTGAATATTAAAAACATTACATTATTTTATTTCATATGTTGAACTCCATGTCTGTATATTACATATTGCCCTTTCACCCCTAAGCTCTGGTTCAAATCCAGCTCTTAGCTGAGGAAATAAAAAACATCTGAAAAATTTAGCAGACTCATCTCAAGGGCTAGCAGACTATAGTTTACATTAACTTGACAAACACAACAAACAGATTTGCCATCAATTAAAATGTTTACATGGAAACACTCAGGAATAAACAGTATACATCAAGGCTCTTAGACCTGAAAACTGTTCCTTTAATTCATCTACAATTCTCAACAAAGATGGAGAAAAATCAGGCCTGTACCTGTCCCACACAAGACAGGTGAACGTAGACCCTAGATTACAGAAATTCTTCCTTGCATTTTGTGGTGGAAGGACTGAGATGATAGAAGGAGTAAGAGAAAATAGTCCTCAAATCATAAGCTGCATCACATTACTTTTTGTTCACACAAAAATTATTTATTGAGGCATGCAATGCATTAAAGCACTTTGCTAGGTACTATGTCATTGGTGTCTTCCAGCTAGTCAGGAAAATAAAGGTAATTTTGGTTTAAAGACAAATCAAAGGAAAAAAGCCTGTTCGTCCTTTTACGAACATGTTTGTTCATATTCTATAATTTAAAAACAAGGAAAGAGGGGCGGGTGGTTAGCCAGTGGTTAAGTCACAATGTAGGACTCCTGCATACCATTTCAGAGTGCCTGGTTCAAGCCATGACTACTCTGCTTCTCATCCAGCTCCAGCTAATGTCTATCCTGGGAGGCAGCAGATGATTGCTCAGGCACTTGTGACCCTGCCACCCACCTTGGAAACACAGACTGAATTCCAGGTGCCTGGTTTCAGCCTGGCCCAGTGCTGATTGGTGTGGGCATTTGGAAAGTGAATACTAAATTGTAATTTTTTAAAAAAATAAAAAGGCAATAGGTCATTTGATGTTGAATTGCAGTTGATGATCAGGTGCCATTAGAGGCAAGGAAATGAAATGAAATGAGCAGGCAGTGACAGGCTGTGGAGGACTGAATAGCATATGACTAATATAAAGGCATTTTGATTTTTAATACTAGTAAATGCTGCATAATCCAAATAGAATCTAGTTTATATATATATATATATATATATATATATATATATATATTTTTTTTTTTTTTTTGACAGGCAGAGTGGACAGTGAGAGAGAAAGGTCTTCCTTTACAGTTGGTTCACCCTCCAATGGCCGCCACGGATGGCGCGCTGCGGCCGGCGCACCGCGCTCATCCGATGGCAGGAGCCAGGTGACAGGTGCTTTTCCTGGTCTCCATGGGGTGCAGGGCCCAAGCACTTGGGCCATCCTCCACTGCACTCCCGGGCCACAGCAGAGGGCTGGCCTGGAAGAGGGGCAACCGGGACAGAATCCGGCGACCCAATCGGGACTAGTACCCAGTGTGCCGGCGCTGCAAGGCGGAAGATTAGCCTGTTGAGCCACGGCACCGGCCTAGTTTATATATTTTATAAAACTATATTTTAAATATTACCAGCCTGTAATCTCTGCCCTCCAGCTTCTCGCTAAGCCCCACAGTTGATGACCAGAAAAGCATCATTCTAATCAGTCCAGTCTCTATCCCTTCCTCCAACTTCCTCCTCCCCTCAGCCTTATCTTCAAGAAGCACTAGCCTTAACAACTGCAACTTCAAGAATAACAGGGGACCCAAATTCCTATGTCAAAAGTCCAGGAAATTTCAAACTCCCTGGGGAATCAGTAAAAATGCATGTTCCCAGGCCTGCTCCCAAATATTCTAATTTTTAAGGTTTGGCACAGGGTTTAGGAACATGCATTTTAAAGGTTGTCAAATGATGTGAGTAGTTGGAGGACCACACGTTGGGGAAAACTGTTCATGCTGGACTGTAGATCTGTTTTCTATGGATTTGTCAAGGTGAAGGGAAAAGGATAAGACACAGTGAACACATTCACTCCCCATCATTGATTCCTTTCCTCTGCCCTAGAGTCAGTAGATTAGGAAGGATTCACTGAGGACTACAATTATTCTTTGTGGGGCATGAGTGTGGCCATGGCGCGGCCAGGCCTGGGGCCGCATGCGCAGCTGCCCCCGGGTGCCCCCACCCGAGCTGCGCGTAATGGAGCCGCGCGGAGCCAGGGCCCATGGAGCCAGCCAGCAGGTGTCCTGGGGATGGCAGCGCAGGGAGGGACCCATCGCATGTGCACGTGGTCCCAGCCACCGCAATGGCGGACAGCAACCCCGCGGGGTGTGTGGTGGTGGCGGCTCCAGCCCCCGGACAGGGCAGCACCAAGGAGGGGCAAAGAAGATGGCGCCCAGAGGAAGTAAGATGGGTGGAACTCAAAAGCTAATTGGCTACGCAACATCAGGGGAGGTAACAAGACTAGTAACAAGTTTATAGACATATGGCTAGTCCTATAGAAATCCCCCCGTAAAGTGATCTTTTAAGTGATTGGTTGGTCCTTAGCCCTGCCCCAATGACTCTGCAGTTTTTTGCTATAAAGTTTCGGTTACCCGAGGAATAAATGAGTCCTTGCTAGACTTGGCTCCCCCCTGTGTCTGATTGTCTCCGGGATCGGGAGGCTGGGGAACGGGCGAGCGGCACACTCACCTTTCCTCGGACCCAGTCCATCCTTGTATGGGTGGACTCAGACTCTGCAATTCTTGACCGGGTATGGCTGAGGAGAAACCGGAGCATTTCAGATGAGGTGGGCCAGTCAGGAAGTGTATTCCAGCCCAAGTCTGTCTGAGCTGGCCAATGGTACCCTCATCAACTCCCTTCTCAGCAGACACAGACACCTCTGGAAGAAAGTTTCTCCACCCAACTCACCTGCCTTAGTATACACTTGCAATCTGGAACCCATTCTGCTTTCAATTCTGCTTGCAAAAGCAATAGGTGGCATCAGGTACCATATTTGGGGAGTAGAGAATCATTGATGTGCTATTACGTTCAAGAAGGCCATGATAAGTGAAATGCTAAATTCAAGTACGCTCTGAGTCAAGCTGTAGGCATAATTCTTCAATGGTTTCAATTCCTATTTTTGACAACAGCTAGAAAGGTCTTTCATAGGTCCTTTCAGCTTCTCAGTAGTACAACGTGTAAACAGTTTATTCTAGGGCTTGCGCTGTGGCATAGAGGGTAAAGCCACCATCTGCAGTGCCGGCACCCCATATGGACATGGGTTCGAGTCCCGGCCGCTCCACTTCTGATCCAGCTCTCTGCTATAGCCTGGGAAAGCAGTGGAAGATAGCACTTGGGTCCCTGCACTCACGTGGGAGACCTGGAAGAAGTTCCTGGCTCCTGCCTTCGGATCAGCACAGCTCCAGCTATTGCAGCCATTTGGGGAGGGAACCAGAGCATGGAAGACCGACCTCTCTCTCCCTGCCTCTCCTTCTCTCTCTGTGTAGCTCTGACTTTCATAAAGGAAATAGTTTATTCTCTACTAGCTTGTATGTGAAGTGGCTGCCAAGCCTCAAACAACTTTTTCTTCCCTTGACAAATACTTAAAGACAGAGCTTTACTCAAACATTCAAACTGGTAGCCTTAACTCCCGTACCTATCTTTGACATTCCACTTAAGGAAAGAGAGAAAAATCACAACCCTCTGCTTCACTTAATTTAATGTTTAACACATTGCTTTAAGAATATCTGGGATACTCTTACCAAATGCTTTAAGACTTGTCTGTACCACAACGGTCCCTGGGGTTTCTTCATAGACATGATAAATTTTGCTTCCTGATGCCCAGCTTCAAAACAAGGAATGTATTGGACAGACGGCATTAATCCCTGGGTGCTGATCTGACTGTCAGGTAGCTGTCTTAGTGTCAGGATAACAGTATGCTTCATTTTAATTCTCCTCACCATAGTATGTCTTTTAATCAACACTGGACGAGGTGGGAAAAAGCTTCTTATCTATTGAGGAATTTAATCACATCAACCCACATTCTACTCATTGAACTCTGCTTGGTCACATGTGATTATGTCTAGACATCACATCAAGTGAGAGACATGGATTTCTGTAGTGGAGAATGAGATGAGAATAAATTGAGTATTTCCCTCTGTTGTCTCCTGCTTATTCTGGTAGGCACTCCAAACTCAGAAAACAGGTATTCTCCTTACGTTTGACATTGTCATCTGAGTCAATCACAATGCAGATGCATTTCAGACTTTCTCCCAAGAATTTTGTTGCTAGAAATACCGTAAATTATGGCCAAATTATGCTCTCTAACAAAGCAGTTTCCATGAGTAAGACAAATGCAATTTTCATTGTTAAAAGCTAACTTACATTTATTTAGTCAACCAACAAGCCAATCAAAAATCATTTATCAAGCCTCTGTTATTTCCATAGCATCATACTCTACATGAATACCAGTAAAACACTATAATTAGACCTATCCTTACTTTCCAGAAGCACAAATCTGGGTAAACAGACAACACTTACTTAAGACAAGAAAACATAACTACAATGTTGGGTGCTAGTTATGCTTGCTCCATAATAAGTATTTCAACATTTCTCCCATGAATGCTAAGTTTTTTTTTTAAGTTCTATTTATTTACCTGAAAGCAGAGAGAGAGAGGAAAAGACAGAGAGATCTACCACCTGCTGGTTCACTCCCCAAAAGGCAAGGGCTAGGCCAGGGCTGGGCCAGGTTAAATCCAGGATCTTCATCCAGATCTCCCAAGTTTGTGGCAGTGTCCCAAGTTCTTGGGCCATTTTCCGCTTCATTCTCAAGCACATTAGTAGAGAGCTGGATCAGAAAGAAGTGGAGCAGCCAAGATACAAGTGGTACACATATGTGATGCCATCATCACAGGCAGTGGCACTACCTATTGTGCCCCTAGTTGGCCCTATTGAAATTTTGAGGTACATAATTACAATGCCATGGCTGAGACAGAACTTTGAAGATCAGATCCATTCACAATAGCAACAAAAAAATTTAAATACCCTGGAATAAATTTAACCAAGAACATGAAAGACCTCTACAATGAAAATAACAAAACATTACAGAAAGAGATAGAAGACACAAAAAAATGGAAAACCTCTCCATGCTCATGGGTAGGAAGAATTAATAGCATCAAAATGTCCATACTACCCCAAACAATTTACAGATTCAATGCAATCCCAATCAAAACACAAAGGACATCCTTCTTGTAACCACCATAAAATTCACATGGGAACAAAGAAACCCCAAATAGTTAAAGCAATCTTAAACAATAAACACAAAGCCAGAGGCATCACAATATCAGATTTCAAGATATATTACAGAGAAGTTATAATTAAAACAGCTTGGTACTAGCACAAAAATAGACATGTAGACCAATGGGACAGATTAGAAAGCCCAGAAATTAATCCATTCAAAAAAAAAAAAAAAAAAACCACCAACTAATCTTTGACAAATGAGCTAAAAGACTAACTCCATGGAAAAAGGACAGTCTCTTCAACAAATGGTGCTGAAAAAATTGGATCTCTCCACATGCAGAAATATGAAACAAAACCCTACTTTACACCCTACACAAAAATGAACTCACAATAGTTGAAGGATCTAAACATAATACCCGAAATTACTAGAGGGAAATATAGGGGAAACACTTCAAGACACTGGCATAGACAAATATTTCTTTCATAAGACCCCAGAAGCACAGGCAATGAAAGCAGAAATAGAAAAACTGGGTTAAATCAACTAAGAAGCTTCTGCACAGCAAAGGAAACACAGCACAGACTGAAGAGGTGAACAACAGAATGGGAGAAAATATTTGCAAACAAGTCATCTGATACTGAATTAATATTGAAAATATATAAGGAGCTCAAGAAACTCAACAATTACAAAACAATCCAGTTAATAAATGCTCAAGGGATCTTAGACTTGTATGTATAAATTATATTGAATCTGTTAAAGTTAACTAAAATCAAAATTTTAAAAATAAAAAAAAAGAAATGGGCAAAGGAAGTGAACAGGCATTTTCCAAAGGGTTAAGTACAAATGGCCAAGAGACACATGAAAAAGTGTCAGTATCACTAGCAACCAGGGAAATGCAAATAAAAACCACAATAAGGTTTCATCTCATCCCAGTTAGAATGGCTATCATCCAAAAAATCAAAAAATAACAACACTGGTGAGGATGTAGACAGAAAGGTACCCTAATACACTGTTGGTAGAAATGGAAGCTAGTACACCATTATGGAAGACAGTATGGAGATTCTTCAAAGACCTGAAAATTGATCTACCATATGACTTAGCCATCCCACTCCTGGGAATTTACTCAAAGGAAATGAAATTGGCATATGAAAGAGTTACCTTTACCCCCATGCTTACAGCAGCTCAATTCACAATAGCTAAGATAGGCAATTAACCCAGATGTCCATCAACTGATGACTGGATAAAGAAAATGTGGTACATAGATATTATAGAATACTATTCAGCCATTAAAAAATTATGAAATTCTCTTTTGCAATAAGATAGATGCATCTGGAGATCACCATTCTCAGTGAGATAAACTAGACCCAAAAAGACAAATATCATGTTTTCTTTGACTTGTGGTAGCTAATATACACAGTACAAAAAATGTAATGTATATATGAGTGGGAAAAAACTTACATAATTTTATTAATCTTTTTAAGGAATCAACTTATATTTGATTCTTATTTTATTAATTTCTGTTATTTTTCCTTTTTTATTCTTACCATTCTTTTCCTAGCTCTGAGGTAGCTACCTAAGCTAATGAATTTTCAAACTTTATTCTTCTTTGTACGTTAATTCATGGCTAGAAATTCACATTTATTACTCCTTCACTTGAATCTCAAATTTTTTACAAGGTTTCTGGTCCCATTGGTCATATTTTATAAATATATGCATTTAGATAATACATTTGGCAGGTATCATTCCTAACATAAGAGGAAAAAAGCCTCAAAATAAAGACAGGGTACAAAACAAACTAATGTCAAGGTACTGGGAGAAAAAAATCTCACCCATGATGTCTCACACTTCTTAGTTATACCTTTTTAATAAATTTTGAGTTTCTGCAATTTCAAAATGAAAGAATCAACTTACAACATGACTTGCAGGAGTTGCGAAGTTACTTGTGTGAGTTGCGTGGTTACTTGGGGAAGTTATGACGGTAACAGTGTGGGGGCCAGCAGATTTGCCTGTGGGATGGAAATGCATTGCCTCTCACTGCAAGGGCACCCACATTTGGTTGAATTCCTGTTTCTTCAGAAATAAAAGAAAAATAATACTGCTTTCTTCAGTTACATCAATCTAATCAAGGAGGACCACCCAAAGAGCAATTCCCTGCAGATTGTCACTGAAGACGTTAAGGGCTGTGGCTGTGCTACTACAAATACAGAGTCATTGTTCCAGACCTGACCATTCTGAGTTCCTGCTTTTGGGTTATTCAAGACTTTATGCTGCCCCAGTATTCTGGAGACGCCTTCTATTGCGTGGTCCTTTCTGACTGAGGAAGCAAAGCATGTCAACTGGAGAAGAAAAGGAAAGAAAAGTCCATGGCATTTCCTAACCACAAGCCAGGGCACAAGCTTGCTCCTTTTTCATCAAGAGAACTAAGGTATGTAAAGTTACAGTCCTGGAGCAGAATCAAGGAATGAAGAATCAAGATGGCTGAATACAGAGCCCTTGCACTTACCTCCAATGGATCAAAGAACCAGAACCAAGAAAAGGCCACATTTCCAGGAGATAAACTGAGGGGAAACTTCATAAAGAAGTGAAGTGAAGTGAATAGGATATGGACTCCAAAAGTCAGCAGAGAGAGTGACAAAGCAGATTGTAGCACCTACCCAAGTTCCACAGCTAGAGTGACTTCCAGGTGCTCTGTGGGTCCAGGGTTATTACATCTTGCCTGGAAAAGACAAAATAGAAGAACTTCTTGAATCCAAGATAGAAGATGTGATTTAAAAAAAGACACAATGAGGGAATGGTGCCAAGTCCTCACCTGCTATTGGCCCACCTACATTCACTATTTTCTAAACCTACAATACCCATGGTCACATCTGACCATTTTTGCCCTTTAATATTATACTGAAAACTAATGTTTCAAATTTTTTCAGGATTTTTTAATTTGTATTAAATCCTTAGATTCTATGCAAAATTAATTTCTAGGCACAGAGAAAGAACGTGAGGCACCTTAAACTAAGGCAACCACTTTCGAGCATGTTTTTAGATTATTTGTTTTCAGCTGAACATTGAATGGACACCTTCCACAATCTGTTTATTTCTCTGATCTCCCTTTTCTTCTTATATATATGAGTGGATTTTAGTTGTGGGAAATGAAATTAAGAAAAAATGAATTTTAATGGCAGCAGTTAAGACACTGCTTGAGACACATGCATCTCAGAGTGCCTGAGTTCAAGGCCTGGCTCCACTTTCCATACCAGCTTCTGGCTGATATTCAACCTGGCAGTAAACAAGTGATGGTTCAATGAATATTATGGAAAATAAAAACACATGGATTTCAAAATTGCTTTAAACCAAAATAAATCCATATTATAAGTTCTACTTTTTTAGAAAATGTATGTATTTTATTTGAAAAGCAGAGTTACAAAGAGAGAAGGAAGGGTAGAGAGAAAGAGAGATCTTCCATCCATTGGTTCACTTCCCAAATGGGTGGCACAGGACCAAGCACTTGGGACATATTCCGCTGCTTTCCCAGGCACAGTAGCAGGGAGCTGAATCAGAAGTGGAGCAGCCAGGACTTGAACTGGCATGCATAAGGGATGCTGGTGCTGCAGACAGTGGCTTAACTTGCTACAACACAACACCAGCCCCCTAAATTCCTTTTTTATATTTTTATGTGTTAATTCCATTTTTCCATAAATTACTGGATATACCAGACATATTTAAGAAAATCTTCCTATAAAGTTTCTCTTCAATTCACATTTCTATCATATATTTTTCAAATTAAATTGTATATCTTTTATTGGTAGGTAGAAAATTACTCCATAATTTAAAAAAAAAAGGAAGAATCCTGACTAATCCAATGTTAATGACTGATGAAAGCCACTGCATAAATTGTTTCATAGCATTTTTTTCTTAAGATTTATTTACTGTTTGAAAGGCAACATTACAGAGAGAGAGGGAGATCTTCCATTGTCCGGTTCATCCTCCAAATGGCCACAATGACCATATTAGGCCAGGCTGAAGCCAGGAGACAGGAGATTCTTTCAGGCCTCCCATGTGGGTAACACAGGTCACCCATGAGGGATGCCAGTGTCACAAGTGGCATCCTCAGCATTTGAAGACCAGTTATACAACCACTTTTCTGAGGATACTGTTCCTACTACCAGCCTCCTGTAGCTGCAAAACGTCACAGCTAGCATTTCCTAGACTAATTCCAACACTATTTTCTAGAAGTCTTATTCTGTTTCTTTGGCTGGTTCTCTCCAAGCACTCTGCTACTTCAGTGAGGTTCTTCCATGGAAATAAGGAAACAAGATTTGAATTTCCAATTCTATAGATCAGATGAGAGCATGTGTGGCATTATTCAAGCTCCTTTGACTACGAAGCCCAACTTCCAGGGAGCTCCTCAAAGAATTGTCATTTCTGTGCACAGAAATCACTTTGAAAACTCCAGCTCAAATGCACTTAATAGAAAAGCTGGAATCCCTTCTAGATGGTTGAAGGAGCAAAGCATCAACTGCCTGCATGTGAAGGGGAGACTCCAGTTGAAAAGAGTAACAGGGAAAAAAAAAAAAAGGTACAGCTTGAAATCAACCTGAAGCAGGGAGGTCAACGACGTTTACCTGGATGGTTAGAACTGAAGTCTCTAAAGAATTAGCTGGCTTTCCCAATATTCGACCTGTCCAGTAACACCTGTTTTAGGTGAAATAGAAGGTGAAAATCTGAGTTAAACTTGGAACACTACTACAAGCAGTTGGAATCTTATTCTCATGGAGAACTAGCGATCTGTTAAACCGTATCTGGGGTCCAGCACACAGACCACCAATTCCAACCATTTCACAGTTCTCTTAGGAAAAGCATCTGTAGAAACTGGGTGGGGAAAGCTGAGGCAGGGCTGCAGGGCAGGATAGGCAGGAAGGGGAAAGTCTTATTTGTTGTCCTGTTTTCAAAGTAAGAGACGCCAGCATGACATGTGCCACATTCTCAATGTGTCTGTCCCATGATTTTTCTGTACCCCATAATGATCTTTTAGGAGCATGATCTTCTCTTACATCTCCTGTGCTTGGTTTCTTTTTTCTCTTGCTGGCTGCTTTTTCTTTCAAATGAAACTTCAGGAAAATTCAGGTTCATGACAGAAGTCTGAGAGCCTTTTACTGTACGGTCTTGGATGCTTAATTAATTGATACTGTGTACTAAACGTTCTTTATTCAGTTTCCTCTTTTACAATAAAGGAGGTGAACCAGAAGATGATCTCTCAAATCTACTTATCCTTCTGCACTAGGAGAGCTCTTGTTGATACAGAGACAGGTCCCAGCAAAAGGAGGATACAACTGCTAGACTTCCCATCCTCTCCTAAGGAGTGCTGGAACCAGAGGGCAGCCGTTTCTCTGTGTTGATGCCCTTTGTATACAATTCCATGACTACACCCAGTAAATCTGTGTTCTTAGAGTGTTTTTACCCAATCCTATTTTAAGAGGCAATACCCACATTCAGTATGGCCTGGTGGTCAAGCATGTACCTCTGGTCCTACTGGTTTTAACCTGGATCCAGCCACTTAACAAGCTGCATGGTCTTTGGGAATTCGTTTATGTTCCCTATGCATCTCTTCCTCCACCTGCAGAAAGAGGATAAAAATAATATTTATTAATTTGTGATGCCATTAAACAAGTACAGAGCATATAAAACAATTATAGTAAACATTATCATATTTTCAGCAACCAATATATATTAGGTGTTCAATAAACAGTTGAATATGAGTAAGTTTCCCAAAATTAAAGCTTGCATGGAGATAGACTGATTATACATACACACACACAAACACACATACACAAATACAAGCAGGCTTCAAAGAACTTGTGGGAAACTTTTTGAAGTCTTCTTGTATATATAATTTGTGGGAAAAGCAAAGTTGATTAACACAATCCATGCCAGTATGAAAATTACAGGCAAGAGGGGAAAATAAGACACACATTTGAGTAACTAAAACACTAGATAGACTCTGATCAATATACTGTAAGAAAAACCAACATGTAGCAATAGTCAGAGGAGAAGGAAGTACAAATGACTTTCAACTTGGATCTACAAAGACTTGGTGTCTGAGGTGACAAATCTTTCAATACAACACAACTGTGTTCACACAGTCACAGCATCTGTTCTATCACCTCCCTCAGAATTCTCCCTCCTGGAGATCAGAATTATTTTCTTAAATCATTTTCCATAGCACACAGAAATTGGGATTTAAAGAGTCAAACCTGTATCTTGTTTAGGGCTAATAACTTCAATTCCAAGTTACGTTCTGAACAACAAGACCAGGAGATGGGTATTCCCAAAGGGTGGTCTGCGGCTCTGTGCAACCAGAAACCTGCTGCTGCCAAGCACCAGAGGCATATGCATGAGCGTAACACCAGGAGAGCAGCCAAGGCCCACTTGGGCTGCTTTTATTGTTTGTCTAAAGTGGATGTTTTCCCAAGCAAACTGCACTGTGTTCCAAAAGGAGATCCATCATACTTGTCTTTGTGGTTACAGAGCAGGAATCAAACTGATGGGGTGTCAGAGGCCTGGGCCAAAGGAAGAGTTGCTCCAGATCAGAGGCTCCTCCCTTTGCCTGGTCCTTTTCAAGAACAAGAAAATCTTTGGAATGAAAATGTACTGACTGACCTTGAAGGAACTCATCTCCAGGGTCTAACTCTCAGGAAGCTTTGGGAAACCCAACTCAACCACTTGGAACTCTCCCTGGGACTACAGAGAGTCCAGAATCAGGTTACTTCTGTCTCACAACACACAGAATTTTCAGCTTTGGAGCATGAAGTCATTTTTCAGGATTATGGTCCATTCTGGAATATACAGCCCAGATTTCCAACCCCAATAAATATATGTAGATGGAAACGAAGTCAGAGCACTCCTAAATGCAACACGATTATTGTTAAGCATTTTTGAATAGTAAATATATGAACTCTTCATATTAAGCAAAAATATTTACCTGTTCTTAAAAGTTCATGGGTAGGAGGCCTGCAGTGCCAGCATCCCATATGGGTACCGGTTCAAGTTCCGGCTACTCCATTTCTGATCCAGCTCTCTGCTATGGTCTGGGAGAGTGCAGAAGATGGCCCAAGTGCTTGGGCTCCTACACCTGCATAGGAGACCTAGAAGAATCTCCTGGCTTCGGATCAGCTCAGCTGTGGCCATTGCGGTCATTCAGGGGGTAAACCAGCAGACCTTTCTTCTTCTCTGGCTCTATCTTTCCCTGTAACTCTGTCTTGTAAATAAATCTTAAAAAAAAAAGTTTGTGTGTGTGTGAGGTGTGAACTAGCCCTATGTTTGTACTTATAATCCTTGTTTCCCAGGGTCTCAGATACCACAGAAGGTTGATCTCAAGAGCAAATCTGAGTCAAGTGTAGAATTTTAAGACACTGCCAGAGTACTATTCCCTAAAGATAGTCAGGACCTTCAAAGTGCACAAATACCATTCCTTCCTCTTTTAATGCTTCTCTGATCTTCCTCCAAAATGCCTCAGAGGGGTCAGTTTCAGGTAGCATATCCCCAAGCTGCTCCTACTACTGTTTCTTAAAAGATTTTATTTATTTAATTGAAAGAATTACAGAGAAAGAGGGAGAGAAAGAGAGAGCTCTTTCATCCACTAGTTCATTCACCAAATGGCCCCAATGGCCAGTGCTGAGCTTAGGCACAGCTAGGAGCCAGATATCAGAAGTTTTTAATCTGTGTCTTCCAAATGGGTAGCAGGGGCTCAAGCACTTGGGCCATCTTCTTTTGTTTCCCCAGGTACATTAGCAGGGAGCTGGATCAGAAGTGGGGCAGCTGGGACTTGAACTGGTGCTCATACAAGATGACTGTGTTGTCGGCAGTGGCTAAATCAGCTGTACCAAATGCTGCCCCTCCTGCTACAATTTCAACACATTCTTGTCTACGTCCATACCACCCTGAATGTGCCTGATCTCAGCATATTCTTTATCCCAACTCTTTCATCTTCTTCTCTGACGTTTTCAAATGGGATGATGCCTTTGTCTACAGAAGCACTAAACTCCATAACTACCAAAGATGAGAGTCTCTGCCTCAACCCAATACCCTCTCCTTGGCAACAATTTTTCTGGCTCTTTCTCCTTGGACCTAGAACCTATACTAATGTCTATCTCTTAGGGGTTATAACTTTATTATTATCTCATCTTCATCATCTAGTTCTTATTGATCACTCTGTGCCAAGAACTGTGCTAAACATCATATGAAGATTTTATTTAATCCTTACAACAATGCTGCAAGTCAAATATTACTGTCCTTGCAAACTAACTTTCTAAGCTCATCTCCTGAGATAACTAGTCAAATTCTACAATTAAGTATCTTTGTCCCTTTTCTTCAATCTACTATGATTTGTTTTCTTGTCACTTGTTTAAAACAATTCACATGGGGTCAGCGTTGTGGCATAGCAGTTTATAAAAGTTGCTGCCTGTGATACCAGCATCCCATATGGGTACCCATTCATGTCCTAGATGCTCCACTTCTGATCTAGCCCCCTTCTAATTTCCTGGGAAAAAGTAGTGGAAGATAGCCCAAGTATCTAGGCCCCTGCCACTCATATGAACCAACTGGATGAAGCTCCTGGCTTCTGGCTTTGGCCTGGCCCAGCACAGGCCATTGCAGCAATCTAGGGAGTAAAACAGTGGATGGAAGATATCTCTCTCCCTCTCTATAACTCTGTCAATTAAATAAATAAAATTTTAAAGACAGACAAAATTATTCACACAAATGTATCTCACTAAAGCTGTTCCCTGTCTGACCCTCCCTCATTCCCTCCAACACACACGTACTCTTATCCTTATAGATCCTTGAACTATTTAATTCTAGTAACATCATTCTTTAAAAAAAAAATATTTATTTATTTGAAAGTCAGAGTTACATAGAGAGGCAGAGAGAGGTCTTCCATCTGATGGTGCACTCCCCAGTTGGCCACAATGGCTGGAGCTGTACCGATCCGAAGCCAGGAGCCAGGAGCTTCTTCCAGGTCTCCCATGTGGGTGCAGGGACCCAAGCAAATGGGCCATCTTCTACTGCTTTCCCAGGCCATAGCAGAGAGCTGGATCGGAAGTGAGGCAGCCAGATCTTGAACCAGCGCCCATATGGGATGCTGGCGCTTCAGGCCAGAACTTTAACCCACTGCACCACAGAGCCGGCCCCATAACCTCCTTCTTATCACCTTGGAAATCCAAACAAACTAGGCTGCTTCCTTCCATTCCTGTGGTATTTAGCTGCTCCAGTATATAGTTCTCATCAAAGATATCTGAATTGTCATTCAGAATAAACAACCATCTCAAGCTTCTCTCCAAACTGATAAGATACTATTTTCCAAAGATCAGACACAACTATCTTTAATCTCCCTATATTTACATCTATGAATTTTAGGAAAACACATAAATTGTCCATGAGTTCAATATTCCATAGATACTGCTACTTAAAAAATACTGGGAGAGAGGGGAGGCTGGTGCTGTGGCATAGTGGGCTAAGCCTGCAGCATCATACACTGGCATCCCATATGGGCACCACTTCTAGTCCCGGTGGCTCCTCTTCTGATCCAGCTCTCTGCTGTGGCCTGGGAAAGCAGTGGAATATGGTCAAGTTCTTGGGCCCCTATATCCACGCGTGAGACCCAGAAGAAGCTTCTAGCTCCTGCCTTCAGACTGACCTAGTTCTGGCCATTGCGGTCATTTGGGGAGTGCATCAGCGGATGTAAGACCCTCACCCCTGACTCTGCCTCTCTGTAACTTTGCCTTTCAAATAAATAAATAAAATCTTGAAAAAAACTCGGTGATTTTTGAAAGTGAGTTGATCAAAAGAAATACTAAGTAACAGTACAGATGGTAGCAGACATGGCACAAAAATTATAAAGATGATAGTCAAACTATGTAAACTATTAAGATATCTTGTTCTGTCAAAAAGGAAATGATCCCCAAATTCCTAATTAAATTCCCCCTTTCTCAATCTTTAAATCCTTCTACTTTACCTATTATCCAATATCATCCTCTAACTTCCTAGTCCTTCAAATTTATAACTTTCAAAATATCATGCACCTCTCTACTTTCTGCATTCTATATATTTAGTCTATCTCCAAGTTTTTGCCAGATCTTCTGCAATAATATTTTTATACTTATCTCTTTGTTTTTAATCCCATAGCCAAAATTCCAGTAAATAAGCTGTTGACACAACCTCTTAATCTGTTTTCCAGTAAAACTTCTTCAAAAGTCATTTTAAAACATATGCTCAGTTTAAAAAACTCAACAAAAATGTGCAGCAGCACAGAGAGAGATTGCTCCTTCCTCCAGTCTCTGTCATTATAGTTGGAACTCCACTTGCACATAGGCTTATTAGCTCGGCAGGGAAGTTTGCCAGGTAAGGCTGAGTCAAACTTCCAACAATAACAGCAGGACAAGTCACACTGCCTCCCTCTTCCAAAGACATGTTCTCAGCTTGTTTGCTACCTCCTGCCTCTATCATGCATGTATCCACACCCACCTCCCTGAGAGACTTCCTCCTCTACCACTTGCTAAGAAGTTCAGACTGATATTCTCTCTTCTAAGTTCCTCTAATTCCCAACCTTCCACCAACCTCCGTCATTGCATGCTGCGGAGCTCCTAAGTGACTGGGTGTCCTGTGTCTTACAATGACATCATTTCTTCCAAAGTTTTCAGATGAGGTTGCTGCTACCTGCATTCCAATCCAATCCTACCCCATCTCCCACTCCAGACCTTCAAATCACGATTTGGCTCCACAGTCACTCATCAAATTCCTCCACTGAAGTCTCCCTATTCACTTGCCCCATCCTCCCCTGAAACCCAAGCCCTCCTTTGCTTTCATGACATTCATAACGCTGATTCTTCCCTTTCTTACTCTGACGACTTCTCTGTCTTCTTCCCTGTTCCCCAAATTCTCATGTCCTTCATAATTCTGCTCTGGCTCCCTTTTTTATGTTCTCAAGTAACAAATGTCATCTATTCATTAAATCTAATCATTAACTCTACACTGATGTATCTGTAGCTCTGACACTTTTACAAAGCTGATCAGTTCCAACCCTGTGTACTTCTGGCATCTAAATAGGTCATCAGTTCCATTACTGGCAAAACATCTTTCTAGTCAACCTAGTTCAAATTTATCCATCATTACCACATGCTACATTACCATTCCAGGCCAAATCTATCAATCCTTATCAATATGCTTTTCTTGCTTCATCTCTCAACTGGTCCCTTTCTTTTTTATTCAGGTCCTTGTGAGGTGAATATCATTATTCCCATTTAACAGGTAAAAGTTTGGAATTTAAGTAACTTAAAATTTTATTTAAGTTATACAACTTCTATGTATTTCAGAGTTACAGATTTAGGAACACAGTGAGATTTCCTACCCTATCCTCTTTTCCCATCCTTGCTCCAACCCTACTTCCCCCTCCCTCTCCTATTTCCACTCTTAATTTTTACAAAAATCTATTTTCAGTTTACTTAAAGATCATAAAGTTAACCCTACACTAAGTAAAAGAGTTCAACAAATAGTATGAAGAAAAAAAGCACTGTTCCTCAACAGAAGAGACAAGGGCTATAACCACCGAATCTCAACATGTCTGTTTCATTCCATTTTAGGTACTCAAATACTTACCTCCAGTCAAGGAAAACATATATCTGCCGTTTTTGGACTTGCTTATTCCACTAAGTATAATGGCTTCCAGTTGCATCCATCTTGTTACAAAAGACAGGATTGAATTTTTTTTTTACAGCTGAGTAGTACTCAACAGTGTATATATACCATAATTTCTTTATCCAGTGAACAGTTGATGGACATCTTGGTTAATTCCATACCTTAGCTATTGTGAATTGTACTGCAATGAACAGGGGGGTACAGATAGCACTTTCATATGCTGATTTATTTTGGTTTGGGTAAATTTCCAAGTGTGGAATGGCTGGATCATTTGGTAGGTATATTTTCAGATTTCTGAGGCATCTCCATATTGTCTTCCATAGTGGCTGCACCAGTTTACATTCCCACCAACAACGGTTTCGTGTACCTTTTTCCCGAGATCCTTGCCTGAATTTGTTAAGTAATTTTACCACTGTTACAAATCTAATAAATGACAGAGACAGGATTAAAATCCAAGTCGGTCTTAGACCAGAACCTGGGCTTTTTCTCTCATCAATCTGCTTCTTTAACAAAAGATAACATTAATAGGACAAGTATTTAGCACAGTGGTTGAGACAGGTAAGAAACCACTTGAGATGCTTGCTTCCCATACTGGACTACCTAGGTTCTGTTGCTACCTTCGTTTCTTATTCCAGCTTCCTACTTCTGTGCACCCTGGGAGGCAGCAGGTTATGGCTCAAGTATATAGGTCCCTGCCACACACATAGAAGACGTAGAGTGAGCTCTGGGCTCCTAGTTTTGTCCTGGCACAGCCCTAGCTGTAGTGGGCATTTGGGAATTAAGCCAGTGGACAGAAAACATCTTTCTGTCTCTCTACATTTCAAATACATAATTAAAAAAAAAAAAAAGAAACATAGGGACTGGTACTGTGGCACAGTAGCGTAATCCTCTGCCTGCAGCATTGGCATCTCAAATGGGCGCTGGTTTGAGTCCTGGCTGCTTCACTTCCGATCCAGTTCTCTGCTATGCCCTGGGAAATAAGTGGAAGATGGCCCAAGCACTTGGGCCCTGCACCTGCATGGGAGATTTGTAAGAAGCTCCTGGCTCTGGATCATCTCAACTCCAGCCATTGCAACCATTTGGGAAGTGAACCAGCAGATGTTTCCCTGTGTCTTTTTCTCTCACTGTCTGTAACTTTACCTCTCAAATAGATAAATAAAAAAATTCCAATACAATCCCTTCAAGATTGCATGTACCAATGCTATCTCAGTAGTCAAAGTGATTAATATCAGTTCACAACTGATCATACTGATAGGTCTAAGAGTCAAAGGGATCACACAAACAAGACTAGTGTCTGCAAATATTAACTGATAGAATAAAAAAGGGAGAGAACAATCCAACATGGGAAGCGGAATACACAGCAGATTCATAGAATGTCCTAAACAGCACTCTGGCCTCAAAATCAGCCCTTAAGGCATTCAGATCTGGCTGAAGAGCCATTGAGAGTATTTTAGGCATGGAAAGCCAAGACACTCTGGAAAAAATAAAACAAAACAAAACCTAAATGAAAGATCTCTGTGAGTGAGATCCCAGTGGAAAGAACGGGGCCATCAAAGGAGGAGGTACCTTTCTCTGAAGGGAGGAGAGAACTTCCACTTTGACTATGACCCTGTCGGAATAAGATCGAAGTCAGTGAACACTAAAGGCTTCCATAGCCTTGGCAACTCATGACTAGAGCCTAAGGAGATTTCTGACGCCATAAACAAGAGGGTCAAATTGTTAAGTCAACAACAGGAGTCACTGTGTACTTACTCCTCATGTGGGATCTCTGTCCTTAATGTGTTGTCCAATGTGAATTAATGCTATAACTAGTACTAGTACTCAAACAGTATTTTACACTTTATGTTCTGTGTGGGTGCAAACTGATGAAATCTTTACTTAACATATACTAAAGCGATCTTCCGTATATAAAGATAATTGAAAAAGAATTTTTTTTTTACAGGCAGAGTGGACAGTGAGAGAGTGAGAGTGAGAGTAAGAGAGAGAGAGAGAGAGAGAGAGAGGTCTTCCTCTTGCCGTTGGTTCACCCTCTAGTGGCCGCCACGGCTGGCGCACTGCAGCTGGCGCACTGCGCTGATCCGCAGGCAGGAGCCAGGTGCTTATCCTGGTCTCCCGTGGGGTGCAGGGCCCAAGCATTTGGGCCATCCTCTACTGCACTGCGGGGCCATAGCAGAGAGCTGGCCTGGAAGAGGGGCAACCAGGACAGAATCCGGCGCCCCAACCGGGACTAGAACTCGGTGTGCTGGCGCCACAAGGCGGAGGATTAGCCTATTGAGCCGCAGTGCTGGCTGAAAATGAATCTTGATGTAAATGGAATGGGAGAGGGAACGGGAGATGGGAGGGGTGTGGGTGGGAGGGAAGTTATGGGGGGGAGTCATTGTAATCCATAAACTGTACTTTGGAAAATTATATTTACTAAATAAAAGTGTTTATAATAAAAAAAAGAAACAAAAATATAAACATAGGGGCCAGTGCTGTGGCATAGTAGGTTAAGTCTCTGCCTGCAGAGCCAGCATCCCATATGGGCGTCCATTCATATTCTGACTGCTCCTCTTCTGATCCAGTTCTCTGCTAATGGCCTGGAAAGGCACCAGAAGATGACCCAAGTGCGTGGGCCCCTGTACCCACATGGGAGACCTGGAAGAAGCTCCTGGCTCTTGGTTTCAGATCAGCTCAGCTCCAGTTATTGTGGCCATTTAGGGAGTGAACCAGTAGATGGAACACTTCTCTGTGTGTGTGTCTCTCCCTCTGTCTATAACTCTGCCTCTCAAATAAATAAATAAATAAATCTTTAAAAATAGATAATACACAAAAGAATATTAAAATGTTTAAAATTAGAAATGTTTCCATTTATATAATCTTTCCTCTTCTATGAAATATTTCAATAATCATTAGAATCCTTACTTCAAATGTCAACTCTTAAACACAAATATAAGTTACAGAAGCAACTTAGGGTGAGGTTGGAGAAAATCAACTTTGGATTAGTACCTTCCCTGGCTTCCACTGCCAGTTGCACACACTAGTGGTATAATCTTTGGTAAAATCTTTGACAAATTACCTCACCTCTCTTTGCCTTGCTTTTCTTATCTGTAATCCCAGTGTTTACCCTCTATGGTAATTGTGAGGCATTCATGAAATCTAATGTGAGCAAAGCACTTGACTTATACTAAATGCTCAAAATAAGTAATGTAAGGTAGACATCTGGCATAGCAAGTTATGCTACCAGTTGGGATGTCTGTATCCCATAAGGAGTACCTGGCATTGAGTTCACTCTGTAATCGGCTTCTTGCTAATACATCTGGGAGGCAGAAGATGGTCCAAGTACTCGGGTTCCTATCATCCACATGAGAGATCCAAATGGAGTTCCTGGCTCCTGGCTTCTGCCTGACCCAGCTTTTACTGTTGCAGACATCTGGGGAGTAAACTAGATGAGGGGCCGGCACTGTTGTGCAACAAGTTAATGCCCTTGTCTGAAACGCCAGCATCCCATATGGGCGCCAGTTCAAGACCCGGCAGCTGCTCCACTTCCGATCCAACTCTCTACTATGACCTCGGAAAGCAGTAGAAGATGGCCCAGGTCCTTGGGCCCCTGAACCCACGTGGGTGACCCGGAAGAAGCTCCTGGCTCCTGGCTTTGGATTGGCACAGCTCCAGCTGTTGTAGCCAATTGGGGAGTGAACCAGCAGATGGAAGACCTCTCTTTCTCTCTGCCTCTCCTCTCTCTGTGTAACTCTTTCAAATAAATAAATAAATCTTAAAAAAAAAAAAAAACACTAGGATATGGAAGATATTTCTCTTTCACTCACTCTTTTAAATAAATAAATCTATAAATACATAAATAATAGATGTTCTAACATAACTCATACATTTAGCTATGGATGAGTGAGAAAGGAAAGTGGGCTACATCTCTCATGACTTTCTTAGGTAGGTGATATCTACTGCACAGGGAATAGTTCTGTATGTTTTTGGAAAAGATCCAAAAAAATCAAAATACAAAGTTCCTAAACATACTAATTAGTAATACCCATATTTGACTCCTATATCTGATATTTTGTTCTGCATTTTCATTGTATGCAATTTAGCACACAAATAGGATATATCCAATAAATGTATTAAACCTAAGACCCCTATAACTAATAAGTGATTAAAAGTTAATATCTGACTGAACTGTATGACTTGAGGAATTAATCTCCAAGGTTCTTATAAATAATTAGTTATAATTCAAATGAACCTAAAGTCCAATGAGCAAGTGAACAGTATAATCTAATTTTGTAACATAAGCCCTATCCTCTCCCCAATTCAAATCTTAGTCTGAATACTTGATGCCATGTTTCTTATTTCCATCCAAGATGGATGACTTTTCTCTGCTCTCCAATAGCCTTCCCCTCTCCCTCAGCATTCATCTTCAATGTGTATCACACTCATTCTACATCATAGTCTGTAGCCATCTTCCATACCCATCATTAAAAGCTCCATACCTATCATTAACTCACTTTTCAGACTCAATACATCTTCCCATTTCCCTCCCCATTAAGTATAAACTGCCTGCCAACGACCAAGTCCAATTTATCATCTCCTTTTCTCCACAGCCTCTGCTTTATTTTAGCCAACCTCCTTATTAGTGTGTGATTATTTCCTTATCCATTTATAAACACTCTAATACAATCCACCCGAGCTGGCCTGTCTCCTTCAAAGATACAACAATTCCTATTCCTCTACAAAGTCCTGCAGCATTAAGCAAAACAGGAGAAAATGTTTCTCCTCACCCCATGTATCTGTCCACCTGAAACTAGAAACACTTCACTCAGTAATTCATCCAAATACTGATTTCATAAATTTGCAAACTTACCATTTCACTGTCACATCACCAATTATTTGTTGTGCCATATAATCTCCTGTTATGAAATTATCTGGGGAGAGTATAACCTATTTTAGGCAGTGTACATCTAAGGCTTATTTCTTAATACCTCCTAACTCTGCAAGGCACGAAGTCATCCTCAGAGAGAAAAATTCTGTTTTGTCAACTTCTGAATAAGGGTTTGGGGTCTGGACATGGCAGGAAGAATAAATGCCACAAAGTGGTATTCATGCACTATATATAATTGAATAAAAAGCAAAGATTCCCAAAATATCCTCTTTTTTTTTATTATTTTTTGACAGGCAGAGTTAGTGAGAGAGAGGAGAGAGAGAGATAGAGAGAGAGAGACAGACAGACAGACAGAAAGGTCTTCCTTCCATTGGTTCACCCCCCAAATGGCTGCTACTGCTGGCACGCTGCGCCCATCCGAAGCTAGGAGCCAGGTGCTTCCTCCTGGTCTCCCATGCGGGTGCAGGGCCCAAGCACTTGGGCCATTCTCCACTGCCTTCCCGGGCCACAGCAGAGAACTGGACTGGAAGAGGAGCAACTGGGACAGAATCCGGCACCCCCACAGGGACTAGAACCCGGGGTGCCAGGCAGAGGATCAGCCTAGTGAGCAGTGGCGCCGGCCAAAATATCCTCTTTAAAAAGAGCCACTTTGCGCTTAAGCTTTTGTCAAGCATTTCACATCATGGGGATGCTTTCTCAATTATTTTACTCTAAACAGCAAATGCCACTGGATAGATGCAATCTCAGGACATTTAAATCAAACAACCACGTAAGTCAAAACAGCCTCAATCCATATTTGTTTAGAAACTTGTACAAGTCATCTAATGTGGGCAGTTTAAAAAACAAATGTACCACAGATTTAGTCATTATTCCAGGGTATTTAACAATTCTAAATGTTGATATCATGTTACTAAGATTTTCAAAAAATCTATATTGTAGGGATCACAGGGTGATTTTATTTTATATACATATACACACATATAAATATATAATCCTAACACTGTGTAAATGAATATTTGTGGCTGGGATGAAATTTGCACTAACAGTTTTATACAGCTACATTCAAAAAATGAAGTAGAACTGAAGAAAACATTCTTTAGAGAATAATATTAGCTAGGGGCCGGCACTGCGGCGTAGCACATGAAGCGCTGCTTGCAGTTCTAGCAACCCGCACAGCTGCTCCACTTCCAATCCAGCTCTCGCTATGGCCTGCGAAAGCAGTGGAAGATGGCCCAAGTCCTTGGGCCCTGCACCTGCATGGGAGACTGAGAAGAGGCTCCTGGCTCCTGGCTTCAGATCGGCATAGCTCCAGCCATTGCAGCCAAGTGGAGAGTGAACCAGCAGATGGAAGACCCCTCTCTCTGCCGCTCCTTCTCTCTCTTTGCAACTCTGACTTCCAAATAAATAAATCTTTAAAAAAAAAAAAAAAGAGTATTAGGCAACTCAAAACACAGCTCTGGTGACATCACAGGCTCTGATCCCTTCTTGGCTGTCTCCAAGATGTATGTAGAGTCCAAATAAAAACGATCTTGTCAGCTGTGAGATTAAAAAAAAAACTGGTCCTAAAATAGTATATCATTATCTGTAAGATGTGATTTTAAACATGTATGTCAAAGTAAGTGAATGAATCACATATAATAAGAAAACATTTAACTCATCAATATCCATTACATGACCACATTTAAGTAGCTAAGTGGCTTACTCTGGGATTATGTTTAAAGAGAAATGATGTCCCATCATACTCTGAGGTTGACCTTACACTGGCATCCACGGGCACATGAGTACACATGCCAGTGTGGGTGGCAACAGAAGGTTAGGGCAGACAGAAAGCTGGATGAGGGAATGACTCAAGAAAAAAGAACAGTGACATATTTTCTTATTGTTTCACAGCAAGGTCACAAGAGTGTCCTGTACTAAGACAGACTGGGACACTCTGGTCTGGAGGACAAGAACTATTTCACTTTAGCTCATTCTGTTCTATTCCCAGAACGGCAAGTGCTCGCTGAGTATTATTCATTGATGCTTGGGATGTGCCATGAGAATGTTTACTGCAGCATCTTTCTAAATTGTTACATAACACAAAAGAATGGAATTAAAAAACACAAAAGGTGGAGAAATGTTCAGCATACTAAAATCATGCATAATACATATTTAACCCTCTTCACAATTTTCTCTAGCTAGTTGTTGAAACCCATTATTGGGCTTTTTCCAAGCTAAAAGGCCTCCTCTGGTTGAGCAATCTCAATGTATAGTCACATTTTGATCTGCAGCCAGCTGAAATTCTTGCATGAGGCTCCATGGCTGTCTGTTCCACCAAGACAAATAAGAACTGGCCCAACCCCTTATTTGAGTACATTGTTCATGGTGCTGAGCAGTGATTTTCCATATCTGACGGTCTTTGTGCTGTTCACCCCAGGAGCAAGGGTGAGCCTGGTTTATTGAGTTCTCATTTCTCACAAAGTAGCAACATCTGGAGGGCTGAGCAGTTTGTTGGCAAGTTCAGCCCAAAGGAATTCGGCCATGGTTCCGATTGGCTCTTATCAGTAGGTGTCACTAAAGACAGTTTCAGAGACAGAAAAATAAATAAGCCAATTAAACAATGCCAAGAAAAGGCCATTTTATAGTCATCTGCTCTTTTTTACTGTGATTACAACTGCAGAAGTTTCAAAATTCTAATTATTCCCTGGCTTTTTCTCCCCTGCTGCAAATGAATATTTTTCCATTTCCCAAATGCCTCCTTTTAGAGTTAGAGAGTGGGACATTTAATTAATATATTTATTTTGTAGTGCCTGACATAGCGGTTTAACAAAATGAAAACAGAATTAAGCAGAGCTTAATTCTAACACTTTATTGCAATGAAGTGATAGCCAACTACTCATTTGCAAACAGACTAATGAATACTTCACCTGCTCCCTTCTCTCTACAATATGAAATACTTAACCTATGCACAGAGCAAGACCACTCACATCACCCCAACCATGCCTTTGTGTTCCCAAAGTGTGCAAGAATAGTAACTCTGGGATAGAGTAATGTGAGCACATATTTCTGCAGGGGTCACAGCGGGGAAGCCCAGGCCTCCTCCTGGAGAAGGGTCAGACTTGTAAATAGCAGCCACCACACTCATTGGCTTCAATTTTAGTGACTGAGGCTTTTCCACTTGCAAAGACACTAGGCAAATGAAGAACTCTAAATTTGGTCTCCAAATCTAAGCAACACAACATCACTACTCATTAGCTACCTGAGAAAAATCAAGCTGAGGAACATCCAAGTTAGGGATTTCATTTGCAGAATGGACTGTGAACAATACTAGAGCATGGATGCTGTGCCAGCATATTTCAAGCACATGGTAGATCCCCCGGCAATGTTGGTAAAGGAATGAGATAGCTGCTAATTCAGAATAACAATAAACTATTATTTAAGGATCTTATTTATGATCTGTATCACTCATTGTTTATGCTAAATTATGCTATGTTGCTGTTTAATATATGCTGGGTACAAAAGGGATTGCTTGTTTCCATGGCTGGGAATTATTTATACTCATGGCACTGTCATCTAGTGTTCAGGCTCAATATTGAATGACTAGTGGCCCTAATTTTCACCATGAACACTCTGCCCTGGCATCTTTCTCTAATTTTAGACTCTCAAGTCCAAGTGACATGATGTCATTTTCATTTATTGGATATAATTACTAAATTATGCAGGCCATAAATCCACATTCTTATATTTCCAAGAAAAATAGCTCTGTGAATTTAAAATTACATACTAGAACCCAGAACCCATTGGCCCTAGGATAGAATGCTCCCACATCCAGAGTGCTCCTACACATAACCCACTAAGACCTCTGTGAGAAGAATGTTAGAAGACAACCTTGCACTCCTATTTCAGATTAAATTTCCAAATCTAAAACAAGACATATTCAGCTAAAAGTTGACAAAGGTAAGACTTACATACTTTAACAAAATTCATTATTTACAAACTACCAGAATACACAGCTTTTTAATCAAGTGTTTTCCAGAAACATTCCATCCTCTAGAAGGGTACAAGATGTCCACAACAGACATCCTCCAGCACATTTCTGATACTACAGCTCACCTATTATCTCAGATGAGTTGCATTTCTATGGAATTATACTTGAAACAGGCTTTTGCTCAGAAAACTCTTTGGATGTTAATTCTCCACACATTTAAGAGTCATCCTGATAAAAAGTCATCCCTTTGTCAAGCTCAGTGACATGTTTTATCCAGATGAACCCAACTAGAGAAGAGAATTCAGTGAGGGTACTGTTGTCAGCTTGAACTAAACAATTTATAACAAACCTTGCTAGAAGCCCCAATACTTAAAAATTCATTTACATAACATAAATCCACAAACACTGAAGACTTATTATGAACGGGACAGTTTGCCTTTTATCAAAAGGGAGATGAAAATTAGAAACATTTCATCTTCAAGATCATCACACAATTGAAATAAAACGCAGGATGAGTGTCATGAAAGTGTCATGAAAGATAACCTCCATTAGAAGAATCAGGAAAGACTATTTAAAGAGGCTGCATCTGAAAGAAGCCTCGAAGAACACATCAAAACGCTGCTGAAAAAATAATTAAAACAGAACAACACTAAGGAGAGCCAAGCAGAAACTGCAGGACACATTGGGGAATGCAGATACAAGGGGCTTGAAAGAACTCAAATGGACACTATGAGAAACAGTGACTGGATCAGCTCTTGTGCTGTTGATGTACAATGTAGTACTTTATCCATTTTAGCATTTTTTCTTTGTTTTGTTCTAGTACTATTGGTTGAACTCTGTAATTAACACACAATTATTCTTAGGTGTTTAAATTTTAACTGAAAAGTGTCCCTGTGAAATATAAGAGTGGGAATAAGAGAGGGAGGAGATGTACAATTTGGGACATGCTCATATCGGACTTGCCCCAAATGGTGGAGTTAGAAACGTGCCAGGGGATTCCAATACAATCCCTTCAAGGAGGCATGTACCAATGCTATCTCACTAGTCAAAGTGATCAATTTCAGTTCACAATTGATCACACTGATAGGTCTAAGAATCAAAGGGATCACACAAACAAGACTAGTGTATGCTAATACTAAGTGATAGAATTAAAAGGGAGAGAACAATCCAACATGGGAAGCGGGATACATAGCAGACTCATAGAATGGCAGATGTTCTAAACAGCACTCTGGCCTCAAAATCAGCCCTTAAGGCATTCAGATCTGGCTGAAGAGCCATTGAGAGTATTTTAGGCATGGAAAGCCAAGACACTCTGGAAAAAAAAAAAAGAATAAGACCTAAATGAAAGATCTGAGTGAGATCCCAGTGGAAAGAACGGGGCCATCAAAGAAGGAGGTACCTTTCTCTGAAGGGAGGAGAGAACTTCCACTTTGACTATGACCTTGTCTAAATAAGATCAAAGTCGGTGAACTCAAAAGGCTTCCATAGCCTTGGCAACTCATGACTAGAGCCTAGGGAGATTACTGATGCCATAAACAAGAGGGTCAAATTGTTAAGTCAACAACAGGAGTTACTGTGTACTTACTC
Source organism: Sylvilagus floridanus (assembly GCA_949820135.1). Classification (NCBI taxonomy): domain Eukaryota; kingdom Metazoa; phylum Chordata; class Mammalia; order Lagomorpha; family Leporidae; genus Sylvilagus; species Sylvilagus floridanus. The sequence continues at coordinate 21,576,174 of OX463239.1, read as the reverse complement.
CTCATGTGGGATCTGTCCTTAATGTGTTGTCCAATGTGAAGTAATGCTATAACTAGTACTGAAATAGTATTTTACACTTTGTGTTTTTGTGTGGGTGCAAACTGATGAAATGGTTACTTAATATATACTAAATCAATCTTCTGTATATAAAGATAATTGAAAATGAATCTTGATGTGAATGGAATGGGAGAGGGAATTGGAGATGGGAGGGGTGCGAGTGGGAGGGAAATTATGGGGGGGAGCCACTGTAATCCATAAACTGTACTTTGGAAATTTATATTTACTAAATAAAAAAAATTGAAAAAAAAAAGAAAAAAGAACTCATGGAAAATGGAAGTGAAAGATAAGAATTTTGGTGCAAAGAATTTTTTAAAATCCATGCATATGAAAGGCTTTCAGACAATTTGTAAAAAGGGTCAGCGTGTGGCACAGCAGGTTAAGTCACCAGCTGCAATGCCAGCATTCCATACTGGAGCACTGCCTCAAGTCCCAGCTGTTCTGCTTTTGATCCAACTTCCTACTAATGTGCTGGGGAAAGCAGAAGATGGTCAAAGTGTTTGGACTTCTGCCAACCACGTGGGAGATCCGGACAGAGTTCCTGGCTTCCGCTTGGTCCAGCTCTCACCTTGTGGCCTTTGGGGCAGTGAAATAGTGGATGAAAGTTTCTCTCTCCCTTTTCTCTCTCTCTCTCTTTCAATCTCTCTCCCCACCATTCTCTCTCTCCCAGTCTCCCAAATAAATAAATCTTTTTTAAAAGTTCATGAAAACCATTATTTAAAAACTATGCAGGGATTTCAAATATTTAAATCAAAATATTCCATTCTATTTTCCATGAACTTTTTGGAGTACCCTTGTGTGCAAGGAAGAATGTAGTTAGAGACTGAGTCTAAAACACAAACAGTTATTTTACAGGGAGCCTTGAAGGCAGATGAAGGATTTTGTATGCAAATCATTAGGGAAAGGGAAGCTACTGAAGCTGGTTGAATAGAATAGTTAAGATCAATTTCAAGCTTAAGGATAAATGTGACAGCAATGTCTAAGATGAAATACACAAAAGGAGTGAAGGTAGATCTGCTACGATATTACACCCATACAGATGTTAGGGCCTGAAAAATTATAAACTTCGTGAGCCTTGAAAGAAAGGAGCACAGAGTCAGAATCTGCAGAAATTTGCTAACAAGTTACATGATGGGGTAGACAGTGCTATTTAAGGAAAATCAGGGAGGAGACTCAGGTTCTGAGTTGATAACAGAAAGGATGGTGCTTCTGTTGTTAGAAATAGTCAGGAGCGGCCGGCGCCGTGGCTCAACAGGCTAATTCTCCGCCTTGCGGCGCCGGCACACTGGGTTCTAGTCCCGGTCGGGGCACCGGATTCTGTCCCGGTTGCCCCTCTTCCAGGCCAGCTCTCTGCTGTGGCCCGGGAGTGCAGTGGAGGATGGCCCAGGTGCTTGGGCCCTGCACCCCATGGGGAGACCAGGAAAAGCACCTGGCTCCTGGCTCCTGCCATCGGAGGAGCGCGGTGCGCCTGCCGCAGCGCGCCGGCCGCGGCGGCCATTGGAGGGTGAACCAACGGCAAAAGGAAGACCTTTCTGTCTGTCTCTCTCTCTCTCTCACTGTCCACTCTGCCTGTCAAAAAAAAAAAAAAGAAGAAATAGTCAGGAGCTGATGGAGCTTTCTCATGGATGACAGTCAGAGATTAGACATAGTGAGTTCATATGCCTTAGCAGCACACACAGGTGCTTTGAATGGGACTAGAATTTGGCCCTTGGGTGTAAACTTGGGATCCTCTAATCCAGAAGTAGCAGTAAAAGCCATGGAAGCTACTCAATCAGTAAGAGACAGTGGATAGGAAGATAACCTTCTACAATCAAGGAGGCAAAATGCTGGAAAATGGCAACAAAGGAGAGAACAACAAAAAAAAATGTGGAATCACAAAGATCTGAATTCAAATCCAGACTCTAGCTCTAAAGAGCAGTGTGGCCTACAAGAACTTTTTTTAAAATTAAGATTTATTTACTTAGGTATCTGAGAGGCAGAGTAACAAGAGACAGAGATTGAGAGAAAGAGAAGAGAAAGAAAAAGAGACTCTTCCATCCACAGGTTCACTCTCCAAATGTCCACAATGGCTGGAACTGGTCCAGACCAAAGCCAGGAGCCAAAAACTACATTCAGTATCCCATGTGGGTGGAAGGGGCCCAAGATACTTGGGTGATCTGCTGCTGCTTTCAAAGGCACATTAGCAGGGAGCTGGATCTCAAACCAGCACTCCAATATGAAATGCCAGCATTGAAAACAGAGGCTTAACCTGCTGCATCACAACACCAGCTCCAGGAGACTTGAGGATTACATGAGTTAAGTATACGAAGCAATAGTAAAATAAATAAATATCCAGTTACAAACTAGTTTAAAGAGATAATAAGACATTTTAGCAGAGAGAATATACAGATGTTAAATAAGCTCATGAAAATATGCAACTTCATTAGCCATTAGGGAAATGTAAATTAAAACCACAATGAGATATCACATCAGAATGTTAAAATATAAACTATGACAATATCCAAAGCAGGCAAAATGCATAATTTATGTGTTATTGCTATAAGCAAGGACAACAGTAAAGTCACTCTGGAAAACAGCTTGGCAGATTCTTAGGACGCTAACTATGCAACTACCACATAACCTGGCAATTATACTCTTGGACATTTATCCTAGAGAAATAAACACTTAGATACACACAAAAATCTGTACATAAATGTTTTTTTTTTTTTTTTTTTTTTTTGCGGTTTCCAAGGTTTTATTTAAACACAAATAAAATGCGCACCCGAGCCGCCTACTCATTTTCTTCACTGCGCAGCCTGGCGTTGGGGTTGGTGACCCTGATGGCCAGCTGGGCCGCTCTCTCCACAATGGCTTTGCGGTTCTTGGAGGAGACGTTGTGAGCAATCTCTGCACAGTAGGATTTGTTGCACATCAGCAGCACCTCCAGCTCCTTGACGTTGTGGACCAGGAACTTCCGGAAGCCGCTGGGCAGCATGTGCTTGGTCTTCTTGTTGCTCCCGTAGCCGATGTTGGGCATCAAGATCTGGCCCTTGAATCTTCTCCGCACCCTGTTGTCAATACCTCTGGGTTTCCGCCAGTTACGCTTAATCTTGACATAGCGGTCCGACTGGTGGCGGATGAACTTCTTGGTCCTCTTTTTGACGATCTTAGGCTTCACCAGGGGTCTGAGGGCGGCCATGGTGCCGAGGAGAAGGCAGCCACCTCCGGAGGCAGCGCCGAGGAAGAGAAGGGCTGTACATAAATGTTCATAGCAGTATTATTCACAAGAGTCAAAAACTGAGAATAGCCCAGAAGTCCTTCATAGGTGAGTCGCTAGACAAACTGTGGCATATCCACACCATGAGATATTACTCAGCAATAAAAAAATACAAACTACTAACACTTGAAATAACTTGGATGAGTATTCAGAGAACTATGATGAGTGCAAAAAAAAAAAAAAAGCCCAATCCCCCAAAGTTACATACTTTATGACTCCACTTATATAACATTCTTGAAAAAAATAAAATGACAGAAATCTAGTAGTGGTTGCCGTGGTTAAGGAAAGAGCTGGGATGGGAAGTTGTGGGTGTATCTCTAAAAAGGGCAAACTGAAGGATTCTTGGGATGACGGAAATGGTCTGCCTGGCTGTGATATGAATGATTCCACTGAGGACACTGTAAAAAGTGTACCTGTGATCTCTCTGCCCTATCTTATAGCTGCATTTAAATCTATGATTATTTCAGAATAAAAAGTTTAAAAGAACTTCTAGCTTCAGTTATCCTTCTATATTTGATGAGATTCAGAGGAAAATACCTAAGTTAACAAGATATTGGGGAGGATGGCACTGTGGTGCAGTGGGTTAAAGCCCTGGCCTGAAGCACCGGCATCCCATATGAGTGCCGGTTCTAGTCCCGGCTGCTCCTCTTCTGATCCAGCTCTCTGCTATGGCCTGGCAAAGCAGTAGAAGATGGTCTACATCCTTGGACCCTTGCACCCACGTGGGAGATGTGGAAGAAGCTCCTGGCTCCTGGCTTCTGATTAGCGCAGCTCCGGCTATTGTGGCCATCTGGGGAGTGAACCAGTGGATGGAAGACCTCTCTCTCTCCGCCTCTACCTCTCTCTGTAACTCTTTCAAAATAAATAAAATAAATCTTTAAAAAAAATGATATTGGGAAGAAAAGGAGAGAAGAAAGAAGGAAAGTATATAGGGAAAGAAGGAGGATAGGGAGGGAGAAAACAGAAATCTATCTTGCAAAAGAGTGACAGGCCAACCGAAGGAAGAGGCTGGGCAAAAAAGCAGCAGGAAGAACAGCTAAGAGTTCTAGGGTTCTAGGAGGTGAAATATGACATATTTGATAATGGAGAGGAAACTATTCCCTTCTCAGCAAAAAGCATGAACTAACTTAACATGAACCCCCAAGAACCGCTCCTGGCACCAAGTCCCTAGAGAGTTTAAGAAACAGCGATGGCCCACAGGGTTTCATTTTGCAAAGTCAAAATTAAGATGAAATCTTCCTATCTGTTCCAGCACATGTGTGTTCTTGCAACACAATATTTATGAAGTGAATGGAGCTGATTAAATCCATTTTAGGGTTCAGGGATTTGCACAACCTAAATTCCTGGATCTCAGGGAACGGAGAGCTTTATATTTCCTTCACATATTTAGTCTTACTGACATCAATAGGAAGTTGTCAGTGATAAGGAAAACTTGGCATGGGGGCCTGGAAGTGGGGGGATTAGCTATTCACAGTTGAGGATCCACCTGAACACAGGACTCTTCAGCCACCATTTTTATGAGCCCCCACCTGGGACTTCTATATGCAGATGGTAGATGTGAGAAAGCCTCCATGAGAGGCTTCTCAGAGTCCATGGAAGTGACAGATGCTCGAGACAGGGCAAACCTGTCCAGAGGAAAAAAGAAAAGATAAGCCAACCACTGAATTAGAATCAATGCTGAAACTGAAGATCCTTACAAACACTAAGCCCAAATTCATAGCCAATATTTACAAAGTAGAACACAATAGGAAATATTATTATCCTCTTGCAGATTCAGCTCTAGTAGACCCTACATGACATAATGGCAAGAATTTAGACTCAAAAATAAACAAATCAAGTTTAAAAGGAGCCAAAGAAAGGTCCATGCAGCATACTATCTGCATGCTGGGTAACTCCCACTGGACTGGTTTTGTAATATTGTACAGACCCAGCAAGCCTCTGGGTGAGGAATCTCCAATGAAGCTGGACTTGTCAGGCTGTTTATTCCTCCTTATTAATATCAGACTGGAATTACAGTATCAAGCCAAATAATGATGTAAAACCCAAAAGGAGGAATGCTGCTAATTGCCAAATTTGTTATGGAATTATCACATTTTCTGTTTCAGTGTTAAGCTCTGAGAGATGCATGGAAAGAAAGTGCTCAAGAAGGTGCAGCTCAGTGTCAGCCACAAAGCTTGAGGTGGAAAACTTCAGAAGGAAAGCACATAAAACTGGGACCCCTTTGAAGGGAACCATGGAAATAGACATACTTGCTATGGAGCACAATAAGAAGTAATTTCTACCTACAATTTGGAAGGCATACTCGATGTATAGAAGGCACAAGTCTGGTTCCTCTCGGGATTTAGGCAAGTCTTTTTATTTATTAAGATTCACTCTGTCTTGACCTCCAACCTGTCACTGCCTCCTTTCTGCCTCTCATGTTATCTCACCTTGATGTAAATCAAAATACTGTCTTGCTGCACTGCTCACATTTTATTTTAGGTGACTGAATAGTTTAACTTTGCTCACCACCATTCTTAACATATGGAAGCAATTAATTCATTTTCTTTGCTATCATTAGGATAGGAATCCTAGAATATTCTACATGTGATTCCATCGTAGATTGACCTTAACTAATTACATACTATCTAACCCATTTTCTTAAAAGTAAAACTTGCAAGTTAAGAAATAAAGAATGGCCTTGCTTATAATAAACTCTGCATGCTACACTGTAATTTAAACTGTACTGTTATGTATGGTGAAGGACTGAAAGTTTAGAGTTACTCCCCTTGGCAAACATTTTTTTTTAAGGATTGCTTAAATAAGCAGTACAGAAACCAGATGTCATTTGGTAAGAGTATCTGAATGACCAAAAATTTGCTGTCTGGGTATTTTTTTCCTTTACAAAAACAAGAAAAATTCTTTGGATTTATATCATATTTAGCAGCTGTGAAACAGTGCAAACATCTGTTTGTACCTATGGGGAGCTGACCCGCGGGGCCCTCATCTCTTAATCACCAAGCATCAAGCCAGTCTCACATGCACAGTTTATTGTTTTCTTTGCCGCTGCCTCCCGCACTTCAAAGTTTTCATATGCTCATGTTCTATTGGCAGAATGGAGGAACTAATCCATTCATTATAAGACCAGATGATTAGAATTTTTTGACACATGATCACAGCATTCTCTCCACCCAGCCTGTGCCCAGAAACACAGTCACATTTGCCTCTAAATTCATTTTGGAGTGTCTACACTTACTCCAAATAATGCAAGATTTATGACCTCAGGCAAGACTGTAGTAGCACATACACTAGACTGCACAAGGCCCACAGTCACTATTTGAGGCCCCAACCTTTAAAAAGCCATCGTAAAATAATTTGTCTCTTTTTTTTTTATATGAGTACAGACATTATACTAACTCTTATTTTGGAGTTTTTCTTTTAGGATTTTGCTACAGTTTTTTTTTTTTAAGAGAAAAAATAACAACAAAAAAAGCCTTACCACACTTGCACACCCAGGGAATATCAGTTTCTAAAGGCCAACATTTTTACTGCACTTTATAAATAGGGAAAGTACGCTGAATTGGAATCGAAGCTTGCCAGGTCAAATCAGCTGCTTTATTTATACATTTTTTTTAATACAAAGTCTGCCAAACAAAGCATTCCTATTACAAAAAAAAAAAAAAGGGAAAGAATCAGCTTCATTTTTATATATTAAAATAACTAATTAAAACAAAGTCTCATTACAATGATTTCCATTACAAAGAAGGGATGGTCTATATACCCATGCTACTTAAAAAGAAGATCCACTATAAAAATGCTATTAATAGGGACATAAGCAATCAGCTGTGACAAGTGACTCAACATCAGTGCATGCTTTGGGGGGACCCCACTCCTGTAACAGATATTCTCTACACTGTGTGCTATCCACATTGCACTTGACAAACAAAGAGGTCACATTAGAGCTGCACTGCCTGTTACCATACTGAAATCAGAACCTGTTGCTTTCTCTGTTTAAAACATCCCAACTTCCCCGCAGATCAGGAGGGAGAGAGATACACTCAACACATAAAAGCCAAAGGAATATCCAGGAACTTGAAGACACTAAGGTGAAAACCACATGCACTACGACTCCCTTTTTATCCTGCTGAGTTCAAAGCACTTATGTAACTCGATGACACACTACAGAAAGACTAGGCCTTGGATTTGTCTCATCGCTATAAGCAATATGGTCTAATGTACATATTCTGACTCTGGGAGCCGTAAAGCAAGACTAATTCCCAAGATACCAATAGGTATCTGTGAGAAAAAAGGTTCCATGGTCAATTAAATTTGGCAAAAACTCATGGAATGCCTCTTTTTTGGATAAAGACAAGGTCTATCAGCAAGTTAAAAGTTCGAAAAACCACTGCAGTAAAGTCATCTCATATTAGGGCCAGCATTGTGGTGTAGCAGGCATCCCATATGAGTGCCAATTTGAGTCCTGGCTGCTCCACTTCCAACCTAGCTCCCTGTTAATACCCCGGCAAGGTAGTGGAAGATGGCCCAAGTGCCTGTGCCCCTGCTGCCCACATGGGAGACCTGGATGGAGTTCCAGGCTCCCGGCTTCTACCTGGCCCAGCCCTGGGCATTGCAGCCATTTGGGGAGGTAACCAGTGAATGGAAGATCTCTCTCTCTCTCTCTCTCTCTCTCTCTCTCTCTCTCTCTCCTATTTCTGCCTTTCAAATAAATGAGTAAATCTTTTTGTTAAAAAAGTAAAAGCTATTTGGGGGGTGAGGAGGACCAGCACTGTGGTATAGTGCTCTAAGCCTCTACCTGGATCCCATATGGGCACCAGTTCTAGTCCTGGCTGCTCCTTTTCTGATCCAGCTTTCTGTTATGCCTGGGAAAGCATATAAGATGGGCCTGCACCCACATGGGAGACCTGGAAGAAGCTCCTGGCTCCTGGCTTCAGATCGGCCCAGCTCTAGCCATTGAGGCCATTTCGGGGGTGAACCAGCAGATGGAAGATCTCTCTTTCTGCCTCCCTCTCTGTCTGCAACTCTACCTCACAATAAACAAATAAATAAAATCTTTTTAAAAAACTATATGTAAAACCAATAGGAAGAAGATGTAAAGAATAAAATAAATGCATGTAACCACCTAGCTGCTGAAGAAATACTACAACAACAATGCAAAAGACTCCTATGTCCTCCCACATCATACCTCTTTCATCTCTCTGAGGTAACAAAATTCTGACTGGTGGTACATTTTTATCAGTATCATCATTACCTTTCCAAATATTACTAAACACTCACTACAATGTTTTTAATCTTGTTAACTTTTATTTAGGTGGTATAATGCTCTATGTACTATTTTGCTTCCTTTTGGGGAGAGGAGCTCATCATTATGAGAATTTCACAAATGTAGCTTGATCTCATTTGTTTTCACTGCTGCATAATATTTAATTGCATGAATACATCACAATGTGTTCATCAGGTTTCTTATGAACATCTAGATTGTTTCCTCTTCCCCCTCCACCCAGCTCAGCTCCCAGCAATTACAAAGCAGTTCTGTTAGTGCTGTATGAACAGACAAAATAGCCAAATAGGACAGAACAGAGAGATCAGAACTGATCGCCCCTGTGTAGGAATTCCACATGTCATCGAGGTGACTCCCAGAGGTCAGTGATCAAGCAGTGCAGAGACCATTACTTATCCATATGGGAAAAAAAATAAAATAAAATCACCATATCCCAAAATCAATTCCATGTATATTATCAGTTCTACATATACACAGGCCAAATGTAAAAAACTAAATACCGAATTTCAAGGCACATTGTGTATGTGGTGCAGCAGTTAAGACATCACTCGTAGAGCGTACATCCCTTATTGAGTGCGTGGTTAAAGTCCTAACTCTGCTTCCAATCCAGCTTCCTGCTAAAGCAAACCCCTGGAGGGAGCAGGTGACGGCTCAGGTACTTAAATCTGTCACCCATGTGGAAAACCCAAATGGAATTCCAGCTCCTGGCTGTTACAGGTATTTGAGGAGACAACCAGCTGATGGAAGCAAGTACTCTCTCCTTCTATTTCTTTCTCTCTCAAATATAATAAAAATACATTTTAAAAAATTTCTAAAAGAAACTACAAGAATATATGAAGGTATAGAGGAATTTTTTTTTTTTTTTTGGGACAGGCAGAGTTAGGCAATGAGAGAGAGACAGAGAGAAAGGTCTTCCTTCCATTGGTTCACTCCCCAAATGGCCACTATGAATGGCACACTGCAGCAGATGCACTGCACCAATCCAAAGCCAGGAGCCAGGTTCTTCCTCCTGGTCTCCCATGCGGGTGCAGGGCCCAAGGACTTGGGCCATCCTCCGCTGCCTTCCCGGGCTCCAGCAGAGAGGTGGACTGGAAGTGCAGCAACTGGGACAGAATCCGGCACCCCAACCAGGACTAGAACCCAGGGTGCCAGCACCGCAGGTGGAGGATTAGCTAAGTGAGCCACGGCGCCGGCCAAGTATAGAGGAATTCTTAAAGTAAAACATCAAAAGTTAAACTCTGAAAATATAATAGTATATTATTAGCCTACAATTTGATTAAAAATTTCTACTCATCAAAAGAGATTTTTTTTAAAAAAGTAAAAAGACAAAGCTCAGAAAGAAGAAAGATATTTGGGGCTGACACTGTGACATAGTGGGTAAAGCTGCCACCTGCAGAGCCAGCATCCCATATGGGCGCCAGTTCAAGTCCCAGCTGCTCACTTCTGATCCAGCTCTCTGTTGTGGTCTGGGAAGGCAGTAGAGGATGGCCCAACTCCTTGGCCCCTGAACCACATGGGAGACCTAGAGGAGGCTCCTGGCTCCTTGCTTCAGATTGGTGGGGCTCTAACCATTGCAGCCAACTGTGGAGTGAACCAATGGATGGACGACCTCTCTTTCTCTCTCTCTCTCTCTCTGTGTAACTCTTTCAAGTAAATAAATAAATAAATAACAAAAAAAGAAGATAGATATTTGTAAAGCATGTAACTAATAAAAGGTTAGGGTCCAAAATATATGAAAAAACATTAAATTTTGTTTAAACCAGAATTTTCTGAATTATTTGACTCTTATTTAGTGGACTACCTGTTGACATCTTTTTAAAGATTTATTTATTTATTTATCTGAAAAACAGAGCTACAAAGAGAGAAAAAGGGATCTTTCATCTGCTGGTTTACTCTCTAAATGGTGGCATTGGCCAGGGTTGGGCCAGGCATTCAAAGCCAGGGACCTGGAACTCCATCTGGGTCTTCCACTTGAGTGGCAGGGGTCCAAGTACTTGGATCATCCTCCGCTGCTCTCCCAGGCACATTAGCAGGGAGCTGGATTGGAAGTGAAGCAGTGGGGACTCAAACTGGTACTCCTATGGAATTCAGGAATCACAGGTTGCAGCTTAACCTGTTGTGCCACAACACAGGCCTCCCCTTTTGACATCTTATGACAAAATGATCTATGAAGCACAATATGAGAAAATTTTATAATGGCAAAAGAATCAAGAAAATGATTGGAAATGATTGGCTCAGGTCTTTATCCTGCTCTTTATTTTTCTTCTTTTTTTTTAAGATTTATTTATTTTATTATTTGAAAGGCAGGGTTATAGAGAAGCAGAGGCGGAGAGAGAGACAGAGGTCTTCCATCCATTGGTTCACTCCCCAGATGGCCACAGAGGCCAGAGCTGGTCCAATCCAAATCCAGGAGCCAGGAGCTTCTTCCAGGTCTCCCATGCAGGTGCAGGGAACCAAGGACTTGGGCCATCTTCTATAGCTTTCCCAGGCCACAGCAAAGAGCTGGAGACTCAAACCAGTGGCCCATATGGGATGCCAGCACTGAAAGTGGCAGCTTTACCTGCTATGCCACAGTACTAGCCCCCTGCTCTTTATTTTTCAACAATGTGACTTTAGCCAAACAAGTGGCTAATCTACAACTTGGTGTTTCATGACCAATGTGGAAATTCTCTCTTCCAGGGCCATGTTGAATGCCCTATAAATATCTTTAAATGACCTCCTAGAAATCCTTAAACTTCACTATTAGTGGCAACACATAACTTAGGAGTTGGACTGGAAAAGAATCAATTCTGGGCAAACTCTGAAAGACTCTTATTTTTAGACAAATGTATTTTCAGGGTAGGGATTCTACTACTCACTATCAAATACTACTACTGTAGATTGCAAAATAAATGGAACAAACTTTCAAACATAGTCTTGTTATTTAATTATCTCCTGAAATCTACTTGTAGGCCACATAAGTATGCCAACATTGCTCATAAGAAATAAGGTGTATGAGAATTTGAAGCAAAAACAAAACAAGTGAAAACAATTTTAAACTCCAAAGTGCTGTCTAAATAAACTGAATGAAAACAATGTCAAAGGTCAGATTAATTTAATACAGTTTTGTTCTTGAAGATGAAGCCCATCATCCATGGAGATCTCATTCTTAACTGGGCTTTGCACAAACTTTCCATTCTGTCCTGTCATCAGGAAAGAGATTAAAACAAGTATGTGGAAAACCATGTTTATATACAACACAAGAGCAGAATCTTCATTGTCATGATGAATTATTTCTTTAAAACAGAAAATCTATACTTTGCAATATAAAACAGAAAAAGAAGTATAATGGAATTTCCTGTAGGTCAAATATTGATGACCTATTAAAGATTTACAGTAAGAAATGAGCTTAGGATAAGTAGTTGGGTGAGTTTACATCACTAAAATTAACTTCGCAGCTTCAATTTCCAGCAATATCACAGACAGGAATTCGAAAGACACTTTAAAAAAAAACAAAAAAGACTGATTGATTGATTGATTGATCTAAAAGGCAGAGTGACAGAGAGAAAAGAAGAGACAGAGAAAATCTTCCGCCCATTGGTTCCCTCTGCAAATGGCTGCAAAGGCTCAGGCTCGTCCATACCCAAGCCAGTTGCCAGGAACTCCATCCTGGTCTCCCACACGGGTGGCAGGGAACTAAGTACTTGATCCATCATCTGCTGCCTTCCCAGCAGGAACTCCATCCAGGTCTCTCAAATGGTGGCAGGGACCCAAGTACTTGGGCTACCATGCACTGCCTTTCCAGGTGCATTAACAAGGAGCTGGATTGAAAGCAGGGCAGCTGGGACTTGAACAAGCAATTCGGTATGGGATGCCAGCACAGCAAGTGATGGTTTAACCCTCTGTGCCACAATACTGATCCCCAGGAACACTTTTGTTTTTAAAAATTGTGGGTAAGATGTACTAACTGTATTATCAAGAAAGCAAGGAAGCTGCAAAGTTGAAATGAATTTAGAATCCACTGAGGTTATCCTAATTTTCACTCTAAGGATATCTACAGAACCCTGAACTTTCATTTTGATGACTTTTTTTGTTTCATCTTTTTCAAAGTCTTTCTGTTTGTTTGTTTGTTTTTTGACAGGCAGAGTGGACAGTGAGAGAGAGAGAGAGAGACAGAAAGGCCTTCCTTTGCCATTGGTTCACCTTCCAGTGGCCGCTGCGGCCGGTGCGCTGATCCAATGGCAGGAGCCAGGTGTTTCTCCTGGTCTCCCATGGGGTGCAGGGCCCAAGTACTTGGGCCATCCTCCACTGCACTCCCTGGCCACAGCAGAGAGCTGGCCTGGAAGAGGGGCAACCGGGACAGAATCCGGTGCCCCAACCAGGACTAGAACCTGGTGTGCCAGCGCCGCAAGGCGGAGGATTAGCCTACTGAGCCGCGGCACTGGCCTCAAAGTCTTGTTTTTAATTAGTTTTTAAGATAGTCAATATGATATGTAGATATAATTCTAAGAATATATTATCCCCAGGCTGGCACTGTGGCACAGCGGGTTAACACCCTGGCCTGAAGCACCAGCATCTCATATGGGTGCTGGTTCAAGACCATACTGCTCCACTTCCAATACAACTCTCTGCTGTGGCCTGGGAAAGCCCCAGAAGATGGCCCAAGACCTTGGGCCTCTGCACTCACATAGGAGAGCCAGAGGAAGCTCCTGGCTCCTGGCTTAAGATCAGTGCAGCCTCAGCCATTGCGGCCATCTGGGGAGTGAACCAGCAGATGGAAGACCTCTCCTCTCCTCTCCTCTCCTCTCCCCTCCCCTCCCCTCCCCTCCCTTCCTCTCTCCTCTCCTCTCTCCTCTCCATTCCTCTCCCCTCCTCTTGCCTCCTTTCCCCTCCCCTCCCTTCCCCTCACCTCCCCTCTCCTCTTCTGTCTTTTTGCCTCTTCCTGCCTCTCTGTAACTCTGCCTTTCAAATAAATAAATAAATCTTTTTAAAAAATGGTTTGCTGAGCATCCTTGGAAGATACATGGGGACTTCAAAACACCCTGTAGAAAATGGAATTAAAAGATAAGCTTAGGGATGGTGCATTGGCATAGCAGGTAAAGCTACCACCTGCAGTGCTGGCATCCCATATGCATCCTGGTTCGAGGCCTGGCTGCTTCACTTCCAATCTAGCTTCCTGCTGTGGCTTGGGAAAGCAGTAAAAAAAGGCTCAAGTCCTTGGGTCCCTGAAGAAGCTCCTGGTTCCTGGCTTCGGATCGGCTCAGCTCCAACCATTGGGGAATGGACCAACAGCGGGTGGAGGGCCTCTCTCTCTTTCTCTCTATTTCTCTATTTTGCCTCTCTGTAACTCTGCCTTTCAAATAAGTAATAAATAAACCTTTAAAAACAAAAGGTAAGCCTATTTTGGTACAAAAGATTTTTGGAATTCATTCATAAAAAGGATCTTTAAAAAGTTCATGGAAAATGTATAATATGAAAAAACTCCTGCACCCCAAGGGAGACCAGGATAAGCACCTAGCACCTGGCTCCTGCCATCGGATGAGCGCGGTGCGCCGGCCACAGCGCGCTGTCCGCGGCAGCCATTGTAGGGTGAACCAACGACAAAGGAAGACCTTTCTCTCTGTCTCTCTCTCACTGTCCACTCTGCCTGTAAAAAAAAAAAAAAAAAAAAAAAAAAAAAAAAAAAACTACGTATGAGAATAATACATCATACAGTGATTATCACAGTCAAACTACTTCATATATGTATTACTACCTTTGCTATACATTAGTTACCCGGAATCTGTTCAGTTGTACCTTTGAGTTTTTATTTTTGACTTGTTCACTTCAATTTTTTTTTTAGAAGTTCTCCCATGCCTTTGAGGCTCTTTTTTGTTTTTTAAAGATTTGTTTATTTATTTGAAAGAGTTACACAAAGAAGGAGAGGCAGAGAGAGGTCTTCCATCTGATGGTTTACTCTCCAATTGGCCGCAACGGCCAGAGCTGTGCCAATCCGAAGCCAGGAGCTTCTTCCAGGTCTCCCAGGTGGGTGCAGGGGCCCAAGGACTTGGGCCATCTTCTACTGCTTTCCCAGGCCATAGTGAGAGCTAGATTGGAAGAGGGGCAGCCAGGATTCGAACAGGCGGCCATATGGGATGCCGGCACTGCAGGTGGAAGCTTTATCCACAGCGCCGGTCCCTCACTTCAATTTTCTGTCCCATTTGGCTCTTCTTCAAATGTACTTGAATATTTAAAGTTATTCCTTCATTTTTACTTGTATTTTCTAGCCATTCTTGTATTTCTTTAAACAAATTAAATAAACTAGTTTCTATTTTGTAATGATCATATCTGAAATCTTTGTGAGTCTGATTCTGCTATCTGTTGTATCTACTTGTTTCGGCTCATGAAACTTGTTGGATATCATTTGAGATCTGGATTGATACTGTGTTTCTCTACAGGATATTTTTGATGATTTTTGGCTAGTCACTTAAAGATTACTGTTGGTGCATGCCTTCAAATAATTCTCCATTTAGAGTTTTTTAAAACCATACAAGAAGGTAAAATTGACCTGAAAACCTATGTAAGGGAAAACTTATAGTTAGGGATTCACAAGGATGATTACTTTCTTCACTCACTACCAAGTTTCCTTAATAACCCTTTCTAAATGATGGATTTATTTCTAGAAGGTACTGAAGACTTTGGAGCCCGAGTTTCTCACCTTGAACAGCCTTTAGGCTTTTTTGTTCTGCATTCCATTCCCATGCAACCCTTGTCAATAGGTCTGAAGAGCCTGAGATTTTTACAGTATTGTTATACTATTTTCCAAGCTATCAAATTAGATTCTAAGACAGGAGACTCCTCAAAAGTTAAGAATTTTTTTTTTTTTTTTGGCATAGTGGACAGTAAGAGAGAGACAGAGAAAGGTCTTCCTTTGCCGTTGGTTCACCCTCCAGTGGCCGCTGCGGCTGGTGCACTGCGCTGATCCGAAGGCAGGAGCCAGGTGCTTCTCCTGGTCTCCCATGGGGTGCAGGGCCCAAGCACTTGGGCCAGCCTCCACTGCACTCCCTGTCCACAGCAGAGAGCTGGCCTGGAAGAGGGGCAACCGGGACAGAATCCGGTGCCCCGACCAGGACTAGAACCTGGTGTGCCGGCGCCGCAAGGCGGAGGATCAGCCTAGTGAGCCGTGGCACTGATCAAGAATTGTTTTTTAAGATTTGTTTATCTACTTGAAAGAGTTACAGAGAGAAAGGGAGAGATCGTCCATCTGCTGGTTCAATTCCCAGATGGCTGTAACAACCAGGGCTGGGCCAGGCCAAAGCCAGACGCCAGGAGCTTCATCTGGATCTCCCAGGTAGGAGGCAGAGACCCAAGAACTTAGGCTATCTTCCACTGCTTTTCCCAGGCCATTAGCAGGAAGCTGGATCAGAAGTGAAGCAGCCAGGACTCAAAACAGTGCCCATATCGGACACTGGCATCACAGGCAGCAGCTTTTCCCACTATGCTACAACACGACCCCAAGAATTTATTTTTTGTAGCTATAGGTACAGACAGATTCGTTTACTCAAGATTCAGTTCCTACAAGGAGACAAAAAGAGGGACAGAGACAGTAGACACCCACATATGCAGTGGGTTGTGCTATTAGAGAAAAACCTTGACACATTAGAGACAAACCTTTCACATTGGCAGTTTAAGCATGAACTTCCTTTTTCTCCAGAATCAGACATCATCTTTATTATATTGGATGATAAGTATGTCTGCTCTTTGCTCTACAAGGAGATGCTATCTCTATGATTATATGTATGTATTATCTTCAGTGATTTGCTGGGCTTTTTGAATCTGAGAACTGATATTTGTCAACAATCCAGGGAAATTCTCAACAAATATTTCTTTGAAAGTTACTCCCTCCCAATTATCTTTCTAGGAAATAGATACTACTATATTTTCTCACTTTATTCTCTATATCCTTTTAAGCTTTCTTTAGTTACAAACATAATATAAGCAATATATGTACTCCTAGACACATGACAGTGATACTGAAGAATACAAAAGAAAGTTTCTTCAAACAAGCCAAAGAGAAGACATATATTATCTAGAAAAGAATAACAATAAGCCTGATAACTGTTTCTTCTCTACAGCCACATCAAGGAACAGAGACAGGATTCCTCCCATGTGCTAAAAGAAAATAACTCTCAATCTACAATTCTAAACCCATAAATTGTCATTTTGGGACAAAGAAAAAAGCAGAATTTTCCTCGAATTTACCAAAACAAAACAAAAGCATTAATTACCCTGATCTGATAAGCACACTTTATATACATGAGCTGAAATATCATTCTGCATCCCTTAAATATGTGTGTGTACAAGCATGTGTTAATTTTTTTAAAAAAAAAATTTATTTATCTATTTGAAAGGAAGAGCTTAATATATAGAGACCTCCAACCACTGTTTCACTCCCCAGATGACCACAACATCCAGATCTGGACCAGGCTGAAGCCAGGAGTTTCATCCAGGTCTCCCACATGCGTAGCAAGGGCCCAATTGTTATTTACAATAGTAACAAAAATGACCAAGTATGTAGGACTAAGTCTATCAAAATATATACAAGAGGGAATAAATTATGTTACTGAAATATATTAAATGAGACCTATGTAAACTGAGGTATCACATTCATAGAAGACTCAATAATAAAAAATATGTCAATTTTCCCCTACTTGACTTAGACATTTTCAATAACTTCAATCAATATCCCACAGGATTTTTACAGAATTAAGATGATGTTAAAATATAGAGAGAAGTGAAGAGAATTAAGAATGACCAAAATACTCGTAAAGAAAAACAAGCTAAGGAGACTTTTTTCCACTTGATAGTAAGACTTATTATACAGCTAAAATAGTGAAAACAAATCGATTTTACTTACAGATAAAAATTAATACCTCAAGCACAACACTGAGCACAAAAAAATTCATAGTGTATGAACCATTATTTTCTTAATATAAAGTTTGTGAGCATGCATAACTAAATATTATATTTTTAGAGATGAATACATATATGGTAAAATTACAAAGAAAAGGTAGCAAATAATAGAAAAATCAGTTTAGGGGTCATCTCTGGGGCAGAGAGAGGGATGAAATATATAAAAAGCACCTGGGATTTTTCAGGAGACTATTAATGCTCTATTTTTGAGCTGGATGGCATATTAATATGATTTTGTACATTTCAAACTTTTCCAAAGATTTATCTATTCATTTGAAAGGTAGATTTAGAGAGAAAGAAAGCTACATCTTCCATCTGATGGTTCACTCCCCAAATGGCCACAACAGCCAGAGCTTAGCTGATCCAAAGCCAGGAGCCAGGAACTTCTTCTGGGTCTCCCACATGGGTACAGGGGCCCAAGCACTTATGCCATCCTCCACTGCTTTCCCAGACCCATTAGCAGGGAACCATAATGAAAGTGGAACAGCTGGGATCCAAACCGGCGCCCATATGGGGTGCCAATGCTACAGGTGGCAGCTTTACCCACTATGCCACAGCACCAGGCCCCACATTTTTAACATTTTATCTGAAATTTTGTTTTAAAAATATTTTACCAAATAAATTATATGCTAAGAATACAAAAACTTTGTCATCGACTAGGATAACCAAATTGAATAACAGTTTTCATGCCTTTTACACACACTTAAGTTAGTACTTGAACTCATAAATATGTAAATTCTGCCAAAACTATATATTTGAAGTTTTGGTCTTGACTCTTGGATTTCAAGAATCAGAAGTCCTTTTGAACCAGTTTAAACAAAAGAATAAATGAATTTTAAGAAATACATTATATGTCTTATGGACCTCAAGGATAAGGATGTAGCCAAGGCTGGAATAGGGGATTGAAAGAGTTTATGTCTCTGCATCTTTCCTCTATTGGTCTCATTCTTTTCTCTTTCTGCAATGGCTTTCCCTGCTATTCCATCCACATTATAAAGCCATACTCTCTGGCAGCCATCATTTATCTGTTACAGTTCCAACTTCAGACAATGATTCATTACCTCCAAAACCCCAATTCTAAATTCTTAAAAGAATCTATTTGCCCCAGCCTGACTTGGGTATCTGTAGTTAGACCAACTAGTTATAACTACAAGGTCAGGTTCACATAACACAAACATGGCTTCCAAAGCAATGCAGTTCTAGTGAAAGTTTAAGGTAAAAGGAGTTATGATAGGCTGAGAGAGTAGTTATAACAATTGGGCAAGGAAGTAAATGAGGATAACAGCACAACATACCAAAACTTATGGGATACAGCAAAAGCAGTGTTAAGAGGAAAGTTTATATCAATAGGTGCCTACATCAAGAAACTGGAAAGGCACCAAATAGATGAGCTTTCAATGCATCTCAAGGATCTAGAAAATTTGCAGCAAACTAGACCCAAATCTAGTAGAAAAAGAGAAATAATCAAAATCAGAGAAGAAATCAACAGGATTGAATCCAAAAAAACATTACAAAAAATCAGCCAAACGAGGAGCTGGTTTTTTGAAAAAATAAACAAGATTGACACCCCATTGGCCCAACTAACTAAAAAAAGAAGAGAAAAGACCCAAATCAGTAAAATCAGAGATGAAAAAGGAAATATAACAACAGACACCACAGAAATCAAAAGAATCATCAGAAATTACTACAAGGACTTGTATGCCAGCAAACAGGGAAACCTATCAGAAATGGATAGATTCCTGGACACATGCAACCTACCTAAATTGAACCAGGAAGACATAGAAAACCTAAACAGACCCATAAGTGAGTCAGAAATTGAATCAGTAATAAAGGCCCTCCCAACAAAGAAAAGCCCAGGACCAGATGGATTCACTGCTGAATTCTACCAGACATTTAAAGAAGAACTAACCCCAATTCTTCTCAAACTATTCAGAACAATCGAAAAAGAGGGAATTCTCCCAAATTCCTTCTATGAAGCCAGCATCACCTTAATTCCTAAGCCAGAAAAAGATGCAGCATTGAAAGAGAATTACAGACCAATATCCCTCATGAACATAGATGCAAAAATCCTCAACAAAATTCTGGCCAATAGACTGCAACAACACATCAGAAAGATCATCCACCCAGACCAAGTGGGATTCATCCCTGGTATGCAGGGATGGTTCAATATTCGCAAAACAATCAACGTGATACACCACATTAACAGACTGCAGAAGAAAAACCATATGATTATCTCACTAGACGCAGAGAAAGCATTCGATAAAATTCAACACCCTTTCATGATGAAAACCCTAAGCAAACTGGGTATAGAAGGCACATTCCTCAATACAATCAAAGCAATTTATGAAAAACCCACGGCCAATATCCTATTGAATGGGGAAAAGTTGGAAGCATTTCCACTGAGATCTGGTACCAGACAGGGATGCCCACTCTCACCACTGCTATTCAATATAGTGCTGGAAGTCTTAGCCAGAGCTATTAGGCAAGAAAAAGAAATTAAAGGGATACAAGTTGGGAAGGAAGAACTCAAACTATCCCTCTTTGCAGACGACATGATTCTTTATTTAGGGGACCCAAAGAACTCTACTAAGAGACTATTGGAACTCATAGAAGAGTTTGGCAAAGTAGCAGGATATAAAATCAATGCACAAAAATCAACAGCCTTTGTATACACAGACAATGCCACGGCTGAGGAAGAACTGCTAAGATCAATCCCATTCACAATAGCTACAAAAACAATCAAATACCTTGGAATAAATTTAACTAAGGACATTAAAGATCTCTACAATGAAAATTACAAAACCTTAAAGAAAGAAATAGAAGAGGATACCAAAAAATGGAGAAATCTCCCATGCTCATGGATTGGAAGAATCAATATCATCAAAATGTCCATTCTCCCAAAAGCAATTTACAGATTCAACGCAATACCAATCAAGATACCGAGGACATTCTTTTCAGATCTGGAAAAAATGATGCTGAAATTCATATGGAGACACAGGAGACCTCGAATAGCTAAAGCAATCTTGTACAACAAAAACAAAGCCGGAGGCATCACAATACCAGATTTCAGGACATACTACAGGGCAGTTGTTATCAAAACAGCATGGTACTGGTACAGAAACAGATGGATAGACCAATGGAACAGAATAGAAACTCCAGAAATCAATCCAAACACCTACAGCCAACTTATATTTGATCAACGATCCAAAACCAGTCCCTGGAGTAAGGTCAGTCTGTTTAATAAATGGTGCTGGGAAAACTGGATTTCCACGTGCAGAACCATGAAGCAAGACCCCTACCTTTCACCTTACACAAAAATCCATTCAACATGGATTAAAAATTTAAACCTACGACCCGACACCATCAAATTACTAGAGAGCATAGGAGAAACCCTGCAAGACATAGGTACTGGCAAAGACTTCTTGGAAAAGACCCCAGAAGCACAGGCACTGAAAACCAAAATTAACTACTGGGATTGCATCAAATTGAAAAGTTTCTGTACTGCAAAAGAAACAGTCAGGAAAGTGAATAGGAAACCGACAGAATGGGAAAATATATTTGCAAACTATGCAACAGATAAAGGGTTGATAACCAGAATCTACAAAGAAATTAAGAAACTCCACAACATCAAAACAAACAACCCACTTAAGAGATGGGCCAAGGACCTCAATAGACATTTTTCAAAAGAGGAAATCCAAATGGCCAGCAGACACATGAAAAAATGTTCAAGATCCCTAGCAATCAGGGAAATGCAAATCAAAACCACAATGAGGTTTCACCTCACCCCGGTGAGAATGGCTCACATTCAGAAATCCACCAACAATAGATGCTGGCGAGGATGTGGGGGAAAAGGGACACTAATCCACTGTTGGTGGGAATGCAAACTGGTGAAGCCACTATGGAAGTCAGTCTGGAGATTCCTCAGAAACCTGAATATAACCCTACCATTCAACCCAGCCATCCCACTCCTTGGAATTTACCCAAAGGAAATTAAATTGGCAAACAAAAAAGCCGTCTGCACAGCAATGTTTATTGTGGCTCAATTCACAATAGCTAAGACTTGGAACCAACCCAAATGCCCATCAACAGTAGACTGGATTAGGAAATTATGGGACATGTACTCTACAGAATACTATACAGCAGTCAAAAACAATGAAATCCGGTCACTTGCAACAAAATGGAGGAATCTGGAAAACATCATGCTGAGTGAATTAAGTCAGTCCCAAAGAGACAAATATCATTTGTTTCCCTTGATTGGCGATGACTAACTGAGCACCAAAGGGGAAACCTGTAGAAGTGAAATGGACACTATGAGAAACAGTGACTCGATCAGCTCTTGTGCTGACTGTTGTTGTACAATGTAATACTTTATCCATGGTAGTATTTTTTTTTTCTTTATCCTAGTACTAGTGGTTGAACTCTGTAATTAACACACAATTATTCGTAGGTGTTTAAATTTTAACTGAAAAGTGATCTCTGTGAAATATAAGAGTGGGAATAAGAGAGGGAGGAGATGTAAAACTTGGGACATGCTCAATCGGAACGGCCCCAAATGATGGAGTTAGAATTGTGCCAGGGGTTTCCAATACAATCCCATCAAGGTGGCATGTACCAAGGCCATCTCATTAGTCCAAGTGATCAATTTCAGCTCACAATTGATCACACTGATAGGTCTAAGAGTCAAAGGGATCACACAAACAAGACTAGTGTCTGCTAATACTAACTGATAGAATGAAAAAGGGAGAGAATGATCCAACATGGGAAGCAGGATACACAGCAGACTCATAGAATGGCAGATGTCCTAAATAGCACTCTGGCCTCAGAATCAGCCCTTAAGGCATTCGGATCTGGCTCAAGAGCCCATGAGAATATTTTAGGCATGGAAAGCTAAGACACTCTGGAAAAAACAGAAGACCTAAATGAAAGATCTCTGTGAGTGAGATCCCAGTGGAAAGAACGGGGCCATCAAAGAAGGAGGTACCTTTCTCTGAAGGGAGGAGAGAACTTCCACTTTGACTATGGCCCTGTGGGAATAAGATCGAAGTCGGCTAACCCTAAAGGCTTCCATAGCCTCGGCAACTCATGACCAGAGCCTAGGGAGATTACTGACGCCATAAACAAGAGTGTCAAATTGTTAAATCAACATCAGGAGTCACTGTGTACTTACGTCTCATGAGGGATCTGTCCTTAATGTGTTATCCAATGTGAAGTGATGCTATTACTAGTACTGAAACAGTATTTTTACACTTTGTGTTTCTGAGTGGGTGCAAACTGATGAAATCCTTACATAGTATATATTGAATCGATCTTCTTTATATAAAGATAATTGCAAATGATTAAAAAATCTTGGTGTTAAACTGGAAATTGCATAGACAATTAATCAATTTAAAAAAAAAAATCATGTAGGATCTCTGTCCTTAATGTGCTGTACATTGTGAATTAATACTATAACTAGTACTCCAACAGTATTATCATTTTGTGTCTCTATGCGAGGGCAAACCGTTGAAATCTTTACGTAATATGTACTAAATTGATCTTCTGTGTATAAAGAGAATTGAAAATGAATCTTGATGTGAACAGAAGGGGAGAGGGAGCGGGAAAGGGGAGGGTGGGGGGAGGGAGGGAAGTTGTGGGGGGGGGGCAGCCATTGTGGTCCATGAGCTGTTCTTTGGAAATTTATATTCTTTAAATAAAAGCTTTATAAAAAAAAAATAATAACAATTGGGCAAAATTCAAGGCATAAACTGCATGATTATCAATTATACAGTGGTACTTCAAAAAGTTTATGGAAATGGAATTAAAATATAAGTCTACTTTGGGGTAAAAGATTTTGAAATCATAAATGTGGGGGTGGGGATCTTCAAAACATTCATGTAAAATGTGTATTGTAACTATTCACACCTTTCAAAATTAACTTATCTTTTAATTCTATTTTGCATAGACTGAAGGGTTTTCACATAGTCACCTAAGTATTGCTGCCCCACTTACCAATCAAATCTATTGGCATTTATAAAATCTGCCCTAACACAAACTACCATGTTTTAAATAGCATTACAGACTTGAAAAATCACTTTGATAAAGTGGCAGAATAGCACTGGAACTACTTTAAAATGCTTCTTCTAAAAAAAAAAATAGAAATATCTACAGCTCATTAACGCTAGGGAGAAAATTATCTCCTTTCTTGACCCTCAATCATATTTTGAATTAAAACTGCCATCCTCCTACATGAATTTACATCCCTGAACAATTGTTGTTCAAGCTAATCAGAGTCTTTCCATGTGAATTTTTTTTGTTTCTCAAATCAGAGCAGTAAGGAGTTCTTTCCTTCCTAATCACCAAACTATTAACAAGTGAGTGAGGATGCTTAGTATGTTAGCCTAGAGCTTCCAAAAACCAAATTCCATGCACTGGAAGCAAACAGATCTGAGAGCTTGAGCTGGCATGAAGAAAGAAGTACAAAGGGAAAGCGAAATCAGCTATGGTGGCATTTCCACAACTTCTAGTCATCTTTAATTTTTCTCCTTTCTGTTTTTTGCTTTAAGTTTGTTCTATTACTTAACACTAAAGAGCATTATAACAATACTTTCATTGTAAGTGTTCAAGTAAAAGATATCATATGTGCATGTTGTTTTATGCATATATCTAGATATGCTTAGTACACACAGTATTCACTCAGTCTGAATACACTATAACTTCTTTAACTAGCCCCTTCTAAATTATTTCTATCACAAACAATGCTACAATGAAGATCCTTGTACACATTTTAGCACACTT
This sequence comes from Sylvilagus floridanus, assembly GCA_949820135.1. NCBI lineage: Eukaryota > Metazoa > Chordata > Mammalia > Lagomorpha > Leporidae > Sylvilagus > Sylvilagus floridanus. Next base: position 21,551,878 of record OX463239.1, on the reverse strand, counting down.
ATTTGAGTTTATAAGACAAAATACCTTCCTAGTACACTGACATAAGTGCCAGTGATGTGTTAAATCGCACATAGTTTTCCCACAGAATTAAACAAAGATAAAAAAAAAAGCCTGAATGATAGATACGTAAACAAACAGGCAAATCTAGGATCTAGTTTGAGATGCTAAGAAAGATAAGACATCAGCTTAAAAAGAACCCCTATCACAGCAATATGAATTCTACTAAAATTGAAGAACAAACATGAAATTTATGATCAAGTTTGGGTGAAACAATGATGAAATCAATGCTGCTTTATGAAAATTTGATGGGAATAATGCCTCAAAGAAATCAGCAGTTTACCAATGAATAACTCATTTAAAAAGGGACAGGAAGATGTTGAAGTTGAATCCCTTAGTGGCAGACCATCCACATCAATTTGAGAGAAAAAAATATAATGCTGTTCCTATTCCTATTGAAAAGAAGTGAAGATTAACAGAAGAAACAATAGCCAAAACCATAGATATCTCACTCTATTAAGCTTCTACAATTTTGAAAAATTCAAGTGGAGCAGTTCTGGATGCCAAGGGTACACGGGGGGACTTTAAAAAGCCTGGTTGCCCCTCTTCCAGGCCAGCCCTCTGCTGTGGCCCAGGAGTGCAGTGGAGGATGGCCCAAGTGCTTGGGCCCTGCACCCCATGGGAGACCAGGAAAAAGCACCTAGCACCTGGCTCCTGCCATCAGATGAACGCGGTGCGCCGGCCGCAGCACGCCATCCGCGGCAGCCATTGGAGGGTGAACCAACGGCAAAGGAAGACCTTTCTCTCTGTCTCTCTCTCTCTCACTGTCCACTCTGCCTGTCAAAAAAAAAAAAAAAAAAGTCCAGAGAAATGGAATAAAAAGGTAAAAATTGTTGTGCCAAGATCAGCAACAGACAAGAGAACTTTCTATGGAAATTTTAAACCAGCAGGATCAAGATGGTGATGTTTCTTTGAAGAATTCTACCAGGTTAGATATGACTTCACCAGTATGATCCAGAAGATGAAGCAAAATCAAAGCAAGAGCTACCAAGAAGTGGAAGTGGTCTAGACAGTGCAAAAGTGCACTGGTTGGGAGCAAACCTCATGGCAAGTTTCCAGGGATGCTCAAAGCATTTTGCTTACTGACTTTCTAGAGGGACAAAGAACAGTAACACCTGCTTATTATGAGAGTATCTGAAGGGAGCTAGCCAAAGCTTTACCAGAAACATACCTGGCAAAGTTTCACTATAAAGTCCTTTTTAACCGCAACAGTGCTCATTCATCTCATCTAACAAAGGCAATCTTGCAAAGGAAATGGGAGATTATTAGGCATCTATCTCATAGTTCTGATTTGACTCCTTCTGCCTTCTTTTTGTTCCCTATTCCACCCATTTTTCTTCAGTTTAAAATAGAGAAAAAAGATTTCATTGCTTCTTGGCCTTCTGGCTAAGATCAAGTACAAAAAAAATAAAAATAAAAATAAAAAACAACTCACTGTCATGGTTAAATTTCCAGAACACTTACTTCTTAGAGATGGACTAAATGGTTAGTATTTTTGCTCAGAAAAGTGTCTTGAGCTCAGTGGAGCTTATGTTGAGAAATACATTTCATATTTTTTTTTTATTTCTAACCTTTAATTCCATTTCCATGGACTTTTTGAAATTCCCCCATATACCCTAAAGACATTAACCATAAGAAACCTAGAGCTACAACATTAAAAAAAAAAATCACATCAAATAATATTGAGAGGGGCCAGCATTGTGGAATAGCAGGTAAAACTGCCACCTGTGATGCAAGTATCCCATATGGACACAGGTTCATGACCAAGCTGCTCCACTTCTGATCCAGCTCTGCCAATGTACCTGGGAAAGCAGTGGAAGGCAGCCTAAGTGCTTGAGCCCCTGCACCTGTGTGGGAGACCAGGCAGAAGCTCCTGGTTTCTGGCTTCAGTCTGGCCCAGTCCTAGCTGCTGCGGCCATTTGGGGGGTGAGCCAGGAGATGGAAGATCCTTCTCTCTGTCTCTCCCTCTCTCTCTGTAGCCCTGCCTTTCAAATAAAGAAAAATAAATCTTTAACAAATAAAGTAAATAAAAAATAAAAATATTATTCAGAACAAGTAACACTACCAGGACAAAGAGGGATATTCAATTATAATGAGCCAACTCATCAAGAAGACCTAATAATTCTCAATATATACGCTCCTAAAAATAAAACTTTAAAATGCATTAAACAAAAACCTGACAGAATTGTAAAGAAAAATAGAGAAATCTACAATTACTGTTGAAAATCTTTAGATAGAACAAAGTCAATAATGATATAAAAACTGTGATGAAGACTACTAAGCAATTAGACGTAATTGATATTCATAGGACACTCCACCTAACAGTAGCAGAATACACATACTTTCCAAGTGCATAAAGAACATTTACCAAGACAAATAATAATCTGAATAAAACTGATCTTGATAAATTTAAAAGAAATAAAATTATATAGAGCATGTTTTCTGATTATCACAAGGCAATTACATGAAAATCAACAACTAAAATGTGGAAAATTCCCCAAATATTTAGACATTAAGCAACACACTTCTAAATAACCCATGGGTCAAAGAATAAAACTCATTGGACTGTATTTTCCCCTTCCTAAGTTCAGATTTCTCTCTAGTTGTCCCTAGAGTCACTCAAACCCTTTATAAGATTCCTTAACAAATGAAAAATACCCACATTGGCCGGCGCCGTGGCTCAACAGGCTAATCCTCCACCTTGCGGCGCCGGCACACCGGGTTCTAGTCCCGGTCGGGGCGCCGGATTCTGTCCCGGTTGCCCCTCTTCCAGGCCAGCCCTCTGCTGTGGCCCAGGAGTGCAGTGGAGGATGGCCCAAGTGCTTGGGCCCTGCACCCCATGGGAGACCAGGAAAAAGCACCTAGCACCTGGCTCCTGCCATCAGGATGAGCGCGGTGCGCCGGCCGCAGCACGCCATCCGCGGCAGCCATTGGAGGGTGAACCAACGGCAAAAGGAAGACCTTTCTCTCTGTCTCTCTCTCTCACTGTCCACTCTGCCTGTCAAAAAAAAAGAAAAGAAAAAAGAAAAATACTCACATTAAACCATCTGAGCTACACAGGGACCACAATGCATACACATCCTTAAGAAAATGGAAATAATATTATTTTTGGAGTTGCACTCAAACATAATGGAGTGGAAGGTGCTGTGGTGCAGAGGGTTAACCCAGCACTTGGGATGTCCACATCCCATATCAGAGTGCTCATTCAAGTTCCAGCTACTCTGCTTCCAATCCAGCTTCCTGCTAAAGCAACCTGGGAGGCAGCCTTGGATCCCTGCCATTCATGTGGAAATCCAGGAATCCAGGATGGAGTTCCTGGTTTTGACCTGGACCAGCCATGCTGTTGTGGACATTTGGAGGATAAAGCGGCAGATAGAGGAAATCATTCTCTTCTCTTCTTTGTCACTTTGTCTTTCAAACGAGAAAAACTAAACATTAAAAAAAGAACAAACATACTTTTAAAAATCAAATATGGGCCAACACCATGCCTCTCTAGGCTAATCTCTGCCTGAGGCGCTGGCACACCGGGTTCTAGTCCCGGTTGGGGTACCAGATTCTGTCCCGGTTGCTCCTCTTCCAGTCCAGCTCTCTGCTGTGGCCCGGGAAGGCAGTGGAGGATGGCACAAGTCCTTGGGCCCCGCACCCACATGGGAGACCAGGAGAAGCACCTGGCTCCTGGTTTCGGATTTGTGCGGCACGCTGGCCATAGAAGCCATTTGGGGAGTGAACCAATGGAAGGAAGACCTTTCTCTCTCTCTCTCTCTCACTATCTAACTCTGCCTGTCAAAAAAAAAAAAAATCAAACATGACAGACTCCAGCAGAACTATAGAAAAACACATTAAAGACAGACTGCGGACAATACATCATCACAAATATATCCATTCTCTTGGCTCACATTCAGAAATCTACCAACAACAGATGCTGGCGAGGATGTGGGGGAAAAGGGACACTAACCCACTGTTCATGGGAAAGCAAACAGGTAAAGCCACTATGGAAGTCAGTCTGGAGATTCCTCAGAAACTTGAATATAACCCTACCATACAACCCAGCCATCCCACTCCTTGGAATTTACCCAAAGAAAATTAAATTGGCAAACATAAAAGCTGTCTGCACCTTAATGTTTATTGCAGCTCAATTCACAATAGCTAAGACCTGGAATCAACCCAAATGCCCATCAACAGTAGACTGGATAAAGAAATTATGGTACATGTACTCTATAGAATACTATACAGCAGTAAAAACAATGAAATCCGGTCATTTGCAACAAAATGGAGGAATCTGGAACATATCATGCTGAGTGAAATAAGCCAGTCCCAAAGGGATAAATATCATATGTTCTCCCTGATCGGTGACAACTAACCGAGCACCAAAAAGGAAACTTAGTGAAGTGAAATGGACACTATGAGAAACAGTGACTGGATCAGCCCTTGTCCTGATTGTCGAGGAACAACTTACTACTTTATTCCTTTTAGTATTTTTTTGTTTTACTTAATGCCACTGGTTGAACTTTTTAATTAACACACAATTATTCTTAGGTGTTTAACTGAAAAGTCATCCTTGTTAAATATAAGAGTGGGAATAAGAGAGGGAGGAGATGTATAGTTTGGCACATGCTCACTCGGACTTACCCCTAATGGTAGAGTTAGAAACATGCCAGGGGATTCCAATTCCATCCCATCAAGGTGGCATGTACCAATGCCATCTCACTAGTCAAAGTGATCAGTTTCAGTTCATAATTGATCACAATGATAGGTCTAAGAATCAAAGGGATCACACAAACAAGACTAGTGTATGCGAATACTAACTGATAGAATTAAAAGGGAGAGAACAATTCCACATGGGAAGCGGGATACACAGCAGACTCAAAGAATGGCAGATGTCCTAAACAGCACTCTGGCCTCAGAATCAGCCCTTAAGGCACTCAGATCTTGATAAAAAGCCCATGAGAGTTTTTCAGGCATGGAAACCCAAGACACTCTGGCAAAAAAAAAAAAAAAAAAAAACCTAAATGAAAGATCTCTGTGAGTGAGATCTCAGTGGAAAGAACAGGCCATCAAAGGAGGAGGTAACTTTCTCTGAAGGGAGGAGAGAACCTCCACTTTGACTATGGCCTTGTCTAAATAAGATCAGAGTTGTCGAACTCAAGAGGCTTCCATAGCCTTTGCAGTTCATGAGAAAAGCCTCGGGTGATTACTGACGACATAAATAAGAGTGTCAATTGTTAAGTCAACAACAGAAGTCACTGTGCACTTACTCTCCATGTAGGATCTCTGTCCTTAATGTGTTGTACCATGTGAATTAACAGTATAACTAGTACTCAAACAGTACTTTATACTTTGTGCTTCTGTGTGGGTGCAAACTGTTGAAATCTTTACTTAGTATATACTAAATTGATCTTCTGTATATAAAGATAATTGAAAATGAATCTTGATGTGAATGGGATGGGAGAGGGAGTGGGGGATGGGATGGTTGAGGGTTGGAGGGTGGTTATAGGGGGAAAAATCTGCTATAATCCAAAAGTTGTACTTGGGAAATTTATATTTAAAGTTAAAAATAACAAATATATCCATTCTCTTTATAATCTATAAAGACGTCTAAGCCTATCAGTTATAAAAACAAGTGCAACTCAATCAAAACCCCATCAGAGATTTTCATGTACTTTATAGGTTTAATGCAAAATTTACATCAAAGAAGAACACCGCAAAAACTAATCTACAAGTAATTTACAAGTACTTGACACCATACACAATGAAGGGCAAAACGTATTGTACTGGGGAGAAAAAGATCTTTCCCTCTCCCACATTAGATTCACGGCTGCGTCTCTGATTACCAAAGACAAATTAACAAGATAAAAGCACATACATTTATTAATCTAATTTATGTAACACAGGAGCTTCCATAAGGAAATAAAGACCCAAAGAAATTATTAAAGCTGTACATCTGTATGGTAGTTTGAAGAAGAGTGGACAATTGCTGGGAATAATGGTAGGACAAAAAGGGTATGAACTAAGGGGAACCAGGCACAGGAAACACAGCCAGGCTTGTTTGTTCAGGTTCTTCTAGAGGCCCTGTGCCTGCAGAGATAAGGATGCTCCTTTCCTCTAGGTAGAGGTAGGGGCTGTTTCTCATGAGGCTCGTGTGACCTGCTTCAGGGGAAGGTCAGAAAATCCTTCCCAGGTTTTATGACTTCCTACAGGGGAGGAGGTCGGGGGAAGGTGAGAGTGACATTCCTGCTTGTGTTGTTTTCTCAAATTCTTTCATCTTAAAATATTCTGGGGGTAGAGTTCTTGAATCCTGTCAGATTTTTCTCTAACAAGATATCAAGATTTGCTATAAACTTAGATGCAAGACGATGTGGTAGACATTTATGAAAATAATTACAGAGAAGTAGGCCCGTGGGGCAGGATAAACAGGCCAGAATGAACCCACACTTACATGAACACTTAATTTCTGAGATGCTCCTCAAATGTGCATGCATGGAAGACTCAATTAGGGATTTGATCAGAACACAGTTCTGCCTCTCCAGCTCTGTGGCAGTCTAGGGCTCTGCTTTTTTTTTTTTTTTTTTAATTTTATTTCTTTATTTGAGAAGCAGAGTTACAAACAGAAAGAGGGGGAAAAAGAGACAGGTCTTCCATCCACTGGTTCACTCCCCAAGTGGCCACAACAGCTGGAGCTGAGCCAATCCAAAACCAGGACCTTCATTCACGCCTCCCACATGGGTGTAGGGGCCCAAACACGTGGCTTTCCCAGGCCAAAAGCAGAGAGCTGGATCAGAATAAGAGCAGCCAGGACACATACTTGCGCCCACATGGAATGCCGGTGCTGCAGAGGGAGGCTTAGCCTACTATGCCACAGTGCCGACCCCTGGGATTCTGCTTCTTAATCAAGCTTTCTGATGATGCTGATGCTGTTGGTCTTAGCTGCACTCTCCACCCACACTTTGGGTAGCCAGGTTCATCTAGGAGGTCAGCCACAGCAAGGAGAAAGAAACAAAAAAAAAGTTCTAAGAAGGCCAACCAGAATTCTCTCATCAGGGGGAAATGTTTCTGAGTCCCCATGCCCACAAGATAGGAAGTTCTACCAATCCTCTGTCCCCTCAGAAAAGCAAAGGACTCATCTTTCTCTGTGCCCCTTATCCATCCCTCTTCAGAGGACAAAGCAGTGCTTGATCTCATTGGAGAGCCTGGTCAATGGTCTCTGACCATGAACGGTCTGAATTCCCCAGCACAGCCACCTGCGCTCACCTGCCCCCGTGGCGTATACCTCAGTCGCGGCCTAGGTCCTGGCTTTCAGAGACGGATGCTGCACAGGAGGCAGCACCGGTGGCGGGGATGGGAAGAACTGCTTCACACAGAAGGCAGTGAGACAACTGGCTACACAAACAAAATAAAGAGCAAAATTAGACCCACTCCTCAGTCCATACACAAAATAAATTCTAAGGATATTAAAACCCCTATGTGATTTATACAATTTGAACATTTTAAACTTCATTTATTTGAAAGGCAAAGAGATGCAGAGAGAGAGACACATAGCTATCCCATCTGCTAGTTCACCACCCACATGCTTGCAACAGCCAGGGCTGGGTCAAGTCAAAGCCCAGAAATGACTCCGGGACTCCCACGTGAGTGGTATGGACTCAACTAATTGAGCTGTCACCTAGTACCTCTTATGATACACATCAGCAGGAAGCTGAGACTGGAAATGGAGCTGGAACTCCAACCCAAACACTCTTGATATGTGTTGCAGCACTATGCCAAATTTGTAAGCACTGATGTCTTAAAAGAAAAGACAGAACACAAAGGAATTATTGATAATACGGTGTTTATTACATTAAACACCATAATAGAATAAAAGAAAGAAAAAAGAAATAATGTAGACAATGTCTGGAACGTGTAGCCTCTCAGACTGCCATGGCATTGCACTGCAGCACTGCGCTCAGGCTTATAAGACACTCGGCTCAATTTCATGGGTTAATCTCAGTTATACACCTCAGCTGCTAGGGGCCCTCGAGGCTGTCGTCCTTCTGCGTGCCCATAGCCCATTGCCCAAGCTCCCCAATCAGATCACGCACTGCTTTGTCCTCTGGAAAAGGACAGGTGAGAGGTTTAAAATATAGTCCTGAGAGAGTAGACAAATTAGAAAAAGGTCCTATCTCATGGGCCAAGGAGCCCAGTGAGAAACAGTTCCCCTGCTGAGAAAATTCTGATTGGCCCACTTAGAACTTCCTTATCTGAGTCTCTCTCCTCTGTGGATGACCACCTAGTTCAGTTTGGTTACTGGAAGTGCGGATGTCACAGCAGCAGCATCGGTGTCACCTGAAAGCTTTTTGGCAAAGCCGAAACCTAGATGACCACAGGTCTGGTGAGGCAGAACTGCAGTCTGATCAAATCCCCAGGTGAGCCGGATGTAAACGCAAGACTGACAAGCATTCTTTACAAGATTCTCAGACCAGGGTAAGCCCCTTGAGATTACATCAGTCTCTCCTTTTGTCTCATTAGTCAGAATCCTCTAAACTTCTGCTGACCACTATGGAAGACACTAGGGACTTGTGACGACTAAACATTTGAGATGTGTTGTCAATATAAAACTTATTTGGCTTCAAAGACTCAATATACAAAAGCCAATGTTAAATATCTTATTTTTCATATTAACTACATGTTGAAATAATACTCGAGATATTGAACTAAATAAAATATAAGTAATGTCATTTGTTTTTCTTTTTTACTGCATCTGCTAGAAATTTTAAAATTATATATGTAGCTCGTGTTATGTTTTTACTGGCCAGTACTGCTCTTGGCCCTGGTCTTTGCCTCCCACATCTTAGGACTCATACATCCACTTCCATGCTACTTAGTCCCCTGGATACACTCCCATAATATTCACCCCCTCATATAACTAATAACCCTCTTATCTGGAAAGTCTCGTGGTCCTGGCCATCAGGTTGCTAACACTCTGATGAAATGCAAACCTTTTCCTGAGTTTAGATTTTTATTCTGGTTTGGAAAGGACCATCAATAGGAGATAAGGAATCAAAATTCTAGTTCAGCTTACGCCTTTAACCTTTAATGTTCTCTTGTGACTTCAGCCTTTACACTTTATCTCTCAGTACCTCTTCTTCCAATGCTTTCATCTGAAAAATGAGATATCTGAACTGGAACTTTTTTTTTTTTTTTTAAGATTTTAATTATTTATTTGAAAGAGTTGCACAGACAGAGGAGAGGCAGAGAGAGCGAAGTTTTCTGTCCGATGGTTCGCTCCCCAGATGGCCGCAATGGCCGGAGCTGCGCTGATCTGAAACCAGGAGCCAGGAGCTTCTTCCAGGTCTCCCACATGGGTGTAGGGGCCCAAGGGCTTGGGCTGTCTTCTACTGCTTTCCCAGGCCATAGCAGAGAGCTGGATCAGAAGAGGAGCAGCCGGGCCTCGAATCGGTGCCCATATAGGATGCTGGCGCTTCAGGCCAGGGCGTTAACCCACTGCACCACAGCACCAGCCCCATCAATTGGATCATTTTTAAGATGCTGGAAATCCCTAACACAATGATTGTTTACCCCTAATTATCTTCTGTACACATTGACTGTCACTCTAATTAGTTGGCAAACTCCTGGAGGGCAGGTATTTTATGTTATGATTCCACCTCTAACTACTTGTACTAGGACTAAACTTCTGGAGATCTCAATATGGTCTTTGAAAATGACTTCCATGCCAAAGGACAAAGCATTAGTGCAAGCTGATACAAGCTTTAGAAAGAAGTTGGGACCCTACAAAGCACAGTAGAGATCCACACGCAGTTGCATTTTGACGTAAACAAGCCTATTTGTATGCACACATTTGTTTTTAAAAGTTTGACCATCTGACTGCAACCTGAGGAATCTTGGTTAAACATTTCTCTATACAAAACAAAGAATGTTGAGTAGTTAAATATTTTACCTCTGAGGCTAAAATTTATTTTTTTTGTTTCCTTCCTGCCACATGTTTGAGGTGAAAAATGAAGTGTAAATGTTCAAAAGATTTGCAGTCACGAAAATCCCATTATCTATGAAGGAATAGTGTTGACCTTTGAATGGTTAATTAATTCAACAAACACGTATTACATGTCTTTATTATAACTGAATGAGTCAGCAATCTCCATTGAGCATGAATCTACTAACTATGGAGAGCTCTCCGGTAGTTCAGAAGAAGCAGAAGACTAGTCCCTCTTCTCAAGGCCCTTAGAACCTCATTGAGGAAAACCAAACAAATTGAAGGAGACTAAATGGATATTATACAATGCAAAAGGAATCAACACATTCACTGAACTACCATCATTGCCAGGTGCAAAGCAGATACCAATATGAACAAGACTGATACATGCACTTTTAATATATGTTCAAGGGCTAATAGCTCAAAGGAGAATAAGGGAGATTCCCCTTGGGGTGCTCAAAGGGTTAAGGGGCAGTTTGAAAATCAGGAAGCCAGGAGAGGGCAACCATTCAGCAGGCAGCAGGGCAGATGGATGCTTGGGCCTTCAAATGCATTTCTATCTTTCCACCAGACAAACTCAGAGAGATGGGAAACGAGGAGGAGGAATGCCAGGTATCTAAAGGCCACCTGTGGACACCTGCAAACAATCAATGACATCTTGTTCTCAGTATGGATTTCTCTGACCTACACCAGTAACTTCACGAGTGAGCTTCAGAAATCTGCACTTGGAAGACACTACACTGCAGGTGAGCCTTAACACATACTGAAATTTCCAAGCCACAAATTCCCTGAGAGCAAGTGTGTCAGATTATTCTGACACAAGCTGCAGGCCTGTCTTCCAAAGCTTTGTGGTAAGTTGCTCCTTTTCGTCTGCACACCCTCTTTAAGCCTCAGCATCCTGTCAAAGTGATAAATACGTATACTCTGTTGTGAGGACCAAATGATGAACAATCTAAGATGCTTAGATACAGTGTGCTCAATAAACATAAGTGATAATAACCTCATAAAAACTCACCGAGTGCGGGTGCATAAAGCAGATGTGATAAGGAAATGAGAGAAGAAAACTGTCGAATCCACTGGGGATTTATTTCTAGTAATAACCTCCACTCACCTACCATTCCCTGTTGATGTGCCAGGCCAAATTCACGTGAATTCAAAATGTGCTTATATAGCAACCCCATGGAGGAAAAATTTAGTAGAGCACTAGCTGAAGGCTGGTGAGGTCCAATGTCTTGAGAAAAGCCATCATACAACACACATTAGGGAACAAATTGTGTTACAGTCAAGATGGTCAAATTCAATCTGTGAGGCACCCAGCTCACCCTGCACTTGTCAGAGATGAACCACCAGGCAAGCTCTGAAACCAAGGCAAGTTCTGAGAACACAGGTAGCAGGGCTCCGCAAAGTGGGGTCAGTGCACCACTCACTCTCCCAAATCTCCTTTATTGCCCAAACTATTGTTTCTAACTACAGAAATAAACAGCAGACCTGTATTTCCTGCCACATTTCTCAAAGTGAGGAAATCAAAACCACTGTTCTATTACTCTGTAGTCATTATTTGCTATTAGTGTTAAGTGAAAATGCCACATTTTACACTATTCTTGATAGGGATGGATAAGGTTCAAAACCCAAATACAGAAACCAGAGCTTTGAAAGGATCACAATCTGCCTAGCAAAGGGACTGAAGTAGACACCTGTTGTGTTTCCCTAGCCAGCATCCACTCCCGCCTCTTCAGTGCTTGCTCCCTGGTTTTCCTTTGGGTACCACTCCCCACCTCAACACCACCACTACCACCTAACTCCTGATGCAACTGAAAAGGTTGATGCCCATTTACAAAAAAGGATACATGATCCAGGCTTTGAAACTTAGCATGATCCACACCTCCAATAATAGTTATTGGTTCAAGGATGGCAGGTGATCTAAAATGATCCAATCAAGAGCACATCTTAAGAGTTTGTCCTGGCCGGCGCCGTGGTTCAACAGGCTAATCCTCTGCCTTGCGGCGCTGGCACACCGGGTTCTAGTCCCTGTCGGGGCGCCGGATTCTGTCCCGGTTGCCCCTCTTCCAGGCCAGCCCTCTGCTGTGGCCCAGGAGTGCAGTGGAGGATGGCCCAAGTGCTTGGGCCCTGCACCCCATGGGAGACCAGGAAAAAGCACCTAGCACCTGGCTCCTGCCATCGGAGGAGCGCGGTGCGCCGGCCGCAGCGCGCTGGCCGCGGCAGCCATTGGAGGGTGAACCAACGGCAAAAGGAAGACCTTTCTCTCTGTCTCTCTCTCTCACTGTCCACTCTGCCTGTCAAAAAGAAAAAAAAAAAAAAAAAGAGTTTGTCCTGAAATCTCCGGAAAAAAAATAAAAAGATGTCCTTCTGATGAGATGGGATTTGTCAGGGCCCCCCTCATGGAGAAATGCTGGCTGCACTACCTGTACCCCTGGATTCTTTCATATCAAAAGTTCTTCCACAAGACTTTTCAGATATAATACAATTTGTTTTTTCCTAAACCTCTTTAAATGAGGATTCTTGTCATTTAGGGAAAAAAAGCCTAAGTGAGAGCCACATGAACCTCCCAAACAATCAATCATTCACCAACTCAAATTAAAGTGAAAATGTTGTGAGTTTAGTGCACCAACAGGCAGATTAGTGGGGCAAGAGAAGGATGATTGATTCTTCTCCATGAGCAGAGCCAATGAAATTAGGGAGACAGAGCTAACACACACACACACACACACACACACCAAATTTTACAAAACTGCAAAAATGCAAACATCAAAAAGCCTACAAAAATAACAATTTATCAACTGCCTAGCTTATCTCTGAAAAACCTTTCTGCACATTTTTGGACTGTATACTTCCTGATCATCTCTTCATAAGCTAATGCTTTCATAACATCAGTCCTTAAAATACCGTTCTTTAACAGGGCCATCAAAGAAGGAGGTACCTTTCTCTGAAGGGAGGAGAGAACTTCCACTTTGACTATGACCCTGTCGGAATAAGATCGAAGTCGGCAAACCCTAAAGGCTTCCACAGCCTCGGCAACTCATGACTAGAGCCTAGGGAGATTCTTGACGCCATAAACAAGAGTGTCAAATTGTTAAATCAACATCAGGAGTCACTGTGTACTTACGTCTCATGAGGGATCTGTCCTTAATGTGTTATCCAATGTGAAATAATGCTATTACTAGAACTGAAACAGTATTTTTACACTTTGTGTTTCTGTGTGGGTGCAAACTGATGAAATCTTTACATAGTATATACTGAATCAATCTTCTGTATATAAAGATAATTGCAAATGATTAAAAAATCTTGGTGTTAAACTGGAAATTGCATAGATAATTAATCAATTCTTTAAAAAAAATCATGTAGGATCTCTGTCCTTAATGTGCTGTACATTGTGAATTAATACTATAACTAGTACTCCAACAGTATTTTCACTTTGTGTCTCTATGTGAGGGCAAACTGTTGAAATCTTTACGTAATATGTACTAAACTGATCTTCCGTGTATAAAGAGAATTGAAAATGAATCTTGATGTGAATGGAAGGGGAGAGGGAGCGGGAAAGGGGAGGGTAGCGGGAGGGAGGGAAGTTGTGGGGGGGGGGGGGCAAGCCATTGTAATCCATAAGCTGTACTTTGGAAATTTATATTCTTTAAATAAAAGCTTTATATAAAAAAAAATACTGTTCTTTAGCATCATTGATCAAAACTTGTTTTTAATTACTGATAGTTTTAAAAAGCTGCTTTTAGCATCATAATTTATTATTGGCAATATACATACATTCTTAGAACTGTTGTCAAATTTGGAGAAACTTTTATCAGGTGTCTTTCATTTATGAACTGTAAATTTCAGGGCATTTCAATTTTTCTTGTGCTGTGACCAATCTTAAAAACTCTGGTTGGACAAAAGTTTAAAACAAGTCAATGCACCTTTTATAATGATATGAATTTTATTGTTGCTGTCAGTATTTTCTTTTAAATCAATTAGAAATATAAGCATTTTTCCAATTTCAGTGACATATTGGGATGCAGTAAACATGTGACTTTACAAAGGTTCAATAACAGTATTTGTAGTATTACTGCACATGTATATCTTACAAAAACAGTAATTCCAAACATATCCAGTACCTTATCAAGTATATTACTGGCAGCAAAGATCTTCTGTTTTGCCAAGATATGTATGAGAACTGAATGACTCTTGCTGTGGTTTGCATATGATTTGTCCCCCAAGTGTACTGGTGTTGGAGGGTGGTCCCTATAGAGAATAAGAGATGGTGCTGAACCTTAACAGGTGGGGCCTAGTGGGAGGTCTGTAGATCAATTAGGACACCAAAGGAATTAAGGTATTTTTCATGGTATCCTGATGTGTGAGAGTATGTGGTTATAAACACCTGAACCTAGCCCCATGCAGCCTCTCGGGCTTCCTGTACCAAGATGTGACCACTTATTTCCACGTGTGCTCTCACCATTGCCGCCCACCATGATGTCACACAACCAAAAGAACCTTCTCCTGAACTAAGCCAACACCAGTACCAGGCCTTTGAAACTCCAAACATTGAGATCAGTAAGTTTCTTTTCCTCATAAGTAGTCAGCTTCAGCAGCTTCACTCTGGTAACGAAAAGCTGACCAACAGAATTCTCTTACAGTACTACATGCCTGATGGTTGGGAGAATTTCCCACAGACTTGCTTCTGGCTCCACATATTTCAAACTGTGTTTCTCCTTCACCACCCACCTACTTTCCGTGCTAGAAGCTATAGCCCATGCACACGTTTACATGCAAGTTCTGGCTCTGCACTTCAGTGGTATAATGTTAGTGAATCAAAGCAATGGACGAAAGGAGTGTGCCTGGAAGTAATTTTTATAACTAAAACCGCTAGTTAAATAGCTCTACACAGATATGATTGCAAACAGTGTAAATATGACCTCTGACCTAAACCTAAATGGGTAATGGGTCCCCAGTTCAACTTTCCAGTAGCCATGTCTCCAAAATTCCTGTGGCAACCCCGGTGCCACTCAACACAAAGGAAAATGTAACCAGAGAAGGTGAGAGTGGAAAGAGAAAGCACTAATTTAAAAAGTCAAAATATTTTAGGAGTATTTTTATATATTCTATAAAAACAATTGACTATATGGACACATACAGACTAGGAGTCTCCAACATTTTTGAAGGGACCCATACAAATGAAGAGACCTTGAAGTTTACGCTTCACAATTTGCAACGAATGTCCTTTGGTCCCTTTTATTCCATCTCTAACCTCAATCATGTATCATTTTTCTCTTTTAAACATTTACTTCTCTTTACTTGAATACAGAATATATGAATAATTTTAATTTCAAAATCACAAAAACCACACAAACTTTTAAAGTCAGGACCTAAGAGGTTAGACTGCAAGTCTAATCACCTGTCCTCCAACTTACATTTTGAAGGATCTTAACAATAAATTAAATACCCATATAAAATAAACTACTGCGATAACTATGAGAACTTTAATCGTTCTCTATGAAATATGGAGAATATGAAATTCTCTTCCTAGTTCCATTTCCATCTTGCCCAAGGGATAACAGGAGGGAGCTTCAAATGTCCATGGATAAATGAAATTAAAAATTAATGTGAATCTTCCATGACCTTTTAGAAGTCCCCTTAAATATGCTCACTCTAACAGGGTTATACAATCAAGGAGTCAACATAAAACACAGGTTTTCATTCTATGGATTTTTCAAATAAAACAACAGAATGAGTATCTCACTTAAATGAATATATATCTTTCTACTTACTACTTGTTGAATTCTTTATTTATGGAGGGTTAAGCTTGTGATTATAAAGCAAACCGAAAGTATGTCAGTGTAAAAAGTAAAAGAAAAATAGGAAAGGGAAGGGAGAGTGAGTGTGAGGGAGGGAGGGAGGGAGGGTATCATTATGCTCTTAAAACTGTACATATGAAATGAAATGTTTCCCCTATATAACTGAAAAAATTTTTAAATGAATGCATGTTTATTGATTAAAAGCACATTACAATGGCAATTATCAATCATTTTAGAGATAAAGCCAAAACAGTGAGGTACAATGATGCAAGTGAGCACCCAGAAAATGTCTTATAGTTATGATGGCTCCTTCCAAGACTGGCAAGTGCAGTAAGAACAGGACTTCTTTTTCCTTGTACTTTGTCAGCCATTTGCTACCTCATTTCCATACCATCTCTCCTGCAACCTTAACATTAACCAATCCTTGCTTTCATCTCATCTCTAATCCCTACCCCAGGGAGTATACGTTGGAGATGGGGTGAAGTTCAAATATGGAGTAAATTTGATTTACATATTAATAATCATTAAAATAGATACACTTTGAGAGTTTGCTTTTTAGACTGTATCAAAATATTCCCCTGCAAAGCCACTGAATTAAATAGTCATATCTAAACACTGGAAATGCTAATCAATTAATTAAATTACAAAGCAAAAATCATAGAAGGCTGTATCAATTTTGGCTAAATTCTTAAGGAATGAATTTATCCCCATATTGCACAACACTTTCTGGGTGGAACACAAAGAAGCATTTCCATAACTCTACTGTCTCTTTTATCCTTTGCAGCTTATTTTATGGATGTGTCTCAACAGCTATTTTTCAATAGAAATGCATTTTAAGGAGCTTAAAAAGCACACTCTCCCCTTCCATTCTGATGTCAGCATAAAAAAAAAAAAGCAGTCCACAGTAACTATATGGAATGCTTTGGGACAGAAATATTACCTTATTAGGAAAGGGGAACCTAAAAGTACCAAGGCAGAATCTCCTGATGGGAGAAAGCTAAGAAATCCCTTTCTGAACCAGGGTGGGTGGCTAGGTATTCACATATCCTCCATACCTCCATTTCAGGACTACATATATCCTACATATCTCCTTTTGTGGACTCAGCACAGTGAGATTTGGTAAACCAGAAGAACAAACCTTCCACTGACACCTGTTTCCTTAAGTTAATCTTTCTTAACAGTGTATATCTCCAAGATAAGACATTCATTCTTTCATCCATCAAATGGATGAAAATGACAATACTTCAGTGAACAAAATTAACATGGAACTGACCATTGGGAATTACAGGCAGTAAACAAAATAATAATCAAAGAATTCATTAATCATAGAGAAGATTTCCCCCATTTCCTGGAGTACTGTATCTGACAGTACTGTAAGCTAGGGAGAGAGCAGATAGTTGCCAAGAGCTTCAAATCCACACCCTTTCACCACGAACCCAGAGACAAGGCTGCTCCTACTCCAGCTTCCAAACTGT
Organism: Sylvilagus floridanus; assembly: GCA_949820135.1. Taxonomy (NCBI): domain Eukaryota; kingdom Metazoa; phylum Chordata; class Mammalia; order Lagomorpha; family Leporidae; genus Sylvilagus; species Sylvilagus floridanus. The sequence goes on along the minus strand of OX463239.1, from coordinate 21,534,584 downwards.
AAGACAAGAGGATTCTTGTTAACCTGGAAGACTTGGATCACCACGTCCACCCATGGGAAACCAGATCATGTGCCCACGAGCATATGTTGGGTTTAGGAAGACATGTTTTCAGAAGAGTAGAGATGGGTAAGTTTGCTAATCAACCAAAACACATAAGCTATAGCCCTGTAGCCACATCTTCATAGGCCGTATCTATGGTTGATTCTGACAGTATGGAGAAAGCCAGTGCAATATTTTAAGCAAGGGAATGATAGAATCAGATTGATTTAAATTATGTTGGCAGCACTGTGGATAATGTTATGGGTGTGAAGTAAAAATAAAGATGATGAGAACAGTTAAAGATTATTTCAGGCCAGCAAAGATGCTATCTAGATTTAGGGTGGTGGATTTCAAGAGGCAAAACAGTAGGTTAAGTCAAGAGGTATATAGGAGATAAAATACTGACAGGTGGCTGAGTGTATAAAAATAATGAAAAAGGAGAGATCATGATAACTCATCAGTTTCTACCTTGAGCAACACGTTCAGCTTTTCTTTACATTAAACTTGCAGACAGACTCTCACCCTAGAGATGCTAATTTAATTCCAGACACAGCTGTTTTCAAAGTACTTTAAATGTTTCAAGTGTTTGTTCAGATTAGAGAATTAGAGTTAAGTGGATAATGGTGCCCAAGGTAGAGTTTGAGACAAAATTCCCTGAGTTCTGTCCTACGTGGCTTTTGTCCGAAGAGATTGTGACCCCCTCCAAGTGAGACATCAAGTTTACAAATAGAAATATACAGGTCTTCAAAAATTTCATGGAAACTGAGTATTTTGAAACAACTATGCATAGATTTCAAAGAGTTTTTTTTTTTTTTGCACCAAAATAAACTTACCTTTTAATTCCATTTTCCCTTGAACATTTTTAAGTACTCTCATGTACATGCATATTTATAGGAAAGACCTAAATTAGAGACAGGTGAAAGTGACTGACATTAATATTGTAATGGAAGTCATGGTAGAATATGAAACTAGGGAAAGAATATAGTGAGAAAACAAAAGAGACCTGAAAAAAACCCTACATTGAAGAGAGAAGATGATGAGTCAGCAAAGGAGACTCTTTCAGAGTGCTGGTAGCTTAGGAGGAAACCAGGAAAATGAGGTATTGCCAAAGTCAACGCAAGAGAATGTCTCAAGCAGAGAATGTGTAAGTGGGTTGAAAGCTGTATTTAATTTTGGCAAGGCATGGCACTCCACCCTCCCAAGATAGCTATTAACAAGGAATTACTACTTAAAGGTCAAATTGTCGGAGACTCCAAAGCCTATGTTTTGAGGATTTGGAAAATAATTGCAATCTCATTACAGATACTAAACATAAAAGATAACCTTCTATGTTTATACTCATGACTTCTAGCACTAAGACATGTTCGCCTAGTTGTGGGTTTAGACTTGGCAAGGACTGCAACTCTTTGAGTGTTCAGTAGTATTCTTTCCGTTGCCAAGCCTACCCAGGGCAAAACAAACACAGGGTGATCTTCCAGGACTTGACTCCTCTTTGGGCCCCTCCTGTAACATGTACAGAATTCTGTCACCATCACCATATGTAAAACATTTTATTTCTTTACATGTGCATCACTTTTGGATGTCCCTGAGGGCAGGCAACAATCTTCTATGACTTTCTATCTCCAGGGCCTATCACAGTACCTAGCACTTGATATGTACTGATTAAATGTTTGCTGAATGAGTGGAAAGTTGCATAATTTTTCTGTGAATTCATGAAGAGCCAATCTGGAAATTCCATCTCTAAGTATTCTTTCATCATAAACTGTAAAATACTGTTTAAATAAAGGATGTGGTTTATCCATGTTTAAGTTTTAGGTCAATTTTCTATGAAGTTAGTAAAATCTCATTCCAATATAAATTATTTAATTCCTTGGTGCCTTGGGTTCCTTGCCTATAAATAAGAATGGCAATGCTGATTTCCCTTGGCACCGCAGTGAGGATCGTAAAACTCTACTTGCCCATAAGAGGTACTCCTTGGGTTTGAAGACAGTTGACAATCATTTCTGTCTAATTCTCTCTCTGCTTACATATGTTGATTTAGACACTGGAGGGTCAGAATTGCAGGAAACAAGAGATAAGTTTTATAAATCTGTTTGTCAGCCCTGGAGCAGTGGCTAAAGACTGGATACTTTTCTTTGAGGAAGGGGTGATTTTTTTTTTAAGCACTCTCCAGACCCATCTGGGCTGGACAAGAGGAAGTATTGGTGGCCTTAGGGCTGACATAGGCCAGTTGCAGCAAATGTAATCAATTCTACAAGGTCCCATCAGACCTAATCTCCCCTCTACTTTAGTGTTGCTGTTCAATTAACTTACGGGTCTCTTAGCAGAAAATCCATGAAAGAAATGAGAGAATATTTTAACCAAGGGCAATCCTACCGAATGCAATTTAAATAATAAAATGTAGCAACCCACTAGATGCATTTTCATTTATTATAGCTCCCCCTGGCACACAACAGCCCCCCTTTGACAGAGTGCTGATTATAGTGGTAGCCTTACTACATTATCTCATTTTGTGTTCATGTGGATGTTGCAACTATCTCCGTTGTACAGCGCAATGTAAAATGCAGACAGTGAAGTTCAAAGACATTAAACAATTTGCCCAGCATCACAGCTGGCAAAACACACCAGATAGAAACATAATCTCCACAAAGCACATTACTACCATTTAATATTGCCCTAAATACTCTGACAATATCTCCAAAAGTTTCTGATACGATTTTTCTTTTTAAAAAGCTACCTTTCACTAAGATAAGCTCACCTCAAAGGACAAACATGGGAGTTTTCTTGTCCTTTAAGATTACTTTAAGGCAAAAACAAAAATACATAATAAATGAAAACAAGTACAATATTTAACTTGATAAATAGTCCAATAAACTTACCTGAAACCTAGCTTTTCATTTTCTTCCACTGACTTTTAATATGCTTGTCTCCATACACCAGCAATACTCACATCTGGAATGACCTTTGTTCCTTTGCTTTTAAAAGAAGTCTACTTATCTTTGAATTCTTTTTCTTATTTCTCACCATTTAAACTTGATCTCATTTGATTCACTAGTATTTTAATGTGACTAGCTTGTACACTGAAGATTTCAAGACCCTGGAGTCATATATGGATAAGAGAGGACCCTGCTTGCTGCATACAAGTCAGTCTGGGTTTGGGATGATTTCAATGTTATATAAGACAGTTGCCTTAAAAGCTTCATAGAAGCAAGATAAAAAGCACGGTTCCATTTTCTCCAAGAAGTACTAGAATGATTAATCACATGGCTAAGGTAAGAACATTAACCCTGTGGACTGTAGATATGTCGATCATCTTGGTCCAGGGTGTCAACTCTAAATGATTGGTAGTAGTTACTCAAAATGCAGAGTTGAGCAAGATTCTGAGGTTGCATCCAGACTTAGTGGCAAAGCATGCTATAATCAATTTGTGATGTCTTCTGGGGGCAGTAGAGAGTTGTGGCAAGGCTGCACACATGTCAGCATTTGCTGTCTTGAAAAAGCAATGGCCCCAGAAAAGTCACACCCTCAATGTGATGGCAGGTAGCGTTTACTATGGCAAGAACACCACTTCACAAGTTGCCTGAAGAAAAAGTCACGAGTGAGAGCTTCCTGTCATGTTGAACAAATAAAAACTGAAGTGCAAAGCAATGTAGAGAAGGGCATATCCTTCAAGGAGGGGATAACAGATTTATGCTCCTGTGATGTCTGTCTGGGTGCAACAAATAGACCAGGCATGGCTCTGAAGAAGGGACACCAGATCTGGCAGCCCTTCCCTGCTGCAGAGAACAGCTCAGTGACGAGTGGGAAACCTAAATTAGCACATTCCAGCAGAAAAACCAAGGAAGGCTCACATGGGCAAGGCAGACATTTGGTACACGAACTAAGAAAAAAGGTGTCCAATTCTTTATGGATCCCTATTTGGAAATTTTCTCTCCCAGTGACCCTGGCATGGGTCCTGGTGACCCTGAGCAGGGTACTGCAAGGTGCTTATGACTGATGCTTCTTTTAACGCATTTATGCTTTCTGGGTATGGGCTGCTCTTCCTAACACAATGTGTCTTTCTGATAGATCATATTTCCCTGCCTTGAAATATTCATTGTGTAGTGGAAGGAAGCAGGCAGGTACAAGGCAGTCAGTGCTATCACGGACACGTGGATGAGGCAGAGACAGACACAGTTGCCTCTGTGAGAGAATGGGAAACTAAAGCCAGTTTCCCTGGCAAAAAGCTATGCAGTGTTCCCTCTGGTCATACAGAAAAGGATAAGCATAGACAGAGAAGCCACCGCCATGAGTTCAAGGTTCCTGCAGACCAAGTGAGACAAAGAAATGAGCACGGGCCCTGAAAGTCACAGGATTTTCAGCAGAAATAGACACTGACATCTTTCTTGTTAGAATGATCCTCCCTACAGCACTGCATGTAAAGACTGAATTGTGGGGCAGCGCTGTGGCGTAGCAGGTAAAGCAGCCGCCTGCAGTGCTGGCATCCCATATAGGCATCAGTTCAAGTCCTGGCTGCTCCACTTCTGATCCAGCTCTCTGCTGTGGCCTGGGAAAGCCACAGTGGAAGATGGCCCAAGTCTTTAGGCCCCTGCACCCACTTGGGAGACCCTGAAGAAGCTCCTGGCTCCTGGCTTCGGATCATCCATATAGGGAGTGAACCAGTAGATGATGGAAGACTTTCTCTTGCTCGCTCTCGCTCTCTAACTCTGCCTTTCAAAGAAATAAATAAATCTTAAAAAAAAAAAAAAAAAGAAAGAAAGAAAGCTCTTTTCCCAGCTTCTGAACAAGAAGTCCCACATTTAAAAAAAAAAAAAAAAACACTTGACTGAATTACAAGAGAGACAGAGAAGGACACCAGTCAGCCAATTATTGCAGTTGTGCAGGTAAAAGACTGATGAACTTGGGCTGGTGCTGTGGCATAGCGGATAAAGCCACTGCCTGCAGTGCTGGCATCCCATATGGGCACTAGTTCAAGTCCTGGCTGCTCAACTTCCATTCAAGCTCTCTGCTATGGCCTGGGAAAGCAGTGGAGGATGGCCCAAGTCCTTGGGCCTGCACCCACGTGGGGGACCCAGAGGAAGCTCCTGGCTCCTGGCTTCAGATCGGCACAGCTCCGGCCATTGCGGCCATCTGGAGAGTGAACCAGTAGATGGAAGACCTCTCTCTCTCTCTCTCTCTCTTTCTCTCTCTCAACTTCTCCTTCTCTGTGTAACATTGTCTTTCAAGTAAATAAATAAATCTTTTTTTTTTAAAAAGTGATGAACACTAGCGGAGTTAAGAAATATTAGGAATTAAAATCATCAGGACTTAAAGGCTGACAGCTGAAAGATGAGAGGAAATGGGCAGAGATGAAGAAATCAGGTTAAAGTGACACCCAGGTTTCCGGCTAGGGAAAATAATACAGCCATATGAGTAGGTTAGAGAATATTGGAAGAGCAATGGGTTTGGGTTTCTTGGAAAGCCTAGACCAACACCAGGAGTTGTATCAATAGTGACTGACACACAGCATGAGTTTTGGTGTCAGAGATTAGAAACCAAGTGCACCTTTCCCCTTCATCAATAGCTATGTGATGCTGAACAGAGTAGTTAGCCTCTACTCCTCAGTTTTCTAACGGCAAAACTGGGGGCTAGCACTGTGGTTTAGCGGTAACTCTGCCTTTCAAACAAACAAATAAATCTTAAAAAAAAAAAAAAACTCAAATAGTAGTATGCAGCTCACATAACTGATGTTGAAGATTAAATGAGGATATGCATATAAGATTATTCAGCCCCTGGGACATAATAAGCACTCAATAATGCCACCTATGTTTTAAGCACCAGATATACCACTTTTTACTTTTTACAAAGTAATGAGATAAATTTTTTTTAAAATTCTCCTAGACACATAAAATTTACTTGCTTTTTATTTCACTAGCATGACTGAATTTCTGTTAATGCATTTATGACATAACACATAAAAGTTGTTCCTGAGTTGGTCTCCAACCTCAAGACTTACCAAAAGCTTCTTGACCACAAAATCTGTAGTAAGTCTCCTGGGAACCTGACCCTTGGGAGCCAACACATAGTACAGGATTAAGCTATACCCTTGGATTGTGCTGGAATCAGGCTCAATCCAATCAGTACCATGACCTGATTTCATACTAACTTTCACACAGCTCTACTGAGCTGTCTCTAACAACTGGTAGCAACGCAAAAACTATTAAGCTTATTTGGGTAAACAGTGGAATCCATAGTGTTCAACACAGAGCCTGGCACTTAGCAGGCACTCAGTAAATTTGTTTGAATAAATGCATGCATTCTCTGCACTTTCAGTTCACATCTATGCTGATCGCTCCATACTTCCTTCTACTCAACGAAGTGCATGGGCACCAGGCAGGGATATTTTTAGCATAAAATATTCTCCATAGATCTTTCAAAGTATTCAGCTGAAATGTTTAATCTGGCAATCTAAAGTGATGACCATAAAACACAAATGGCTTAAGAAACCAATGTGCACGCAGATATATTTCTTCAATTATATACTGATAAACTAAAATGATTTTTGCCATGTAGGGAATCAGCAGACTGACCCAGTTACTATATTTAAATGTGAATATGTCCACCCAGACAACTCAAGACAATATGAATTAGCACTTACAGGTACTCATATGTTTTCAAACTGTCCTTTAAGGACCTGTGATTTAATGGGCCTTTCAAAACTAAAATATATCCCACTGAGATGTAAAACAGAAAATAGATTTAAACTAGAAAAAATAAAACAAAGCTAGTTTTGTTTTACAGACACAGAAAGGTGCTAGAATTATTTACTGCTTTCTGGACTTTGCATTATGACCAAACTGATATTTTCCAGGTTTTTCATTAACTTAAAATGTTCTGAGATGAACACATCATTTGCTATGATTAAATCCAAGGTGCTTCTGTAGCTTCCTTCTGGGAAGATAAAAATTATACCAAGAGGTAAAAGTTCTAATCAACCCAATCGTTGAAGTAGCACTAGGGATAATGCACAGAATTTACCCAGCAACCAAACGAGATTCTAACAGTTAACAAGCAGAGGCCCTACAAGCAGAATCACATGGCAAAATTTTCTAGTCTAGAACTCTTACCTTCAGAATCAGAATTTGTCATACTTTATCTTTAAAATTCCCATAGATCTATAAAATTGTAGAATTTAGAGTTGATGAGCCCCAACCCTCATCGCTATAACATCACATCTCCATAGAAGAGCTCTTCAAGTATGAAGCTTCTGTCATCTCTTCTGGAATAGTTCCAAGTAAGTTCAAGTTCTGGAAATACAGCTCTCAATAGGATTTCACTAGAATTCACTAGCATTTCAACTTCCTTCTCTACCAGAATTAGCCATATTGAAATAGTTGTTAATATTCTTTCAGAATAGTACAAGATTGTAAGGATGAATAGCATAAGCCATTCACCCTCTTTCACTACATTCAATTCCTTACTTTCAGAGACAGGGACATCTCTAGACAGGACTCTATTGGGTTTATAGAGTGCGTTGGATAGGCAAAATTCAAGATGCCATAAAACTAGACGTCACTTGCCACCAATTTTAGATGCCAAATTTGTCACCCATCACAGCGTCGCTTAAATTATCTGAAAGAGGTACTAAAGAATATTTAATATAGGAGTTCCCACAGAAATTTGTTTGAAAACCTCTTCCTTCATCCTGACTATCTGATTTCGCAGCCAAATTTCAAATGCTCACTTGTTGATCTTTCCAAGATTGAATCACAAGTAGAGGTAGCTGACATCCCTACTGACCCCTCGTACCTTACAGTCACCAAGACAAAGCAGACCTTTGCAAAGCCTGTCCAGATGGGACACAACTTTGACCCTCCAAGACATTAGTTATCTAGTGACTAGGGTTCACTAACATTAGTTGGTCTGTGCACAGATAAAACCTCTTATGATTTTAATTTTAAAATATCATCAATATAAGACATAATAGCGAGACATTTCAGGGGAAAGCAGTGTATTGAAAATCATTTCATCTTATAACATACCTCACCAAGAATTCCCACTGTACAAATGGGCAATTCTACTTGTTAAACAGTTGTTAAAAATTGAGCTGAAATTACCTTCCCTGGGACTTTGAGCTTCTGCCCCTAATTGTTCTCTCTGTAACGAATCATAGCACCTTTTCATATAAGGAACTGTATTTCTAAGAAAAATTTATTTCCATACTGGCAACAGTGGCTGCTTCATTCAAATAAAAGACTGAAATTTCAAATTGAAGCATTTGATGATCAACCAACCAATCAAAAAACACAGAGTAACTATCAAACGGTGTGCATTGCATTCAACACGAGGATAACCAGCAGTAATTAATCAAGTTATTAGGGATTGCTTTTCCACTGGCTTTATTTCTGTTTTGTAACACCACTTCTAAAGAGAAGATGAATGAAAAACTAAACTTAATTCAGGAGAAAAAAAGAAAAAGACAAAACAATGTAGTTTGTCTCAATGATAAATGTAACATGCAGGAAAAAAGGGCATGGGGAAAAGGCAGGAAGTCATTCATTAGGTTCTTAGTAACTCCAGGTGCTTTCTATTTATTTCACTTAATTCCTATCAGAAATCTGTGAGGTGGGTTTTACTCCCAATTTACCAAAAAGGAAACGGAGGTTTTCAGAGGTTATGTAAATTGCCAGTGATGATACATTCTCTATGTCATGAAAGAGCCAAGATCCACACCCAGACAGAATCTCAAAGTATATGCTTCTTTAACTGTGTAATCCTCAGTCTCTGCAAGAAACCATGGTGAGCGCAAATACCACTTACCATGGGATTTGCCCTTGCAGATGAATGGCTACCACTATCCCCTCTTTGCTAAGTGATTTATACAGAGATCAACCAAAGAACCCATTTCTTATTGAGCTTTAGAACATTTTCAAGTCACTAGCTTGCAATGTAATAATTACGTAGAATTTGCAATGCCATGAATCTTTTTATTTGACATTTCCAAACTGGCATGTCATCAAATGCCCACATAAAGGTAAGAGTCAAAAATTCAGCGAGAACATACCATCAAACAGAGCTTTTGGGAGAGAAGAATTACATGTCCACGTATTTTCCAGGATATTTTAACCCATAAAAATCAAGGGGCATAGGGGATAGGTGAAAGCAAATTTTTGGAGCAAGTTTCCTCTACACATCCACTACAGATGCTGAGACTATAATTATAGAACTACAGCTAAGGGTGTCCCGCTTGGTCTCATCTGGGACATTCAATTTAAACCTGCCCAGGATTCTGCCTAACATTTCTGCTCCTTTCCTGAATGGCTGCCTCTCAGCAGATGGCTTAGGTCAGACCACTCCCCAGACCGATTTTCCCGTCATCATATCCATTTCTGCCACATTCTAAAAACAACCACAGTGCCAGTGTGTTCAGGCCTCTCCTCACATTTCCCAGTGATAGGAGACAGATCCAGCTCCATTAGTAGGCCAGGCACTTGAGCTTTAACATAAAAGAAGGGATGACAAAGAACTATGGTTTTCCTCAGCACGCCATGCCATCTGTGACATTGGCCATGCACACCCACACATTCCTCTTGGAGGGAAAGTTTGCTCACCATTGTTCTGACTCCAAAATTATTTCCGATACGGGTGCCTGCAATTAACCCCATTTGTTGACTTTGCACGTGGGAGGTGTGGAGAAAGGCCCACGCTGCCCGCTCTTTCCCGCATCCTCTCTAGCCAGCAAGCAGCCAAGATGCTTGCAAATGCTTATTTTCAATTTCCTACCTGGTGGAGAACTGTGAAAGGGCCTTTTGTGTTAGAATCTCTTCTAAAGTCTTCCAGTGTTCAATATGAAATGAAAGCGAAGAAGTTCAACTTACAGACCTTCGCACTCAACTCTGGCACATCTGTCTCATTTGATCTCAGCTCTTAGGAGTCACGACAGGAAGTGACGTGAGCAGAACCAAAACGGACCACAGAGGAGCGTTCAGTACGACACACAGCCCTGTACCCTCGCAGATTCTGGCTTGCAGCGGTTCCGGAAGCATGCTACGAATTAGTATCACCCCCTCTCCACTGGTCGAGGCCACCACGGCCAGCCCTCTTCCCCCTGTAATTGCTGCTCTGAGAGGCTCTGTGGGGAACAGTCACTCCCACAGTCTGCGCATTCTCACTCGCGGCCTCAGTCAAAACTCGCTGCCACCAAAGTCCCAATTCCTTTCTCACCCACACAACAGCTGGCTCAGGCTGATACAGTGCACAGAAATGGTACATGCCGGCTGTCGGCATGTGCTTCCTGCTTCTGTCCTCATCCACGGCTTAAGCACAGAAGAGGCGAATGTAGCACCGTAAACAGGAAATTGTATTAATCAACTATATCGTACCATTTACATAGCATTTCGCATGTATTAATCAGAACACTCTGCTGTAACAGAAACCAACCCAAGCTAATCAGAGCATGCGGATGCCTCACTTACCTAGGGGCAGGAACGCACCGCGGCATCGAGAACCAGGACTCAGGCGACGCCCACTTCCGGCATCACGCGCTTCCAGAGTCACTTCTCGCGGGACTTCGCGAGAAGTTTGGGAGGGCGGACCCGCGAGGTGGTGGCCGCCGGGAAGCCGGGGGCGTGGCCAGCTCTGAGGGCCTCGAGGCCACAGCAAGCCTCGCAGAGGCTGCGAGGGGACAGGCTGCCGGGCAGCCGTGGAGGTGTTGGAGGCTGCTGCATCCCGTGGAGCTCCGGCAGCACCTGTGAGTGAGGTGCAGAATCTGCGAGGAAGCCGGAGCGGGCGCTGAATGCTGGGAAGGAGAACAAGGCGGCTGTCCTTGCAAAGACCCACAGCCCCCGGAATAGAAGGAGGAACTAGCCGCCTTTAACGGCGGCCACCGTGCGGGCTGCACTTGTTTGCCGTAGGAGTCCAGGTGAAGTGGTGTCCCGGGTACGGACCTGGTGATCACTTGAGGGAGGACGGAAGGGAGGATAACTGCAGCAGGAGACCGAGATGCGCGCGCGTGCTTGAGGAGTGTGGCCTGAACCAAGAATGGCAGGGTTTGCCTTTCACTAGGCCACCAAGAAGGGCAGAGCAAAGTCAGAACTGTCCACAGGCCAACAGCATGTCATCTGGGGCTGAGCTGTTCCTGCAGTACTGTTAGGAAGTTGCTTAGTTGTTCCCCAACATCAGGCGCCGACGCGGTGCTCACAGGCAGTTGTTGAATGCACTGGGGCAGAATCCTTATCAGTTTGAGGTGCTCCTAACGCCCAGTCTCTACAGGGACCATGACTGACTGACTGCTGGCGTGGCCCGGGTGAGAACTATAGAGCAGAGAGGTGTCTGGTCCCACAGCCCAGTGGTGGGCACAGCCAACTCCACTGCCATGCTGCTTTCGGCTTCCAGCATCACCCCGGCAGGATCACCGAGGCAGTGAAAGTGATCCACGATGACAAGGTGCAAACTCAAGACGTGAGTGAGCTCCAGAGACTGCATCAACCCTGCGGCTGGCCATTTGCACCCCGAGGAGGTTGACAGCTCTTTATTCCTTCCAGGCTGTACTAACTACACAGCACTTTAGTGCCATGGACCCGGGAAAAGACCTTGACCCTCTAGATAGTGGACTGGAATCTCTTCTGGGCAGACCTAGGTTGTCGTGAGGCTGGCTTCCTTAGGGAACTGTCTGTCATCCTGGGGGGATCGTTAGGAGTGAGGCCCAAGGCCACAGAATGATAACAGTTCTCCCTCACAGGTGAACCTCTGACATGGGTGGCAACTTGCCAGAGCTACATGGAGGCTGCCATTGTTGGTCTGTCCCAGCCAGAGGTCCAACTTACATCCCTACAAGGTGTTTGATAAAATCTGTGTATCGATTTTAAAAACAGTGATGAATTTGAAGGATGTAGTCTGAGAAAATGCCCAAAATCCCCTTTTCCTTTTGTCATTATTTTAATCTCTTGAACTGCAGAGCTGTATCTCTCTAATTCACTTGCATGGTAGAAAAAAAAATAAAAAGTCACCAAACAAAAATGAGTTTGCACCAGCGCCGTGGCTCACTTGGCTAATCCTCCACCTGCGGCGCCGGCATCCCATATGGGCGCCAGGTTCTAGTCCCAGCTGCTCCTCTTCCAGTCCAGCTCTCTGCTGTGGCCCGGGAGTGCAGTGGAAAATGGCCCAAGTGCTTGGGCCCCTGCACTCACATGGGAGACCAGGAAGAAGCACCTGGCTCTTGGCTTTGAATCGGCACAGCGCACCGGCTGCAATGCGCCGGGGGTGAACCAACGGCAAAGGAAGACCTTTCTCTCTGTCTCTCTCTCTCTCTCACTGTCTATAACTCTACCTATCAAATAATTTTTTTTAAATGAGTTTGCTTTTTCTCTTTTTTGACAGGCAGAGTGGACAGTGAGACAGAGAGAGAGAGACAGAGAGAAAGGTCTTCCTTTTCTGTTGGTTCACCCCGCAATGGCTGCTGTGGCCGGCACGCTGCAGCCTGCACACCGCACTGATCTGAAGCCAGGAGCTAGGTGCTTCACCTGGTCTCCCATGCTGGTGCAGGGCCCAAGCACATGGCCCATCCTCCACTGCACTCCCGGGCCACAGCAGAGAGCTGGACTGGAAGAGGAGCAGCTGGGACTAGAGCCTGGTGTGCCAGCACCACAGGCGGAGGATTAGCCTACTGAGCCACAGCGCCAGCCCTTTTTCTCTGTTTAAAATAACAACCAGATGAAATGAATTTCTCAGTCCTAATTCCAGGTGTTTACAGGGCCCCCTTAGTTGGGTTCCCAGCTCTGGTTCAGTCACTTAGTGTAGGGAGACCAACTGATTTGCAGAAGCTTAGCCATTATAACCATGGAAATGAGAGTGAGCTAGGTGGTGGAGTAGACAGTTACCCAAAAGTTAGAGTCCAAGGGAGGCAACCCAACCAGTGCTGATACACGTATTATTTACTTGAAGGTCTGCCACAGTCAGTAACATTTCCATTAACAGTAGTACTTTCATTTTGCAGATAGACTGAATTTAAGAGAGATTACACAGATAATAAACATAAAACCAAAAGTGAATTTGAGTTCTCAGTCCCTTCATTGTCCCTATGAGCCTTACTTTAAGCACAAAGAAGCAAAAAGGAAGGCAACAAAAACAAACCAAAAGACAAAACACACAGCACCCACCTCCTAAATCCAAATTTTAGATTTAATTGGAAATACAAAACAGACTCTCAAGAAAATAGCTTACTAACATCTTGAGAGCAATAAATGCTGCAAGCTATTGAAGGGAGAAAATAGGATCAAGGTAAAGTTAATCAGAGAGGCCAACTTTGGATCCTTGGTTAGAATAAAGTTAAGGTGTTTGAAGAGGACATTTCAGATATTCTTAAAAAATGAAAGGAGTCACACATTCACATATTAACATGAGCATTGCAAACCTGACTCACTGAGCTGCCTAATATTTGCAGGAAAGCAAGATTTGTACTTTCAAGGAAATAAGAGAGGATGAAAGTGGAACCACAGGAGTTCCACACTTCCAGATTCCCAACAAGCACCAAGTCCAGCTCCTGAGCATATTTCCCTCCTCAAAGACAGCCAGTTCTTTAATTATTCTGTCTCTAAAGCAGATCACCACAAAAGCGCTATTTTAATTTCAATAGAATTGAAGCAGAAACCCTGCTCAGATTATGTTCTAAATAGGATTCCTTTTGTCTTCCCATCACTGCTTTTAAAACTAAGAATTAATTCTCCATGAATATTTGTGACTGATTTCTAATTTCATTTTCAGTGCCCAGATGTGATGAGTGTTATCCATATCTGAACAAGCATAGTGCCTAGTTATAGTAGAGCTCACCTGAATATGTATCAGCAGTTTGATCTGTGAGGGCATCACATACTGTAGTCACAGAGACTCAACCAAATCACCAAAGATGGAAGTCAGGGACTCTGGCTCTAGATTCAGGCTTGCCACAGCTCATCAAGTGACTTAACCTTCTGCGTTTTCCTTACTCAATTATCGATAAGTACCTTTGAGTCACAACTATGAGCCTGGCTCTATTGTAAGCTCAGGCGGTACAGTAGACACAAAGCAGAAAAATGTCATGTCCACATGGAATTGACATACTACTGACAGAAAGTTAAGAATATGAAAAGTAAACTATACAAAAGGGGGCCCAGTGTTGTGATGCGGTAAGTTAAGCCGCTGCTTACAGTGCTGGCCTCCCATATCAAAATGTGTCTAGGAAGGCAGTGGATGATGGCCCAAGCACCTGGGCCCCTGTCATCCATGTGGGAGATCAGGATGGAGTTCTTGGTTCCTGATGTTGGCTTGGCCCAGACCTGACTGTTACTGGCATCTGGGAAGTGAACCAGCAGGTAGAAGATCTCTCTCTGTGTGTCTCTCTTTCCCTCTGCCCCCCCCCCCCACCTTCAAATAAATTTAAAGCTTTAAAAAATGGGTATAGGCTCTCCATGCCACCTGTTTGCCTGGAACAATCTTGGACAGTATGTCTCAGTGCTAATCCTAATCCTCTCTTGTGACTCTTCAGAATGCTCCAGTCTGAATGATGAATTAGCATCCTGCCTAAGAAATTGTCCTGCTGCAATAGTCTAGATGGGAAATGAAAATGCTCGGAGACAGGTCAACAGCGATGAAGAAACGGTAGTCTCATTGAAAAAACATTTTGACAGTGGAGCTCGCCAGATCTGATGGATGAAATGTGGGCCATGAGGGAAAGAAGAGTCAAGGTTGACTCTAATATATTTGGACCTGAGCCAGTGTGAGAACAGAGTTGTCACTGAGGAAAATAGGGCAAGTTTTGCATGGGAAGGCCCATTTGGGGCATGTTAATTTTTAGCTATCTCCATATCCAAGAAAGGTAGCAATTAGGCAGTTAGAAATATGTCTGGGGGCCAGTGCTGTGGCTGTGGCATAGCGAGCGCCGGTTCAAGTCCCAGCTGTTCCACTTCCTATCCAGCTCTCTGCTATGGCCTGGGAAAGCAGTGGAAGATGGCCCAAGTCCTTGGGCCCCTGCACCTGTGTGGGAGACCTGGAAGAAGCTTCAGGCTCCCGGCTTTGGATCAGCACAGCTCCGGTCATTGCAGCTATCTGGGGAGTGAACCAGCGGATGGAAGACCTCTCTCTCTGCCTCTTGCCTCTCTCTGCTTCTCTCTGCCTCTCTTTCCCTCTGTGTAACTCTGCCTTTCAAATAAACAAATGACATCTTTAAAAAGAAAAAGAAAAAGATATAGGTCTGAAGTTCAGAAGGGATGTCTGGTTTACAGGCATAAACTTGCAAATCAAGAGCAAGTAGTGAAGCTGATAGCCATGATATTGGAAAGAATCATCACAGATATGACTACAAAAGAGGGAGGGGGTCTCAGGACCTAGGAGATCCCTGAATCCTAAGGAATTCACCTTATAGAAAAAAGGAGGGAATCCAACAGAGGATATTGAGAACAGCCAGTGAGGGAAGAGGAAAATGCGGCATTTCTTCATCTGTGTAACAAATTGGTCACCCTACAGTGATTGATAGTTTTTTAGTAACAATGGTCCAAGAGATACATCAGGTGCAGTCATAGTAGAAGGTGGCATACAAGAAGCAAAGATGAACTATAGAGTCCTCAACCAAACTTCAGCCGGTGTCAGCCTGTTTTCTTGCTCCAAATAATGAACTGCTCTGTAGTATTTCATTTATAGGAAAGTGGGGGGTGGGGCGGTGGAGGAGGTAGATTCCTGGAAGAAAGGACATAAGGAAGGAAGGGAGGAAGGGAGAGATGCAGTGATGGGGAAAACCATTTCCCTGAATGATCTTTAAGACCTATGATCTGGGCCGGCACCGCGGCTCACTAGGCTAATCCTCCACCTTGCGGCACCGGCACACCGAGTTCTAGTCCCGGTTGGGGCACCAGATTCTGTCCCGGTTGCCCCTCTTCCAGGCCAGCTCTCTGCTGTGGCCAGGGAATGCAGTGGAGGATGGCCCAAGTGCTTGGGCCCTGCACCCACACGAGAGACCCAGAAGAAGCTCCTGGCTCCTGGCTTCGGATCTGTGCAACTCCAGCCATTGTGGCCATGTGGCCATCCGGGAGTGAACCAGTGGATGGAAGACTTCTCTCTCTGTCTCTACCTCTCTCTGTAACTCTGTCTTTCAAATAAATAAAATAAATATTTTAAAAAAGACTTTTGATCCCTTCCATCTCTAACATTTATTTGGGTTTACCCAATCCTAAGAAAGAAAGAAATTAGAAACGTTGAAAGCTGCTTACCACAATCACCTAGTAAAGTCAAGAGATCTGGGGTATTTGTATTCTTCCTCTTGCTTTAGATTGTCTATCTGTTGTAGATAGGAAAATAACAACTGTCCGGAAGGAATAGGAAGCCAGTTAAGTTTTAAATATGAAGCCAGGAAATGTTTTATTAAGCAGCTAAGGCATTTACTGGCTCAGACTAGAGAATAATCCTGCTCTAAATCCCACTAACCTCATGAGTATTCCATTTATCTAAGAAAGCCACAGAAGCACATTCCAGCAACATTTCTTGCTGTATTACACTGACAAGGAAAAGTAATACATGCTTTCATCCACAGCTGCCAATAATAATAATAATCATCAGTGTTTATCAAGCATTACATGGGTGCCAAGAACTATGTTAAGCTTTTTTATGCACATGTATCTTCAGCCATTTTGTGGTGCTGTAACAAAGTACATGAGTTGGTTACTTTACAAAGAAAAGAGGTTTAGGCCGGCACCTTGGCTCAACAGGCTAATCCTCCGCCTTGCGGTGCCGGCACACAAGGTTCTAGTCCTGGTCGGGGCGCCAGATTCTGTCCCGGTTGCCTCTCTTCCAGGCCAGCTCTCTGCTGTGGCTTGGGAGTGCAGTGGAGGATGGGCCAAGTGCTTGGGCCCTGCACCCCATGGGAGACCAGGAAAAGCACCTGGCACCTGGCTCCTGCCATCGGATGAGCGCGGTGCGCCGGCCACAATGCGCCGACCGCGGTGGCCATTGGAGGGTGAACCAACGGCAAAAGGAAGACCTTTCTCTCTGTCTCTCTCTCTCACTGTCCACTCTGCCTGTCAAAAATATTAAAAAATAAATAAATAAATAAAAGAGGTTTAGTTAGCCCATGGTTATGGAGGTCTAAGGACATGGCAACCACATTGGTTTCTGATTTGCCTCATGCTTTGCTATAACCTAGTAGATAGCATGACATGGTGGAAGCACATGTGAGAAAGAGAGAGAGGGAGGGATGGGGAAAGGGGGAGAAAGAGAGAGAGGGGGGAAGTCACATGGTAAGAGACAACACAGGAGAGTGAACCAAGATAGCTAACATCCGGGGCAGTCCTGGGATTAAAGCATTACTTCTCCTGAAAGTCCCCAGTCCCTCTCAGCTCTGTTACACTGGGGACCAACCCTCAACATGAATTTTGGTAAAGTTAAGCAATATTCATTTCATAGCAATAATCATTCATTAACCCTCACATCAATCCCGAGGTAAGTATTCTAAGAAGGCACTCAACAAATTTTTTTTTCAAAGACCATTATGAGGGAGATAACAGTTAGGTCACCCATGATTACCCAGATGGATAAGTGGTGGAGCTGGGATTAAATCCCAACATTGTTTCTTAATCACAGTACTTTGGCTCACTCACTGTATCTTAATACTGGATGAAGCAGATGCTGTGGTGGCCCCACCCAGTTCCCACTGGGTTCCCCCCAGCTGCTGGGAGTCAGGCTTCTGGTGATGGCTCACAGATGAGTCCCCTCTGCCAAACATATCTGCCATGCTAAAGCCTGAAACCGTTGACTCAGAGATGCAAGGACACAAAGTCCCAGTCCCTTGCCACAAATCAAGGGTCTGGTAAGGGCCAGCCCAGATCAGAGTTCCCAGATCAATTCTTACTCTAATGTTGCTTTCCTCATTCCCCATGAAACCACTACCCAGGGAACTTCCCACAGACAAATCCCCATCTCACATTCTGTCTCCTAGGGAAGCCAGAGAAGACACTGACATGCATAGGGATCTGCTTGGACCACTTGTCTTTTTTTTTTTTTTTTTTTTTGACAGGCAGAGTGGACAGTGAGAGAGAGAGAGACAGAGAGAAAGGTCTTCCTTTGCCATTGGTTCACCCTCCAGTGGCCGCCGCAGCTGGCGCACTGTGGCCGGCGCACTGCGCTGATCCGAAGGCAGGAGCCAGGTGCTTCTCCTGGTCTCCCATGGGGTGCAGGGCCCAAGCACTTGGGCCATCCTCCACTGCACTCCCTGACCACAGCAGAGGGCTGGCCTGGAAGAGGGGCAACCGGGACAGAATCTGGTGCCCTGACCAGGACTAGAACCCGATGTGCCGGCACCGCAAGGCGGAGGACTAGCCTAGTGAGCCGAGGCGCCTGCCCAGTTATTCTATTCATTTAACAACCAGCAAATGTTTATGGGGCTCCAAGTATTTGTTTAATTTCTGCTTTTGAGTATGACCCATTCATCACATCTATGCATTTTCTATCAGGTTGTTTTATTTTAAATTATAGAGGATGCTTTCACATATGAGGAGGACTAACCTTGTATTTATTATGCACATCACATATCTTTATTATCATTATTACACATTATTATCTGCATTACATAACTATTCTGTGTCTTGTCTTCTAACTACAGTAACTTCAGTTATACAGATGTCTTTGTTTTATAGATTGTCAAATGTATGGATTTTTGGATATTTCATGCTTAGACTTCACATGTCTAAGCTCTACTGAAAATCAGAGAAACGCAAAGTAAAGCAACAGTGAAATCTGATCTCACACTCATCATACTGGCAAAATTTTTAAAATTTATTGATCACAAGTGAAAGTGACAGTGTGAAGAAGCAGGAATTCTGCTACTCTGCCAATTGGAGCATAAATTAGTACAATTTGCTGAGTATTTTAGTGAAATCTAAGGAAGCCGAGGGGAGCCACAGCTGTAACTTTGAGATTCCGTGTTTAGAGATAAACCCTAAAGGACCTCTCATACTTGGGTTGAAGGAGATAAATACAACAATGTTCATAGCAACTCTCTTTGTAAGAACAAAGGATTGGAAACAAAATAAATGTATGTCAAAGAGAAACAGGTCAATAAGTTGTGAAATACTCAGAGTAGCATCTTAAAATCATTAAATACACTAAAATGGAAAAGGCTGCAAAACAATTCATGGAACAAATCAACTGTCAAGTTATAATTTTATACTAAGTTTATAAACTTGAAAATAAAAATACAATTTCAAGTATACAAGTATGTTACATAAACTTATGTTTGATAATGATAAATACTGAATTTAAAATAACAGTTGTCTCAGAAAGAAGTGAGGCGAATGGCATTGAGCTACCCAAGAACTTCTACTCAGTGAAGTTTTATCTCTAAATTAAAAACCAAAACTCTCCATCCTGCTAAGAAGAGCTGTTATCAGAAAGAGAAAAAGTAATGAATGCTAGCAACGATGCAGAGGAAGAGGAATGCTCACATGCTATTGGTGGGAATGTAAGCCAATACAGCCATTATGGAGAACAGTACGGAGAAGCCTCAAAAACCTAACACTAGAATTACCATATGATCCAACAATCCCAGCATGTCAGAATGCGAAGTGAGCATGTCAAAGAGACATATTCACTCCCATGTTTATGGCGGCATTATTCACGATAGCCAAGATATGCAAGCAATCAAAATGTCCATCCACAGAAGAACACAGAAAGAGAGAGAGAGAGAGAGAGAGAGAGAGAGAGAGAGAGAGAAAGGAAGGAAGAAGAAACAAGGAAGAAGAAGAGGAAGAGGAAGAAAAAGAAAGAGGAAAGAAGAAAGAAGAGACTGGCATTGTAGCATGGTGGGTTAAGCCCCACTTGTGACTCCAGCATCCCAAATCTGAAAACATGTTCAAAAACATGTTCAAGCCCGGGCTGCTAAGCTTCTGATCCAGCGTCCTACAAATGTTCCTGGGAAGGAAGCAAAGGATGGCTACCCACATGGGAGACCCAGATGGAATTCCTGGTTCCTGCCTTTGACCTGAACCAACCCCAGATATGGCCATTTGGGGAGTGAATCAGCAAATGGAAAATATCTCTCCCTCACTCTCTCCTTCTCTCCCAGTCACTCTGCCTCTCAAATAAATAAATCATTTTTTATAAAGGAAGTAGAAAAATTATTCCCTACAGGTGAGAATTCAAGACTGGTTTTTTGGTGTTATTTTAATTTTTTATAAATTTATTTTGAGAGGCAGAGAAAGAGAAAGCAACCATTCTCTGGTTCCCTCCTCAAATGCCCACAAAGGTCTGGGCTGGGCTGGTTCAGGAAATAGGAACTCATTCCAGGTCTCCCATGTGAGTGGCAGGGATTGAACTACTTGAACCATCAACACTGTCTCCCAGGGTCTTTATCAGCAGGAAGCTGGAGTCTGGAGTCAAAGCTGAGTATCAAACCCAGGTACTCCAATATTAAACAAGAGCAACTTAACCAGCATCTTAACTGCTAGGCTAAATATCTGCCTCTATAATAAGTTGGTATTATTTTAGATAGATCTTGGTGGATCCCAGTGGTTTGATAGGAGATATACAATATAAGAGTACTTTTAAAAGTTCATAGAATGGGGCCGGCGCCGTGGCTCAACAGGCTAATCCTCCGCCTTGCGGCGCCGGCACACCGGGTTCTAGTCCCGGTCGGGGCGCCGGATTCTGTCCCGGTTGCCCCTCTTCCAGGCCAGCCCTCTGCTGTGGCCCGGGAGTGCAGTGGAGGATGGCCCAGGTGCTTGGGCCCTGCACCCCATGGGGAGACCAGGAAAAAGCACCTGGCTCCTGGCTCCTGCCATCGGACAAGCGCGGTGCGCCGGCCGCAGCGTGCCGACCGCGGTGGCCATTGGAGGTTGAACCAACGGCA
The DNA here is from genome assembly GCA_949820135.1 of Sylvilagus floridanus. Lineage (NCBI taxonomy): Eukaryota > Metazoa > Chordata > Mammalia > Lagomorpha > Leporidae > Sylvilagus > Sylvilagus floridanus. The sequence goes on along the minus strand of OX463239.1, from coordinate 21,513,700 downwards.
AAAGGAAGACCTTTCTCTCTGTCTCTCTCTCTCACTGTCCACTCTGCCTGTCAAAAAAAAAAAAAAAAAAAAAAAAGTTCATAGAATGGGACCAGTGCTGTGGTGCAGCAGGTTAAAGCCCCGGCCTGCAGCACCAGCATCCCATATGGGTGCCGGTTCAAGTCTCAGCTGCTCCACTTCCAATCCAGCTCCCTGCTAATGCACCTGGAAAAGCAGTGGAAGATAGCTCAAGTGCTTGGGTCCCTGCACTCACGTGGGAAACTGGGAAGAAGCTCCTGGCTACGGACCAGCTCAGCTCTGGCCATTGTGGTCAACTGGGGAGTGAACCAGCATATGGAAGACCTCTCTCTCTCCCTCTCTCTCTCTCCCCCCCTCCCTCTTCCTCTCCCTCTTCCTCTCTCTGTGTGTAACTCTGACTTTCCAATAAATAAATCTTTTTTAAAAGTTCATAGAAAATAGAATTTTTAATTTTTTTTTTATTTTTGACAGGCAGAGTGGACAGGGAGAGAGAGAGAGACAGAGCGAAAGGTCTTCCTTTTTGCTGTTGGTTCACCCTCCAATGGCCACTGCTGCTGGGGCGTTGCGGCCGGCGCAATGCGCTGATCCGATTGCAGGAGCCAGGTGCTTCTCCTGGTCTCCCATGGGGTGCAGGGCCCAAGCACTTGGGCCATCCTCCACTGCCCTCCCTGGCCACAGCAGAGAGCTGGCCTGGAAGAGGGGCAACCGGGACAGAATCCGGCACCCCGACCGGGACTAGAACCTTCTGTGCCGGCACCACAAGGCGGAGGATTAGCCTGTTGAGCCACGGCACTGGCAAAAAATAGAATTTTAAAAGATAAGTTTATTTGGCATAGCAGCTGTTATGTTGCTGCTTGCGATGCCTGCATCCCATATGGGAGTTACCAGTTGGAATCTCAGCTCCTCCACTTCCAATTTAGCGTCCTGCTAAAGTACATCCTGGGAAGCAGCAGATGAGGTCAAACTTCTTGGGTCCCTACCACTTACATAGCAGAGCCACATGGAGTTCCAGGTTCCTGGTTTTTTCCTGGCCCAGCTCCAGCTGTTCTGTGCATGTGGAGGAGTGAATCAGCAGATCAAAGATTTTCTCTGCCTCTGTCCTTCTCTTTCTCACCCTCTTTCAAATAAAATGAAAACAAAGAAGACAATTTTTTAAAGACATTAAGTTTATTTTGGTGCAAAAATTTTTGAAATCCATACATAGTTTTTTCCTTATATGTATCTTCCATGAATTTTTTGAAGACCCCTCGTGGAAAACATGAGAACCCAAGAAGTTAAATAGCTAAGAAGTTGTTATTAAAGGTGATTGGCTAATAAGATAGCTTTAAGGTTTCTGATCAGGAGAGCACTCTTCAGGAAGATGAATCTAACCAGCTGTGCAGGAAGGCAGAGCAGGAAGCCAGAGGAGGTGGAGAGTGGAGAAGGGCCATGGAGCCCTCAGGAGGGAGCAGCCATGGGAAGGGAAGCACAACTACATTCTACTTTGCATTTAGAATTAACTCACTCATCAATAATTGGTTAACTGAAAATCCACTCCTTGGGGCCGGTGCCGTGGCTCACTTGGTTAATCCTCCACCGGCGGCAACCGTTTCTAGTCCCAGTTGCTCCTCTTCCAGTCCAGCTCTCTGCTGTGGCCCGGGAGGGCAATGGAGGATGGCCCAAGTGCTTGGGCCCTGCACCCACATGGGAGACCAAGAGGAAGCTCCTGTCTCCTGGCTTCAGATCAGTATAGCTTCGGCCATAGCAGCCATTTGGGGGGTGAACCAACAGAAGGAGGACCTTTCTCTCTGTCTCTCTCTCACACTGTCTATAACTCTACCTGTCAAGTAAAAAGAAAGAAAGAAAGAAAGAAAGAAAGAAAGAAAGAAAGAAAGAAAGAAAGAAAGAAAGAAAGAAAGAAAGAAAGAAAGAAAGAAAGAAAGAAAGAAAGAAAGAAAGAAAGAAAGAAAGAAAGAAAGAAAGAAAGAAAGAAAGAAAGAAAGAAAGAAAGAAAGAAAGAAAGAAAGAAAGAAAGAAAGAAAGAAAGAAAAGAAAAGAAAAGAAAAGAAAAGAAAAGAAAAGAAAAGAAAAGAAAAGAAAAGAAAAGAAAAGAAAAGAAAAGAAAAGAAAAGAAAAGAAAAGAAAAAATCCACTCCCTAAGGGCGGTAGAGGAAAGTAAGGAGTCAAAATGCATTCTGAATCCGGCCACTGGAATAATTCTGGAAGCTGGTGTGATTAGTTGAAGCAATGATTCCACAATTAGGAGCTGGTTGTAGGAGACTGAGATTTTGGTTCTGGTTTTAAACAGGCTGCATCTGAGGTGCTGGTGGCTCCTCCATGGACAGAGAACAAGTAGAGAGTTGGACATGGAAATCCTGGAGTTTGGTGAAGAGAGGTTAGAAGGACGGCTTGGGAAGTCAGCTGCAGGGAGGTGGCAGGTGAAACATCAGAAAGTCAACGTAAGAACCTGAAAGAAAGTGGAAGAGATAGAGCAGAAGGAGAGTATTAAAACTTGGGCAAGTACTGTGCAAGCTTTTAAGCTCCCTTTGGCCCTGCACAGCATGCCTACCTCTAACATCTCCTGTGACCAAGACAAGAGAACAAGTAGAGGCATCAAGTATTGGTCTGCTCCCTTCTGTTCCCATCCTTGGCTCCATCCTGTAGCACAAAGTCCTGGGGAGCTTGTGTGTGAACATCTCATTGCTCATATCCATGCTCCTTCATCCCAACACTCACACGTGTACACTCCTCAAGAAGATGGATTAGGGAAAAGGCTTCACGAGCTTGGGGGGAAGTGCTGGGGTCATTTGGACAGGAATTCCATAGTCCTGAGTACCCATGTTATGGACTGGGAATGAGCTCTGTGTAGACACTTCTTTTTAAGAAGTCATTCATTTATTCATTTTATTTAAAAGGCAGAGAGAGAGAGAAAGAGATCTTTTATCTGCTGATTTACGCCCCAAATGCCTGCAATAGACAGGGCTGGACCAGGCTAAAGCCAGAAGCCTGAAACTCCATCTGGGTCTCCCACGTGAGTGGCAGGGATCCAAATATTTGATCCATTAATTGCTGCCTCCCAGGGTACACATTTGCAGGAAGCTAGATCAGAAGCAGAAGAGCCAGGACTTAAACCAAGCACTCCAATCTGGGACGTGGGCATCCCAAGTGACAACTTAACCACTGCACAAATGCCTACCTGACAATTCTCCTTAATACCAAATGGGTGGGGCCGGCACTGTGGCACAGCGGGTTAAAGCCTGGCCCGAAGCGCCAGCATCCCATATGGGCACCATTATAGGCCCGGCTGCTCCACTTCCGATCCAGCTCTCTGCTATGGCCTGGGATAGCAATAGAAGATGGCCGAAGGCCTTGGACCTCTGCACCCACATGGGAGACCCCAAAGAAGTTCCTGGCTCCTGGCTTCAGATCAGCACAACTCTGGCCGTTGTGGCCATCTGGGGAGTGAACCAGCAGATGGAACACTTCTCTGTCTCTGCCTCGCTCTATAACTTTGTCTTTCAATAAAATAAAATAAATCTTAAAAAAAAAAAATACCCAATGGATTAGGAAGTATGGATTAGGGTCTGTGTTGGTTAATGTTACCTTTCGACTTGACTTGTCATAATGTACCCAGATGAAACATTACTTCTGGGTGCCTCTGTGCGGGTGTTTCTACTTGAGGTTAGCATTTGAATGAGTGAACTCCATATGCTGCCCTCCCCAACGTACACGAGCCTCATCCAGTCTACTGAGGACCTGAACAGGGCAAAATGCAGAGGAAGAAGGAATCCGTCACTTTCTTTTTGCCTCTCTGCTAGACCGGGGTCATCTCGTCTCACCATCTTTGGCCTTCTGACTGGGACATAAGCCACTGGCTCCCCTGGTTCTCATGTGTTCAGACTTCAACTGAATGACTCCATCAGCTTTCCTAGGTCCTCAGATTACAGACAGCAGACGCTGGCACTTCTCAGTCTCCACAATTGCTAATAAATCTCCTCGTTTGTGTTTCTATACATACTTATACCAAAAGATATACACACAAATACATAGAGATAAGTACATATAGACAGATATAAATATATGGATAAATATCCTACTGGTTCTTTTTCTCTAGAAAACCTTGGCTATTACAGAGGCACAAGCAGAGAAGGGTCTGAGCACCATCCTCTAAGACAAGCACCAGGAACAGGAGTCTGGGGTAGGACTGCTCAATGGCTCAAACAGTGCCAAATTCATAACTGCCTTGCAACATGTCATGTCACTTCCAACTTTCATTCTCGCTGGGTCACCAGAAACACGAAGTGGATTTCTGGTGGAGAGTAAGAAAAGGATAGAAATGCCAGGGCACCAGTAACTCATTAGCCCTCTGCACTTCTCTATAAGCAAAGGAGACTAAATATCTGTTGGTCACTCACTAACAGTCTGGACTTGGAAGGCAAAGGGTAGTTTCTTCCATCGGGGCCATGGCTCGACCTTGGGCTTGTTCTTCTCAGTTGCCTCCTCCTCCATGGGAATCCCTAACCTGTCTAAAGCCAGCACCTTTCTGGACTTAGAGATTTATGTATTTATTTGGAAGTCAGAGTTACAGAGAGAGAGGAAGAAAGGAAGAGGGAAAAAGAGAAACACAGAGAGAGAAATCTTCAATCCCCTGGTACTCTCTCTCAAATGGCCATAACAGCTGGGGCTGGGCCAGGACAAAGCCAGGAGCCTGGAACTCCATCCTTGTCTTCCACATGGACAGCAGAGGCCTAAGCATTTGGCTATCTTATTTTTCTTATTTCCCAGGCACATTAGTAGGGAGTTGGATCAGAAGTGGAGCAGCTGGGACTTGAACCAGTGCTCAGTTGAGATACCGGCGTTGTAGGCAGAGGCTTAACCATCTGCATCACAACGCCAGGCCTGACTTCCTGTACTTGGATACACAGCAGAAACCGGAAGTCTCAGTGCTAGCCAGAGTATTTTGTAAATTACAACCCGAGATGAGTAACAACAAGAATAGTCCTGTAGTAATTATTGCTGGCTTAATATGCTGTTTGGACTTCAGACCTTTCTTTCCCACAACAACTCTTTCTAAAAGAATAAAACTAAACCTCTTTAAAGCATTAGAATATGATAAAGTTCTTTTCAAGAGTTATTTGGGCTTTGAGATCCTGCAATTCCAATTCTTCTGTGGTGATGAAATGGAACACTTTCTCCTTTCATCCTTCCAGTTTGTCCAGCAACAGTAAGATACAGTATCTTACATTTTGAAGTTATGAGGAATTTGTTGGCAAACACTCTTTGATGCAGATCATTCCACAGCATAAATCAGAGCTGGTTAAACACAAGAAACAGAGATGGCAATACAAGTAATTTTACAATTTGCTACACACAGTAGTAAGGAAAACAGGAAGTAGGTGTTTATTAGCAGTTCCAAATATACCAGCCAAAATACAACTCCCCATGGAGTCTGAGTTATTCAAAATATAGCAAAGAACAGAATTCCTAAGATTATAAAAGGGTAATTAATCACAAGCCGTGTTCACAGACCAGTGATTTGGAAACTACCTTCTGATTGAAGATCTGGATCAAGAACGAACTTCAAAGCAAAATTAATTGATCTCAGATTCAGTGCATCTGGTCAATAAGCCCTCCCCCAAAATGTCAGTTTAAGCCCACTTGACAGTCTATTTTTGTTACATAACAATTCTATAGACAGCACATTAAATAGTCATTTTTCACCTAATTTGGTTAGTACAACATCGCCTCCCTATATAAGCTGTTTACACAGAGACCATCACCCCTGACTGACAGACTGGAAGCTGCATTCAGAAGTTAGGCATGTTGTTTAGGCTTGTTTATAGGAACACATGCTGGCTGTGGAGACCGTCTCAGGACCTGGGAAGACCCACATTCTTAGACTGGCTTTCAAACCTTGTCTTTGAGTGAGCTCTTCCAGTGTATGTCGCAAACCACCCCGATTCAGGATAAAGGACAGTGGTTCGAAACTGCATATTTAAAGTACATAAATATACTTTAATTCTTACAGCGGTAATATAAGAGGGTCAAATGCAAATTAGAATGGAGAATTAAATTAGGAATTCCAATAATGATAATGGCAATAATGACTACTTGTGAAAGAGACCAGGCTTAGGGAATCAGATGTTTGGCTCAGCCACTGCAGAAATTTGTGAGGATGAATGTTATGACTTGGCTTTTCGTAAAACATCATTTGGTTCTCTGATCAAGTGAATTAAATTGCTTGTCGAAGTCACAGAATTGAAAGAGATTAAGGAACATATAGAGATATATCCTATAAACATACATCCTATATACATCTTCCATCAGCTTATGTATTCTTATGAGTTTAGACACTCAAAGGAGGGGAAAGAAGAGAGCGCTGTGAAAACCACTCCATCCTAGAAGGGAGAAATGAGCAGTAGGGTCGCCAGATACAAATTAGCTCTTATGCTCCAACCTGAACAACCTCTTCATGCCGCTTCACTGACCGTCGGAGTGCAAACCTGCAGGAAGCCAGACTACCAGCCTGTCATCATTTGGACCTCACTGATCTTCTGGTCGGCTGGTCACAATCAATATGAGAGAGAGAAAAGTTCAGGTAAGAGAGAAGAAAGGAGAGAAGGGGAGAAAGAGAAACATTGCGTGATTCCTCCTCTGCTTCTTAGACCACTGACTGTTGTAGGTCAAGATGGCTCCCTGTTCACACACATCCTCTCCTCCTCCCAGGAAAACAGGAAGTCAAATAGCTTACCACGTGCCTAAGCTCCTAGAAAATGTCTGTCCAAGAAAAATATCTCCTGGGGCTGGGGCTGTGGGGTTAAGCTACCATCTGCTACTCCAGCATCCCACATGGGCTTCGGCTCAAGTCCTGGCTGCTCCACTTCCAATACAGCTCCCTGTTAAGGCTCCTGGGAAAGCAGCAGAAGGTGGTCAAAGTACTTGGGCCTTGAAACCCATGTGGGAGAACTGGATGGAGTTCCAGGCTGTTGGCTTCAGCCTGGCTTGGCCCCAGCCATTGCAGCCATCTGGAGAGTGAACCAGCAGCTGGAAGACCATTTCTTGCTCTCTCTCTCTCTCTCTCTGTGACCCTGCCTTCCAAATGAATAACATAAATCTCTAAAATTAAAAAAAAAAAAAGAAAAAATTTTCTCCACAAGAAAATGTGGCAGATACAAAGATTCCCACTCCTAAGGACACTCTAAAACATGCCAATCAACTCTTCTTCCTTGCTTACCCCGGTAGAAGATACCAAGAAGATCCTAGGAGTCCCTCCAGGGAGGGAACTGGATCCCAGAATCTTTGCTTGGAGGAGAGCCCTGCAGAGCACCCAACAGACTTTACCAACCTGAGAAGCAAGCTTTTCTCACGTGAAGAAACTGAGATTTACTGGAGTTTGTTTGTTATTTCTCCGTGTAGCCAACAGTAGACCCGATCAAGTCAGCTCATTTCAGCCAATCATCTCCAGGCCCCAGGGCATCTGGAGAAGTTGGGAAAAAGCCCTCTTTCTTCCCTCCCTTGTTTTCCTGGCAGGCCAAGCTTCCTGCTGACCAGCTCAGCTGTGGTGGCAGCCAGAGCCACAGCCTTCCCCTGGAACTTCCGAAATCCAGAAGGTCACAGATGTTCTCTGCGGGTCACACCCTGGAACTTCGCTCCATACTGGCTGGGGTGAAAAGTCCACTTCGGTTCTTCCCAGAGTGACATCAGGCCTCCACCCCTCCCCTACAACGTGTCATTAAGCATATTTATGCCCACTGTGATCACGCCGAATCTACAGACCAGGTACCCTTGCCTGTTGAAATTATTCTCAGAGCATGGCCCAGTTGGTACCCGCGTTGATCATCGGATAGAAAGACGCACATAAAAATATTTGTATGTGCTCCATTAATTCAGATGAACCAAGCACAAGCAGCAACCCTGCTGAGACTTCTGGCATTCTGGAGCTACTGATAGGACTCTAGGGACCAGCTCTGAGAAGGGAGCAGAAGGCCAAAGAGAGACCCTAGGAAACTAGAGGGTTAGCAAGTAACTAATAACATTGCCTGGAGTCTCACAGTCCCCGCACAATTGCGAATTGATATAAGCCAAAAAGTTAATGATTTTGGACCAAAAATAACATTTCCAAAATCATCTTGTTATTGCCCCGGTATAGCCCCTGTTGTCTTCCGCAATGCTAGAGCTGTACACTGTCACTCAGGCCACATCTAGACCACGGATGGGTTTGTCTGGTCCTCACAGTGTTTTAAAAATAGGGATAGTAGCATTTGAAATGAGTATTTCTTTTTTTTGTAATGAGATTTCACACAAAAGTCTAGATTTCTGGCTCCTCTTACAAAATGAGAACTTTGAGCGGTACTGGACCTGTAGTCTTCCCCTTGTAATACTCACTGGAACTAAGCTTCTGCCACGCCTTGGTGTGGGCTCCAAGCTGGAACACTGTTCTCCAGGCAGCCACCACTTGTTCCTGCTTCCTGCGCACCATGTTGGGCCGTCTCCTTGCACAATATTTTTACTCATTTATGCAGACTTTTTTCATGACTGACTGTGTCCCAACCACTGCTTGTGGATATGTGTGGGACTATCTCAAGCAGAGACCAGCATTTGGAAGAGAGAAGTAGGCAGCAAGGGACTTTTTTCCCAACCTGTGTGGCTTCTGCTCTCCCTTCTGCTGGGCACAGAGTAGAAAGCTGAAGGCCTACGCTGCCTGGGTTACTGCATGGGTCTATGGTTGCTACAGTTCTCAGTTACATTATCCTAGCAGGTGCAGCTGAGGCGTCAGCAAACATTTTCAGCCTGAAGCAAGCCTTGGCTCTCCTGCTCTTTCCCACTTTATATTCTACAAATAATATGGGATAAGTTGTCCAAAGGTGGCACTGTGAATTCATGGAGCTGCTGACCTTTGATTATATGGAATGCTTTATTTTCTTCTCTTCTCTTTCTCCTTTTTTTTTCCTACTCTTTGTCATCATTATTACTGAGTGGTCTTTAGCTTCTGAATATAGTCACAGTATTTCAGAGTGTAAGAGTTTTAATGCTAAACATAGGAAGTCCAAGAAGATAGGAATCAAGTCTGTCTGGCCCCAGTCTGACCCATCACAGATGCTAAATAAACATCTGTTGTGTGAATGAATGAAAACATGAAGACCTAGTGACATATAACAGTGAGAGGGGTACATTTTCATCACTACTTGGGGACATATAAGAGCACTTCTTTTTCTCACTGCAAAGTATGAATTACAAGCACTGAGAAGTTCTGTTTGTTATGAGGCTTGGGATCAATGGTCTTTCATTTGCCCCTTTTGTTATCAAAATTCAGTAGACATTGACCTAGAATCTGGTGCCATGTCTGAGATTCAGCATTCATCCTGAGACAGGTAGAATCATCCTGTGCACCTGAGAACAGGCCCTCCCTCTCCACAGCAACCTGAAAGTCCAACATCTTTTTTCTGTTCACTTCATTCAAGAAAGAAATAAAGAAAAAAATGATTCATAGGAGAATAGGTTGCAGTCCGAGCATAACTTACTTCTTGGAGGAAATGAAGCTATGATCTCTTTCTTCCCTCTCACCTCAAATTGTGTTTTTATTAAGTGTGTACCTCCAGAGAAATATTAGACTTCGTGGCCTTTATTTCATGGTTTACATGAAGCTGGGCTAGAGGTGGAGGGTGAACTGATGTGACCTCAGGAATCATGTGACAGACATTGCTTTGGTTCAATTGTTGTCTGGGAGGGATTGGGGGTTGGGCATGACATAATAATATTAGCAAAAACAATAGGCACTTAGTTTATATAGAGTCTTTCTTCCTGTGATTTCAAAGCAAATTTCAAGCCTAATACAAACGACATTAACAAGGAACAAGCCAGAGACTTGGCAACTGGACCTGCAGGAAAATTCATTCAACCATTCGGCAAGCACACAGGAGCACCCCCAACCCTGGAGCACCAGGGGTAGACAGGACAGTCCCAGGCTCTGCCTTGTCAGAGCTCACCACTCTGGGTTCTTCCTGGTGATACTCACTTTCCCAATGGCACATTTTTCCCCAGTTATTGAGAGTCTGGTACACATAGAACTAAGCCTTCTTCAGTTGAGAGCTTCAAGTTACCTCCTTGAATGGGGTAATTTTCAGAGAAGTCTGAGTCTCAGCTCAATAAAGATATGCTCTTTTTAAAAATTAAATATTAGGGGCTGGCGCTGTGGTGTAGCAGGTAAAAGCTGCCACCTGCAGTGCCAGCATCCCATATGGGCATCGGTTTGGGTCCTAGCTGCTCTACTTCCAATCCAGCTCTCTGCTATGGCCTGGGAAAGCAGTAGAAGTTGGTCCAAGTCCTTGGGCCCCTGCACTCACATGGGAGACCCAGAAGAAGCTCCTGGCTCCTGGCTTCAGATCAGCCTAGTTCTGGCCTTTGTGTCATTTGGGGAGTGAACCAGCGGATGGAAGACCTCTCTCTCTCTCTCTCTTTTTGCCTTTCAAATAAATAAATAAATCTTTTTTAAAAATAAAATTAAATATGTTTATGTTTCCCTTTCTAAAAAGTCTTCCAAAACCAAAAAGTCCACAATACGTATTGGGGATGGGAGGATTCCCTAGGGAGAAGAGCTAACTATTTACACAGCCCTTTCTATCACAAGGCACTGAGCCAGGAATTAGGAGATTCCTACTGGGTGACACTGAAGCTACTCTGAGCAAGACCTTCTGAAACCGCCCTCTGCCTAGTGCAATGACCTCACTTCCCTAGGATGTCTGCACATTTTCTTTTCCCGGCATCCTTTCTATATGAGCACCTTCCAGCCAAGTCAATTAAAAAAAAAAAAAAAGAAGAAACTATTTCCCATCTTTGAATGAATCCTGAGAACCATCCTGTGCTAATGTCAAACACAGTGGAGCAGCAAAGGTTTTAAGAGGGCAGATTGGGAAATAAGGAAATAAGGGTTATCCATTAGGAGTGGATTCACAAGTGGGAGAGTCATGGCTGCTTTGAGCTGTAGCTCACTGACACAAACCAAAACAAAAATCTGCTAAAGGCATCTGGGAAGAAAATAAGAAAGATGTGAAAGGCAGAGGAGGACACTGAGAACAAAAACGGACAATGATCTGCCTTGTCTATTGGCCGGAAAGGGCATCAGAATATAAAATATATAACTCAAAGACCCCAACAATTTGTTACCTTTAAACTCAAATCTCCCTTCAAAACATCTTGCAGATTCTCTACAGATTTACACCTGTGTTCCACAAAGCACAAAAATGTTAATCTTGTCTTGTGAACAAATGAAAAAATTGTTCAGTATTTTCTTCATTGCTTGGTTGTAGACAAATAATACACACACACCACACACCCATACATTGACACACACATACACATACCACACACCCATACACACACCCACAACATTCACACACACCCTTCACAACCCCCTACATAATCATACATACACTTCTACACTAATACATATTTATACATGCCACATACACACACTGACACACACAAACACACCCACAACACTCTCACACACACCCTTCACAACACCACACAAATCATATATACACATCCACACTAATACATACATATACACCATACACACACACACACACACACAATCCCTAATCCAATGATTTTGCTTCTTTGGAATTCTGCAGCCAAGTATCAAGAATCTCACCTCAAATTTCAGAGAGGAATCCCCTCTCTGGTCTACATGTGGTCAGATAAATCATTTGGGAGAAAGTAATTACTTTTCAGGAATTCAAGTTTTTAACCTATTATATTTGGAAAAAAGGCAAGGAGGAAAACAGTTTCCAACAGCTCATGAGATCCAAATATTTTTCCTACTAGAGTTTTATTTTAACCTGTTTTACACAAAGATGAATATTAAGAATTACAAAAATCCATTGCTTCCTTAAATTCCAAAAATTCTTTTTCAATCCCCAAGCTTCATTATGACATAACCTATCTAAAAGGCAGGCAAGTCAAAAGCATTCCAGAGAAAAAGTTCGCCTGCACTTTTAATTATCTCTCGGTATTTCCTTTTTTTCCTTAAAAGGCTTAAATAAACTTACCGGTGTTTGATTTTTCTAGTCTTTCCCAAAATTATTGCTCCCGCTTTTTAAAATTGGGTAACACAATTTCTGTTCCCAGCTAACAAATGTTCCTCCCTGTGTCATCCAAATTCAACAAGGAATAAATAGCCCTGCTCTGCACAAAACCTTTTACCATGGATTGAATTTCATCTAAAAGCATGTAATTCTGCATAGCCAGAAGCAGTTTCTAATCTTTATATATAGGAACTTACTAGGCAAAGAATTCAAAGCCGTGGGATTAAGTGAAAAATGTGAATGAGAAACGACAAGCCCTTGCTCAGCTGACACAAGGAAAGCTCTGCGATGTTTTCTAGTTAATCATTGCTGTGGGTGGGAAACACTGTGGAATACGCCTAATAGGTCTTGGAGGTCATTATTTACTGAAATGCTACACTGAGTGGTTATTTCTTTTTAAATACTAATAACCTAGAAAGTCTGGCCTCATTCAGCAAGAGGGTCAGCACAGAGGCATCTGATTAGTGTCAAAAATGACTGCCTCTCTTTAGTAAAGGAATTTCCTAAAGGAAACATAATTCACGATGACAAATGTCAGCATTTTTAGAATTACAAACATTACCTACAACTTGAATTCAGGCTGTGAACTCACTGGACAAAGTTCAGTGCTTGTTTGGCAGCTAGCAGAGGGGAGTCGGTTTAAAAAATACAAGCACGTATATAAAACTATAAAGAGCAGTATAGCAGAGGGCTCTGCTACTCAGCAAGGAAAGTCGTAAGCAGTCAGCTTCCTCCCACAGCCTGCAGCTCTGTGCTGCCCAGGAGCACACTCAGATGCACAGATTTCAAAAACATATGCACCACAATAAATTTATCTTTTAATTCCATTTCTTTGTGAGCTTTTGAAGTGCCCTCCTATCTCTCAACCGGCTCTTGGCAACTACCTTTCCCCAACTTAATGAAAACGGTTGCTAGAAAAGGGGAAATATCTAATCTGAGTGAATAACATTTTCCTGCTCTAGTTACTCATGGATTGAACATGAGAATTCAGTTCTTAGCTACTTTTGGCTTTGGGGACACAAACATGTGCATCTCAAAATGATCAATTTGCCGTTAATATAGTCATGGGGCTCAACTAGACTTGTTGCTCAGCATTTGCTACTTAAATAGCCACAAAATAATAAAATTCCCTTTACGAAACATTTTTAGATGTTTAAAATGAACTTAGCAGTAGACCTTCTTGAAGAAGGAAATCTTTGAAGTTCTCCTCAAGAATCTTTAGGGTGTCGAAGCACCCTGTTTATGACAACCCTAATTTTAGTCCATATCTAACACATATAGGGTGGCTGTCGGCCTAACACATTCCTCTCATAGGTGCTCACTGAGAACATTCTCAGGTACTGTGGAATGACCTTCATGTTTTAAAAAACTTTTTTCTCCTTTTTTTCCTTAAAGTAAGAAAAATTTCATATGAGAAACAGGCAGTATTATTTGCAAACAAAGCACTTAAAACTTCTATTTTCATTATGCATTTGGCATGTCTAATTATTTAGGCCAAAAAACGCCTATGTATGATATGTTTTGTGTTCGGTATATTAACCATTTCTGCATTTGTTGGACAACTTCAAAAATATTTGTGATTTTTTTTTAATAGGGAAGGAGCTTAGAATCTGAAAGATCGCTCTGAATTCTTTATGTCTACAGCAGCACAAAGTGGGAAATTTTAATTCTTATGACTGAAGAAACTGTTGTAAATGAAATGAGAAACAGACATATACTGTACATTGAACTTGTTCTCACAGGTGTGCTTTCTTATTGTCAAAATACCCGTGTGAATTTTTAGTTTCCCATAATGTAATGGGAGACAATAAATTCTGAAGTTACCCCATTTGCCTTCAGCCCTAACCACAGAAGAAGTAACCTCTTGTCTATTGAGATTTTCTGAGTATAGCCATGTCCTTCTGTGTGTCATACCAAAGCAAAGGTTTGTGTTGCGAGCCAGAGCTTACTGCAAGATCAAAGCTCTGGGCCACTCACAATAAAATAAGAGGGTAAAGTCCAAAGAATCAAAGACACAAAGGAAACGTTTAGGAGATAAGGATCAGTCTCAGATATGACATTTCATCCAGATCAGATCCTGTGCAGAAGTTCAATTCAAAGTTCCTAAGACAAAAATACAAAGCAATAAGCTTGAAGACTTGGTTGATGTCCTTTATCTGCATGTCACTGACTTTATTTCCATTTTCTTAGAGTCAGAGAATATGGTTTGTTGAATAATGGAACTCATCTTTTAAAACCCTCTGTACCTATAAGGTTCTGGGCGGATTCAAGGTGACCTAACCATTGAAGCACCTCCAACTTAAACCTTACACACAAGTTAATGTAGCACTTCTACAAAAAGTAAAAACCAAAAACCACAAGTTTAATTTACATACCCTCCTCAGATTATTTTTGCTCTGTTGGTTTAACACTAATGGAAAGCTTTATAAAATGCTAAATGCAGTATTTCAAGATAAACACAAAAATAACAAAATGTTTTTAAATAAACTCACATTTCATGGAAAATAAAATTTATATAAATTGATAAATGGCATACTCAATGTGCTACTCAAACAGTCCTGAAGCACAAGTCAATTCTACAGAAGCACAAGATATCTTAGAGTGTATCATTTTGATTATTTTCTATGTATATATACATATAGATATATATATATTATATTCTGAGCTACCTGTGAGTAATAAAAATCATTTCAAAAAATAAAAAATCAGCTTTCTAAGGTACTTCACTTTATTTCAAGATTTAATAGAGCTTTATGAAATAGACCACTTCAGCTATCTTTGATCTTATGCAAATATATCAACTTGAAAAGCTCAAACTGTTCAAAAGGAACGTTTAGATTATTTTGAATGGGGCCAGGGCTGTGTTGCTGCTGGTTAATGCCCTGGCCTAAAGCGCCAGCAGCCCATATATGTGCCGGTTCAAGACCCGACTGTTCCACTTCTGATCCAGCTCTCTGCTATGGCCTGGGAAAGCAGTAGAAGATGGCCCAAGTATTTGGGCCCCAGCACCCATGTGGGAGACCAGGAGGAGGCTCCTGACTCCTGGCTTCAGATCGGCATAGCTCTCGCCATTGTGGCCAACTGAGGAATGAACCATCGGATGGAGGACCTCTCTCTCTCTCTCTCTCTCTCTCTCTCTCTCTCTCTTTCTCTCTCTCTGCCTCTCCTTTCTCTGTGTAAATCTGACTTTCAAATAAATAAATACATCTTTTAAAAAAACTGATAAAAACCAAGTTTAAAAAATTATTTTGAATATGTTTAAGTAATATGAAAATTTGTAGCTACATTTACTATTTAATTATCTTGTGCTGATCACTGATCATAGAATAGCATTTAAATTCATTCAAATACAATTTGCTAGGGGAGGGAGTTGGCACAGCAATTAGGACGTCAGTTCAGACACCTGCATCCCACATTGGGGTACCTGAGTTTGAGTCTCACCTCTACTTCTGATCCTGTCTTCCTGCTACCGTGCACCCTGCAAGGCAGCAGGTTAAGGCTAGGGTTGCTGGGTACCTGTCACCCATGGAGGAGACTCAGCATCAGCCAGGTCTAGCTACTGTGTGAATTTTGGGGAGCAAACCAGCACGAGAGCTCTGTCTCTTTATTTTTCTCTCGCTGACTCTCTTTCAAATAAATAATTTTAAATAAATTTTCTAGTGGAGTTTACATTGCAAATAATTACCTGCAAAAACCTGCAAATAATTACAGGTTTATAAATTTTTTTAAAACATTTATTTATTTATTTGAAAGGAAGAGTTACAGAGAGACAGAGACAGAGAGGACTTCCATCTACTGGTTCACTCCCCAAATGGTGGCAATGACCAGAGCTAAATCCATTGGAAGCCAGGAGTGTCATCCAGGTCTCCCACACAGGTGCAAAGGCCCAAACAACTGGGCCATCTTGTACTGCTTCCCCAGGCCATAGCAGAGAGCTGAATGAGAAGTGAAGTAGTCAGGTCTCCAACCGGCACCCCTATGAGATGCCGCCACTGCAGGCGGCAGCTTACTGGCTTCACCACAGAGCCGGCCCCTATAAATTGTTTTAATGTCTGGAGTTATTATAAGATCTCCCTATCCACTAATGCTAAAAAAAAAAGTCAAAGAATTCTCATCTAAATCAATAGATACTCAATCTAAAATAATAAGTACTAATTATTTTCACCTTAAAATCTATACATTTGTGGTCTTAGAAATGGTGAGAAGCATTTGACAAATTCCTCCATGGTAGCTCAGACATTTTATCAGTTTCAAAATGAACGTTTGTCTACAAAACTGGTGTCACCTGGATTGCCAACACAACCATTATATTGAGTGTTTTTGCTTACTGTGCATCTGGAACCTAACATGTCCTGGGATAAGGTATTGTACTGGTGAACTCTAGTCTTAGCACAAACTTGAAGGATGATGATGTTGTGCCCAGTTTACAGAGGAGGTAAACTAAGCCCCAGGGTGGTTGAATGATTTCCAGGAGTTGTACACTGGTCATTGGCAGAACTTCAGCCTCTCTGATTCAAAAATAGGTGCTCTTTCTCCACAACTTCATTCCTCATGAAAGTCTAAGAGTCTGTGTAACTATGAGTACAAGGAATATAGCAGTTCCTGCCTAAAATACTCTTGTTTCTTCTTAGACTAATGATACCTTAAAAAAAAAAAAAAAAAAAGAGAGCTATTGCAGAGACTGGAAGTAAAGATAAAGACTTGTGTCAAATTTATGTCCAAAACATTTAGTGTAACTATTTGCAAGGCTATTTTATATGTAATTAGAAGGTTAACCAAACACTCAGGAAGCCCACAACTGTATTAAGATAACCTCTTAGAAACACTCACTGAGTAAAATATGCACATACAAAAAGATGCCAAAAAAAAAAAGAAAGAAAAAATACAAAAACCAAATCAAGTTCAAACACTTCATTTGATTAAAAGTTGTCTTAGCTAATGGGAATGTTTCCTTCGATTTTCTCTTTGGATTCTAATGCTATATTATGAAATTGCTTTGCAATTCCCCATACGGTGATTATTTAATCATGCCTTTACCAGCTGTGAACATAGCCTTTCTCCTGATAACAGTTTATTTTTA
The DNA here is from genome assembly GCA_949820135.1 of Sylvilagus floridanus. NCBI lineage: Eukaryota > Metazoa > Chordata > Mammalia > Lagomorpha > Leporidae > Sylvilagus > Sylvilagus floridanus. The sequence continues at coordinate 21,496,537 of OX463239.1, read as the reverse complement.
AAGGAAATTGTCTTTGAAGAAAATATTTTGATATTATTCAGCAAAATAAGAGTTCATTGGAAGAAACAAAAAAAATCCACAAGAAGAATGAGTTCTATTTGGCATGTGGAGAAAAAAGGGGAATTGTGGCTACATAAAGATAAAACAAAACCAACCGTTCACCATGGCGGGGGCAGAGGGAACACTTGGCTTGTTCCACACAAACAACTCTGACTGGTGGTGCTTTTTGTGCATGTTCTACCCAGTGTTTTGCTGTCTTTTGACACAACCAAATACCCATTCTCTGGTGTCCTTGTCTTCTCTTCTAGTAGAGAGCTCTCAGAGCCCAGACACAATCTTGAGTACATCATACTGTGTCAGTCAACTTCATATGGCATCTATTATTCAAACACTTCCACTTCCAGGTATGTAAGAGAAGATCTCAATCTTTGAGGCGGCACCAACAGAGTGAAGATACAGGGAGCCCAACGTTTGGCAGCAAAGGGAAGGAAAGGTAGAGAAAGGGAAAAGGAAATCACTCTTCTCTTTTCTCATGTACAGATTCACTAGAACCAGGGAAGGTGGAACATGTGGAGAAAATAGCATTGACCACGCAGGGGATGGGACCCCAGTGTCAGGGAGTACACAGGAAAGGAATCTTTGGCCAAGACTAAAAGGCATTTTGGACAAGATAGTTCTCAGATATGGGGGCTGTTCTGTACTTTGCAAGACCTTTACCAGTGTCCAGTGGCCTCTACCAGCTACACCACTCCTAGCCCACAGATGTGAATGTGAAGTTATCTGCCCAAATCACTCCAATTGCTGCCAGTATGGAGAGGTGCCCAGCGAAGCCCAACTCAGTAACACCAGTTCTACAATCTCCCACCCATGAAGACTATCTCACTCCTGTTCAACATTTATTAGCCACCTACTCTGTTTCAGATTTGGGGTTGAATGCTAGTGACTTTATTTAAGATTTATTTTTATTTATTTGAAAGGCAGAGTTACAGAGAGGGGTAGAGATAGAGAGATAGGTTTTCCATCCCTGGTTCATTCCCCAGATGGCCGCAATGGCTGGAGGTACGCCAATACGAAGCCAGGAGCCAGGAGCTTCTTCTGGGTCTCCCACATGGGTGCAGGGGCCCAAGCACTTGGGCCATTTTTCACTGCTATCCCAGGCCATAGCAGAGAGCTGGACCGGAAGAGGAGCAGCCGGGACTAGAACCGGCACCTACATGGGATGTCAGCGCTTCAGGCCAGGGCTTTAACCCGCTGCACCACAGCACCAGTCCCTTAATGCTGGAGACTTTGGGTTGGAAAGGCAGTACCCTTGCCTTCAAAGAAGCTCAAGTATTGAAGGAGAAATAGAAGAGTAGGAAAAGGCAATAGATAATGCCATGAAGAGTGGGGAATAATGTAATCAAAGGGAAACTGAAAATATTAACCATTGAACCCAAACAGTGATCAAAGAGCTAGAACCCAGCTCAGGAAGCCTCTGCTCATGCACGCAGTAACCCTTTGGTTGCTGGATCCATAGGAAGGCCTTGAGGCCCCATAGTAGGAAGTACTTTTAGCATTTAACAACCTGACTGGTTTACTACAGCATATAACCTGGAGACTCCACCCAGGTTAGGACAGTGGCAAAATCAAGACCAAAGTACAAAGAATGGGTTGGAGAACAGAGATGATGCTGGCACTGGATCCTTAAGGGGAAGAATTTGCTTAGTAGACAAAAAGAACACAGAATTTTTTTTTTTTTTTTTTTACAGGCAGAGTGGACAGTGAGAGAGAGACAGACAGAAAGGTCTTCCTTTGCCGTTGGTTCACCCTCCAATGGCCGCCGCGGTCAGCGCGCTGCGGCCGGCGCACCGCGCTCGTCCGATGGCAGGAGCCAGGAGCCAGGTGCTTTTCCTGGTCTCCCCATGGGGTGCAGGGCCCAAGCACCTGGGCCATCCTCCACTGCACTCCTGGGCCACAGCAGAGGGCTGGCCTGGAAGAGGGGCAACCGGGACAGAATCCGGCGCCCCGACCGGGACTAGGACCCGGTGTGCCGGTGCCGCAAGGCGGAGGATTAGCCTGTTGAGCCACGGCGCCGGCCAAGAACACAGAATTTGTACATAGAGGTGGTCTTCACAAGAGAGTGAAGATAGAATTCAGAGAGGTGATGTGGCCAGAGCTTGCACTTCAGGGTGTGGAGTGAGATGGGTCCAGGAGTCGAAGTATGGAAGGCCTCAGGTGGATTGTCTCCTTTAGGCACTAAAAACTGCTAAACAGTTTTAACTAAAGGAGGAATGAGATTAAGATAGCATGAATTTGGCAAATATATTAAAGAAGCAAAGATGTATTGATTAAGAACAGAGAAGAGAGAGAGATCAGTTTGGAGCTCTGGACTAAGCATAAAAAAGATATCCCAAGGTGATTCCAACAGGAACGAGTTTAGTTTGATGTAGAAAGTGGGGAGAGTCATTACAGAAAGAGAACAAACCTTATTAATACACACATTCCTACACGAGTCCTCTCACTACTGCTTCAGAAAGCCCTGAATTTATAACTACCAGATTGTGACCCCCCCCCCAAAATAAATCATAAGTATGAAAATATTGACTGTCATTAAAAAGACATTTTTTTTGGAAAATTAAAACCTTTTGGGATACATCCTGACTTATATTAAGGAACCAACATGTCAGGAAAACAGAACAGTTCAAGCTTCAGTTTATACTGAGTAGCCATGGCCAGATGTTTGCTTTATCCCTTGGATTTAAATTATAGTCTCTATGAGTGACAAACTTAAAAGCAAGAAAGAATTTTTAGGGCCTTTGCTGCCAAATTTATCCAAAAGACAGAACTTTTCATCAAGAGAACTGAAGACAAGCAAGGTTTCTTCCATACACTTGAGTTAATTTTTTTTTTCTTTGCAAATATCAATAGGTTAAGACAGAAACAGCATATGGGAGACCAAGAAAATCATTTAACTCAGCAGATATGTCCAGCTGAATTACTAGATGCCACCTCAGCAGAGGTTAAACATTAACAGGTGCAGGGAGAGGCTTTCCTGCAGACAGTTTGAGAATTCAGCTCAGCAAGAGTTAACGTCCATGGACCGTCCATAGCGCCCCCAGCAGTGCAGTAGTGCAGCAGAATACTGTCTTCCCCACTTTGCTTTCCTCCTTCAACTGTCCAACTTGCCCCAGGTGTACCCCTGATTCCTCCTCTCCCACACTATACTTGGGGCAGTCCTAGAAGATTCTGCATACTCCTGATAATAGGAGTGACATCACTGCATCTCGGAATCTGGAGTTGGCATATACATAACCACACAGATTCATCACTCCTTGCCCACGGCCTTGATAAGAAATTGCATCTCCCTTTTCCCTGACACTAGGTATGCCTCCCAACTTTTCTCAATGTAATCTTCTGGGTCATCACTACCCATAGTAGCAGCTAGCACATGAGGCTCAACCCAATTACCATCACTGCCTGCAGGACCCTGGCCCTGTGCTCCCCATCCTTTCCATGGAGGTAGTTCTACCTTCACAGCTTCTTAACAATAAGAGTTCAAGACATAATAGGCAGAGGTGTTGTTTGTTCTTTAAAAACAAACAAACGAAAAACCCTTCCTAAAATTCAACTACAAACTCCTTCCAAAACCAACTTCAAAATGCACCAACCAACTCCTTAGACAAACTTTCATTTTGGGGCCAGCATTGTGGCACAGCAGGTTAAGCTATTGCCTGCAAAGCTAGCTCCCATATCAGAGCACATGTTTGAGTCCAGGTTACTGCACTTCCGATCCAGTTAGTTCCCTGCTGGTGTGCCTGGGAAGGCAGCAAAGGATGGCCCAAGAACTTGGGCCCCTGCCACCATTATGGGAGATTCAGATGGAGTTTCTGCTTTGACTGGGCCCAGCCCCAATCATTGCAGCCATTTCGGGAATGAACTGGCAGGTGGAGGATCTGTGCCTCTCTGTCTACCTTTCAAATAAATAAAACAAATCTTAATTTTTTTTTTATTTCTTCCTCTCCCATCTTTTCCTCCCATCCCTTGCTCTTCACCACCCCCTCCCACCCCATTCTTCTATTAGTAGTGGTGGTCAAAGTTCCAAAACAGAGACTACTCTAAGAACCTAGCCAGTCTGAAGCTGTAGATATTTAGGGAAACTTCCTGAAGTGAAGTTATTATTTTGTCTCAAAATGATTTAAGAGTTTCAATGTCTTTATAACAAGTTTTGAAAAAATATACTGGTATCATATAGTACATGCCTCAGGGCATGATGGGAAGTGGAGTGGATAGGAGAATGAGAGTTCAAATACTCCTGCCTAGTATCTGGCCGAGGATCCCCTTTTAGATTCTGCCTTCCCCAAGCTGAACACTGGAGTGTGAGGAAGAGGTAGGAGAGAAGACAGTAGAAAGGAAAAGGAGTTGGTGGGGGGCAGACCAGGAGAGAAAAGAAGGGAGGTGAGGAGGAAGGAAGAGGAAGAAAAGAAAAGGCCCTGAAGAGCTGCACATGGATTTTCATATGGATTCCTCACAAAATACCTGAAAATTAGGCAAAATCATTGTCGCTCCTTCCTTTGCTCAGATGAGGAAACTGGGGCTCAGGAAGTTTGGGAAACTTACACAGAGTCTCATTAGTACCAAGCCACGAAACTAGGGTCTGAGCCCAGCTAGTCTGAGTCCAGGAGGTGCTTTTCCTACAAGGAGCAAAAGCAGACACCAAAACCTGGTGGCAGTACAATGGGCTTTCTAGAGGAATCTGAGCATCTTTGCGAGCAAGGAAACAAAAATTAATACAATTAAAAGTATCCATGCTACAGAACTTTGGAGATCTATCGTCTAGCAAGGTTATTTCTAGAGGATAAAACCAAGGCTAATAATAGTTCTCTTCAGCGAGAGTAAGAGGGGAGGCTCTTTCCCCTCCATCCCAAATACTAGGTTCATATACAAGCCTGTAAGTATCTTAGATTTAGTTGGAGTTTGGGGTGGCAGAGGGAGAAGGGTTGAAATTGACATTGTGGGTGTTATCACAATTAACAGTTAACACTGTTAACTGTTTAATGGTGCCACAGGTGCCCTTTTTCTCCTTCTTGGTGGTGGTGGTGGGGGTTCAAGCAGAGGCTCACTTAGTGAATAGCTAGGGTTCCTGCAGTGACAGTAGATCAGACAATACTTCCCGGCTGGCCACCAGGAATTGCTTGTCTTGGAACAAGCCTCCCAGGGCAGGCATTCCACACAAATGGGCACAGCACTCTGCATTCTTGGAAGGGACCCCCACTTCCCAGGAACGTGGACGGCTTTGTTATGTCCTATCTCCTCATCTGCAGTTGGAGGCTTTCCTTCCTCTTGCAGGTGCTCTCATTTCCGTCATTATTGTTTATTAGAAAATCTTGTGGCTTTCCAAAGTCATTCTTATGCTAAGGAAGGTCGACTGTGATAACATATTTGTGTTGGCCAAGAGTGAGGACATAGCAAATACCGAAAGTCACATAATCCTAACTGAAAGTGGTGCTTCACATAGAAACAAAAGTCCCATGCCCCCCACCCCCCACCCCCCACCCCCCACCCCTGGCAGCACAGGGCTCAGGAAAGTGTCAAAGGCAGAGATGGAAGACAAGAGGTTCCCTCTCTGCTGGCGCTACAAATCCAGTTGCTTGAGCTCTGTAGACATTGTGACTGGAAATGTTCTCAAGGTTTAATTCGGGACAGTATGGGTCAGACAGCAATTTTCAAGCCAGGAGAATGCCTGAGAAGACCTGGACTGGACCAAGATTTTAGCATGGGAAATGAGCTCTCCATCCATGGATATTGCTGAAACCTGAGGGGAAGCAAAGCCAAACCAAGTGCAGTGGGCCAGAGATGAACCTGACCTTAGCCAAGTCTCCCCCAACGTGCTGGGATGACAAAGCAGACCCAGGGAGACCCCGAGCCATCCTTTGGGCAAAGCACTATTCAGATGACTCACGCACCTTCCCACACAAGGAGACATCATTAAGTCACATTTCAGTGTAATTGTAGGATCTTACATGCTAGAACCCAAGAATCTCAGCATGAACACTGATTCTTATCTTGCTTCACCATGAAATTAAAAAAATCAAAAATCCGAAAGAAATTATTATCATATGAAAATGTCACATTCTTGAAATTCTATCCTTTATCTACTGCCCCCAGTACATTAAGGGCAGTTAATATGAGTACTATTTTCTTAAAATAATCTGTCTTGCTGCCAAATGTACTTAAGGTAGTAGCCAAGGTCATATAAAATATGCAATACAATAAACAAAAGGATGGTAAAGAAAAATAAGAAAAGGGGCATAAATTGTAAATGGGAAAGTGGCCAGTACACGAAACATATACCAGGAAGTCCCACACATCTGCTCACAGTCGACCAAAATGTGTTTCAAAGCTTTCTAGCAGGCAACACGGAGGGAATACATGATCAAGTACAAAGCGAAGAGTGGCTGGAACGTAAGAACAAATCAACTGCTCAGGAGAAGCGTTCTTTGCAATACTAAGCCCAGAGAGAAGCTTCTTCCAGAGACCTTCGGAAAGTAGACGCTATGAAGCAGAGCACGCAATGTCTGGGACCCATTCGTTTATTTCACAAATCCTTACTGAGCCCCAACTAAGTAAGTGCCATGCATCATGAGATACAGAGGGGAACAACAGCTGTATTTGTGCATTTGTTCCTGTGGTCGTTTGGTAATATATTTCTCTTCCACTAGTTGCTAGCACTTTGTTTCATGAGACTGCTGGAATCATCAGTGTCTCACATCCTATATTACTTTGTGAGGAAAAATACAGAAAGTTTGTATTATGCAAGCATCAAAGTAAGTAGTATCTCTGAAAGGCTTTGACAATTACAAAGTGTTATGAAACAACAAGGTAGATGAAGAAAAAAGTTTCAAACATCATAAATTAGGGGGGAAAAAAAAAACCACTGTTCTCAATATCTGATAAAGAAGTAATATAGGCTAATCATCTGCCTTGTGGTGCCAGCACACCGGGTTCTAGTCCCGGTCGGGGCGCCAGATTCTGTCCCGGTGGCCCCTCTTCCAGGCCAGCTCTCTGCTGTGGCCCGGCAGTGCAGTGGAGGATGGCCCAAGTGCTTGGGCCCTGCACCCCATGGGAGACCAAGAGAAGCACCTGGCTCCTGGCTTCGGATCAGCATGATGCACCGACCTCAGCGTGCCGGCCTCAGTGTTCATTGGAGGGTGAAGCAACGGCAAAAGGAAGACCTTTCTCTCTGTCTCTCTCTCTCTCACTGTCTAACTCTGCCTGTCAAAAAAAAAAAAAAAAAAAAGAAAAAAGAATTAATACAAAGGGGCCAGCATTGTGGCACAGCAGGTTAAGCCGCTATCCCATATGAGCACCAGTTCAAGTCTCAGTTGCTCCACTTCCAATCCAGCTATGCATCTGGGAAAGCAACAGAAGATGGCCCAAGTGCTTGGGCCCCTGCCACCCATGTGGGAGATACAAATGGAATTCCAGGATCACGGCTTCCGCCTGGCCCATCCCCAGCCCTGAACCAGAGGATGCTAAGATATCTGTCTCTGTCTCTCCCTCTCTGAAACTGCCATATCAGATTAATAAACACATACACATCTTTTCTTAAAAAGGAAGTAATATAACTAATTAGAACTTATACAATTCTGATTAACTATCATTGATTATTGTAATTTATCATAAGAATTTGGTAGTTCTAAATAGATAAAGTCATTATACAAATGTTATATAAGCAGTCAAACCAAACATAATTCAATTTATTAAAGATTTATTTATTTATTTATTATTTCAAAGGTAGTTAGTTACGGAGTTGGGGGCAGAGAGAGAGAGAGAGAGAGAGAGAGATCTTCCATCTGCTACTTCACTCCTCAAATGGCTGTAACAGCTGGAGCTGGGCCAAGTCAAAGCTGGGAGCCAGGAACTCCATCTGGCTTTTTCACATGGGGGCAGTACTTGTGTCATCTTCTGCTGCCTCCCTAGGCACATGAGCAGGGAGCTAGGTTGGAAACCGGGCAGCCAGGACCCAAACTGGAGCTTTGATGGGATGCTGACACTGAAGGAGGTGGCTTAATCCACTGCACCATAGTGTCAGCCCCCATAATTCAACTTTCTACTCGCATTGGTTATCAATTTTAAGAAAGACAGCCAATACCACAACCCAATATCTATTTTGCCCTACTTACCAATGAATCCCATTTAATAAAAATATGGTTCTTACAGCACAAAAGAGCCCCAGTTTATACATTTTTACAAATATTACTCAAACTAAATAAAAAATGTTTGTCTCCAATTCGTGTTTCACTTATTAACAATACCTACCTCTTCTAAAATTATAAGGAAAAGTGCCTCAGGCATAGTGCTTTGTTGATTTTTAGGGTGTTTCGCAGACCTTGTTGTATGCTTACAAACATTCTGTGAAGGAGGCAAAACAGAAAGCGGATGTTTAGAAAAGGAAGATAGGCAACTCAAATAGCTGCTAAGTGGCAAACTCGAGAAAGATCTTCGGGGCAGAGGTCATCATCCCCAAGAGGGGGCCCAACAGTGACAGACGTGAAAGACAGAGCCTGAGACAGTCCCTCCTAAGTACATGCCGCTGGTATCAAGACCTTAGATAAGAGTTGTTGCACTAAGAGACTGGTGGTTTCAGTTTTTCCAAGTCATGTGTTTTCTAAAATGCTCTGTGCACCCTCTCTTGGGCCCTGGAGCTTCATCATCGCGTCCCAGATCTTCCTCGCACACAGCTGAGCAAGGCCAGTCGTGCAGTTCTAAGCCCTTCTTCCTGGTGATAACGTACAATGTCACCCCCACACTAGATAAAACAGTCTCTGGCCTCTTGGCATCTTTTTCCTTTCTAATGAAACTCCTTGGGGATAGCAACCAATGATCCAAATGTAAATGGTGTAGCAAGTTACTGTTGGTTACAAAAGTCTATATGTGAGGTGTTTCCACTCCTGTGTCAATAGCAAAGGCAGGAGGAGGAAGAAATCAAAGACTGAAACCACAGGAAAAGAAGGAATCTGGAGCACCATGAAACTGTAAGATGTGTACAAACCAGCGCCACCTTGTTAGAAAAGCATCCTCTATCAGTTTTGTTGAGGCTCTCATGTCTGCTGACTTTATTTGTAAACACAACTCAGAGAACAGATGAAGTCACAGGGCACGAAAAGTCTTGCATGAAAAGCCGAATGGCTCCAGTTCCATCCCCTCCCTTCTGCAGACACACAGTGCAGTCCCTGACGTTTCCAGGCAGGGAGGGTGTGAGAGTGGAACTTGCAGGTGTGGCCTCACTTGCCCGACAGACCCAACGCAGGGCACTGGTCTCAAAGTACTTCTATGGAGATTCTCAGAGTGACAAAATCAGGGCTGCTTTCTTCTTGTTGTTGTTGTTTTTAATGAAGGAGTCAGTGGATAAGATCTAGAGAGAGGATTTTTGGCTTTGTTTTCAATTTTTGTTGATTTTACTGATCATCCAGTTTTTTTTTTTTCCCCCAACATGTAAGGTACTGAGCTAGATGCTAAAGGGAATACTTAGACACCAAAAACATACCATCTTCTTTATGGAGGGCAGAGGTCTTGCACTGGCCTGAAATCCTGGGAGGCCAGAAGGTCTTCTGAGAACTGGCCATCCTAAGAGGTACTCACTGCACTCATGTGGCCTGATTCCTCCTTTCTTATTTTTTAAATTATTTATTTATTTATTTATTTATTTGAAAGTCAAATTTACAGAGAGAGAAGGAGAGACATGGGGATGGGAGGAGGGCGAATCTTCCATCTGCTGGTTCATTACCCAAATAGCCACAAAGACCAGGGCTGCGCCAGTTTGAAACCAGAGCCAGGAGCTTCTTCCAGACCAGGAGGTCTCCCAAGTGGGTGGCAGGGGCCCAGGTACTTGAGCCACCTTCTGCTGCTTTCCCAAGCCATTAGCAGGAAGCTGGATCAAAAGTGGAGTAGCTGAGGCTGGCGCCGTGGCTCACCTGGTTAATCCTCCACCTGCAGCGCCGGCATCCCATATGGGCACCGGGTTCCAGTTCCGGTTGCTCCTCTTCCAGTCTAGCTCTCTGCTATGGTCTGGGAGGGCAGTGGAGGATGGCCCAAGTGCTTGGGCCCTGCACCCACATGGGAGACCAGGAGAAGCACCTGGCTCCTGGCTTCGCATCGGCACAGTACTGCCGTTGCGCCCATTTTGGGGGTGAACCAATGGAAGGAAGACCTTTCTCTCTGTCTCTCTCTCTGTCTATAACTCCCCCTGTCAAATAAAAAAAAAGTGGAATAGCTGGGACTCAAACCAGTGCCCATACGGGATGCCAACACTACAGGTGGCGGCTTAACCTCCTGCACCACAGTTCTGGCCCTTTCCTCCTCTCTTTCAATTTTTATTTTTCTAGATGGTCTTAAGAAAGTCTGGGGTTGGTCTGGATGGTATTTATAGAAGAAAAGAAAGCTTCAGGGCTGGCACTGTGGTGTGGTAGACTAGGTACCCACCTGTGATGCTGGCAACCCATATTGGTTCTGATTCAAGTTCCAACTGCTCCACTTCTGATCCAGCTCCCTGCTGGTGGCCTGGGAAAGCTGTAGAAGATGGCCCAGGTCCTTGGGCCCTTGAACCAGTGTGGGGGACCCAGAACAATCTCCTGGTTCCTGGCTTCGGATTGGCCCAGTTTCCAGCCATTGCAGCCATTTGGGGAGTGAACCAGTAGATGGAAAAACCCTTATCTCTGCTTCTCAAATAAATAAATAAATCTTAAAAAAAAAAAAAAAGGAAAAAAGACAGCTTCTATACTGAGACCTCTCAGAGGAAAAGACAAAAATATCTTTCCTCAATTTCTCTTCCTCAAACAGAGGTTAAGAGTTCAGGTTCTAAATCGATTAGACCTGAGTTTGCATCTCTGTTCCACTACATTCCAGTTGTGTACTTGTACAGATTTTCTAAGCCCTCCAGGAATTCTTCACATACGACAGATAATAGTTGAAGTGGACCACTATAGAAAAGAACAAGTGAGGCAAATAAGCACCTGGCACAGACCCAACCAAAGTCTACGTTCAGTGGAAGTCAAGGTTACCAGCACTGTCCCCCTCATCTGCCCCATGCAATCCCCACTCTCTCACCTTCTGCTGCTGAGACGACGCTGAGATTGGTTCAACTGCAGCACAGACTTAGCTTGTGACTCCTGTTAAACAACCGCACCTGACTCCTCTGAGGGGCACTTTTCCCACGCAAGAGCCACACTCTTTGGGAACGGGTTTGGGAAGATGCTGTTTTCTTCAAAGAATCCTGATACCGCACCTATCCTCTCCCCTTCTCTGCCACCACATTTTAGCTGAAAACATACTTTCTGCTGGCAGCATTAAGAATACTTTCTGAGAATCACTGTTATTCCCTCTTGCAGATTATAAAGCAGTTTGACATCTGCTGCCACATGTGATTCTTGCAACAATCCCCCAGAGCAGGGAAAGCTGCCTACGATACCCAAGGAGATTTCGTGACTTGCCCAAAGTCACACTGCTGGCAAACAGCGCGGCAGGAATTGAACCCAGGTGACCCCAAACAGAGCTTTCCCAGCAGCCTGAGGGGTCAAACATGGGCTTTTCAGGGTCTTCACCTGCAGGTTGCTCAAGCAAACCCTTGGGTCCCTAGGCAACCCCTAAGAATCCAGGTGTTGCTGGCTCTACTTACGAAACAGACCTACTTCTTTCCAGGAAGGCATCTCTGCAGACATATATTTCACTGTCCGCTGCAACCCAGGCCCCATGCACATGCAGTCCCTGGAAGACCCAAATAAACAGATTTAACTGACTTAACATGTTTTCCTTGCCAAACATTATAAAATGAAGTAATGGGGAACCTGCATTAATTCTGCTGGATTCTCAGACTTTCCTTTCTCCCCCTGAGGAATGGAAAATGATTTGAACGAGATGGGAAACTAGCTTTTCTTTTCTCTCTTTCAAAACTTCTCAAAACACATTACTATGCTACTGGAAGCCATTCAATTGAACTAAGTCATTAAGTTAAATCATCTGCACACATTTTCTCAGTAAGATGAGTTTGCATGGCAGACTGATTTCATAGAACAGTTGGATGTAAACATCTCCAGGGAAAACCAGATGGCGATGACACATCAGTACCTAGTTAGCCCGACAAAGAGCATGGCACTGGTTTTGGACATCATCTTTCCAGGAATTCTGTAACCTAGGGTGAAACTCTGCTGCGAAGCCCAGCTGGTGGGCAGTTTCTTCTCCTCCTCCAGAAATGCTCTTTGCTCCCAGCTCTACAGCCCTGAGAGCAAGGCAGGCAGGCTCGGCCACCCAGTGTAGCTGCGGAGCTGAGATTTCTGGAAATCTGAGGCCTGAAATTCAACAGAAACCACAAGGGCCCCAGGGGATGAGAGAAACCTCTGGACCACTGGGTGTTCCGATACAACACTCAGGGAGGTGGGCCTGGGCACCAGAGGGCCCACTGGGAACAAAGGCCTGTTAGTTATGGGTGCCCTAGAGGCACAGGCCTGGGGAGCCTTCAAAACAAAATGAGGACGGGAAGGGAGCAGCACCATGTGGCTAAGGTGACCTGGGCCAAGAAGAACTCAGTAAGGCACTTATTTAATTCATGATTACATTTTTTTTACTGTAGTAAAGACTTTATATATTTCTGTGTGCTGTATAGATCACAATAAACATAAAACACAAAGGAGCGGCAAACTGTAAAGGATTAGTCTAATTAGTGAAAAAACATTAAACAGCTGACCCTGTAAATATTCACTTTAAAACCTAAAACTTAAAAAACATGTTACAAATGTCTTCCAGGGTCTGCTGGGGCTAGAACAATAGGCCACCAATACAGTATTCCTTCACCCCTGTTTGCAATTGAGTGGGGTAGCATAGCCTTTTCAATAAAGACAGGATGGCCTCGGTGTCTGCGAGCAATAAGCAGTGTGTTCAGGTTTAAAGGTGCGTTTAAGAGCTCACGTGCCCTGGGAACCTACACAGCATCCCAGAAAACTTGAGTGATATCAAGACCTTTCAGGGGTGGCAATTTCAACCCCACATTAAATGCATGGTAATACTGTTTTTAAAGGTTGAATATCCAAAACCTAAAAAGAAACCCATAAAGTTCACAAATCTATAGGTCTAACGTTGTGGGTAAAAGCTGTCAGTCTTGCCCTGAAGGAGCTTCCAATGGTACTAAGGAAAGCTTAGAAAAATTATGTTCAAAATGTCATAGAGTTGGCTGGCGCCACGGCTCAATAGGCTAATCCTCCACCTGCGGCGCCAGCACCCTGGAGTTCTAGTCCCAGTTGGGGTGCTGGAATCTGTCCCGGTTGCCCCTCTTCCAGTCCAGCTCTCTGCTGTGGCCTGGGAAGGCAGTGGAGGATGGCCCAAGTGCTTGGGCCCTGCACCTGCATGGGAGACCAGGAGGAAGCACCTAGCTCCTGACTTCGGATCAGCGCAGCGCACCAGCCATAGCGGCCATTTTGGGGGGTGAACCAATGGAAGGAAGACCTTTTTCTCTCTCTCTCTCACTGTCTAATCCTGCCTGGCAAAAAAAAAAAGGAAGAAAGAAGAAAATGTCATAGAGTGAGTGGCGAAGATGCCTGCACCCTACACTGGAGGACCTGGGTTTGATTTCAAACCTGGCTCCCGACTCCTGATGCTCGTTGATGTAGACCCTGGGAGGAAGCAGTTATGGCTCAATAACTGGGTCCCTGCCACCCCCAGGGAAAACCTGGATTGTGTTCCAGCTCTCAGCTTCAACCCAACACAGATCTGGACATTGCGGTTATTTAGAGAGTGAAGTGGAGCTCTGTTTCTCTATCTACCTGTCTCACAAATTTTTTTAAAAAATTTTAATTCATGAAAAACACATGTAGGGATTTCAACTTTTTTTGCACCAAAATAGAATTATCTTTTAATTCTACTATCCATGAAATTCTAGAAGTACCCTTATATTACCTACCCCCCCCAACCAATTCTGTTACCTATGGTTAGATCAAACCCCTAAAACAATCAGTGTTCCTTCTGCCTTCCTTTCTATATTTGTAAATAATAACAACTTTGACTTAGTGAAGCAACATGTTTCCCCCCCCCCATTCTTTTTACTTCTAATAGAGATCCCAAGAAATCAAAGAAGACTAGGCTAAAATATGTTGTAACTGATAAACAAGATAACTCAGACACAAAGTAAGTAAATCCTGATTGAGCACAGAAGCCGAAAGGACCTAGAACAGCAAGAGAATCTTCCTCATTTGAAAAAAAAAAAAAAAAGACTTCACAGGTATGCAGGACCCTCATAAGACTCATGGAAAAGAAGATTAAAAGATAAGTCTATTTTGATGTCAAAAAAATTTTGAAGTCCATGAATACATTTTTGATAACATACATTTTTTTTCATGAAGTTTTTGAAGATCCTTGTATACATGGGTTTCAAAATTTTTGCAAAGTAATCTTTTCATTCAATTTTCCCAGAACTTTTTGAAGTTTCCTTTACACGCAGAAGACCCTGTGCAGAATAACTTTACTTGGCTGTATATGGCCTGACTCCAGAGCCTTCTAATTGGCAGAGGTGCTGATAGTCAAATGAATTAGACTGCATAGAAAAAGAAGGCATTTTTATCTGGGAAATTTAGGGAGGAAAGTTTGTGCCCAGTGAAAGCTACAATTTTAACTCAAGGTCTCTGAAGACCCAAAGAGTGATAACATAAAGTGCTACCTTTTTATGTGAAGACCAGCATCTATAACAAGATTTAAAAGTTAGGTAAAGAGGAGGAAGAAGAGAGGAAGGAGAAAAACGATGATATGGCTTTAAAAAAAAAAAAGATTTATTTATTTCAAAGTCAGAGTTACACAGAAAGAGAAGGAGAGTCAGAGAGAGAGAGAGAGAGAGAGAGAGAGAGAGAGAGACAAAGAGAAAGAGAGAGGTCTTCCATCTGCTGGCTCACTTTCCAATTGGCTGCAATGGCCAGAGCTGCACCAATCCGAAGCCAGGAGCTTCTGGGTCTCCACATGAGTGCAGGGTGCAAGGGCTTGGAAAATCTCCTACTGCTTTCCCAGGCCATAGCAGAGAGCTGGATGGGAAATGGAGCAGCCAGGGCTTGAACTGGCGCCCATATGAGAAGCAAGCACTGCAGGTGGCTTTACCTGTTACGCCACAGCACCGGCCCCAGTGATAAGGCTTTTGAGCTGATAAAAGTTCTGTGCTAAGCTCTGTTTTTGTTTTTTAAGATAATGCAGTTTCTGGCCGGCGCCATGGCTCAACAGGCTAATCCTCTGCCTTGCGGCGCCGGCACACCGGGTTCTAGTCCCAGTTGGGGCACCAGATTCTGTCCCGGTTGCCCCTCTTCCAGGCCAGCCCTCTGCTGTGGCCCGGGAGTGCAGTGGAGGATGGCCCAGGTGCTTGGGCCCTGCACCCCATGGGAGACCAGGAAAAGCACCTAGCACCTGGCTCCTGCCATCGGATGAGTGCAGTGCGCCGGCCGCAGCGTGCCATCCACGGCAGCCATTAGAGGGTGAACCAACGGCAAAGGAAGACCTTTCTCTCTGTCTCTCTCTCTCTCACTGTCCACTCTGCCTGTCAAAAAAAAAAAAAGATAATGCAGTTTCCATTAACTTTTTTTTAAAAAAAATTATTTGAAAAACAGACAGATGAGAGCTCTTCCATCTACTGGTTCATTCCCCCAAACACCCACAGCACCAGGGGCTGGACCAGGCTGAAGCCAGGAGCCCAGAATTCAATCTAGGTCTCTCATGTGGGTGGCAGAGATCTGCTGTCTCCCAGGATGATGATTAGCAGGAAGCAGGAATCTGAAACACAGCCAAAACTCAAGCCAAGGCGATCAAATGTGGGAGGCAGGCATCTTAACCACTGCACCAAAGGCCCCCTTCAAGCCCAGTTCAACACCTTTAGCTACCTGGGAAGCAAGTAAGTAAATGTTGTCGGTGTTCTTAGCCTGTTTGATGGAAAACATGGACTTGGAAAGGTTGTCTGCCTGGGGAGGGCAGGTAGGCAGTGGTTTCCTCTCCCTTTAAATAGTGCCTCCTCATACCTTCCTTTACCACCATTGTCTGGCTACTTCCATCTCCACTCACTGGTACTGCAACACAGGGTCCTTCTCACATGGTGCACATTCTCTCTCTTTTTTTTTTTTTTTAAACTTTTACTTAAACATAAATTTTGAAAGTACAACTTTTATTTTTTTTTATTTTTTGACAGGCAGAGTTAGACAGTGAGAGAGACAGAGAGAAAGGTCTTCCTTTTGCCGTTGCTTCACCCCCCAAAATGCCTGCTACGGCCAGTGTGCTACGCTGATCGGAAGCCAGGAGCCAGGTGCTTCCTCCTGGTCTCCCATGTGGGTGCAGGGCCCAAGCACTTGGACCATCCTCCACTGCCTTCCTGGGCCACAGCAGAGAGCTGGACTGGAAGAGGGGCAACCGGGACAGAATCCAGTGCCCTGACTGGGATTAGAACCTGGGGTGCTGGCGCCGCAGGTGGAAAATTAGCCAAGTGAGTGGCGGTGCCAGCCAAAAGTCCAACTTTTAGATTATAGTGGCTTTTCCCCCCATAACCTCCCTCCTACCTGCAACCATCCCATCCCCCACTCCCTCTCCCATCCCATTCTTCATCAAGATTCATTTTCAATTCTCTTTATATACAGAAGATCAACTTAGTATATACTCTTTGCCACATCTGCAGACACAAGCCTGGACACACACCTCCACCTTGAATTGCTCTCTTCTCTTCTGTAATGCTAGTCCCTTAAATCGCCCTGCCACCCCTCTGGTGTGCTGAGCACCACCAGCCCGACACAGGCTTTCTCCTATGGGCAGTCTTGAGCCCTCCTCTTATATAATGTTGGTACTCTCGCCAAGCCTTCGCTGAGATACACCTAACAAAGGCAAAGACCAAGGGGAGAGGAGCTGCTCAGAACGCTTGGGCGAGACAACAAATCCTGGTCCTCCAGGCCAAGGAGAAGTCAGGGCTACAGCCAGTGGAGCACAGCCGAAAACTCACCATGTTCACAGACATCATTTTCCTCCAACTTTTCCCAAGTGGGGAAGAGAAAGAGAGAGGGAGAAAGGAGAGACAGAAGGGCAGGGGGCAGGGGGCAAGGCAGGGAAGAGAAGGGGACATGATGGGAAGGGAAAAAGGAAAAGAAGGGGGAAAGAAAACTCCTCCAGGTTTCACCTGGACACAAATCTCCAAGTTTGAAAACTTGGGAATCTGCATTATTACAAATCACCTTTAAAACCCCATGAAGGGCCGGCTTTGTGGTACATCGGGTTAACGCCCTGGCCTGAAGCACCAGCATCCCATATGGGCGCCGGTTCTAGTCCTGGCTTCTCCTCTTCTGATCCAGCTCTTTGCTATGGCCTGGGATAGCAGTAGAAGATGACCCAAGTCCTTTGGCCCCTGCTCCCACATGGGAGACCTAGAAGAAGCTCCTGGCTTCAGATTGGCACAGCTCCAGCCATTGCGGCCATCTGGGGAGTGAACCAGTGGATGGAAGACCTCTCTCTGTGTCTCTACCTCTCTCTGTAACTCTGTCTTTCAAATAAATAAAATAAATCTTTGAAAAAAAAAAAAACAATGCAACTAGGAGCATGGAGTGCCAGCCCTCAGACAAACCCAAGATCAAAGTTCCAGGAAATTAACAAGGAGACAAAGTTTTAGAACCATCCCAGGCCCATGACCTCCAGGGCACTGATTACCCAGGCCCTTCTTTTAAAGGCCCAGGGCCCCAGGCCGGACATTCCTTGATTCATGGCCCACCAGCTTCCACAGTTGTCAGCCTGGGTGGTGCGGGAGCTTGGAGAGGAAGCCGCGGTGGAAGGCTGCCTCTCGTGAGGACAAGGATGTCACAACAATTTTCCAAGCTCCAGGCCAACACCCCTCCCAAGCCACCAGATGTTGCAACTGGACTTGTGCCTGCCAGTGTCCAGCACAGCTTGAACTGGGTTCTTAGATCCCCTGTTCATCTCGTGAGGGCAGAGGAGGCAACCTGGGCCCAGCTGGGAGTGGGGTGGGAGGGAGTACGCATAGCAGACTGATGCTAACCTTGGCAGGTGGGGTCCAGGGATTGCTAGTACAATACAAACATACAACAGCACTCTGGTTTCTCCCTAGCATAGCTTCTTTTAGGCAGGTTTTCTGCTTGTCTTCTCCCTTTCTTCATCTCAAATAGGGTCTATCTGAACCCTTCTTGGAAGGTAACCACATGTCAGTTCTAATCCCCATTGAGTGAGCAAAACTCCCAAACCGCGTGGAGCACATGAATTCCACATGTGGATGCCTCACCAAAGACCTGTTAGGGCTCCAGGGAATGTTTCCTCATTCTCCCCAACGTTTAGGTTCATAATCAGATAAATCCAATCCATGAGATCAGCCAGGCACAAGACACCTGGGAAACTGCCCCTGGGTGCATGCAACCATTCTCTGGTGTTTCTGTAGCTCTCCTGTTTACAGCGCCCTTCTGTTAACCTCCCTGTGTTTTTTCCATTTCAGGTGGGTCCTCGTATCAGACATCTGGAGCGAGTTTAAAATTTACTGACGCAACTCAGATACACAAATAATGATACGGGGATTTTTTTTTTTTTTTTTTTTTTTTTTTGCTACCTTAGCACACAACTTAAATCAAAAGCCCAACTTCTGGAACTCGTCAACTTGCCAATTCAAGTTGTCTAAGAACGGCTCAGAACTCCAGGAGGCTGTCCTCAACTCTGCCGATCCCCTACTCAGGTGCTGCTCTGCGGGTCTTGCAGTCTCCCTCTTAAGTTAATCCTTGGGAATAGGGCAATTGAGCTCTGTGCTTGTGAACTCCCCCGGAAATCTGGCCCCTGGAACACACAGTCTTCAGGGACCTCTTCTGGGGCAGCCACTAGGACCTCACCTCCTCGAGTCTCCTCTGGTCTTTCCCCACTGCTGCTTGAACTGCTATGTCCTTTCAGCCCAGAAACCAGCCTCACTCTCAACCCTGGGGCTCACGGTTAGTCCACCAGGATTTCTCCTTTGATACGAAAAGTCAAGCGTCTGGAATTCTCAGTCCTTTTTCTGCTCTAAGAGCTCTGCCCGGCACTGAACGCTGTATAGCTGGGGTGTGAAACTCAAAACTGCCAGCCTTTTGCTCAGCAGACCATTGCTGAGGGCCTGCTCAGTTCTGCCTACAGGATTAGATGTGCAAAGGTGAGTGAAACAAGCCGCTGACTCTCTACTCAACATGCGCTTCGTTGGCCAGGAGCACGAGTGCCCTTGGGAGATGGGGGACCTCAGACGCCCTCTGAGACTGGCTGAATCCGAATCTGCATTGTAACAAGATGCCCAGCGGATGCGGGTGCCTGGTGACATGTGAGCAGCGCTGGTCTCCTGCCTTATTCCCTGGCCCACGATATACACCTATATTTGACAGGTCCAAAAGCAGATGACAGCTCCAGCTAGAAGTCCTGGCGAGAAACCTGAGGCTTTCCCACCATGGTGCCCCTCTCCTACCCACATCCCTTGGTCCAGAGGGCCTGTTCATTTCAATCTTGGGCCCTAAGCAAGCCCAGCCACCCCACTCCTGCCCTCTTCCTCTCCAGTTCTGTTGAACACAGGACTGTGCACACAGTGGGAGCTCTGGGAGAACGGGCTGGAGCCAGCTGAGACCCGATGCAGCATCTGTAAAGGAAGTGCCTTCCAAATCCTATTTTAAATGTGTTTATTTATTTCTAATCCGTAAACATTTCTGAGTGCTCACCACATGCAAAGCCCCGGGCTACATACAACAACCTCGGGACACATCCTAGGCTCATGGTCTGGCTGGGGAAACAGACACTATCAGTGTGTGATTTGGAGTGGCTTTAGCAGAGATTGTATGGAATTTTATTTACTTTACTATGGGGCAGACATTTTCAGCAATTATCTGTGAAGATACTTTTAGATCAGTCAATTATATTGGACCATTAACACAAATATTAAGAATCAGTTTTTGCAGGGCTGGCACTGTGGTGTACCAGGTAAACCACCCCCTCCAATGCCGGCATCCCTTACGGGTGCAGGTTCAAGTCCCAGCTGCTCCGCTTCAGACCTGGCTCTCTGGTATGGCCTGGGAAAGCAGTAGAAGATGGCTCAAGTCCTTGGGCCCCTGCACCTACCCTGCTCCAAGTGTTTTGCACCCACCCTGCTGCAGGCTCCTGGCTTCACATCAGCTCAGCTCTGGCCATTGCAGCCATTTGGGGAGTAAACCAGTAGATCAAAGATTGACCTCTCTCTCTCTCTTTGTCTTTGTAATGTAACTCCACCTTTCAAATAAATAAATAAATCTTTAAAAAAAATTAATTTAGAGGTTAAAGGAGGCAAAATCTACACCTGTGGTAGGAAGGGTACAATTTCTGAAAAGAAAATTATTCAACTTTGGAATCAAATGTTAACAGAAGAAAGCATATTATTAAACCTAGCCATTTTTTCTCGCTGTTGTTGTTATTTACATTGTTCTTGGGGTTGAAAGTGAAATAGTCTGGCTAATCTAATACTCTGGAAAAAGTGAAAATAGGGGCTGGAATGTGGGAGACCCGGAAGAAGCTCCTGGAAGAAGCTCCTGTCTCCTGGCTTCAGATTGGCACAGCTCCGGCCATTGCAGCCAACTGGGGAGCGAACCATCAGACAGAAGATCTCTCTCTCCCTCTCCCTCTGCCTCTCCTGTCTCTGTGTAACTCTTTCAAATAAATAAATAAATCTTTAAAAAAAGAATATTATTATTTTGTAATGCATTTCTCAAAGTGTTTTGAAATATTAACACTATTCAGGATAATTTTGTAAATATTAAATATCATGAAAAGAATCCTATACTTTAAAAACTGATTTATCTTTCCATTTATTTGAAGTATAGAAACTGAGAGACTATTATATCTAAATGCACTTAACAATGTTGATCAGTAAGTGTATAAAGCTAGAAAATAGATCATATTCCCACTGAAGAATAATTTATCATCTTTAATTAGCAAAGAAAATGTTTTTCAAATACAAACAGAATTCTTAAAGTGTGTACAAAAAAATAAAATAGGTTTGGGGTGTGGTTTCCAAGACTCTAATTATAGAAACAAACCAAAAGACCCAGAATTAGAAATCTATTTGCAGAAAAAAGTCATCAGTCCTAAACTGCCAGAAAAAATCCCACTTGAGAAATTTTCTGGAGATCACTGAATATAAATCACCAATTAAATGAATTCTGAACCATGCTCTACTCTTTTGTTCTTGCTCTCTTCATATTCAAGTCCATGGTGGGTAGACCTTGTTGCCCAAGCCCAGAAGATGTGTCCATGCCTTCCCTCAGGAGGTGTGGCTTCCACTGCTGGAGTGGGGACTAATCATACAGGGGAGTATACTGCCCACATGCACAAAGTAGATTCAGAGAGT
This sequence comes from Sylvilagus floridanus, assembly GCA_949820135.1. Lineage (NCBI taxonomy): Eukaryota > Metazoa > Chordata > Mammalia > Lagomorpha > Leporidae > Sylvilagus > Sylvilagus floridanus. The sequence continues at coordinate 21,475,182 of OX463239.1, read as the reverse complement.
AACCAAAAGCAAATGACCAATGCCCATTGCTTCACTGTTATTATACAAGTATAAACACAATTGGACACAATTCTGAAGGCAAGTGATACTACACACAAGTCATTTAAATTAGAAGGTACTCATCAGAAAGCTATAACCCAAGGGCTGCTCCACTTCCTAACCAGCCCCCTGCTAATGGCCTGGGAAAAGCAGTGGAAGATGGTCCAAGTGCTTGGGCCCCTGCACCCATGTGGGAGACCAGGAGGAAGTTTCTGACTCCTGGCTTTAGATGGGCATAATTCCAGCTGTTGAGCCATTTGGGGAGTGAACCAGAGGATGAAAGATCTCTCTCTCTCTCTCTGCCTTTCCCTTTCTCTCTCTCTGTAACTCTGTCTCTGAAGAAAATAAATAAGTCATAAAAAAGTGATGCTTTAGGAACTATTTTCTTGAAAGCATCATGGGAGAGATCAGCATTTCAAAGACCCTTGCAATTCACCAGTTTGCTTATGAAACCACAGGTCAACAATAAATAATCAAAATTCCATTAAAAAGTAGCAAAAGGATATTCAATGTCATGAATATTTTTATGACAGTCTGATCATCTTAAACTACATATCACAAAGCAGTGAAAACATAATGAAATGTATATCCATTTTTTCATACACATGTGAGTTCATGAAACAATGTGATACAAAGAGAATGGAGAAAACCTGTCTGGATATTGAATCTCATGTTCAGCTTTTGGTACTTTTGTCAGCCAGAACGTCAGAATATCATGATTTCAGACCAAGGGCAATTTTTCAACCAGAAAACACAGACACAAGTGCCATGGAGCAGAATGCAAGCAATGAGGATGTGAGGTTCACTTCTACTGCTTCGAACAGAATACCAGAAAATATACTTACGGAGAAATGTTAGTCACTGCAACTGTGAGCAAACTGGATGAGCTGGAGATTACAGTAGGAACCTGTAGCTAAAAATGCCAGACTGGTAGGAATCAGAAGCCAGGCAGGACCAAGATCCCCAGCTGAAGCAGGGAGTGAACATTCTGGCACAGATTACAAGAGATTTCTTCCAGGGGCCAGAGCCATGGTGTAGTGGATAAAACTGCCATCGGCAGCACTGGCATCCCATAGTGGGGCTGGTTTGTGTCCCAGCTGTTCCTTTTCTGATCTAGCTCCCTGCCAATGGCCTGGGAAAACAGTGGAGGATGGCCCAAGGGCTGAGGCCCCTGCATTCATGTGAAAGAAGCTACTGGCTTCTCGCTTCGGATTGGCCCAACTCCAGCCATTTGGGGAGTGAACCAGCAGACAGAAGATTTCTCTCTCTCTTGCTCTATATCTCTACCCTTCAAATAAATAAATAAATGCTAAGAAAAAGAAAAAAATAGAGAGATTTCTTCCAGATCTTAGTTGACATTTCTGCAGAGAGGGGGCTGCCAAGTGCTGGGAGTAGATGCAGTTGATTTGACCTTCCCTGAGTTGGAAATCATTGTCCCAACTCTTGTGTGACCTTGGGCAAGTCACTTGCTTCTCTCAGATGTCAACTGGTCCCCCATCCTCAGCCACATACATATACTTTGTAGAATAAGGGCTTTGGAAGCTATGATCGCTAAGATTTGTTCTCACTCCAAATTCTAAGGTCCCATACTCCTTGTCTTTTTTCATAGCATTTCCCTTGTTCTGATTTGTGATGGATTCCAACTGTGGATGTAAAGCTGACCCTTCATTTCCATATGTGAATCCCTCTCATCATGTTTTTCTCCCCGCTGAGATTGTCAGCTCCTTCACAGTTAGCAAAGTCTTTGTCACATAATTAGTTTTGAGTAAACATTTAATTGTTTAAATGAGAAAAACTTCTTGAATTAGTGAGTATCTGTAAATTCACCTTGCCTTTTGATCAGCTTTCTTTGTACATACTCCTTACATTAAGAATCTACAGCAGTTCTGTCCATAGAAATATAATGTGAGGCATGTATGTAATTTTGAAATTGTAGTAGTTGCATTTATAAAAGTCAAATGGAAACTGGCATTGTGGTGCAGCAGGTGAAGCCACCTCCTACAGCATTGGCACCCACATATGAGCACCAGTTTGAGTCCCAGCTGTTCCACTTCCAATCCAGCTGCCTGCCAATGCAACTGGGAAAGCAATGAGAATGGCCCAAATGCTTGGGCCCCTGCCATCCACGTAGAAGACACAGATGCAGTTCTAGGCATCTGGCTTTAACCTGGCCCAGATACAACCACTGCACATTTGGGGAGTGAATCAGCAGACAGAGGACTCCGACCCTCTCTTTCTCTAACTCTGCCTTTCAAATAAAATAAACAAATCTTAAAAAAAAAAAAAAGAAAGAAAAGAAAAAGAAAAGAGAAAAGAAAAAAAGAAAAATAATCCTGCCTTCCAAGTAGGAGTCCAAGATGGAGTTCCTGGCTCATAGCTCTGGTCTGGACCAGCCCTAACTGCTGTGGACATTTGATTTTTTTTTTTTTTTTTTGACAGGCAGAGTGGACAGTGAGAGAGAGAGATACAGAGAGAAAGGTCTTCCGTTGCCGTTGGTTCACCCTCCAATGGCCGCCGCGGTCGGCGCGCTGCGGCCGGCGCACCGCGCTCGTCCGATGGCAGGAGCCAGGAGCCAGGTGCTTTTCCTGGTCTCCCCATGGGGTGCAGGGCCCAAGCACCTGGGCCATCCTCCACTGCACTCCTGGGCCACAGCAGAGGGCTGGCCTGGAAGAGGGGCAACCGGGACAGAATCCGGCGCCCCTACCGGGACATTTGATTTTTTTTTAAGATTTTATTTATTTATTTGAGAGATAGAGTTACAGAGAGAGGGAGAGACAGAGAGAGAGATCTTTCATCCATTGGTTCACTCCCCAGATGGCTGCAATGGTCAGACCTGGGCCAATCCAAAACCAGCAGCCAGGAGCTTCCTTAGGGTCTCCCACGCAGGTGCAGTGGCCCAAGGACTTGGGCCGTCCTCCACTGCTTTCCCAGGCCACGGCAGAGAGCTGCATCAGAAGAGGAGCAGACAGGACTAGAACCAGTGCCCATATGGGATGCCAGTGCCACAGGCAGGAGGACTAACCTCCTCCACCACAGCACCGGCCTCTGCTATGGACATGTGGGCAGTGAAACAGCAGATAGAAGATTTCTCTCTCTGCCTCATCGGTCAGTTTGCCTTTCAAATAAATATTAAAAAAAAAAAAAGATCTAGGACTTTCAAAAAAAGGAAAAGGTAGAGATATAATTAATATAAACATATTTTACTTAGCTTATTGTATTTACTTTAACATAATCAATATAAAATACTAATGAAGTGGGGCCAGTACTTTGGTGTAGCGGATAAAGCCACTGCCTGCAGTGCCGGCATCCCACATGGGTGCCGGTTTGTATCCCAGCTGCTCCATTCCTGGTCCAGATCTCTGCTATGGCCTGGGAAAGCAGTGGAAGATGGCCCAAGTCCTTGGGCCCCTGCACCCACATGAGAGACCCAGAAGAAGCTCCTGGCTCCTGGCTTCGGATCAGCACAGCTCCAGCTGTTGCAGCCACCTAGGGAGTAGAGCAGCGGATGGAAGACCTCTCTCCCTGTCTCTCCTTCTCATTGTAACTCTACCCCTGAAATAAATAAAATCTTTTAAAAAATTAATAAAAGATGTATATTATCTCATAGTTCCACAACTATTTCTTTACAAAAAAAAACTGGGTTTAAAAGCTACCTGTAAAAGACTTTTTTTGGATAAATAAACAAGGACATATATATATTCCAATAGCATTTTGGGGGGCATTCTTATTAACTAAAAGGTAATTGTAACATCTGGTTACTGGAAACTTTTGAAGCACAACCCATTTGAATCTTCTCAACCCTAACCAAACACCACCTCCCTGTATATGGAGAGTAGATGGTGTCCTGCTCCCATGACCCTGTCTCCTTTCACACTTGCCTCCCCTGATCATTAGAACTTTACCCCACACTTAGAAAAACTTGCCCTGGCTAGGCCAGCCTGGGCTTCTGGGAACAACACATCTCCCAAGCGAAGGCTCTTTGTTTTCTGCTCCCAAAGAGCCCACAGGCCAGCTTCACAGGAACTTTTATTATGAGTCTGTCCACCCCTCTCTGTCTTTCTGGAATTCAAACTCCAGAGGACTGTTAGTAACATACAGGGGTGATTTTGGAAATCGACAGGCAGCTGGGAGTCCGGGGACTGAATGGAAACAATCGGAAAGTCAGGGCAAAGTGGGAACAACTCGCAGCACTTTGCACTACGGGGAGGTCAAAATGTGGGCTACAAATCAAATTTGTCCTTGGCTAGATCGACAATTACAAGATACCTGAACTCCTGGGCCTCAGAGCATCTGTCTGCCATTTGAGCCCAGAACAAGCTGCCTGGATATGGAGACTGGTCCTCCAATTAGCTACAATTGAGTTCAGGATGAGAGCTGGGCTATCCTTTTTCCTCTCCTCAATTTTGTTATTCTAGCAACTGTCATCACCATTCACTTCCAGTCACAGACCATACATAGTAAAGGAGCCCCATTCAAATTCTCTATCCAGATGAACTCCACAGGCCAGCTAATGTGAACTTATGAAAACCAATGGTAAATATAAATGCTAGCTGCACTCCCACTCACCATGGGATGTTAGTAGATATTTACATTTAGAAGTTTAACACATCCTGGCCTTAATCCAATATTCTCTGGCTTTCTCTAAACAACCCCAGTTTTCTAAACCCTATGGTTAGCCTGTGTAAAGAGAGGACCAGAGTGAGCGAATGTTAGGAAGCAGTTATAAATATAAACCACCTTTTAAGATTTACACAGAGATTTTGTTAGTAAATTTAGAGAGTTGTGTATGCTGGAGCTTTTTGCCTATACACTTGGAAACTAACAGAAGCATGCAGGGAAAGAATCTGTTTTTGTGGGCTACCCGGCTGCCACCACTATGCTTCCTAACTTTTGAGTTAGGAATGGAAGGAGGCCAACCAAGAACCAAACACAGATATAAATGTGATTTTAGAAGTAACCACCAGTGAAATAGACAAAGAGAGAAAACACCCTAACCCTGGGAACATCAATATTTTACCTTTTTCCCCAAATGAGCTTAAATCACTAAACTGAATACCAGCAGTTTAATCATTGATATTTAAGTATTAAAAAATGTGTTCTCCACAACTAACTGAACACCTAAAAGGAAACCTGTAGAAATGAAACTGACACTACGAGAAGCAATGACTTGATCAGCCCTTGTCTTGGCTGTCGAGGAACAGCTTACTATTTTATTCTTTTTAGTTTTTTTCTACTTAAAACCATTGGTTGAACTCTTTACTTAACACAGAATTATTCTTATGTGTTTAAATCCAATTGAAAATTGATCCCTGTTAAAAATAAGAGTGGGAACAAGAGAGGGAGGAGATGTACAGTTCAGCACATGTTGTCTCAGACTTACCCTTTAAGAGTAAAGCTAAAACTAGCCATGGGACTCCAAATTTCATTAAGTTGGCAGGTACCAATGCCATCTTACTAGTTAAAGTGATCAGTTTAAGTTATGAACTTAATAAAGATATTAAGTGTCAAAGGGATCACATAAATAAGACCAGTGTCTGCTAATAATAATTGATAGAATTAAAAAGGAGAGAATGATCCAACATGGGAAGCAGGACACACAAGCAGACCCATAAAATGACAAATGTCATAAACAGCACTCTGGCCTCAGAATCAGCCCTTAAGGCATTCAGATCTGGCTAAAAAGCCCATGAGAGCATTTCAGGCATGGAAAGCCAAGACACTGTGGCAAAAAAAAAAAATGACCTAAATGAGTGAGATCCCAGTGGAAAGAAGCCATCAAAGAAGGAGATACCTTTCTCTGAAGGGAGGAGAGAATTTCCACTTTATGATGTTGTCTAAATAATGTCAGAGTTTGTAAACTCAAGAGGCTTCCATAGCCTTGAAGGCTCATGACAAGAGCCTCAGGTGATCACTGACATCATAAATAAGAGTGTCAATTGTCAAATCAACAATAGGAATCACTGTGCACTTGCTCCCCATGTAGGACCTCTTTCCTTCCTGTGTTATACTATAAGAATTAATGGTAAAACTAGCCTTCAAACAGTACTTTATACTTTGTGTGTCTGTGTAATTGTAAACTGTTGAAATCTTTACTTAGTATAAAGTTGATCTTCTGTATATAAAGATAATTAAAAATGAATCTTCATGAAAAATGGGACAGGAGAGGGAGTAGGAGGTGGGATGGTCTGGGGGTGGGAAGACAGGTATGGGGGGAAGAACTGCTATAATCTAAAAGTTGTACTAATTAAATTTATATTAAATAAAAGCTTTCTATAAAAACTAATAATTAAAAAATGCATTCTCATCAAGGTCGTTTTGGTTGTTCAATGGCCTATGCCTGACCATATACATTTTTTAACCAAAATGTGTCAAAATGTGTCCATTTTTACCAAAACACAGAAAGAAAAACAAAATTCTGTTGGAAACTGATTGGGCTTATGTTGACTTTGTAGATCAATTTGGAGAGAATTGATCCCTGAACTACATTGGACTTCTGACACATGTACATGTACAAGGGTCCTTGGAAGTTTCATCGAAAAAAATAGAACTGAAAAAAAAGTTTAGGGGAAGGCATTCTGGCACAGCAGGGTGCCCACATGCCATATCAGAGTGCTGGTTTGGGTTCCAGCTCTTCCACTTCTGATCCAGCTTCCTACCAATGTGCTCTGGGAGGCAGCAGATAATGGTTCTAGTACTTGGGTACCTGCCACCCACAGCGAAGTCCCAAATGGAGCTCCTGGCTCCTGGCTTGGCTTAGCCCAGCCCCAGTTGTTGCTGCCATTTGGAGACTGAACCAGCAGACTGACGATATCTGTCTCTTTGCCTTTCAAATAAATTCAGAAATAGAGAAGAAGAAAGAAGAAAGAAGAAGATGGTCCTGGCACCATCCTCATGTGACCACCATGAACTTCAGGAACAGGAGCTTCCAGCTGCAGCCCCTGGACAAGGGCAGTCCTGCTGGATCACCTGCTGTAAAAGTCCAAGCTTTGAAGAGAAACTTGAGATGTATCACCACGAGAATAATAATTTTGAAAATGCTGTGTGCAGAAATGAACAGAAAGATTGTTTAGAATACAGAATGAGGAGGCAACTGATGGCACAAGAACCCCTGGAGGAAGGGGATTCACAGATTTGAGAGATGGCAAGTAAGAGGCAAAAAAATAAATTTCGAGAAGAAACCCACTGATCTCCATTCAGGGATCACCAGGGCAGAGCACCGGTCACTGCTTTGGATGAGCCTAAGACTGGCCTTTGGTGTCCTTAGCTGTGACCTCCGGGATGCCCAGGCCACTCCACACGAGGGCCACACAGGTGCCCTCCTTTGTGAACATGTCTAGGGACAGGGAAGTAGCTTCTCTTCTGATGATCTGGTTGTTTCAAAACTTACTGTTCCTTGTGGAGTCTTGTTTTCCCTGAAGAGAGAGTTTTATCCTTAATGCTGTATGTGGGAGGGCTGCCAGGGGCTCATGGCAGATGAGGATGCACAGTCAAGTCTCACACCGGCAGTGAGCACGTGGCTGGCTGTGAAATGGTGGTGCCCACTAGGATGCTCTCAGTAGCTTCTGGATGCCAATGTGTCAACTATGCACACCCTCCAGTCTGTTACACACACAGTGCCAGGAAGTAGCCAGTCCCCAGGAAATGTTTTCCCTTTCATATTGATAAAAATACATACCCTGGTTCCTTTCTTTTTTGACGAGAGGAATGCAAAATAGGAAATGAGGAATGCTTTTGTTTTTGACGTTCCAGACTTCTTCACTCTTTCTGCTTAGAGCTAATCATCATGTATCTGACTTCTATCAACTATATTTATACAAGGTGTTTAATTTCAGTAACATTTAATGTAACTCTGAAAACTACAATGTCAATACATTTGTAGATAAACCTTTAAAAAAACATAAGTTTAGGCTGGCGCCACGGCACACTAGGCTAATCCTCCGCCTGCGGCGCCAGCACCCCAGGTTCTAGTCCCATTTGGGGCACCAGATTCTGTCCTGGTTGCCCCTCTTCCAGTCCAGCTCTCTGCTGTGGCCTGAGAAGGCAGTGGAGGATGGCCCAAGTGCTTGGGCCCTGCACCCACATGGGAGACCAGGAGGAAGCACCTGGCTTCCCACAGCCATTTGGGGGGTGAACCAACAGAAAGGAAGACCTTTCTCTCTCTCACTAACTCTGCCTGTCAAAAAATAAATAAATAATCACTAGTATCATTTCTCTAAAAAAAATAAGTTTAGTTTGGTGCAAAAAAATTTGAAATACGTGCATGGTTTTTTTATAGTGCATATTTTCCATGAACTTGTTGAAGACCTTTCATATCCATGAATTTCAAAGTTTTTGCAGCAAAATTAACCTATATTTATATTTCATTTTCCATGAATTTTTAAAAATATTTATTTAGTGATTTGAAAGGTAGAGTTACAGGCAGAGAGACAGGGAGAGAGAGAGAGATCCCATTTGCTGGTTCACTCCCCAGATGGCCACAATGGTCTGGACTGGGCCAGGCTGAAACCAAAGGCCTGGAATTCCATCTGGGTCTTCCATGTGCATGCAGGGGCCCTATCACTGGGGCCATCTCTGCTGCTTTCCCAGGTGCATTAGCAGGGAGCCAGATCAGAAGTGCAGCAGTCAGGACTTAAACCAGCACCTACATGGGATGCTGGCATCCCAGGCAGCGGCTTAACCTGCTATGCCACAACACTGCCCCTCCACAAATATTCTGAAGTACTCTTATCTCCCCCATTTACTTAGGACTTCAATTTTTTTCGATCATAGTTTGTAGTTTTCACATTACATACCCTACAGGCTTTTTATGAAATTATTCCTCAGTATTTTATGATTCTGGAGGTTGCTAAATGTCATTTTTTTAAAAAAGTTTCTTATCCAAATGATTGCCTGAGAAAAAGAAACCAGTATTCTGGGCCTATGTGCCTTCACTGGGCTCATACCTCCCTGCCTTCCAACTGAGCATGAGAGCCACTGCCTGTCTCGCCCTTTTGGCTCCATTTCTCTACTTCAACTGTAGCTAAGTCCCTTCTGGGCAGAAAATTATGCTGATCCAATCTCCTTCCTCCAGTGTGCTGCCAGCTTCTTGGGTTGGTTTTGTTTGGTTTTGTTTTTGCTTTGGTAGGAAGGCAGGCACAGGCATCCTCAGGTCAGGTGACAAAAGCTCAAAAAGCACAGCTGTACAAAAACAGAGCGAGCGTGTCAACACGCTCCACTGCCTTGGACTGACGCATGCTGGGACTGCATAATCAAATCAGAAAATGTCCTCACCTGGGGCCGGCGCTGGTTAAGCCTCCACCTACAGCACTGGTATCTCATATGGGCACTGGTTCGAGTTCCGGCTGCTCCACTTCCCATCCAGCTCCCTGCAATGGCCTGAGAAAGCAGCAGAAGATGGCCCAAGTGCTTGGGCCTCTGCAACCACATGGGAGACCTGGAAGAAGCTTCTGGCTCAGCCCTCGCCATTGCAGCCATTTGGAGAGTGAACCAGCAGATGGAAGCTCTCTCTCCCTCTTTCTCTCTTTCTCTGTAACTGTGCCTTTAAAATAAAATAAATCTTTAAAAAAAGAAAGAAAGAGCCCATTCCCTATGCCCTTCGGGTTCTTAAATATCCCTTTAGTGCTTCTGCTGTCTTCAGAAAATGAAGCTGGTTTGGCCTATTTCACCAGCCAGCCAGCACAGAGCAAACCAGGAACAATGAGATGGGATTCTCAGCAACTTGAGTTTACATTGCAAAGGCCAAAATAAAATTTGTTGATGTTTTTCCTAGCAGATAATTTTCCTTCCAGGTCTAAATAAAGAGAGGACCAAGAATCAAGGCAGAGGTCCCTCAATAACCGCATGAACACTGCACACAGCATTTGTTGATGGAGGCTCTGCTTTCTTCAAGTGCTGGTGCAAGGAGGACCTCCCCTTCCACTCCCCACCCTGGCCTATACACACACACCCCCAGTCACATACACCCTGAGACACACATACGCTCACACCCACACACGTCCTCACACTCAGGTACTGACACAGTCTCACACTCACTGACTCTCACACGCATTCACACTTGCAAAGCGAACAAGCCGTTTGCCAGGCTCTCGTGTTCCCTTTCCGCATCAGGGAACTGCTCTGTCTGGACCAGCTCTCGAAGCTTTGAGTCCTCTGGGGATGACTTATCACTTCAAGTGTTTAAATAAATTTTTTTTAAAAAAAGGACAATATCAAACTTGAGTTGTTTGGAAAAATATGCAGACACACAGACATACAGAAAGAAAAAGACTGACATAAAATAGATAACAATGTGGTTTCAAAAGGTACTTGGGCTACCATAATTTTTTATTCTTCCATTCTACTTGTCCATCTTTTTCACAAATTCCCCAGTGGGCATCAGTTACTTTTGCTTATTTTTAATTTAAATTATTTATCCTACTATGGCAAACTACAAGGTACATATGAGGAAAAAGAAAAGTGGAAATCATGAAAGATCCTACTATTTAAGAAATTATTATTAAGATTTTGGTGGTATACATTTTTCTATTGAAATAGTTCTTACTCACTCCTTGCTTTTATACAAAGTAAAAACTTCTCTTTGTTGATATCAGTTCTATGAGATTTGGCAAACTCATGCTACCACCACCAAAATTGAGACCAGAAAAGCTCCAGTATTCAATAGAAGTCACCCCTGTGGCTCTCTGTATTAATCCATCCCTTCATGCTCAGCCCCTGTCAAACACAGCTCTGTTCTGGTTTTCCTGTCATTTCGCCTTTCAAGGATGTCATATAAATGGGATCAGATGGTATGTAGCATTTTGAATACAGCTTCTTTGACTCAGCATGATGCATTTGGGATGGGTCTATGTTTTTTTTAATATTTATTCATTTATTTGAAAGGCAGAGTTACAGAGAGGCAGAGAGAGAGACAGAGAGAAAGGTCTTTCATCTGCTGGTTCACTCCCCAAATGGCCACAACAACTGGAGCTAGGCCAATGAAGCCGGGAGCAAGGAGCCTCTTCCAGGTCTCCCACATGGGTGCAGGGGTCCAAGGACTTGGGCCATCTTTCATTGCTTTCCCATGCCATACCAAGAAGTTGGATCAGAAAGGAAACTGGGTAATTCATAAACAAAAACTTATTTTCTACTGTTCTTGAGGCTGGAAGTACAAGGTGAAGGTACCAGTAGGTTCGAGATTTGGTGAAACCAGTTCCTCATAGAAGGTACCAGTAGGGTATTGGCATGAGGCAGAAGGACCAAGGGGACCAGCTGGTTCCCTGCCACCCCTTTATAGGGTTGCTAGTTCCATTTCTAAGGGTTCTGCCCTTATGACTCAATCACCTCCTAAAGCCCCCACCTCTTCATGTTGTTGCATTGTGGAAGAGTTTCAATGTGAATTTTGGGACAACAAACTTCAAATCATAGCACCCCCTCACCCAAAGACATCTACAACTCCCAGATAATTACAGGGAGGGGAAGGTAAAGCGAGCGGGACAGTCAGAGAGAGTCAACAGGTCCATTCTCGCTGAGACTCTGACTTCTACTTCCTGCCTCCAGCCACCAGTGCAGTCTAGGAACCACTTAGGTACCCTGGGTCCTTTCACCAGAACACACTGACCCAGTCAACTGAGAACGTTCCTGAATTCCTAACAAAAGAACAACTTGAAAGAGAGACCAAAAAAACTCACCTCTGCAAAACATACGTATAGGACGTTTTTACCAAAGTTTTGGTGAAATGAAGAGAACATAAATTGCAGATTTGTGAAAAACCTAAGACTAAAAATCAGCCATCACTGCTCCTCAGAGTCCTCCTGGCCACCTCCATGGTTTGTGGCCAGGCCGCCTCCATCCAGCACAGGTTTCCTCCACCTGCTGGTCTTTTTTCCTTTTCCATTGTCCATAGTCCTCCTTTACCATCATCCCCTCCCTCACCAAATTAACCCAATGCCAGTGCCCTAAGTGATATGATAGAGTTGGCTTCATAGTCTTATCATTAAGTACCCAGTATTCCTGTCCTGAATAGGAAGATGAGCTTTGCCTGGATCTTTCTATACATCAGGATTGGAGGTGCCAACTACAACACCACAACCTCTCAGCACAGACTCTGTTTAATCCTGTGGTCACAGAGTTTTCCAAGTAGTGGTCCATGTTTGAAGAATTTCACCACAATCAAAAGGAGGCAACAACAAAAACCAAAGCAAGACAAAACAAAAATAAGGGGGAAAAAAACTCATGTTTTTAAAATTACATTTTTATATCATCTTATAAGTTAAGAATAGGTTCCCTTATGTTCTAGCTCCCTCTTGCTCATTTGCTGTCTCCTCCCTTTTTTGATTAACATAAAGTAGGACTTGAATAAAGCTTCTTGCAATAAGAAAGGAACACAATTTGACCGATGAAGGGAAGGAGGAAGGGCAGGCAGGAGATGAGAGTGAGACAGAGTGTACTACAGTAAAAGCCCTAAAGACAGCTCCTTACCCGACTTCACACTTGCACAGAGATGATTCTTTTTTTCAACAGTAATACACTGCAAGGGTCACTGTCTTCAAAAGACCTACAATAGGCCAGATTTCTGTGGACTGTTCAAACCATGAATTAAAGTGATTAAACCCATAATTGCTACCAACTATAACCATCAAAATGCTGCAGGAACCAATGTTTCTCCAGGTGAAAGTTGGAGCTCAGGGATATGAAATGATTTCTCATTCAAGTATAAGCATCCTCTCCTTAAAATATTACTCTCATGTTCCTTGAAATTCAGTTCTTTCCCAAGTTTTCTTTAAAAGCCTTCTTACCAATTCCAGTTCCCAGAACTATTACTAGTAATCAGGAGTTTTAATGAAGTTAGAGACAATATAGGAATTTCTTGAACTTGTTTTTCCATTTTTGCCCCACAAAGTGTTGGGATTAGATAGGTTCAGTTATCATTCTGTGAGTTTGTGTGACTTACAACAAAGGAAAATATCAAGGAAGTTCTGTCTCACGGTTAGAGTAAGTTGCATGCCTGATTTTTATCTTTTTTCAATGAGCCAAAAACAAAATTGTTTGCCCTAACACACATGTACAATATGTTGAGTAAGCTAATTCAAAGTTACATAAATACAAACAAAACAATAGTGAGGGCCAGGCCTTTAGTAACAGTTCAGACACTGGCATTTCATATTGGAGTGCTTGGGTTCAATACCTGGCTCCAGCTCCTGCTTTAGGTTTCTGCTAATGCATACCCTAGGAGGCTGCTCAAGCAGCTGGGTTCCTGCCATCCACATGGTAGAGCTGAACTGAGTGTACTTCTAAACATTTAAATAAATATAAATGTATGTGTATATGTATGGGTACAAATATGTATATATAAAAAAAACAATGAAAGACATTTTGTCTTCCAGCTGTTGAGGTATGAAAATTGGGCAACCTCCAGTAAAAGTTATGGTGTCAGCAACACTGGCATACTGAATGAGCGCTGGTTAGAGTCCAGTTGCACCACTTCTAATCTGCTTCTTTGCTAGTGCGGCTGGGAAAGCAGCCAAAAGTGGTCTAAGTATTTGGATCCTTGCCATCATGGGGGAGACCCAATGAATTTCCAGGTTCCTAGTTTTGGTCTGAACCAGTCCTGGCCATTGCAGCCATTCAAAGAGTGAAGTAGGGAATGGAAAATCCCTCTCTCCCTCTCTCTCTCGCTCTCTCTCTCTTTTGAAAGGCAGACTTTCAAACTAAACAAACAAAAATAGTTTTTAAAAAATTTTTGCAGCTGGAGGCTCCACAACATCAGATTTCAAGACACACTACAGGGCAGTTAGAATCAAAACAGCCTGGTACTGGCACAAAAACAGATGGATAGACTAATGGAACAGAATAGAAACTCCAGAAATCAATCCATGCATCTACTACCAACTTGTCTTGGACAACAGAGTTAAAATTAATCCCTGGAGCAAGGACAGTCTCTTCAACAAATGGTGCTGGGAAAACTGGGTCTCCATATACAGAAATATGAAGGAAAATCCCTACATTACACCTTACACAAAAATCCATTCAACATAGATTAAAGACCTAAATCTATGACATGATACCACCAAATTATTAGAGAACATTGGGGGAAACCCTACAAGACAATGGCATAGGCAAAGAGTTCTTGGGAAAGACCCCAGAGGCATGAGCAATCAAAGCTAAAATTCACAAATGGGATTACATCAAATTGAGAAGTTTCTGTACTGCAAAAAAAAAAAAAAAAAAAAAAAAAAAAAAACACTCAGCGAAGTGAAGAGGCAACCGACAGAATAGAAAAAATTATTTGCAAACTATGCAATTGATAAATGATTAATAACCAGAATGTATAAAGAGATCAAGAAATTCAACAGCAACAGTTAAGAAATGGACAAAAGACTTAAACAGGCATTTTTCAAAAGAAGAAATCCAAATGGTCAACAGACACATGAAAAAATGCTCTGGATCACTAGCCATCAGGAAAATGCAAATCAAAACCACAATGAGGTTTCACCTCACCCCCCACTAGAGTGCTTTCATACAGAAACTAACAAACAAATGCTGGTGAGGATGTAGGGGAAAAAAAACCTATAAGAAAGATCTCTGTGAGTGAGATTCCAGTGGAAAAAACGGGCCATCAAAGGAAGAGGTAACTTTCTCTGAAAGGAAGAGAGAACTTCCACTTTGACTATGAACTTGTCTAAATAAGATCGGAGTTGGTGAACTCAGGAGGCTTCCATAGCCTTGGCAACTCATGACAAGAGCCTAGGGTGATTACTGATCCCATAAACAAGTGTCAATTTGTTAAGTCAACAACAGGAGTCACTGTGCACTTACTCCTCATGTAGAATCTCTGTCCTTAATGTGTTGTTCAATGTGAATTAATGCTATAACTAGTACTCAAACAGTACTTTACACTTGGTATTTCTGTGTGGGTGCAAACTGTTAAAATCTTTACTTAATATATACTAAATTGATCTTCTGTATATAAAGATAATTGACAATGAATATTGATGTGAATGGAATGGGAGGGGTGTGAGTGGGAGGGAAGTTATGGGGGGGGAAAGCCATTGTAATCCATAAGCTGTACTTTGGAGACTTATATTTGTTAAATAAAAGTTTAAAAAAAAGAAATAAAGAAAAGAAATCCAGTAACTTGCACTAAAATGGATGAAACTGGAAAACATCTTACTTAGTGAAATAAGCCAGTCCTAAAGGGACAAATACCATCTGTTCTACCTGACCTGTGATAATAGTGTACCTAAAATTTAATCATATGCGTATAAAGTTAAATAAAAATAGATCTGAGTAAAAAATAAGAGTGGAACTAGGAGGAGAAGGAAGAGGAGTTGGAGAGAGTGGGTGGCAGGGCAGGTATGGTGGGAGGAATCACCATGTTCCTAAAGTTGTAATTATGAAATGTTTAAACAAAAGATTTCTGGGGCAAAAAAGTTTTTTTCCATGGGGTTTGTGCTGTGGCATAGTAGGCTAGGCACCAGCATTTCATATGGGTGCCTGTTCATGTCCCTTCTGCTCCTCTTCCAGTCTAGCTCTCTGCTATGGCCTGAGAAGGCAGTGGAGGATGGCCCAAGGTACCCACATGGGAGACCAGGAAAAGGCTCCTGGCTCCTGGCTTCAGATCAGTCCAGCTCTGGCTGATGCAGCCATTAGGGGGATGCACTAGTGAATGGAAGACCACTCTCTCTCTTTCTCTCTATATAATTCTACCTCTCAAATAAATAAATATTTTTTAAAAATTGCTATTAAAAATGATAGAATTTGTGGGTGAAACTAACCAAAGAAAACTAGCCTATTCAGTGACAGAATCCATACTGCAATCCAAGACTGTCTTCAATGATCACATTTTTCACAGGGCCCTGCCACCTTTCGAGATGTGTTAGCAGCATCCCTTCATTTTGTGACAATTTCACAGAAAGCCTCTGCTTTTATTTTTTTTTCCTTTTATTTTTAAAGATTTTATTTATTTATTTGAGAGGTTGAGTTACTGACAGTGAGAGAGAGAGAGAAAGAGAGGTCTTCCATTCGCTGGCTCACTCCCCAAATGCCAGACCTGCCCCAATCTAAAGCCAGGAGCCAGGACCTTCTTCCGGGTTTCCCACACAAGTGCAGGGGCCTAAGGACTTGGGCCATCTTCCGCTGCTTTCCCAGGCAGTAGCAGGGAGCTGGATCAGAAGAAGAGCAGATGGAACTAGAACCAGCGCTCATATGGGATGCTGGCACCACAGGCAGAGGATTAACCCACTGAGCTACAGCACCAGTCCCCAAAGCCTCTGCTTTTAAAAATCCACTTATTTGAAAAACCAAATTTGCATAACAGATTAAATGCAGAATCATCCATATCATATTAGTTGGGTTGACTTTCAAATGCATTCAAAACAAGGATCTTTTAAAAGATTCCCTGGGGCTGGCTCTGTGGTTGTAGTTGGTAAAGCCCAGGGCCTGTGGTGCCAGCATACCATATGGGCGCTGGTTAGAGTCCCAGCTGTTTCACTTCCAAACCAGGTCTCTGCTTGTGGCCTGGGAAAGCAGAAGATGGCCCATGTCCTTGGGCCCCTGCACCCACGTGGAAGACCCATAGAAGCTCCAGGCTCCAGGCTTCAGATCAGCACAGCTCTGGCGGTTCCGGCCATCTGGGGAGTGAACTAACAGATGGGAGACCTCTCTCTGCCTCTGCCTCTCTGTAACTTTGCCTTTCAAAATAAGTAAATAAATCTTTTAAAAAAAAAATAAAAGATTCCCTGGTTTTTAAAAGATATGACTCTATTTATATAAACTTTAGGGGACTGTATCTGTTATGTAAATCAAGGAATGCAAGCAATCAGGAGGATTGTGAACAACCTGTCGAACCTGTTGTCCTCAATTTGCAGGTACAAAGGAATTACACCATCATCTGTGCTTTCTAGAAGTTTATAATTCATCACCTTGCACTGGGCAGGGCAAGTGACCTCTCAGTTAACATCTAGCATTAAACACTTATGTTTCATCACCAGAAGCCACACGGGTCATCGGTTATCATCACCCAAACGTTGGAGCACAAGAATTTCCTGATACATCACATTTTCACATATTTCCTCAGCCTCTTTCAAAAAGAAGTTTCCATGAAATGAGTTTATTGGAAGAGCCCACGAAGCCCACGTGAATCACAGAACATGTGAGCTTCAACTTTCCAGTCAGTAAAGACCCAAGCACGAAGACCCATGCAGTCAACAATTAGATCCACTGCTGAGAGGAGTACAGGCTGCTGCACTGCACAGCCAACGCGCCCGCCCCCGGTGCTATGCCAGGCATTCAACAACTAACTACAGTCTCTACCCATCTATAAAACAGATAATCACCACCTTCCTCTGGGATGTTTAGAAATTAATTAGTTGAGGTTTGGAAAGAGTTGTGAAAGCAAAACGATATTCGTGAATGCTAAATATTAGCCGATCTTTCCAATTCCATGGTTTTATTTTGACATCATCTATCACATCATGTACACGGAGAAGCAGGAAATATCACCAACGTGTATCTGATTATTCTTTCTTAAGTTACATAAAGGCTAACCTCAGTGATCAAAAACAGTTTCAAAAGACTCGTAAGTCATCATACATTATGAAGACAAGACTGTTTGCAAGGCATCTTAATAGCCTGTGATTTTTATTAGTCATGTTTCACAAATTCTCATGGAGGTGGTCTGATAGTTTTGTCACCACCTTACTGCTTAGGAAATAGGCAAAGATTGAACATATGCCTTGCACAGGCAATTTCTCATCATCAAAAGCATTTTCCAAATTATCTGTTCCATAAATCATATTTCCTGGTGAAAAGATACATCCATAGGAATCCAAAAGAAGAAAGTAGGGGCCGGTCCTGTGGTGCAGTGGGTTAAAGCCATGACCTGCAGAAAGGCACGTGGGCCCCGGTTCAAGTCCTGGCTGATCCAGTTCCCTGCTAATGAGCCTGGGAAAGCAGTAGAAGATGGCCCAGGTCCTTGGGCCTCTGCACCCACATGGAAGACGTGGAAGAAGCTCCTGGCTCCTGGCTTCAGCCTGGCCCAGTACCAGATGTCACGGCCAGCAAATGGAAGACCTCTCTCTGTCTGCTGTGTGTGTGTGTGTAAAACTCTGCCTTTAAAATAAATAAAAAATTTATACAAAAAGAAAAAAGTATATGGGTTCTTAGAGATTTTGCAAAGGTCAGGAACAGTTTTAGCCTACCAATACAAAGTTGCATCAACTTCAAAATTCTCTCTGGATTCCATGATTCAGGTTGTGCATATGATGGGAATTATTTTTAAAGACAATTTTTACTATAATTCATTCATCCATATTACTACTTAATTTACAAAGAAATAATTTGCTCTTTGTTTCCAGAGCTAAGTCATGGCCAGGTCATGCAATGCCCTGCACACTGGCCTGCAGAGTTGGGACCTTACTATAACGAGCAAGGGGACCCCAGGGTGGAAGGGACAGAGCGAAATGCACGGGTTTACATTTTGGAAAGTGCACTCTGCCTTTTTGAAGATGGAAGGCCTGAAGAAAGGCACTACTGTGTGCAGGCAGACAAATGGGGAGCAGACAGATTGTGCAAGACTGAGGTGGCGTGAGTTCAGAGCTAGCAGTCGGGACGGAGACATGGACAAAACGTGAGAGGTGTTAAGTAGATAAAATCAGTGGGCTGAAAGGAGGCCAGAGAGGATGGGATCTGGAGCTCAGGAGTAGGCAGAAGCAGGAACATCTTTTCCATCATGTTAGGAAAAAAGGAGAAAAACAAGTAGTTGCTGGAAGAATGCCAGAGCCTTCAGTGAGCATCAGTGGAAGGGGACAGAAAAGTGGTCAGAAGGAGGAGGTACTGACAGTGATGGGTGGAGATGGCCTCAGAGGAACAGGGCTCTTGTGAGTATGCGAGGAAAGTGGGGAAGCAAAACAGGACCTGGGCAAGCAGCCTGCACTGGGGAGGCCCCCGGGAGACAGAGTCCTGGGGTGCAGCCGGGTTTGCGTTGAAGCAAGAGACAGAGGACTGCTCTGTAAGCCTGCGAATGCGTTTGCCACAGAACAAAGTTTTGCTCTGCTACCTCTTCAACTGCTATTGAAAGTATTCTGAAGCCGAATTCTGATCTTAAATCTATACGTTCAGCTTTTCCTTCCAAGGAAGTGTCACAAATTAAAGGGGCAATGTTCTCCAGCTCGGCTCACCAAACTGAAAAGGAAAATCTCAGGCCACAGGGACCATTCAGGCTGCTATTAACCCAACGGTGGCAACCTTAATTCCAAGACCATGCACTCTGGGACACCCAGTCCCTGCGCATTGATTATGATGCATGACAAATCATCTCAAAAGTCTTCTAAAATCTTACACAAAATGAGACAAATCTCAGCCATGAGTCTATTAGGTGTACACACACACAGGTATTATTCAGGCCATCAATAAAGCAAAAACCTGATATTATTCAGGCCATCAATAAAGCAAAAATCTGGTTAAAAAGACTCAGAAGGCACTTAGCGGAGGCAAACATGATAGCTTAGCAGTGAAGACTCCTACCCCGTATCAGAAGACCAGGGTTTAATTTCTTGGCTCTGGCTCATTACGCCAGCTTTCTACTAAGGCAGAGCCTGGGAGATAGCAGTAGTGACTCATGTGTTTGCCTTCCTGCCAGCCATGTGGGAGGCTCGGATAGTGTTCCTGCTTGCAGCTTTGCATCCCCTCACATGCAACCCCACCCTGCAGGGCCCACTGTTACAGCAATTTGCAGAGTGAACCAGCAAATGGGAGCACTGCCCCCCATAAATATATCAATAAATAAATTTTTAAAAAACAAAGTGGTGTTGCATACATGAGGTCACCCACATCCTTCCACATCCGAGTACCTGGATTAGACGCCAGGTTTCTGATTCCTGACCCCAGTTTCCTACTAATTCAGACCCAAGCAGCAGCAGTGATGGCTGAGGCAACTGGGTTCCTGCCACGACTTGGGAGACCAAGATCGACTTCCTGGCTCCTGACTTCTGTCCCAGTCAGGGGCTGTTTCAGGCATTTAGAGAATGACTCCATGGATAAAACACTCTTTTCTCCCTTTCTCACTCTCACCCTCCCTCTGCCTCTTAGCCTCTCAAATTTTTTTTTAAATGTTAAGAATATTAAGTAAATGTCGCTATGTTGATACAAATGGTTTGCATTTGGGATATACACTTAGAAGAATAATATACAGAAGATGAATCTTTTTTTTTTTTTGACAGGCAGAGTGGACAGTGAGAGAGAAAGAGACAGAGAAAGGTCTTCCTTTTTGCCATTGGTTCACCCTCCAATGGCCGCCACAGCCGGCACACTGCGCTGATCCGATGGCAGGAGCCAGGTGCTTTTCCCTGGTCTCCCATGCGGGTGCAGGGCCCAAGCACTTGGGCCATCCTCCACTGCACTCCCTGGCCACAGCAGAGGGCTGGCCTGGAAGAGGGGCAACCGGGACAGAATCCAGCGCCCCGACCGGGACTAGAACCCGGTGTGCCGGCACTGCAAGGTGGAGGATTAGCCTACTGAGCCACGGCGCCGACCAGAAAATGAATCTTAAAGGTCCTAAATATGTTTCCTTTTTTAAAAACAATTTATTTACTTATTTATTTATTAATTATTGGAAAGTCAGAGTTACACACAGAGAGAAGGAGAGGCAGAGAGAGAGAAAAGTCTTTCATCCGCTGGTTCGCTCCCCAACTGGTGGCAATGGCTGGAGCTGCACTGATCCGAAGCCAGGAGCCAGGAGCTTCTTCAGAGTCTCCCACATGGCTGCAAGAGCTCAAGCACTTGGCTATCCTCCACTGCTTTCCCAGGCCACAGCAGAGAGCTGGATCAGAAGTGGAGCAGCCAGGACTTGAACTGATGCCTATATGGGAAGCCAGCACTGCAGGCGGCTGCTTTACCTGCTATGCCACAGCACCAGGTAAGTATGTTTCAAATGTTATGCATATCCAATAATCTCCCCAAGTTCACTAAAAGAGGATACCTGACAGCAGAAAGGCAAGGATTTAAAATATATATATATTTATTTGAGAGACAAAGAAAGAGGAAAATCTCCCATCTGCTGGTTCATTCCCCAAATGTCTGCAACAACTAGGGCTCAGCCAGGTTGAAGACAGGAGCCAGGAACTCCATCCAGGTCTCCCATGTGGGTGGAAGGGACTCATCTACTTAAGCCATCAGCTGTTGCCTCCCAGGGTGCATATTTACACAAAGCAGGCACCAGGAGCACAGCCAGGCTTCAAACCTGGGCACTCTCGTATGTGCCGTGGGCATCCCAACTAGCGACCTGACCACCAGGTCAAGTGCCCACTCCACCAAGGACTCTTTAGAGAAACAGTGAGTGTACCACTCAGAAAAAAAAAAATTCTGCATTCTTTCCATGGCACAAAAGCAACTAATGGTCATCAGTCCAACCAAAATATGCAAGCAGAGGTTCTACCAGGCTGCTGAGTCCATTATGCCAAGCTGAGCAGGTGTTTTCTGCAGAAACCCTTCCATCTGGGGCCTTCTCCTTAATATTTATCTCCTTTCACTTAATCTCCCTAATCCCAATTTCTGAGCCAAAACATACACAGTCTAAAGATGCTGTGGATAGAAATATTTCTAAAGCTTCATCTCCAGCCAAGCTGAAACAGTAATGGTAGAAATGTTCTTTTACAACTAAAATTCCTAAAAAATGATCTCTATTCTCTACCTCTTCTATGTTTCTGTGCTTCTGGCAGAGTTTCTATCCCGGGACACATAGTTTATATCCATAGAGCCCGCTACAGAAGCTCAGCCACTGCTCAGGGAAACTGTGTTGTGCCGTGTCGCCTTGTTTGTTTTTTCTGGCAAGCTTCCCCAGAGTACAGAGTCTAGAGGGAACACGCATACCTCTGACAGACAAAGCAAATTAACAACTCCTGGAACTTTACTTTCTCCTTCAATTATGTTTTAATCTTCAAGAGCAAATTCAAGAACAGGATGACAAGGTTGCCCCTTCCCAAATCAGCTGTTAAACAGGAAGAAGCTTTGTCCAGGGTGTTAGAGAGAACTCTAGAGCTTCCCCACCAAGTCCACGCAGCCTTGCGGTTGTAAAGGAGGTCGTGCGAGCGCCCTTCCTCTACAGATTTACGAGGGCTTCTGCTGACATGAAGTATGTTCTTTACCGAATTCCTCAAGTGAAGCAAAACCACACGTAGCTGGTTCTAAAGCAACACACTGAGTCACTAGTTTACATAGGAAATGTGAAATAGTCATTTGCAAGCCTGAGGCATACCTGTGAAGTGGATTGAACCATAACAACTGCCTGGGAAAAGAAAAGAATAAAAATGCTTTAAAAATGAAAAAAAAAAAAAAAGAAAAAGAACCCCACATCCCTCTCCTATTTTAAAATCGCTAGTCTCAAAATCAGCTTACACAACACCTCAATAACTGCTTACAAGAGGAATATGCAACAGAGGGGACAGGAGTAGGAATCTTGGGTAATGTCTGCCTGATGAACTGCTGCAGCTCTGGCAGAATGGACCCTCCATACAATCATTCGTTCCTCCCTCAAATTCTAACTCGTGGCTATTCTACACATTGTTTGCCAAGGCACTGCCTTTCTTGAAGTGTTTGTACCTAGGGGTCACGTTGCCCTTCCGTGGAATCAGTCACCAACTCCAGAAATGCATTCTCTGTGAACTCAGCTCACCTCCACCTTCCCTTCCATTCTCGCTGTAATAACTGAGTTCTGGTTCATTCTCGCTTGCAAAGTTCACTGCAATCTTTCTAACTGGGTTTTCAGTGCCCAAAGCTTTCCCCGCACACCAGGGCCAGGTCAGTTCTCTCCAGATCACTGCTTGGATCACGAATGCAAGTGAAAAATGTAAACTCTTTAGGTTTTCCAGCATGTGGTCCCCTACTTAGGAATCTCCCAGCTTGATCACTTATGACCTCCCTAGTACATCCCTCACTCTCCAGCCCACTAGGTCACTTATTATTCTTCTAGTTTTCTCTACTGTTTTCTAGATTAATGCCTGTACTGCTGCTGGCTTTCCCACCATCCAGGATGCCATTCTTCATCCAGGGAAAACCCCACCATTACCCAAGAACCAAGAAAAACACCACTTTCTGTGTGAAATTTTCCATGAAAAGCCCACGATAATCTCTTTCTCTTCCAACCTCCACTGTGCTCGGTTCCTGCTTCTACTTATGATGCCTCCAAAATACTTTCCAGTATTTGTTCTTGTAGCTTACTCACACATTCAATGCATATATAGTCATAGTTTACTGGGTGTAATACATTGTACCAGAAGTTATGGATACTAAGCAAAGGAAATAAATTAAAAATAAGTAAATGTAGAGCAATGTATATAATGAATAATGGCATTAGTACTACAGTTTCTGGCTACTAGGGTAGGGACTATCACCCAGAGGGGAGCGGGAGGCAAAGCTTCCAGAGCAAACAAAGTTTAAGTTGAGAAGTGAACTGCAGTCATTAACAAAACGTGATGAGGAACATATCAGGCCAAGGAGGTTGATGGACAGAGTCTCTGAAACTAGAGTAACTGAAAGATGCTCAGTGAGACTTTCTTGTTTATTTGAAAGCAGGGGGAATGGAGAGAGGGGGATCTCCCATCTGCTGGTTCACTCCCCAAATACCCACAATAGCCAAGGCTGGGTAAGCTAAAGCCAAGAACCAGAAACTCCATCCAGGTCTCCCATGTGAACAGCAGGGACCCAAGTACTTGAGTCATCACCTGCTGCTTCTCAGGGTACGTGTTAGCAGGAAGCTGGATGGGAGGTAGAACTAGGACTTGAACCCAGGCATCCAATGTGGGATGTGGGATGTGGGAATCCCAAGTCACAACTTAACTACTATTCCAAATACCCACCCCAGCCAGTGAGATTTGACCACTGAGGTAAATAGAAGGAGAAGGAAAAAAACTGCTTAGAACGAAGCTGCAGAGGCAAAAAGAGACTAGATAACATGAGACTTTTAAAACATCTAGTATTTTGGACTTTATGGAAAGTGCAGAGGGCCTATTGAAAGGTCTGATGTCATAAGATTTGCATTAAAATACAAAGTCAATGTGAAGACAATGTAGAGTATGGAAGGAGAAGGAAGGGAGAGAGAAGATGAGCAGAGGCCAGCAGGACAGGTCTTTCACCCATCCCAGGAATCAGTCCTTGCTCCAAGACGCTATCACTAAAATGGAAAAGAGTGGACACAGCTGATAAACATTTCATTGAGCATCTGAAATTGTCCCTCTTTCTTGGTGGCAAAAAACAGTTGCTTCTCATCAATTGCACTTTTAGGTGGCAGGCTTGGTGAGAACCTGGTGCCTCATCAGGTGTAGAGCGTTTAGAGGGAGAAGGTCTTGTTTTCTGAATGTACAAGAGTTCTTACAAAAAATCGTGCAAGATGGAATTGAAAGCTATGGGGCTGCCATCGTGGAGCAGCAGGTTAAGTCGCAGGCTGTGACACCAAGATCCTATGTTGGAAGGCCAGCTGTAGTCCTGGCTGCTCTGATTCCAATCCAGCTCCTTGCTAATGCACCTGGGAAGGCAGCAGCAGATGGCCCAAGTGCTTGGGCTGCTGCCACCAATGTGGGAGACCCAGATGGAGTTCCAGGCTCCTAGATTTGGCCTGGCCCAGGCTGACTGGTCCAGCCATTTGGGGAGTGAACCAGCAAAGAGAAGATCTCTTTCTTTCTGTCTTTCTCTTCTCTCTCTCTCTCTGTCACTTTGTCTTTCAACTAAATAAATCTTTTTTTTTAAATAAAAGGGTAAATTTATTTGGTGAAAATAATTTTGATGTGCATGCTATGATAAGTATTAAGTGTTCACAGAAAATGTGTAGTATTTAAGTATGTATGGATTTCAATTGCTTGCACCAAGATAAATTTTAGTTCCATTTTTCCAGACTTTTTGAAGTGCCCTCATCCAAACAACAATGTCATTACAGGGAATGGAAAAGACAGGAAAACAAGCAAGCAGATCTGCACAAATAAGTCATGATTGTAAGACATGTTGAGATCTGCACAAATAAGTCATGATTGTAGACATGTTGAGTATTACATGAAGCCTCTGGGCCACCCAAGAATGCATCTGTGTTCAGTGCTTGGGTATTCAGAGCCAGCTCTGGGGTAAAATTTTAGATATGGAAACCATCAGGAAGTGGAAGCCATAGGAGAGGATGCAGTTGCACAGAGACAAAAGCCTTGCTTCTTAACAAGGGCTCTCATTAAACATCACCTGGGGAATTTCCTTTTCCAAAATACAAACAGGAGAGACCCAATAAATCAGAATGTCTAGGATCTGGATATGGGTAGCTTAAAAAAAAAAATACATCTCCCCTGGCGCTGTGCTACAGTGGGTTAATCCTCCGCCTGCGGCACCAGCACATCCCATATGGGCGCAGGTTCTAGTCCCAGCTGCTCCTCTTCCAATCGAGCTCTCTGCTATGGCCTGGGAAAGCAGTAGAAGATGGCCCAAGTCCTTGGGCCCCTACACCTGTGCGGGAGACCTGAAAGAAGCTCCTGGCTCCTGGCTTCGGATCGGTACAGCTCCAGCCGTTGCGGCCTTCTGGGAAGTGAACCAACAAAAGGAAGACCTCCCTCTCTCTGTCTGTCTTTAACTCTACCTCTCAAAAAAGAAAATAAATCTTTGGGCCGGCACCGCAGCTCACTAGGCTAATCCTCCGCCTTGCGGCGCCGGCACCCTGGGTTCTAGTCCCGGTCGGGGCGCCGGATTCTGTCCCAGTTGCCCCCCTTCCAGGCCAGCTCTCTGCTGTGGCCAGGGAGTTCAGTGGAGGATGGCCCAAGTGCTTGGGCCCTGCACCCCATGGGAGACCAGGAAAAGCACCTGGCTCCTGCCTTCGGATCAGCGCAGTGCGCCGGCCGCAGTGCACCGGCCACTGCGGCCATTGGAGGGTGAACCAACGGCAAAAGGAAGAACTTTCTCTCTGTTTCTCTCTCTCTGTCACTGTCTACTCTGCCTGTCCAAAAAAGAAAAAAAGAAAATAAATCTTTAAAAATAAATAAATAAAATGCATCTTCCCAGATGCTTCCAATGTACATCTGTGATTAAAAGAACCAGAAAAGTGACTTGAGGAAAGAAAGTCCAAAGTAGAACTCAGAGAAAAGCCAACACTTGGCCTTAGGAAGCCAAGGGAGGCAGTCAGAGAGGTGGGAAGGAGCCAAGAGTAGGGCCAAGAAAGTGAACGCTCCCAGAGGGGAAATTGGGGCCTGAGGGCTGAAACGTGACCGTTGAATTCTCAACTTGGGGATCTCAGCAAGAGCCAGGTACCTTGGAACGGTGCAGAGAGAAGGAGGGGAGAAGGGGGCTAAAAGGATGAGCGGTGAGCAGATAGGGAAGCAGAGCCAAGAGGCCTGGCAGGGCCTGGACAGGGACTTGAAATCATAGGGGCCATGGGGCTTCTTCCCCAGGAACAGGAATTAATTCTACCCAGGACTTCTTTCCATCACCCGTAGTGCCCAGCCTGCTGCTGTGTCCATAGCTCACACACAACGGAGAGCATCTTACTCTAGGAGCTTAGTGAAGCGCGTCTTTACAGCTTAGAGGTCTCCTCAGAAACAAACACACTTCAGATCAATGTGATTTGATCACTTGCATTTGTTCCAAAGACTCGGTGAGCCCCTGTGATGTGCCAGGTGCCCTGTTCATCACTGAGCACACCGAAGAGGCACGCTTCCTTGTCCCATATTCCTGAATGCCCAATGGGGCTAGATAGGCACAGAAGACTGGGTTCTTGCAGGGGACAGGAGATGGGTCAGGGGTCTGCAGTGCAGAGACTCAGCTGGGGGTCATTTGATTCTACAAGTCCCTCATGTGAGTGTGACTCTATGAGCTGCATTACTGTGCTTCCAACATATTCCTATGAGAAGGTGCTGGGGAAGTCTGGACCCCATCCCCTGCAGCGGGGCCGGTGCAGGCAGGCGAAGATCCCTAGAGCCGGGAAGCTACCTTGGGAGCTCCAGCTCACAGCTTCCGGCAAGTTAACGAGTCTCCAGTCTGCCACTTTAAAAAGCCGGTTAATGGCTTCAGTGACCTACCTTCCTCCCAGCTGCTGAGATCGCTGCCTTCACCCTTCCTAGGAACCTGCTGGCGCCACGGCCAAGACTCCTCGAGAAGTTCCGAAGCCAGAGAATCAGGCTGCAGTGGGAACGCAACAGTTTTTTCTCCCGTGGTTCAGAGAGAGGTGGAGAGAGGAAGGGCTAGGGCTGCATTAGGATCATGTTCTCCAAAGAGGGGGCACCTGGCACCTGATTGGGGTCACCTGGCCACTAGGGGGCTTTAGCTACACACTGGAAGACCAAAGATTCAGGTCACCTGCTCTCAAGAATGCTCCAGCACTCTCACCTGTTCTTAAGAATGCCTTCCTATTTTCACCACCTTTTCAGATCTCCCCAATTCCTAGAGGCCTCCTAATGGCCACTAGAGGATGCCGGGCAAACCCCAGACTCAGAATGAGCACAGAGCTTCAAGACAGTACTGCAGGGACTAGTGATTAGCAACTTCTCTGCAGGACTACGGAAGCAAAATCAGACTATCCACAAACCACACTCGGGGATGTGGAGGGACACCCAGGACTACAACCTACATCCGCTCACTACTTTTCAAGAAAAACAACACCAGAGTACTAGAGACTCGGGGAGAAATTGAGTGGAAGATGTTTTGGTCATCTCTGGGGAATTCACTCCAGGGCACAGTTTGATTTCAGAGGCATTTGGAGTTAAGACCCTTGCTTTATAAATGAGATCCAGGCAAATCTAAGTGCTTACTTTAAAAACATCTTTCCTAGCTGTTCAAAAGAGAACAAACTTAGGCCCTGTCATAAAATGTGCCTGGTAGCTATTAATGTATCAGTGATCTTAAATGGAAACATTTCCTGTAAATACCCAAGATCCAACACATGCTAACTAAAAGTAATTTTTTTCCAGAGGATTTCATACTGTATGACTATCAAGTAGCTACCATAACTTTGATAAAAATTAAACCCTCCACTTACGAATATGCTTTAACATTCCAAAAAAACACATGAAGGCTTTATCTAAATCTTTAGATATCATTAAATAAAAATTGCTATGTAGACTTCATTAGTCATTTCACATTTTTAAAAGATACAGTAATTTAAGAGTAGCTTCTCTTTCCTATTTTTAAAATTCCTTGGATTATTTTTCCTTCTCCTATAAAAAGTTACATACACAAAAACAATAAAAGGAACCAAACAGTAAATTCTGGGGGCTGACGCTGTGGCATAGCAGGTGAAGATGATGCCTGCAGTGCCAATATCTCATAAGGATGCCAGTTCGAGTCCCGGATGTTCCACTTCTGATCCAGCTCTCTGCTATAGGAAAGCAGTGGAATATGGTCCAAGTCTGTGGGCCCCTGCACCAGGATGAAGTTCCAGGATCCTGGCTTCAGATCGGCCCAGCTCCAGCCACTTCAGCCATTTGGGGAGTGAACCAGCAAATGGAAGACCTCTCTCTTTCTCTCAGCCTCTCTCTCTCTCTAATTCTGCCTTTCAAATAAGTGAATAAACATTTAAAATAAAAAAACTAAGTTCTTCAATTTTTTAAGATATAGCCCTGATCAAAATCATATTTCTATTCTGAATACTTGTATCCACGTCAGGGATGGGTAACAGAGGTTATATAAGGACCACAAAGTCATTCGGTCTGGTCCACCAAGATAACTGCAGGCAGGACTTGAACTTCAATATATCTACAGCAGGATAATTTTGTTTTTTAGATTTTTTTCAGCAGGATGCTTCCCATCATGAGAAATTCATTCTCTCTCTCTCTCTCTCTCTCTCTCTCTCTCTCTCTCTCTCTCTCATTTTTAAAAATGTATTGATTTGAAAAACAGAATTGGGGCCAGCGCTGTGGCACAGCGGGTTAATGCTCTGGCCTGAAGCTCCAGCATCCCATATGGGCACTGGTTCGAGGCCTGGCTGCTCCACTTCCGATCCAGCTCTCTGCTATAGCCTGGGAAAGCAGTAGAAGATGGCCCAAGTCCTTGGCCCCTGCACGTGTGTGGGAGACCCAGAAGAAGCTCCTGGCTTCTGGCTTTAGATTGGCACAGTTCTGGCTGTTGCAGCCAACTGGGGAGTGAACCATCCGATGAAAGACCTTTCTCTCTCTCTCTGACTCTCCTGTCTCTCTGTGTAACTCTGACTTTCAAATAAATAAATAAACAAATCTGTTTTTTAAAAGAAAGAAAGAAAGTTACAGAGAGAAAGGGAAAGACAGAAAGAGAAAGAAATCTTCCATCCTCTGGTTCACTTTCCAGATGGGTGCAATGCCAGGAACTGGGCAAATCCAAAGGCAGGAGCCAAGTGCATATTCTGGGTCTCCCACATGGATGCAGGGTCCCAAATGTTAGCGCTATCATCTGCTGATTTCCCAGGCCATCAGCAGGCAGCTAGATCTGAAATGGAGCAGCTGGGACTTGAATACAGAATACTGTTAAAAGGGTTTGCAATCTACTGTGCACTTCCCTCTTAATAAGTACAAGGTTTTCCAACAGCAACCGATTAAATTCAGAATATGAGACATATTCATTGAAGACAAGCCTGATGGGCTGAATTATATTCCTCCAAAATTCATGTGTTAAAGTTAATAACTGCCAATGCTTTAGAGCATGACCATATTTGGAGATGAGGTCTTAAGGAGGTCATGAAATTAAAACATGATTCTTAAGTTGGGCCAACCCGATCTGACCAGAGTCCTTTATTTTATTGATTGATTGATTGATTGATTTTTTGGTTTATTTATGTATTTTAAAGTCAGAGTTACAGAGAGAGAGAGAGAGAGAGAGAGAGAGAGAGAGAGAGAGAGAGAGAATCCTGCATCTGCTAGTTCATTCCCAGGATGGCTGCAATGGCCGGTGCTGGGCCAGGCCAAAGCCAGGAACCAGGAGCTTCTTGCAGGTCTCCCACATGGGGGCAGGGGCCCACACATGGGCCATTTTCCAGTGCTCTCCCAGGCCATCAGCAGGGAACTGGATCAGAAATGGAGCAGCCAGGACAGGAACTGGCATCCAAGTGGGATGCCAGCATTGCAGGCAGTGGCCTCACCTGCTACTCCACAATGCTATTCCCAGAGTCCTTATAAGAACAGCAAATCTGGACCAGGTTGTGTATAGAGGGAAACCCAGGTGTGCATCCAGGGAGATAAAGATCATCATCAAGACAAGAAGATAAGCCTCAGAAAAAACAAGCCTGCTGACACCTTGATCTTGGCCCTTAGGCCTCCAGAGCTGTGAGAACATGCAGTTCTGTGTGTAAGCCACTTGATGTGTGGGATTTTGTTAGGTACACCCTAGGAGACCAGAACAGCGACTAACCCCGCTTAATCTGCATCACTACTTGTTTTTGTTCAAAGCATCACAAGGAAAGGACAATATGGCATAAATGGCCTTGACCAAATTTTATTAAACTGCCCCAATTAGTAAAACAACCACAAAAACTAAGTACTAGCTTCCCAGTCAACCAAGGTAGAAACTGAACACTAAAGAAATGAAATTATATCAGCCCACTCTTGAAATAAATGTATATCCCTAGGTGCAGAGTTCTGCAATTTTAATTACCAGCGGTGGGGAACCTTTTTTCTGCCAAGGACGATTTAAATATTTACAACATCATTCACAGGCCATAGAGAATGACCAACTTAAAAATTAGCCTGTTTGGGGCTGGCGCTGTGGCACAGTGGATGAAGCCTCCGCCTGCAGCACCTGCATCCCATATGGACACTTGTTCAATTCCCGGATGCTCCAATTCCTATCCAACTCCCAGCTAATGTGCCTGGGAAAGCAGGGAAAGATGGCCCAAGTCCTTGGGCCTCTGAACCCATGTACAGAGACCTGGAAGAAGCTTCTGGCTCCTGGTTTGGCCTGGCCCAGCTCCAGCTGTTGAGGCTATTTGGGGATGGAAATCTGTCTTCTTCTGTCTCTCCCACTCTCTCTCTAACTCTGCCTTTCAAATAAAAATAAATCTTACAAAAAGAAAAGAAAAAAAGAATTATGCCTGTGAATGATGACAAAATATTTGAGCAAGTCAATAGTTAATAGAATCAAGTAATAAATAGAATTCTTTTGGTAAATATCTCAAGAAGCATGTTTTCATCCAAAAAAATTTTAATTTATTTTTTCTAGCTATAAAGACAATACAAAGAAAATATTTAGCTTTTATGAAAGACTAAAGGAAGTAAAAATTTCCTAAATGAGTTAAAATGACCTCCAATCTCATCTTCCAGAGATTATCATTGTAACATTTTGCCATATCATCTCTCTGTGCACACATACAAAAATATACACATGTACAGTTTAAATTTTATTTTATTTATTTGAAAGGCAGTGAGAAACAGAGAGAGGTAGAGCTCTTCCATCCATTGGGTCACTCTCTAAATGTTTGCAATAGCAAGAGCTGGGCCAGGCTGAAGCCAGAAGCCAGGAACTCAACCTAAGACTCCACGTGGGTGTTAGGGGCTCAACTACTGAGGCCACTGCTGCTGCCCCCCAGGGCATGCATCAGCAGGAAGCTGGCATAGGAAGCAGAGCCAGGACTCAAACCCATGCACTGTGATACAAGCTAGAGACATCTCCATGGGCGGCAGGGCCCCTAATATATATTTTCCCTTCACTTTTTGAAGAGCCCTCATATGCATAGATTTCAAAAAACTTTTTGCACCAAAAATAAACTTATCTTTACATTCCATTTCCCATAAACTACTGGAAGTATCCTAGTATATGTGCCCATCTTCCCATATCCTTACAAGTACAGGATATCACCAATTTTTAAATATTTGCAAACTAAGTTCAAATGTGATAACTCATATTTGCATTTCTTCTTTTACTATTTGAAACTATCACCATATTTACATTTTATGTAAAACACTTTT
This sequence comes from Sylvilagus floridanus, assembly GCA_949820135.1. Classification (NCBI taxonomy): domain Eukaryota; kingdom Metazoa; phylum Chordata; class Mammalia; order Lagomorpha; family Leporidae; genus Sylvilagus; species Sylvilagus floridanus. Next base: position 21,443,284 of record OX463239.1, on the reverse strand, counting down.
ATTTTCATGTATTCATTTGAAAAGTTATCATTTCTAAACCATTGCGGAAAAAATAGGCAATAACAAGATTGTAAAGTGTTTCCGCCATCTAAGCATATTCTGCCCACTTAGTCTTCCTCTACAGGAAAACGCTCCAGCCTCCCCCACACTTTACACACTAACAATCTATAACCTGGGGCTACAAAGTGAATTGGCCAGTCAGCTTCTATCTCCCCACTGTTTCACCAGGATATCCCAAGACAGGTTGCCAGCTGGCAGTGGAGCTGAATGCCAAGGGATCCCCTGAGGTAGGTCTTGCTTAGCATCAGTCAAAACATAATTTAAAATTAAAAGAGAAGAGAGAACACAGCTTTACTGTAGCAGGGGACAGTCTTAGTTAAGAAATCATTTAAGGAAAAATTTCAACCCTTCAGCCAAGTTTCAACAGCTAAAGGAGCAGCTGTAAAGTGATATATAACTCAATCACAAGCCCATTTTTTTTTATTCTTGGTTGGATGAGGGAGGAGCTACATGAAAAACAGGTGGAGACTGGACGGTGCTCTGACGCAATGGGTTAATGCTCTCACCTGAAGCACTGGTATCCCATATGGGTGCTGGTTCTAGACCCAGCTGCTCCTCTTCCGATCCAGCTCTCTGCTATAGCCTGGGAAAGCAGCAGAAGATGGCCCAGGTCCTTGGGTCCCTGCACCTGTGTGGGAGACCCAGAAGAAGCTCCTGGCTCCTGGCTTCAGATCAGCCCAGCTCCAGCCATTGCAGCCATCTGGGGAGTGAACCAGCAGATGGAAGATTTCTCTCTGTAACGCTGCCTTTCAAATAAATAAAATAAATCTTAAAAAAAATAAAAATAGGTGGAGAGAGGAATGAACAAACAAGTAATAGTTGGACAAATTAATAAACAAGTTATCTCAAATAAATCGAGAGTAGGAAAAAAAGAAGTTGAGAGTAGAATGGTGGTTACCAGGGTGGCGAAAGTGGAGGAAGGGAGGGTGGGAAAGGCTGGTTAACAGGTGCTAAGTCACAATTAGAAAGCTCACATACATTCTGCTGTCCTAAGGCACAGTAGGGTGACTTTACAGAATGATAATGTACTACATTATTTTCTTTAAAAAAAAGAAGGATTTTTAATGTTTTCATCTTTAAAAATGATAAATATTTGAGGATACAAACATGTTCATGCTGATTTGAACATTATACAATGTACATATGTATCAAAATTTCATGATACCCCATAAATATGTACAATCTTTGTGCATCAGTTAAACATAAATATAAAATATGGAGCTGGCAATTTGGCATAGTAGGTTAAGCCTCTACCTGCGGTGCCAGCATCCCATGTAAAACTGTCCAAGTTCTGGTTGCTCTACTTCAAATCCAGCTTCCTGCTATTGGTTTAGGGAAGCAGTAGAAGATGGCCCAAGTGCTGGGGCCCCTGCACCCACGTGGGAGACCTAGAAGAAGCTCCTGGCTCCTGGCTTCGAAACAGGCCAGTTCCAGCCATTGTGGCCATTTGGGAAGCAAACCAGATATCTCTTTCTCTCTCTCTCTCTCTCTCTCTCTGTCTCTCTCTGTCTCTCTCTGTAATTCTACCTTTCAGAGGAATAAATAAATCTTTTAAAAATAAGTAAAATATAAAATAAAAATAAATATAAGATAATAGTAATCAGGGATATAATGATGCAGTGTGCTGGCTCCACATGGGCATAGAAAACTGCGGGATGGTTAAGAGATTGTTTCTCTCCCGCTTAATCATATTAGGATTTCGTGTCTCAGAGGGCCAAACAGGCACTGTAATGTGGAGAAAAGGCAAGTGTTTGTGTTTAAAGTTATGATGTTGGCCAAACAGCTCATGTCTACAGCCATAATTTCATCTCTGTCTTGCCAAAGTGACCCCTGCTCAAGACTAGCAGAGCAGAGAACTGATGTGTGTCCTCAGACAATGTCTGAGCTCACAGAACACTTTCCATACCTCTGTAACATGCATCTCACCACCACATCATTTTTATGGCTGAACTGTGCCCCTCTCAAAATTTCTGTGTCGCAGCCCTTAATCCCAAGTACCTGAGATGTTGTACAAGATAGGGCCTTAAAGAGGTGATGGAGTTAAAATGAGGCCTTCAGGGCAGGTGCTAATCCAATCAGATTGGTAAGAGGAAGTTTGGACTCCCAGACACTCAGGATTCTGGAACACAGAGGAAGGTCCACATGTGAACACATTGAGAAAGTGACCATCTAGTTGCCAAAGACGAAAGCATCAGGAGACAACTAACATGCTGACACCTGGATCTTGGAGTTCAGCCTCCAGGATTGTGAAACAATTCATTTCTGTGTAAGCTACCCAGTGTGTCATATTTTGTTACAGAAACCTTAGGAAAATAGCACAGTCATCATGTGCACGCACACCAGTGTCTACAGACAGTAACTTCCTTGGGAGCTAAAGGCTGAATCTTAATCAGCACACCGTCTGTCTAGTACAGGGTTAGCTTGTGGCAGTAGTCACTCAACAAGTCACCAAGTGAAAGAGTGAATTCTCTACAAATCGTGGAGGCTCTCCAACTTAGCAATCATCTCTTTGCATCCAAGACTTACCAGTTGAACAGACACGGACAGCAGCCATCAGCCAGGTGCAGGGTGCGGAGGGAACGTGGGTCCTCTTCTCCTGTTGGGAGAGACCAGCTTCTAGGAGAGATGCTGTCATCAACTTCAGCCCTCTGGATTCCAGCACACTTTCGTCAGTGTCTCCCGCACGAATGGGTTAGGAGGCCACATCCCCTTCTCCCACCACAGTAACGGCAAAAGGCCAGCGTCCTCTCTGGGAGGATGGACGGGAATGGCCTGGAGTTTGGGGGCCTCACCACTCTGTAGGGCTGATGAAGCTGCTCAAGTCCACCGAGGCGCAGAACGCACGCCGCAGGCCCCCGCCATGGATCTGCCATAGTGCACTCACCTAGACTCTAGGCCATATTTTCCCAATTTGTTGAGAACTATATCATGTGGGAAAGAATTAAAAGGTTTACTAAGGTCAATATAAACATAATTTATTGCTTCCCCTCAGTCAACCAAGTTCATCTACTTAGGTCTGTGACTAGTTAGCTAAGTTGGTTTTAGCATTGTCTGCTCTGGGGCAAGGTCAAGGTATCAACTTACAAAATCAGTTACTTTCCCTCTGTGGCACAGTCACAGACAAGTGCCTTCATAATTCAGTATTTTTGTGGTCCCAAGAGGAAGCTGGAGAACAAATCTGTGTGGAAAAGCCATGAAAGTCCAGGGCACTGCTGGAAAGTCATCTAGTGCAGGAGAGAGCAGGCCAGGGACTTGGGAAGGTCCTTCTCTCGGTCACCTCAGGCTGCTCTAACAAGCTACCACAGAACAGGTGGCTTAAACGACATTGGTTTCTTTGCACCTCTGGAGGTTGGGAGGGCCAAGATGAAGGCTCCAGAAGATCTGGGGTCTGGTGAGGGCCCTCTTCCTGGTTTGCAGATAAGCATCTTACACTCTCACATGGCCAAGAACAGAAAGAGAAACAGGAATGAGGAGAAAGGGAGAGAGAGGGAGACTGCGAGCAAGACTTCCTCTTCTTATAGAAGCAAGAATCTCATCATGGGGCTCCATGCTCATGACCTCATCTGAACCTAATTACCAGCCAGAGGCCCCCATCCTAACACCATTCCAGTGGAGCTGGGTTCTAACATATGAATGGGGATGGAGGCATGGCAGGAGGGGCGTGGGACCTATATGCAGTGCATTGCAGGCCCCAGCTCTAAACCTTCAAGGACCTAGTTCAGGGTTTCCCTTGCTCTAGGAAAGTTAACATTTAAGGCAATTCATGGTGAACTTCAGAATGTGCATATATTAGAGTTAGACTGTCAGACTGATTAATTTCATTTTTAAAAAGCGCAATTATCATTTACTTAGGCATTTGTCCATCAACTTTGAATGTCTTAGAATGTTCTTTTCTCACCTTGAGAACTTCAGCTAATTCTTGGTGGACCCTGGGTTGTCAGTCACCAGAATCAGTGGACATAAGTGCACATCAACCATCACAAGGTCTCTTCACACCGGTCTGGGTTTTGGGCTCTCTTAGCATATTTGTTACCTGTTCTGATTTCCATCTCACACTGACCAACTGTAAAAATCCAAGATCAAAAACAAACATCCCTGTGACCTATGGTGAATTAATTCTCTCCATCAAATGCACGGGAACATTTCAGGTTTCTTTCTCAGTTTCATCTTTTCCTTCTGCAGACTGTCCTGATTTCACACCTAACAAAGTCACTGCCTTTAGCTGCCTCTTGGTAACCAGGCCTAATTCCGCATTGTGCTCCACTGACAGTGCTCAGCAGCATCCTTTGTTTTTACAGATTGCAAATGCTATAGGTCAATGTTCATGTCAACAAGAAATAATGCAATAAAATGACTTTTCTAGCATTCATGGCTTCTGTTCAAGTAAGTCACTTTGCAAATGGATGACACAAGGTTCTCTGTGGGGTTTTCATATTTTCCCAGCTTGATAGACAAGCTAGAGTTTTACTTCTTTTTTTTTAAGATTTTATTTATTTATTTGAGAGGTAGAGTTACAGAGAGAGGAAAAATAGAGACAAAGGTCTTCCATCCACTGGGTCACGCCCCAAATGGCCCCAACAGCTGAAGCTAGGCTGATCTGAAGCTAGGAGTCAGGAAGACTAGGTCTTCCACAAAAGGGCAGGGGCCCAAGCACTTGGGCCATCTTCTGGTTTTTTCCCAGGTGCATTAGCAGAGAGCTGGATTGGAAGAGGAGCAGCTGGGACATGAACTGATGCCCATATAGGATGCCAGTGCCACAGGTAGGGCTTAGCCTACTATGCCACAGTGCAGGCCCCAAAAAGTTTTATATTGGTATGTAATTTAAATAATTTAAATAATAATTTAATTTAAATAATAGTTTGCACACCTGAGGGGAAACAGTGTGACAAGATTACACACAGGCAGAACTGACAATTGGTGCTTTCAAATGTTTGATATCTGTGGTCTCCTGCACAATGGCATGTTTCTTTATTTTGCAAGCCACTGCTAAATGTGTTTAGCCTGGATGAAATATTTATGGATTGAATGAACTGCTGAGTTAAGCATCTGTTACAAGAAAATTACAGTGTAATATTAAGGATATTCTAAACATCTCCTTTAATTACAAAGAAGGATCATTCTCAAGTATTTAAAAAAACAATTATTCCAAATTATGATGCTACCTGTCCACCTAACAATGTTCATTAGAACACCAGAAATACAGCTCCAAAGCTCAGAATTGTGTTAATCCTATTTCTATAAAGCACCTAGCACACAGATTAGAAAGCTATAAAAGCATACTTCAGTTAATAACTTATTCTCATGGTAGGTTACATTTAAAATTATAGGCAATATATTAAATAAAAACATTTCTATATCAAATGTCATGTCAGTGAGCCAATGTTATTACAAATATTGTGTGCAATTTAGTTTGACTTTGCAACTTTAATCTTAGTTGTCTGCCTACACTGTTGAAATAATCTTTATATAAGATATCACATAGGGGTCGGCATTGGAGTAGAGTGGGTAAAGCTGCCGCCTGTGATGCCAGCATCCCATATGGGCACCAGCTGCTCCACGTCCAATCCAGCTCCCTACTAAAGTGCCTGGGAAAGCAGTGGAGGATGGCCCAAGCGCTTGGGCGCCTGCACCCATGTGGGAGACTTGGAAGATGTTCCTGGCTCCTGGCTTCAGCCTGGCCCAGCCCTAGCAGTTGCCACAATTTGGGAAGTGAATCTTCCATTGGGGAAGATCTCTCTCTGTCTCTGTCTCTCTCTCTCTAACTGAGCCTTTCAAAGAAATAAAAATAAATCTTCTTAAAAATATATTACATAAAGGATTATCTAGCTAGTTAGCTACACTAGGACTATAAACAAATGGAGAGCAGTTGAAAGATTTTTATCATACTTTAATTTTTTAAGCCAAGATGAAAATTATATCTGAATAATTTAAACATGTCTAGCCATTATGTTTCCTCATACTTGGGTATAAATTATTCCTATACTATAAACTATTATATTTTACTGAGATTATATTTGCTTACTACACACATTATAAAGAAGCAATGTAGTAACATGGACGAGCTAGACAATTACATCTGTTCATTGATGAGAGAGTGATAGCAATGATGTCTGATATACACAAAGACCAGTCAAATCTCAATTCTTCAAATTCGTGGACTAGCAAAATACCCTCCATATTCTAAACATATTTGACTCATAAGTCAGCCCAAAACTTTCAAAAGAATTAAAATGAATGTTTACTTTGAAATGACAGGATTTCTGCCTGACCAGCTCTGGATTTCGGCTTAAGGAGAAAGGAAGACATCATCTTCCCTAACATTTTAACACGTTACCTTTATACACAGCCCTTTTCTCCCAGGAATCTGGACAAGTCTTCATAAACATTAATTAATTCTCACTATCCTTATGACGCCCACTTCCCAGTACAAACTATTAGGCTAGGCAGGGCGGCGCGTCGGACGCTGTGGATGCTATAATTACATAACAGTTCTCCTCTGACCAGTGCTTATCCACGGAGCTCACGTACACAGCAACAGCTCCTGCATATCTAGCAGCCTCAACTACAAATACAAACGTGGGCACTTCAGCATTTGCTGCTGCCTGAGATGGGAACAGGTGCACACAGCAGCTCTGCATAGCGTGCACAGTCTCTTGCCCCTTACAAATCCTAGCAAGGCCAGGATGGGGAAGATTTTGCTGCTCTTGAAACAGCAGGTGTTTGTTAACCTTTTAAACCAACAGAAGAAAGCTAATAAATCCAAGGTGTAGGAGCTAATGTTATCCATGTACTGTATGCCAAAGCATCCTACTCAATGCAAATACTTCATGGCACACTGTAACCTTCTGCTTCTCAAAAGACTTGGAAGACAACTAAACGAAGTAGCTGAGGAGTAAGAATGCTTTGGGGACTGCAGACTCAGACTCACCTTGAAAGGCTGAGCGGGACAAGTTTTGCCACCTTTACTTTGGGATACTTAAGTCTTCTCTTTGACCTCAGACAAATTACAGCATGTACAGAACCGGTTTCCTCTCCTCAGTGCAAACACCTTTCAATCTCTTTTGTCAATGCCTCCACGTTGCAGAGGAAGACTGCAACAGATATGAACTCTGTCTCATTGCAATGTCATGTGTAGCTTTGCTTAGTGAATGTGTACGTGTTTCACATCTATATAATTGAAAGGCACATATTTTGTGTCTTGCTCTTTTCATTTAATGTTGCTTGATAAACATCAGTCTAAGTATTGATGTAATTTACATTATTGCCTCTTTGTAATACCCACAGAAAATTTGTTTCCAATATTTTCCCATTTTAACCAGTCTAGATATTATTTTATTGAAAACATACTTACTGCTTTCCTCTTCAAATTATTTCGATGAGGTGTCTACCCTCAAAGGATCACAAAGCATAAGCAGTCTTGTAGTTCTTATTGCAGGTTTTCTCCCTGCTGCAGAAAACAAATAAATGGGACAATTTACAGAAGCATCCACAACTGATGGGTCTGGATCAGGCTATTGCGGCAGAGTGGGTTGGGCTACTGTCTGGGATGCCCACATCCTGTATCACAGTGCCAGTTCGAGTCCTGGCTACTGTGTTTCCCAACCAGCTTCCTGCCAACGCACCTGGGAAGGCAGTGGATGATGGATTAAATACTTGGGTCACGGCCACCAATGTGGAAGACTGAGTGGAGCTCCTGGCTCCTGGCTTTGGCCCTGCCCAGCCCTGGCTGTTGCAGGCACTTAGAGAGTGAATCAGAAGAGGGAAGATCTCTGTCTGTTCCTACATCTGTGTCACTCTGCCTTTCAGACAAAAAAAGAATTTTTTAATTAAAAAAAAAGTGATGGGTATAATTTTATAAACTGTTTAGAATAACCTTTGTTTCACTGTTTAAGATTTATTTATTTATTTGTTTATTTGAAAGGCAAAGTTACAGAGTCAGAAGGAGTGACAAGAGAGAGAGAGATCTTCCATCTGCTGGTTTACTTCCTAAATAGCCACAACAGCTGGAGTGGGGCTGATCCAGGAGTCAGGAGCTTCTTCCAGGTCTCCCACATAGATTCAGGGGCCCAAGCACTTGGGCTGTCTTCTACTGCTTTTCCAGGTGCAGTCGCAGGGAGCTGGATCAGAAATGGAGCAGCTAGGATTAGTGCCCATATGGGATGCTGGCACTGTAGGCTGTGAATTTAAACTGCTGCACCACAATAGCCCCCGGGGAATAAACTTTCTCTGAGTTACAATGTAGGCTTTAAGTTCTGTTGATTGAATTATAACGGCTGTGACATTTTGGATTTTTTTCAAGTGAAATTTAGCATTTGCATTTTCATTTCATAATGTAGAATTTCCCAAAATGTGAAATGTGACCTCTGAAATAGGTTCTTTCCTCCTTTCCCTCTATCCTCCTTCTCTCTAATCCCCTTGCTCTCCTTGCCCCTACCTGTCTCTACTTTACTGTTTCTTACGATGCCTCTGAATAAAATATTGCATCCATGTTTTATACAGCAGGCTGATCTAATAAAGACAAGAGGGACCAGGACAGTGAGGAGATGATGCACATTCAGACCCAGACATTTCCCTGTGACCTCCAATGAAGAACACAGTCCTGAGTCTTATAATTAAGGGTGCCAGACAGAGGGAGCTGTTTTAGAACAGTATGTCAGAGAAGGCCTCATTGGGCAGGAGTTAGTTGAGAACTAAGGAGCAAGAGTCCAGCTTTGTGAAGATCTTACCAAGGAAGCTTCTGGCAAAGGGACCAGCAGAGAGAACATCCAAGGAAGAACAAACACACACGGTGCTAAGAGAACAGGAAGAAGCCCTGAGTGCTAGAATCCAGTTAATGAGGGGAAACGGGCATCATATGTCACCAGAGAGCGAGGCAAGGCCATGCTGTCCACAGGCTTTGTAGGGTTAAAATCTACAGGAGAAGAATGGGGACCATGGCTCAATACGTTGAGGCAATGCTGAGTCGACCAAAGTAAAGCATGTTTCTTACCGGGAGGCTTCTCAAAGCTTTCAAAGTGGGAAGGCTGCTTGTAAATTTCCAAGTGGGTAACACAGACCTGGAGTTTTCCTGAACATATTTCGTCACACCATTCTTTTCCCATAAAGGAGCTCTTGACACTATTGCTACAAGGGAAACGTTTTGGAGAGCACTGGGCAAAAGCACTAGTCAGTAACCTACAACTTGCTGGCCATACCCCGCCCACACCTGTGTTCACACAGTCCAAGCAGCTTCTCTTACATTTTTTAACAATCTTTAAAAATCCAAAGAATATTTCATAAGGTGAAAATGAGGTAAAATTCAATTTTCTGTGTTCATAAAGTTTGAGACTTAGCCACATTTCTTTTTTTTTTTTTTTTTTTTTTTGACAGGCAGAGTGGACAGTGAGAGAGAGAGACAGAGAGAAAGGTCTTCCTTTGCCGTTGGTTCACCCTCCAATGGCTGCCGCGGATGGCGCGCTGCGGCCGGCGCACCGCGCTCATCCGTTGGCAGGAGCCAGGAGCCAGGTGCTTTTCCTGGTCTCCCATGGGGTGCAGGGCCCAGCTTGGGCCATCCTCCACTGCAATCCCGGGCCACAGCAGAGGGCTGGCCTGGAAGAGGGGCAACCGGGACAGAATCCGGCACCTCGACCGGGACTAGAACCCGGTGTGCTGGCGCCGCAAGGCGGAGGATTAGCCTGTTGAGCCACGGCGCCGCCTAGCCACATTTCTTTACCATTCTCTGTAGCTGCTTGCTACAACAGAACTTAGTTGTTGCTTCTGAAACCATTGGTACAAAATGCTTAAAATACTTACTATCTGGCCTTTAGTGGAAAAACTTTGCCAACTTTGGTCTAAAGCATCTGTTCAGTTACTTTGACTATAAATCTTCATGAGATCTTGGATTACATCTATAACATGTGTTTTTATAGTAGCTATTTATCAAATACCCATTATATATACTCTGGATTTGGCCTTTTATATCTATTTTGTTAAATTTGCTATTTTTAAAAAAATTTATTTAATTGAAAGGCAGAATTATAGACACAGAGAGAGGAAGAGAGGGAGAGAGGTCGTTCACCCACTGGTTCACCCCCAAAATGGCTGCAACGGCTAGAGCTGTGCTGATCTGAAGCCAGGAGCCAGGAGCTTCTTCCAGGTCTCCCACACCAGTGTAGGGGCTCAAGGACTTGGGCCATTTTCTACTGCTTTCCCAGGCCATAGCAGAGAGCTGGACAGGAAGTGGAGCAGCCAGGACTTGAACCAGCGCCCATATGGGATGCCAGCACTGTAGGCGGTGGCTTTACCTGCTGTGCCACAGCGCTGGCCCCTACTATATGTTTTTTAAAATTTCTTATTAAACCTAGTTGCTTTATTTTTTAATAATGCCCTCAATTTTTAAGTAATATGAATATGTGTCTCAGTCAATAGAATGGAAAATAGGCAACTCAATTTTCCTATATGCAAAATACTGGATTCCTAAACTTAAAAATATGGGTAACTCTTCAGTATGTTCAGACATTTCTGAAGTGTGATGGGACATATACATCTATATTAAATTGCTTTCTCGTGATACCTATTTAAACAAATAGCATTTCTGAGTAACTCCCAGGCCCCTGTATTACTCCTAGTTTGTCAGATGTTAAGTTCCACCTATATTTTATATCTGTTTCTGAACTATCTGCTTATTACATTGAGATCTCTCTCTCTGCACCCCCCCTTTCTGATGATAACCTGAAGACTTATAATGTTATTTTATATATCTGCTAAGGCCAGTCTACTATTGAGGGGCATATTTTTCCCATTTATTGAATATCTGAATATCTTTTAAATTTTAGTTAGTGATCAAAGATTAAGTTTAGAGATTTTAAGGCTGATGCTGTGGCATAGTAGGTTAAACCTCCACCTGCTACATGCATCCCATATGGGCGCTGGTTTGAGTCCCAGCTGCTCTGCTTTTGAATCCAGCTCCCTGCTGATGGCCTGAGAAAGCAGCAGAACATGGCCCAAGTGCTTGGGCCCCAGCCACCCATGTGGGAGACCTGGAAGAAGCTCCTGGCTCCTGGTTTTTGATTGGCTCCAGCCATTGCAGCCATTTGAGGGGTGAACAAGTAGATGGAAGACCTCTCTAGCTGTCTCTCCCCTTCTGTGTCTATAACTCTGCCTCTCAAATAAATAAATAAATCTTAAAAGAAAAAGTTTAGAGATTTTAGTTAGTGTCATATTAAATTAATCTAGTGAGCATTTTCATTTTCTCAACATTATTTTCCCACCAGCAGCCAGACTTCTGTCTATCCACACATCCAGGTCTTTAAAAACAACAAGGTGTCAACTTTATAATGAAGAGATGTAATCAGTTCTGTGTCAGTGCAGGTCAATACAGCAGGCACCTTCTGTTAAAATCTATATTCAAGTATGGAAACCCAACTGTAAATTATGCTGGGGAAAATGGAAGCTCTTCCCAACCCTGCCCGACCCTATCATGCTCCTCCTGACTCCCAGAGCCCTGTTCTAGAGGAGCCTATAAACTGTGAATATGGACAGAGGACTCGGAGCACGGCACCGACAGCTGTGTCCTGCCTGTCACTCTCTTCCTCCAGCATTGCCTAAATTCACTTTTCTTCAGCTCACCGTGGCTTGCCATAGCACATTACCACTCCTGGGGAGATACAGCTACAGTTAACAGTCTCTCACAAGTGCTCATAAGGTAATAGTTCCCAATTCAAAGTCACAGTTTGTCTTCTGGCAGCAAAACTTATACATTTTTGCAACTGTCGCTTCTTACCAACAGAGCTTATTAAAAGCCTGGTTTTGTAGGGGGAGTATTGTGGACAGCAGGTCAAGTCACTGCTTGTTACAGGAATCCCATATCAGAGGGCCTACCCGGCTTCCAATCTAGCAGGAGACAGTGGATGATGGCTCAAGTACTTGAGTGCCTACCACCCAAATGGGAGACCCAGACTGAGTTTCAACCTGGCCCAGCCTTGGTGAGCATCTGGGGAGTGAACCAGCAGACAGAATTCTATCTCCATCCCCCTCTCTTTCCTCTACCTCTTCCCCTTCCCCTCCCTCTCCCCCTCTGCTTCTCCCTCTTGCTTTCAAGTAAGTAAATCTTAAAACAACAAACAAAACAAAACCAGGCTTCTTGCCTTGGATCTCTGGCACTAATCTCTCAATCTGGAAATAACAGGCACTTTAAAAGAGCTTCCAGCAGGCCCCATGTTAATTAGAACCCCAGAGCATTCAATCTTCCAGAAGGCTGCAAAGTTCCATTTATTTATGGTGTTGGGTCTCTAGGTGGGATATATTTGGTTAAAATAAATTATGAGGTAGTTTTGGAGAATTGCTAAGTGACAACCAAATAAACAATCACCTCCACATAGTGCAGGCCCTCAAAGACCATGATTTAAGTGCATGCAGGAGTTTGGGTAGAACTAGTGCGACAGCCAACTGCCCAAGATAGTATCATTCCCAGGCAGTGTCCCCAACACAGTCACAATCTCCTCTGACTTATTGGGTTACCTATGAAAGATTACAAAGCAAAGTCTGTGAAGAGGAGGAGGGATATTGTCAGAGTTTGCTGGATTTTTTTTTTTTTTTTTTTTTGGAGTTTTCACCTGCAGGTCTACACTAACTCGCCAAAAACTGTCTTTCTCAGCAGCAATCCGCTAAATCCAACGACTGTTCCATCCGGAAAAGCTGGTCAACCTCAAGATAGATAACGAGCAAAATAGTCTGAAGTTTGAGGGTTTAGGGGAGGGGCAATGTTGATCAAACCCACTTACCACACTGCTACCTTTTGCAAGACTGTGGGAAAAGTGACTTTCCTAGTTAACAGTTCCACCCCCTCCTCTCCAGCTAAATGGAATGCTTTGCTATGCAAATAACCAGTCTGATCTCAGAGGAAGTAAAGGACTCCCGAGTGTAAAAGGAACTCACCTTTTGGAGGTAAATTAACTCTTTTAAGATACCATTGAACAAATTACTTCTCCGTGCACTAAGAGTTGTCTTAGTGCCCTAAACTCTCAAAATCACCCAAGATTAGTTTACTCTTTGGAGGGTCAGGCCTCATAAAGAGTGAGTCCCACTGGAAAAACATCTTTTGTCCCTCCTTGTTAAGGTCCACAAAAGAAGCATGTAGAACTCACTCAGCAACTGACAGTGGTGTCAGACCCCAGCCAACTGGAACCTGAAGGCTGGAAGTGTCAAGGTCAGGCTGCGTCTAGTGACCAAACTCTTTGAATAGGTTTCAATCTGGTAATTACTACATTTAGATAAGCCCACCTGCCTTTCTCACCACCCTCATCCCAAGAAAACCAACACAAGAAATCAGAGAAACACAATGAGGGATGCACAGAGTCCACTAGGAAATTATTCTGCTGGTGGCGTCGGAGGGTATGAGACAGAGATCTGGGCATTTCTCTGCCTCTCTGGGTCACAACTGACTTTTCCAGGAACATATTCACAAAATCATCAAATCCTATGGAAACATCCAGTTTTCTCAATCAACCAAAATGTCTGAGCCTAGGCTGTCAGTTATCCAGTTTTCACGATACTTAAAACACACAAAAGAATATTCTGTTTAGTGCTCAGACCACAATGCTTAAGCCAAACCTTAGGAAGACAGTAAGAATCTGAGATCTGGACCTTGGCCACAGCCTTGATATTATAGACAGGCTGCTCAAAAGTGCCTGAGCAATACAAGAAGTTTGTATCCAGCCTGCTTTTTCACAAAGGAGCAGAGGTGACCCATGCTAACATACATAGACACCATGCTTTCAGAATTTAAAATATATTATGCCTATCATATTGATCTGAAATGAAGAAAAACACAACACAAAGAAAAGGCTGTAGGAAACGGTGTAAATACATGGACAGATAAGAAGGAAACAGGAAATCCTAAGTAGTTGTTATAGGAGAATGGAACCAACAAGTAGATCTGGAATTCTGCAAGTGAACACTAGGCTATATAATTCTCACTGGCTGATTAACAAAGATATAGAAATCAGTTTCTACTTCTGAATTCAAGGGACACTGGGTAGGGGCTTAACCATACCTGTTTTAGCCTGTAAAAAGAGCATGCCATTATTTTGGATTCAGTTGAAGACTAAAGAAAATATATTTAAAAATTCTCTCCCTCTCCTTCTGATACCATACATATCCTTGGGTTCTTACCACAGAACAAACTGCACAGACCAGAGTGGCACAGATTATAAGCCGAAGTCAGCCTGCAGCTTGAGTTGCAGGAGCAACACATTCTCTTCACCGAGTCCCAGGGCAGCTCCAAGCAGGGTGGAGTCAGGTGCTGGTACCCTATAAAGTCACTCAGGAGGGTGCCATCAGTCCAGCGGGTTCAAGTCTCAATCAGTGTGTTCACCTGCTGCCTGGGGCTTCCGTTAATAAAATGGGAAAACATTGCCGCAGTAATGATAATAAAATTGTGTGAAACTAGACTCTCCTTGCACCTTGGTTGAGGAGTTCCAGGATTTGGGGGTGAGGGACCTTGTTTTTAATTGTTGTTGCTAGAAACCAAGCTATACAAAGTTAAGAGAGACCAGTGAGACCTTTTCTTCAGAAAATGTGGCAAAACTGAAAGCTGGACTTAAGAAATTCTCACTAGTAACACAACACAGCCAATTATTGTTCCATCTTGTCCTCTTTTCCTCAAAAAAGGTACTTTTCACATTTCAAACATTTCTGAATCCTGTAGCATTATATTTTCTGAATTGTCTGTTCTGAACGGCATACTACACATCGACATTTTCCTGCAGGTTTTTTTTTTAAGATTATTTTGAAGAGCGAGAAAAAGCAGAGATTGGAACTTTCTTGAATTACTGTCTTAAATGATTTAGAAACGGTCATTTCAAATGGCTTCCTTAGTGAAAAAAATTTTTGAAATTTCTTTTTCCAACACTGACTCAACATTGCGCACCTTGAACTTTTAACTTCTTTTTCAAAATTGCTCTGTGGCTGTTGGCTTGCTTTGGAGAGTGGTGTTTTTGACATTGGGGCAATCCTAGATTTCTCTGGACATCAGCCACTCTCGTCCACCGGTGGCCATCGCGGCTCCTGCTTCCCCTGGCCATCAGGAGTTGAAGGCGAGGAAAACCGGGAAAATGCCCCACACCGGGCGACGTTTCCCACCACGCCGAATGCGCTTCCAGTGGGGGGTTCCAGCCACGCGCTGGGCTGCAACACGCGGTGGTACCCCCGCACGGCTCTCCCGCAGACCCGCGCAGGGACCACCCGCCATTCCCCCTCGGGTCCTCCTGGGAACGCCAACACCTTCGGCGTCCTCCTCCTCGCTTTTCAATGCGCTGGTAAGAGCTGCGCCCTGTGGGGACCCGGGCCTCGGGAAAGCTCTGCCCTCTGGGGCTCACCTTCGGACGGGGCGGGCTGCAAGAGGGCGCGGGGAGACCCTGGGGCGGGGGGCGGCCGAGGCGCAGTCCCTGGGTCGGGGGGCGTGGGGGGAGTGGGTTGGCCTCGCGATTCTGAAAGAACCCGGCCCGGCCCGACTCCACTGGCGCGCGCCGTGGCCTCTCCCTCTCACGTGCGGGCCCGGCGCGCGGTGGCGCAGACCCGGTCCGCGTTTCCGCCCAGGGCTGAGGCTGTGCGGCTCGCCCCTCTCAGTCACCCCGTGTGCGGGCCTACTGTGAGCTCGGAGGCACGACCGCCTGGCTCCGCGGACGAAGCGCCGGCCGCAAAGGCGCTTCCACTTCGCGAGCCTGCCCCAGACTCCACGCTTCTGAGGCGCGCCCCGAGGGCCGGCGTGCGCTAACCCGCCCCGTCGGTCTCGGCAGCGCTTCGCCTGCGCCCGGGTCCCCGCGGCGGCGGCGGCGGCTGAGCCAGACCGGCTCGTCATCCGCCGGGGCGCGAGGCCCCGCGGCCCGCAGCCCACCCGGTGCGCGGAGGCTCGGCGCGCCGCCGCCAGGTGCTCGGGCCAGCGGGCCGCCGGCGCGCAGCACGCCCCCTGCCGCCCCGGCCGCCGCCGCCGGGCCTGCGCGCGCGGGCAGCGGGCGGGAGGCGGGGCCTGCGGGGCCTGCGGGGCCGGGCTGGACGCGCGGCCAAGGCCGGGTGATCGCCGGGGTCGGCCAGCGCCGCGGCCGCGCGCAGAGCCCTCGCGGAGTGGCGCTGCCCGGCGGCCGCGGGTGGGGGCGGGAGCGAAGCACGGTCAAGACGGAAAACAAAGTCAGCAGGTCACCTGGCAGGTTCTGGGCGAATTATGCAACGAAAGCCGGGGAATGTTTCATGCGGCCCCCGCCTCACCCCCCCCCCCCCACTACTTTTTTTTTTTTTTTGTCTTAAGCTCCTCGAAGCCGGTTCCAGTAGAAGGGTTGGGCAGGGATGGACCCAGCAGCGCCTCTGATGTGGTTATGACTTTGCTGAACTCCTCAAGGGCCCTTCTCAAGCCTTGTCTTCCTTTAAGCAATGGGAACCCTTGTTGGGGGGTGGGTACGGAGGGAGAGGGAGGGGCAGGCTTGATCCCAAAGCGACGCGGAGAACACCCCCCCCCCCCCCCCCCGCCGCACACCTGAAGCTTCCACTGGGTCCCAGACCCACTAAAACCTAAATTAAATCCCCTCCACTCCTGTCCGGGCCCCGGGACTGAGCCTTCCGTGGGGACGCGAAGAGTTAATGCTGGCCGTGGCTCATTGTTTTCCGTGTAACATTTGTGGCATTAGGACTATTTTGTTAACTAGGTATGTGCAATTCACAGAATTTCACGGTAAATTCCCCAGACCAAATATTTGGCTGAACAAATAAACAACATTATCCATTCCTGAAAATAAGCCAGTAGCAGGGGGTGGGGGTGGGGTGGATGGGGGGGCCGGTGGGGGAGTGGTTTCTAGGAAGTGACCTGAGCAGGGACCGGTGGCCACCAGGCCCAGGACTGGGCCTGGGGTCATTGGTTCAAGTGCTGGGAGTCTAGGGATTCCTTTGTCAATGACATGGAACATTTCTGAAAGGTGCTGGAACCCAACATGGGCCCCCCAAACCCCCCACCCCTGTGATTTATCCGAGCTCCTTGTCCTTAATCAAAGGGGCAGCGACCTGGGGGGCAGGAGGTGGAGGAGGGTTTCTCTTTTGGGGAGTTTTTGGAGCTCAGCAGAGTCCTGCTGCCTTGGCCTGGGGCTCTCATCTCCTCTCCACCTGCGCTCTCCAGGGAGCTGGGGCTTTGGCAACCGCCTCACTTCTATTTTTATTGGTTTCCACTAAGCTGCTCCTTTTGGAGGATTGTAGGACTTCAGTAATTAAAAACAAAAATGAATCCTTCTTCCCCCACTCCACCCCCCAGAGCATATGCCAGAGTGTGAGTGCAAGAACGCGGGGGTGCACACATCACGCGTGGAACTTCAGGGCCACACGCGGTCAGCGCCACAACAGCCCTGCCATTCCTTCTCACGCTCACCTAACAGCCCTCCCCACAGACAAGACACCAGACTGCTTCTGCCCCCAACCCATCCAGACCCATGCAGAGAGAATGCACACCTAAGCAAGGAGCCTGAGCAGGCCTGGATCTAGGGCTGGAGTTGTTGGTGGCGATGAAGCAGCAGCAAAGGCCTCCTCTTTGGTCCTCTTACACACCACACCATGCCATTCCAGAAAGTCCTTTCTCCACCTGCTGGCTGCCCGCAGAGGAAGCCCTCCAACCTTCAGCACCCTCCTTTTTCACTGTGACAAAACACTGAGTATCCTACTTCAAGAAAGCCCAGCTCTGAACATCAGAGCCACCAGGCCCATAACTTCCTGCCCAGCTCTAGGGAAGGAGGCACAGCAGAGAGGAGGGTTGGCATGGACTCCAGAGAGCCCACAGTAGCAGCGAAGCACTTTCAAGGTGCCTACTCAGCATCTGACCTCCTTGTCAGTCCCCTTCCCAGCCCAATGTGTCGGGATGTTGAACTTGATGAAGGCCTTCAAGAGCGATGGGGGGTAGGGAATAATGTCAAGAAAACACTGGAGAGTTCTCAGTGGTGTACTAAAGTAGTGGTTATCAAACTTCTTTTTAATAAAAGGTAGGGCATATCATATATTTTACTGGGTAAAGTCCACTTCAAAACAAAGAAAAAACCCACAGATTCATATGTGAGCTGTGCAAATTAGTTTTGGTTTGAAAACACATTGGCGCCTATAATAACCAGAGACACCCCGAGGTATTATAAAGGTGGGAGCTGAGACTTCATCACAGTAGGCTGCGCCGCACCTCCAACAGGTGAGCAAACACAGAAGATGTACGAGGAGCCCCAAACGGGGCCTTTCATCTGACCTGCTCCTTTCATCCCACTGTTTCTCCAAGGCATGTGTCATCCAGATGGGAGAGGATGCTGCGTCCTTGTTAACATTAAATAGAAATGGAAAACAATTCATCCCAGCAATTACCATCTCTCTGGGCCACTGGTTTACTTCCTGTCCCCACCCCAACTTCCATCAATGCCCCCAGCCTCTCTCAACAGCACAACCGAAAAAGAAAAAGGATGAGAGAGAAAAAGGCCAGAGTGTACCTTTAAAATAATGACTCATTTTATTTTTTTCTTTTAATACGTAGTTATAAATATATTTTGTCAAAATATATGATCAATATGGTCAAAACATTTGCACGTAAAGTCATAAATAAGGTCAAGGTGAATGTTTAGGTTTTTTCCTTTTTTTTCTTTTTTCAAAGATAAAAAGTCCAGCTATAAGGAAGCAGTCTGTGTAGTGTGTGGGTGAATGGATGGGAACGTGTGTGTGTCTGTTTGTCTGTCTGTCCGTCCTCAAGGGCTGCGGAATCTCAGCGGCACCCACACCCCTCTACTACCATCTCCTGGTAATTCTTCAGTACCACCTTGTCATACTCATCCAGGTACAGCATGGAGATGGCGCTCAGTTCAGTGGGCACACAACAGGCTTTGGGGATGCTGGAGTTGACAGAGTTGACCAGGGTCTGCACGATGGCGTGGTTGGTGGAGTTGAGGTGGTCCGCCAGTGGAAAGGGGCAGTCCCCGTGGCAGTAGAAGGCCTGGTAGCCTGGGGGGGCCACAATCCAGTCATTCCAGCCCACATCGCTGAAGTCCACGTAGAGCGCGTGGCGCCGGCAGTTCTTATTCTTCTTCCGGGCCCGCTGTGGGTGATGCTTAGGGCTCCGCTTGGCCCTCCGGCGTCGGGTCAAGGCGTGGCCCCGGCCATCGTGGCCAAAGGTGACCAGGAGGGGCCGGAGCTGGGCCCAATCCCCACTCCCTTGAGGTAACGATCGGCTAACCCTGACATGCTGGCCCTGATGGGTCCGTGTATGGTGGAGGTGAGTAACCTCCACAGCCAGCCCATGGTTGGGCTGCTTCTCCCGGGTCCATCGCAGGACCGCGGGGCTCACGTCAAAAGTTTCCCACCGTGTCACATTGTGGTGGACCAGTCTGGTGTCCAGTAGTCGTGTGATGAGGTGCCCGGGCACCGCTTCCGCCGGGGGCTTCATAACCTCATAAATGTTTATCCGGTGGAAGCCCCGCTCCCAGTCGGGGCCCTGGTCCACCTGCTCCCGGAAGAGCCGGAGCTCTGCGGAGGAGATGGCCTCGTTCTCTGGGATGCTGCTGAGGTTAAAGAGGAAACGAAAAGCAGAGTTTTCGCTGGTCCCTGGGATGTTCTCCAGATGTTCTGGGCACGGTGAGAAGGAAGGGAAAATGAAAGAGCACATGAACTTTTTTGAGAGATGGGGATGGCGGAAGTAGCTGAGCGGGGTGATAAGTGGTGAACTCTGCTTATAAGCTGGAAGACTACAGAGGGGGCAGGGGAGGGGTGTCTGCCTGTGGGTCTGAAGGAGCAGCTAGGTAGGGCACCCAGGGAACCAACACTTAGCTGGCGCCTGTCTAGCACCCAAGACAGAGCATCTCCCAGCCTCCCCCATGTGCCTGACAGCTTCCATGCAGCCATTCCCTTTCTCCATCACCCTCAGACTCCCATTTAAAGCCCCATCTTGGCTTGGCCCACAGAGCCCAGGCTGGAGGAAACATGCACGCAACCACTCTCTCCCTCTTCCTCTTTCGAGTATGTTACTAAACATTTCCCCAGTGATCTTGGAAACACAGAGCATGCCTTGTTGATCATGTTACAGGGGGGAAAATAAATTCCAACACAGTAATGATGCTGGTGGATTCATAACTCAGATTTACTTTGGAAAAGAAACATCCGCTAGGAAACATTCAGATCAGATTACAAGGCCCCTATTGAATAAACCTGACCAACGCACACAGCTGTAATATTAAATTCGGTAGGTGCCTTGGAAAAGGGGGGGGGGCGGGGGCAGAAACAGCTTTGATATGGCAGAAACACACCAACGGGGACTAGCAGCCTCAGTCCCCATCTCCCAACGACCCCCGCCTCCACCCCCCCCAACCCCCCCCAAATAAGTTCAGAGGCAGCTCTGGAAATTCTTGGAGGTGAGCAGCCCGTTCCCCAGCCTCTCGGGTTGGGGCTTTGTTGTAACCTGAACTCTTCCCCCAGGGTGCTCAGGGCCCCCGCAGCCAGGCCTGCTGGCCCTCCCCCCTCACCCAGACGCCAGCCAGGGACTCACCTTCGTGGTGGAAGCTCCTCACGGTGTTGGCCCGGCTGGCCGGACGCTCAGGATACTCGAGACCGCCGCTGGGCATCTGCTCTTCCTCCTCCTCCTCCCCTGACTGGAGCCGGTAAAGATCCCGCATGTAATCCGGGATGACGGCGCTCTTGCTAGGCTGCGGGCGGCGGCGCAGCCCGAACATCTGCAGCAGCGTCGCCTCGAAGTCCCGCAGGAGCTCATGGCTCTGCCCTGAGCGGCGTCCTCCCGCGTGGCCCTGAATCTCGGCGACTTTTTTCTTCCCCGTCTCAGGTATCAAACTAGCATGGCTCGCGCCTCCTAACAGGACTTGGCATAATAAAACGACCATCAGCATTCGGTTACCAGGAATCATGGTGTCTCTGGGGAGGGGTGGGGGGGTGGAATAAATAAACACCAGTAAATAGAGAGAAACAGAGAGGTGTCCGCATATGCATATAGGGCTAGCAGCACTGGGTCGGGATGCAAAGCAGGTCGGAAAGACCAAGTCTGTGCCTCTCCCTCGCAACCCCCCCCCCCCCAGCAGCTGCAGCCGTGCACGGCCTGAAAGTAAAAATTGCCCTGTAATTACTTGGTCTAACTTGTTTACAGTCAAATAACCCCAAATCAGATAGCCTCCATCCTGTTAATCTTTTTTTGTCCCAACTGCCATCTGAGCCATGATCTCAGCGTGGCTTCTTCAGGAATAAACAGTTAACATGGGGGGGGGGGTGAGAAGGGTGGGGGAGGGAGAAGGCAAATGCCCTCGCTCTCCACGGCCGACTTTCAGCCTCTCCCCCTCTCCCTCCACCCCCACCTTCCTCCGCCCTCCGAGCCCAACTTCCACAACTTCGAGCGGTCGGGACCGTCAGGGAGGGAAGGCGGAGAGGCAGGGACTGGACGGAGGCGCGGGGCAGGCAGCGGGGTCCGGGGGGCTGCCCCGGCGGCCGGTTTTGCGCCGTGGCCGACGAGGGTGAAATACTCGGCAGGAGGCACGCTCCCTCCCGGGGAAGGGGGTGGCAGCCGGCTCCGGGGAGAACTCCGCGAGCTTTGACAAGAGGCTGGGACCCGCTCCACGGGCGCTCGGAACGCTCCCCTAGGCCAGCGGGGCAGGGACGCGGAGTGGCGGGCGCGCAGGATCACCCCGGGGCAGCGGACCTGTCGTCTCTGAACCCCCACCCCAACCCCCGCCCCGCGCGCTCCCTTGCCCTGCACCGCGCCCGATCGGAGCCGGCAGCACTTGTTAAAAAGAACCGGCTGGGTCTGCGCGCGCCGGCTGCGGGGCCGCGAGCGGAGCGTGGAGGGCAGTGAATTCCCGGGAGGGGGGTAAGCAAGAGGTGTCTACTCACTGACAGAAAACAAGGCATATAATAACAGTCCATGATTCTTGGCAGCCAATCTTGAACAGACTTGCTGGAAAGGCTCAGAGAAGCTGCGGCCGCGCGTCGCTCGGGATGGCACTACGGAATGGCTCCTAAAATGAATATTTGAATATAATGAGACCCGGGCGCAGACAGGCTCTGTTTTTCTTCCAGCCCCTCGGAGTCACGTGAACGCCGAGGCCCCGCCCGCCCCGCCTCCGCCCGCCGCCCCCGCTCGGTCCCCGCCCCTCCAGGCGAGGCCAACCTCCGCGCCCGCCGCCCGAGCCTCGGCGGCCGGGGAGGAGCTCCCGACGGCGGTGCTCAGCGGAAACCTCGGCCGGTGCCCCGCCGCCGGCGCGCGGAGGACCTGGCCTTTGCCTCCAGCTGCGGCGCGCCATGCCGAGGGTCTGGCCGGCCCCTCGTCCCCGGGATGCTTTAGCCACAGGGTCCCGGGCACGAAGGAAGGGGTTTGCGCTTTGCGGCCCAAGCCTGGCTCCAGGGGTGGGCAGTGGAGTTTCAGCCGCCCGGAGCCTCCGCACCGAGAGGCATGGGTACCGGGAAGCGCAGCGGGACCCTCCGCACACGCTCGCACGCCCCCAAGCACGCGCGCGCGCGCCCTGCCGGTCCTCCCCGGGGTCTCGGCGAGGCCAAATATCACCCCCGGCGAGCAGCTGCGGGCGCTCCGAGAAGCAGGGCGGCCCGGCGCTGCGGCCCCTGTCACGCGTGCGCTCGGGGGCGGGGGTGCTGGCTGTGCTCGCTGTGGGAAAGTGAGAGGCAGCGGCTGTTGGAGTCATTTCTGCTCTGGCTCCATTACCGAGGACGCTCTCACCGCCCCCGTTCCCTCCCTCCCGGTCCAGCAGCTCCCCCAAAGAAACGGGTCGGCGGGGCCATCGAGGCGGAGCGGCGGGCGCCTGGGCTCACGCCTCCAGCCCGATTCAGAAAGAGGCGTCGCCCAAGGGCGCACGGCAGTTTGCGGGTCTGAGTGTCGCCGAGGTTTTACAACTCCCGGCACGGCGCGGAGAGGAAATCCCACCGCGTTCCCAGGAAGGGAGAAAGCCGTGAACAGCTTTCTGCCTGCGCTCGACGTGTGCGTCGGTCTCTCCCCCTCGGTTGCTCGATCGCCGGCTCAGCTTAGTTTTTAAACCCCACCCCCGCCACTTCCTCTCCCTACGTCTCCGTCCTTTGCACCAGCTGCAGAGTCGCAGCGAGGAAGAATGTTACCATGCACAGCTCCAGCAGTGCCGTCCGCGCTCCGACCGTGGACGCCGCACGCTGGGCTGGCTCCGCGCATGGGCCTGCTCCAAACCCGTATCTCGCGCAACTCAGGTTCGCGCGCCGGACGCCCCAGAGGCGCGACCTCCCCTCTCCGCACCCGGAACCCACTCCTCTCAGCTCCCCAGTTCTTGCCGTGGGGACGTCGCGGAGCTCCGGGGCGGGGGCTTGCCCGCCACTCTCCCCCACAGACTTGGTTTTCTAGGGGGGGGGGCACTTGCAAACGGCCTTTAAGGAAGAAGAGTTAAGGATGGAGCAGCTCAGCCCGCCCTCCTGGCAGCCGCTGCCCGGCGCCGCCCGACACCGCAGGTCGGAGTGCAGAGGCCGCGGGCGCCCCTGCGCGACCGTCCACGCCCCGCCAAGCCGCGCCACTCTCTGAGCGACTTCTGCCTTCTGCGTTCCCGCGCCACCGCAGGGAAAAGGCTGGAGAGAACAGACTTTTTTTTTTTTTTTTTTGGTGGAGAAACCACGAGTTCTAAAAAAGCCCAGTGGAAGGAGATCCAGGAGTGCAGGACGCAGACGGCGGGTGGGCCGGTGCCCGCGGGCGAAGAGACGGTGGGAAGAAAGGACGCACGCCCGGATCCGGGACGATCCGGGCCCCCGGGAACCTCCCCGGGTGGCCGGAGCCCTGGCTGCGTTGAGACCGAGCAAACGGGGCAGGGGAGGTGGTGGGGAGCAGGGGGCCGAATTTCAATAACTACGATTTTCTTTCCCAATTCTTAAAAAAAAAAAAAAAAAGATAAAAAACCCAAAGCACTTTCGTCTCCAGAACTTTTTCTTGGGGGGTGGAGAGGGAACCCGTGGCGGTCTTTCTTCGCTGCCCTGCCCCGGAACTTCCCCCAACGCCTCGGTTTGCTCAGGTAAGCTTCAGTTTTGCAAGTGTGTGTGTGCCCTTGGTTTTTCTTTTATTTTTTTTCCTCTTTCATTCTTTTCTTTTCTTTTGACATCCCACAAAGCCTTTAGCTCACAAACCGCGACCCTCGCAAACCTTCGCGGTCCAACTCCCTCGGGAAGGGGTCTGCAGCGACCCTGCAATCCCGGGGTCTTTTCTTATCGGTTCCGGGCGAGGAAGACCGGGGAGAGCCGCGCGTCCTCCGTGCGTCCCGCCAGCGGCTCCCCATAGAACACGACACCGCGGGAAGACGCGTGCAGCGTCTCCACGGCCTTCATCCCTCGAGAGGATGGAGGGGAGGGTCCTCGGGTGCCGCAAGTCCACGGCGCGTCGTGCAGCTGCTGTTCGCAAGCTCTCGGGGAGCCCGGCCAGCTGGGGGCTGGGTCGGTGGCACTGCCCCGGACGCTGCCCCTCGAGCTGCACGCGCGCTCCGAGTAGCACCACTGCGCTCCCTGCCGCGCAGCCGGCTCCAGCTGGGGAGCTCTCCCCACCTCGCTGGCTCTCAGCCCCAGGCTCTCTGCAACTCAAGAGACAGCTCTCGCGCTCTCTCTCTCTTGCTGCCCGTCCCGTCTGGGGTGTCCCAGCCTGCTGCCCACGCGCAAGGCGTTCAACTCCAGACCCCACGGTCTTTGCCACTGACCGCCCCCCCCACACACACACACACCAGGCGCTTCTCTCCATCCCACCTCTCCTGCCCTGCACGTCCCCAAGTTCGAAATCGTCCGGAGCCACCAAGCGGAGAAAGTGGCCTGGCTAAAGGCAGTAGCAGATAAGGTGTCTCTCCGCACCAGCATCCCCACCTCCGGCGCCACCGTTGGAGGGGGAAAAAAAAACCTGCCAAGGCCACCTTTTGCCTCTGTTACCTCCTGAGCTCCCAACCTGCACCCCGGAAGATGCGTCTCGGCCGCCTCGGCCTGGCGCCCCTGGCCAGGTAGCCATGCTCACCATCGGTCCCTGCGGTAGCGGGCTCGCCAGCGGCAGCTCCTGGGGACCTCTGAAACGGCTGCGGTGAACCTGGGCAAGGGCCGGGGGCTGGGGCGCTGCAGGCTCGAGACGGCTCGGACGGGAATCCCATCAGGGAGAGACGCGAGATGCTCAGGCCCGGCGGCGGCGGCGGCGACGGCGGAGTCTCGGGCTCCCTGGCCGCGGCGCGGATGCCCAACTCACCTAGCTTCCGGGCCGGGCTCCGCGCTGCCTGCCTCCGCCTCCTCTGCCCTCGCGCATCTACTGCGCCCTTCTCTTTCCCTCCCTCTCTTTCTTTCTTTCCTTCCTCCTCCTCTTCCCCGCCGGCCCCTCCCTTCCTCCCTCCTCCCTCGCTCGCTCCCTTTCAGGGGATGGCAGCCCCGCCCACATCCTCCCCTCCGGCCGCGGGGCCTCGCCTCGCAGGCCCGCGTCCCGGAAGCCCGCAGATGCCGGCAGCTCCGGGAAGCGGCCGGGGCTCACCTGGGGACCACGTGCAGAGGTACTAGAAAGCATGCACCGACTAGTCGCCGTGCCTTCCAAAAATACCCACGGGAGTCTGGGCTTCCCTGAGCCGAGAGTAACAGCTGCCCAAACTGATGATTAAAACACTGAGTAATCACCATTTACCCCGAGTAATTAGAGATAATGAAACACCTCTAAAATCAGGTTATGGAGAAAGGAGCTGTTGAGTTGGTTTAAAGGGTGGCCTTCCTTAAACTGTTCAAGGATTTCCAAACGTTGGGAAACAGGCTGTGTGCGGGGCTGTGCGCCTAAGAGATGCCACTTCTGCCACGACCCCGCGACTTTTCTGCCCAAACATTTGTTTCAGTGCCGCTGCTGCTGAGCCGGGGTGATGCCTTCAAGGCAGACAAGTCCCACGCTAAGCTGCCGTCTTCCCTTGCCCTCTCCCAGGCCTACCGCTCCTACAGGCAAGGGGCCTCGTTTGTTACAGTTAGAAAAGTCTTCGCAACCGGGAAGATTCAACACCCGCCACGTGGTCATTTTTGTTATCTTCGTTGATTTTTAGGACGTGTTTATTGCTGTTGCGCCTAAGGCTGGAGCCAAGGAGGTAAGGCACACAGAAACAGCAACCTTTCAGAGGCCGCAGGCACCCGGATTTTAAAAGAAGAGGAGGGATGGGGAATTGGCCCCTTGGTTCACAAAAAGTGATAGTAATCATATTAGCAGGGAGGTGGAATGTGGTGGCTTCTAAACCCTCCCAAACAGGAACTCACTTCACACACTGCCTCCGAGGGAGCTGTGCGAGAGCTATCAGTCCCATCTCTCTGTTTGCCAAACAAGGAAGGGGACGGACAGCCAGGTTATAGGGACTTGCCCACAGCTGTGGAGCAAATCACAGCTTGGGGAGTCGAGCTTAGTGCCGCAGGGCAGGACCGAAGCTGGCAGCCCAGGCTGCAGGTAGCCGGAGGAATCCTGGAGGAAAACTGACCATTTCCTGTTCTGGACGGCTTTCAGTGGGATGGACCCTACACTTCACACTCCCAACAAAACATTTCCCTCTCTCCTTAAACAGATGCTGGCCCAGGGTAGTTCATCTAGAAAATCTTGCCATTTATACACCTTCAATATTTAGAAAACAGGAACTACTTCCTGTCGTCCCAGGCACACAGATTACAGGGGGTGGGAAGAGAGGTCACCGAAGCAATCACCAGTGCCTGGCCCGTGTCCTCCTCTGTGTCTTCCTCCAGGCCTGGTGAGGCTTCATGTCCAAGAATGCATCCAACAGCAGAAACGAGCTGTAGGCTTTGGGCGAGTCCTTCCATTCCTATGGCTTCTCACGTTTTCTCATCTGCAGAATGGAAAGACGGGGCCAGATAATTAATCTCCATGTTCCCTTTCAATTTGAAAGTGATTTGATTACTTTATTGCCATCTTAGTAAACGTACACCTTCTTTGATTTTAAATCGCTGCTGAGCCCACCTCCTCTGAGAACCTGTAATTAAACAGGGTAGGGCAATAACACCCTGAAAGGATGGCTGAAAATACACCTCCAGCTTCCAACTCAGTCAAAATTACAATTAATTATTAAAAATAACAACACAAAATTAAAACTCCATTAAATAGTTACCTAATGCCCCTCCTGGGGCATCAGGCAGTGTGCTCCTTTAGCACTGTGTGAGGACAGATTAAATGTTCACTGAGCTCCCTACATCAATCACTGTTGTTTTAATCATTAATGAAATGTGCTCCTTAATATTTAATCTCAGAAGCAACAGTGGTGTACTTGTATATAACAGCAAGGCCTTCTTTTCACTTTATTTTTTCTTCAAGATTTATTTTAGCATGCCATTTGATTTTTTAAAACCTCAATTTTTAAACATTATTTTTTTTAATTCTGGATTAACATGTAATCCTTGTGCATTTTAATAGAGTTCAATGCAGTATTTCAATACGTATACACAGTGTAAACCGATCATGCCAGGAAATAAGCCTGTCCATGTCCTTACCTTTTTTTGGCTCTCAGATCTTTCTGGATGATGTCTGTGATGAGTATTCAAAAAGTTCATTGGGAGGGCTGGCTTTACCACAGCTGCCTCCTACAGTGCCAGCATCCCATATGGGTGCCTCGTTTGAGTCCTGGCTATTCCACTTCAGATCCAGCTCCCTGCTAATGTTGGAGAGAACGAGAAGATGGCCCAAGTCCTTAGGCCCCTGCACTGGTGTGGGAGACCCAGAAGAAGCTCCTGGCTCCTGGCTTCAGATCGCCTCAGCTCCAGCTGTTATGGCCATTTGGGGAGTGAACCAGCAGATAGAAGATTTCTCTCTCTCTCTCTCTCTCTCTCTCTCTCTCTCTCTGCCTCTCTGTAATAACTCTGCCTTTCAAGTAAATAAATCTTTTTTAAAAAAAAGTTCATGGAAAATACATATTAGGAAAAGCTTGTGGATTTCAAAAATTATTTGCAGCAAAATAAACTTACCTTTCAATTCCATTTTCCATAAGCTTTCTGAAGCACCCTCATGTTACATCAATTTGCTGAAGCCACAGAAAGAAAGTGGCCATGGGCCCACCCACGTGTCTGTGAATCCTGCAGTCTGGGAGCTTCCAATTAAATCACCTGACATGCCTTGCTTAGACACTGATATGAATCTTCAGGTGTGTGATGGGGGAACGCAGCTGCAGTTCTCTTGGGACAGCTTTATTTCCCTCCCCACATTTCAGATGAATGCATCTTCCCACTGCTTTTCTCCTTTTTCTCTCTCTTCCCACGTCAAAGGTTAAACAGCTAAAGTCAATGACAGTCCAGTGATTGGCGAAAATGACAGGAGGCAGTCCAGTTCTGCTTCCTCTCGCAAGCTTAGCTATGAATGTTGGTTATGGAACAAGACAGAGGCAGGCCCCATGCAGCTGCATCCTGAAGGCAGACAAAGAGAAGATCATAGTAGCTCAGAAGCAAGTATTTCTCCTCCGCTGCTACTGCTGAAGGGCCCTGGTTTGTTGGACTTTCCCTGGACAGCATCGAGAAAGCCCCTGGTGCCACCTTTCTCAGTGAACGTTCTAAAGCCAGCCCATAGCTTCAGGACAAGGGTGGAGGTGCTGACGACATGCAGATGTCCTGGTCCTTCTCCCAATGTGCGCCCGGAAGTCTGCGTGTTTCACAAGGCTCCCTAATGATTGCGGGCACACTAGCTTGAGAAGCTACTTCACTTGAATTTTCAGACCTGATAAGTACCATTAGCAGGCCAGGAATACACTTGGCCTATGCTTCATAAACAATTCCAGGCCGGTGCCACGGCTCACTAGGCTAATCCTCCACCTTGCGGTGCCGGCACACCGGGTTCTAGCCCTGGTCAGGATGCTGGATTCTGTCCCAGTTGCCCCTCTTCCAGGCCAGCTCTCTGCTGTGGCCAGGGAGTGCAGTGGAGGATGGCCCAAGTCCTTGGGCCCTGCACCCGCATGGGAGACCAGGAGAAGCACCTGGCTCCTGGCTTCGGATCAGGGCGGTGCGCCAGCCGCGGCGGCCATTGGAGGGTGAACCAATGGCAAAGGAAGACCTTTCTCTCTGTCTCTCTCTCTCACTGTTCACTCTGCCTGTCAAAAAAAAAAAAAAAATCCAATGGCATTCATAGTATTACAATGTTTGGAACCCACCACATAGGTCTCTGCCAGTGACCAGCTCTGGAGTAGGGACAGTGACGGCTGCAGCAGTCCTCACTCCTAGGCAGCTGGATAAGAGCCACCCCAGGTCTCTCAGGGATCTGTGGAAGCTATGGGAGAGTACTCACAAGGCATTCCCAGTGTCCTTGCTGACTTCTGAGGAGCAGTAATATACATCAACTAAAACAGGAATTGGAAAGGAACTCCAAAACTGACCAGGCCCATTCATTTTTTTTCCTAAGATTTCCTGTGACATACTCATATTTGCTGTCCAGATCTCACGAGAACCCTCACAAATCCCTTTTCTATAGATGGGAATCGAGGTGACCACGCTAGTGAGCACTGGACTCAAAATCCAGGCACATGAGAGCTCAATCAATATGAACTATAATTATTATTCTCTGAAAAGGTAATGATTAAATATGTAAAGCAGAAGGTAAAGAGACAATTTAGTACTGAATTTTATTTAAAGTTAGTGATAAACTTTTTATTGTTTTCAAGATTTTTTTTTTGAAAGGCAGACTTACAGAGAGGCAGAGGCAGAGAGAGAGAGAGAGAGAGAGAGAGAGAGAGAGAGAGAGAGAGAGAGGTCTTCTATCTGCTGGTTCACTCTCCAGATGTCTGCAATGGCTAAAACTGTGCCAATCCAAAGCTAGGAGCCAGGAGATTCTTGCAGATCCCCCATGTGGGTGCAGGGACCCAAGCACTTGGGCCATCTTCTACTGCTTTCCCAGGCCAAAGCAGAGAGCTGGATTGGAAGTGGAGCAGCCGGGTCTTGAACTGGCGCCCACATGGGATGCCAGTGCTTCAGACCAGGTCATTAACCCGCTCACAGCACGGTCCCCAGAAGTTCCTATTTTAAAAAAATGAAATCCTGTTCACAAGGATACGAGTCTCTTAAGGGGGTGGACACAAGTTCCTGAGGAAGGTACATTATGCCAAAAAGCATAAGAAGATACAAACTAACACCACCAAGGTTATGAGTGCACATGCTGAGGCTATCAAGGCCCTCGTCTAGCCCAAGGAAGTTGAGATCCCAAAGGCTGTGGGCTACAAGCTTGGTCAAAGCCAAAGGCCAAAGCCAAATTCAAGGCCCAAACTCAAACCAAGCCCAAGCCCAGAGCCCAGGCCCAGGCTGCAACTTGCAGCCACAGCTCCGGTTCTGGCTCAGGCTTAGGGTCAGGTTCCCACTCCCAAAGGTGCCAGGCCCCAGTGAAGACGCTGTAGGAACCACATCTGTCTGTCCACGCGAGGGTACAAGGACTGCCGTGACCCCTGGCCTGCTGTATGCTTGAGTCCAGTGTCCTCCTGTGCTGTCTGCACAAATAATCTGGAGACAAAGTTAAAAAAACGGCTTCTTAAAGGAAGAGGTTGTGTCTCACATTTACTTTGTAACTTCTGGTACTGCTCACATCTCACATGTGTATTGAATAAGGGTACTATTCAACCGAGTCGGTATTCACTGAGTTAACCCTCACATGTTTTGTTGATAGATCCTAGCCGTGAACAAAGCTCTGCTAAGGTAACTATTAACTGTCAAAGCCACCTATTGAGACCCAGGAAACCTAGACTAAATGACACGTCCCAAGCATTCTCCACCTCTGATTTTTCCAATTCCTCACACTTCAGAATTCCGAGAATTCTTCTTTATCCTTCTTGTGAAAACATGAACCCCTCTCCCCTTTTCTGGCTCAAAGAAGAAATTTCAAGCCAACTGCACAAGCTGCTCCTTTTCTACATTTTTGTGACTGTTACAAACCCTTAATACATTTCACTCTAACCTCAATAATACCATATCCTAAAACTTTCTCATGAATAAAATAACACACAATCCTATTTCAGTTCTCTATGCCTTAAGTCATGATCTTGCCACCTTCTAGAATATGGTCAATGTAACTTCAGAAATGGATGAAGAGTTCTGAGCCCCACTCCAGGGATATCAGACAGCTGAGAAGATTTCTTTTATATCTTAACTCATTTAATAGATGGACGGAAGACGGCCTGGATATGAAGATGCTTTTCCAAACAAGGGACAGTTGGCTTCTGCCTGCCTTAAAAAAGATGTTGAGCTACACCTACTGCTGGAACAGCAGGCATGCTGCTTGGAAATAAATCCTTACAGAGTTTATCAAAAAGACCAAAACTTTGAGATGTCTTTGTTGTCACCCAGTACAGCTTTCGCATTCTTTGTCTCCCAGGTGATCTAGACAAGAATGCAGCGTCACGGGAGAGTAGGTTTTGGAAGTTGAGTCAGAGTTCCACAAGAAGAGCAGACTGTATCCATTGAGTTACCGTGGTTTCCCAATCAGACGTCAGTTGGGCAACACCAGCTAACTAGCATTCTTCCTCCGACTCATGCCGAAAGCTCTCTAGTCTTTCCCAAGAAGGCTTTGCCTAAAGGGACATGAGATGCAAGAAATTTTTATGTTATCAGTACAACTTGGATATTTGTGCTAATAATCAAAGCATTTCCAGTGTCTTGGCGGGCGAGTTTTTCACTGATGTCCTATTCAAGAATAGTTGCACATTTTTAATAACTCCCTCAGGATTATTATGTATATAGACATAATAAATGACTCAAAAATGTTTGTTGACATTCCCCTATGAATATTTATCAAGATATGTATTTGAGATTTGTGGATTTTCTCTTTGTGCTAACGGTTGAATAAAAAGTTTAGAGGAAAATGTAAGTTTAGAGGAAAATGTATGTTTGAAATAAAACTTAGTTTATTTTTTAAATATTTATTTATTTGAAAGCCAGAGTCACACAGAGAGAGAATGAGAGAGAGAGAGAGAGAGAGAGAGAGAGAGAGAAAGAGAGAGAGATGTCCTAGATGGTGGCAAAGTCCAGGGACTGGGCCAGGCCGAAGCCAGGAGACAGGGAGCTTCTTCTGGGTCACCACATGGGTGCAGGGGCCCAAGAGTGAGGCCAGTTCTGCTGCTTCCCCAGGGGCATTAAGAGCTGGATCAGAAGTGACCGACAAGGGCCCCGTATAGGATGCTGCAGCCCTATCCTCAGGCTGTGGCTTTACCTGCTAAGCCACAGCACTGGCTCCTGTGAAGCCCACCAGCAAGAAATAGTGTTTCCAGCCCAAGGGTTGTGCAGAGCACAATAGAAGGAGTCTAATCTATGGTACCCTGGAGGCCACAGCACCCTGGGAAATGCACGCTGGAGTTTCCAGGAGAGTGAGCGGGTTCACCCATGGGGGCCTGCTCCCTGGAGACCGGCTGGAGCCTAGGCAGGGCCAGGGACCTCAGAGCCAGAACAAAAAGAAGCTCCTGCAGTTGTCTGCAGCCTGCGCTCAGCTCTGCCCCTCCTGCTTGTCTTACCCGGCTTCCCAAAGTGAAGACTGCAGAAACAGCAGGTATGCACTTCTTAGGATAGAAATGTGCAAAGCCAAAAGGACGGGGAACCGCTTTAAAAAAATTGCTCTCCACCTCCAGATTAACGGGTGTCCTGGCCTCTGGAGACAGGCCAGAAGATTGCGAAGGCACCACTCTCTCAGTCCCTCACGAAAACCCAGTGCCAGCTCCAACGCTAAGCGCAAGTGTTGGGCATTCGGCCTTTTGGGAGGTTTTGCGTTTTGGGGGCCAGGAGCTGAGATCGCGCAAACTCTCTCAAGGAGTCAGAGAAAACAAAGAGGATTTAGAAGCCGAGCTCCCGCGCACTCAAAGTGTGAGGTGGGGGTGAGGGGAAGGAGAGGGTCGTGTGGCCGGTTGTTTGTTTGCTGGGAGAGCTGCTGAGGCTGGTGGAGAGGCAGCTGCCTGAGGGGAAATGCGGCCATGCACGCTCCTGTCCTAGACTGCAGGTGCACCTGGCACCCGGGGAGCACGGGGCTCCAGGCGCCAGAACTTCCCCGCCCTTCCCCGGGCCAGCTGCCGGGGCATTTTTCCAGCTCCTTTCCCCAGTCCTTGCTGGTCGGACGGAGGGCTGGAAGTCCTCGGTGTCTCCTATGTAGGTCCCGGTGCCCAGGCGCCACTGGAGGAGCGCGGTGGGCTGTGAGGACTGGGCTGCTGCGCCCTCTCCTTGGTCCCTCCTTACAGACCCCTGCAGTGCCACCTTAACAAGGCAACACGCTTGTGTCAGCGCCGGGGGTGGGGTCGCCGATTGCCCGCAAAGCCAGGTCTCATTGCTGTCTGCCGCTGTGCCGCTTCCCCTGCGCCGCCGCTGTCACCCCGCCAGCCTTGCTTTTGCCCTGGCTATATTTAACTTGCTGGCTGCACCTCTCTACCTGCAGGAGGTCGTCCCGCTCTCAGGATTTGTGCCCCAGGTGGCTAACCTGTCCCACGCACTTGAATAAACAGCCAGTGCCCAGGAAAGCGGGGCGAGCTATCGCTCGGAATTTACATCCAGGCGCTCAGAGCATCCGCGGTCGCTGAAGGTTCCCACCTCCTTTTTCAAGCCTTGGTACCTCTGGACGATCCTCCCCCGGGGTCCTGCATTGGGAAAATGTGAAAAGCGACAGCGATGGAGGGCCTCACGGAATCCCCAGGCAAGGCACCCCGAGGCTCCTGGAACAATTTGGTTCCTGCTCCCTGGTGCTGGTCCCTGAAACCGTAAGCATATGAGGGCAACAGGGTGCGGTGCAGGAGCCTCGTGGAAATTTAAATGTGGCCTGTGTGTGTGTGTGTGTGTGTGCGCGCGCGCGCGAGCCTGCGCTTGCCTCAGCTGAGCGCTAGCCCTTCTGCTACCGCTCCCATCTCAGCGCCTTGGTCCAGGGAACAGAGCATGATTTTTCCCAACACTTAGCAAAAGTGAGAGTTGAGATCTGAGATCTTCAGCCTGCTACAGGGGCACACTGAGGACTTCTATATGGATTTTAGGGC
Source organism: Sylvilagus floridanus (assembly GCA_949820135.1). NCBI lineage: Eukaryota > Metazoa > Chordata > Mammalia > Lagomorpha > Leporidae > Sylvilagus > Sylvilagus floridanus. The sequence goes on along the minus strand of OX463239.1, from coordinate 21,409,277 downwards.
ATTTTTGAAAATTGCGAAACTTATGCATACAATTTTCAGAACCAGTATAAAAGTTCAGGGCTGGCATTATGGCACAGCAGGTTAAATCGTTGCCTGAGACATCAGCATCTCATATGGGCACAAGTTCAAGTCCCAGCTGCTCCACTTCCCACCCAACTGCCTGCTAATGTGCCTAGGAAAGAAGCAAAAGATGGCTCAAGTTCTTGGGCCTTTTAATCCAGGCGAGAGACCCAGATGGAATTCCTGGTTCCTGGCAATTAATCCTTCAAACAACCTACAGTTTATAAACTACATATATTGTAGTTTTTTCATTATTTAAGGGAAGAAGAATCAGAGAGAGGTTAAATACATTGCCCAAGACCGTCAGCTAATAAACATCAGGTTTCAACTCCAGATAAAGTCCCTACTTTAAAAGAGGGATATTAGAAAAAGTAAATTTTGCTCAGATTTGGGTAACTTTACTTCCTTCACATTCTGAGCAAAAGCCTAAGAACTTTAAAGGCAGTGGTCACCCTTGGGATGTTCCATTTTCTCATGCTGTGCTGGAAAATTGTCTGGCACCCACTCACTTCCTCTCAGTTCAGGTCCACTCGCCTATTAATAGAAATGTCTACACATGGCTCCCTATTAGTGACACCTGGCTGCATCAACAAACCACACAGCCTTCGGAGGGGAAGAGCACCCCTGGCCTCTGCTCCTGCAATGTCTGCCAGTCACTCTTGTTTTTTTTTTTTTTTTTTAGAGGCATCATCAGCTTTATTATTGATTTCCATTTACCTTCTAAAAAAAAACGATTACAAAAGAGGAATACTTCATTGCGTGTAATACTGTCTTTATGGGCATACCGTGATCAGAAGGTGAGATTAAAGCTCGTGAGTACACGTGAGAACAGGCGCAAGGGCAGGCCTCCTGTAGCCTGAGGCGGACGCAGGGAGAAGGGCAGGGCCACACAGTGACATCTCGGAGGGGCCAGGCACTCCTGGGCCAGAGACGCGCTTCTGGGAGCTTAAAGAAATGCACCTGCTGGATCCAGGAACCCAGCTCCTGCGCTGCTTCCTGTCACATACAGGCCAGTGGCTGTCTTCAGCCAGCCTGGGTTTTCTTTTCTCCCCAATTTGCACACACACGCTCCTACTCAAGCCGTCCACCTGCTCACCCACCCACTCACCCATCCATCCATCACTCATCCAGGCACCTGCCCATCCACCCACCCATCCATCCACCGTCTGTCTGGCCTGGTTGTCTTGTGTTCCTACCCAAGTCCCTTCCTCTGCGGGCCATCTCTTCTATGAGCACCGAAGCCAACCAGACCCCTGCTCTCTGGAGTGGGAGGCCGGCATTCGGCTCTGCCCGCGAGCTCCAGGGGCCTCCTGGGTCCCGCTCAGGTTTGGCTTCAAGGCCCTGTGGGTTGAGCTGAGAAGGGAACAGGAAAAGGTGGTGGCATAGGAGGGGCTCTCAAAAAAGCGTGTGTGAAAATGGAACAGAGAGATGGGTTTATTTGGGCAGGCTGGAGGCCACTCCTTGTTCTGCTAAGATGCACTTCCTGGGAACGCATGTCGGCTCCCTTGGAGGTACGGGGGCTTCAAACTTTTTTTTGGCACCAAAATAAACCCATCTTCGAATTCCACTTTCCATGACCTTTCTGAAGGACATTTGTATCTGCCAGTCACTCTTTGTTAATAGGAACCATCATCCTCAGCAGCTAACAGATGCCCAAACAGGAACTCCTTCCCCACTGCCACCACACACACACACACACACACACACACACACACACACACACTTAAACATCTCCCTCAAGGTTAACTGGCAAGAGCATTGCTATTTTTATCTATAGCTGCAAAGTGCTCTTAACCTTTCACTGAGATGAAACTTTTCACTAAGTGATTGAGCTAATGAAGATAAAATAACCTCTTTTTGCTGTTCCCTGGATTATGTGTATATTAAAAGAACTGCCACAGATTCAGAACTACTTTCTTTTTAATGGCTTCTTATGCGTTAGCATGGGCTATTGGGTTCATTCAACAGTGAGTTCTTGCCTATTTTGTTTCTCTTTGGCACAGAGTCTGTAACAGCAAATGCCACTCTACACAGGTTGTAGAAGCGCTGAAGAGCAGGTGGACATCATTCTTTTCTTTGGTTATGGTCTAATTATACATTGGGAACCAGCATCACAGAAAATGAGGTGCTGGAGAACAACCCCCCTCCCCCAGACCAGCCTCTGAGAAAACATGGATTACAGTAGAAGCTTTGCTCAAAAACTAAGGAACGAATGTTGGTGCGCTTCTGGGGTTGCTGATTGGCACAGCAGATGAAAACATCTTAGAAACATTTTAGCACATTTGGGGATGGAAAGAATGGTTTTTAAAAGTGGAGTCATCAGCATAGTAAGGTTTTCTAAGGAAGTAATTTGAAGTCAGAGGGCTTATTTCTGATATAGCTAAAACCAGTTCATATACTCTATGTCCTAGTCCATTCTGTGCTACTACATCAGAACAGGAACGGGCTCCCGATAAAAGGGGGAGTTCAGCCTGCTTCTCCTGCTGATACTTTTGCTTTTGTTCTCTCGTCTTTCTACTTTCTGCGGTGAGATGACTCATCAAGAAGGCCATACTCATCTCTCTTGTTACTGTTACAAAATAACTGAGGTAGGCTACTTACAAGGAAAAGAGATTTAGGTAACTGACAATTTTAAGTCCAAACTTGGATGGCCCCCTTGGTTTGGCCTCTGGTGAGGACCTAATGGCAGATTTGGAATCCCGGCAGGAAAGCATATGAGAACAAATTAGCACACTGCAAAACAAGAATCCAAAGAGCAATTTAGAGATTGGGCTAGTTCTTATGCCAACTTGTTTAGCGAGAGCTCAGGGGTCCCACAAGAACTACCTTAATCCCGTTCAAGAGCAGCTCCTCCTAGGTCCCAACCTTTATGGGTCCACAACATCCTCTAATACCACCCCCTTGGGACCCAAATTTCAACACATGAACCCTTGGTGGGGGGTGGGGAGGATAAACCTCATTCATGCTCCAAACCACAGCAAAGGCCCTCACCAGAGGCCAGCACCCTGGCACTGGACTTCGCGGCCTCCAGAGTCCTGAGAAATAAATTTGTCCTGTTTAGAAACCGCCCAGTCTGTGGCATCCTGTCCTAGCGGCACAAAAGGGACTCAGATGCCTGGCTTGTAGAAGCATCACCCTAATTTCTTCCTTCATGTTTGCGTTGTGCTCTCCCTATGTGTATGTCTATACCCAAATGTCCCTGCCCCCTTTTATAAAAACACAGATGGGGTTGGGGTACACTCCTCCAGTGTGACTTTATCTTAACTAACCACATGCAATGAATGATCCTATCTCCAAATAAGTTCATAGTCTGAGGTGCCGGGTGTTATCTCAGTATATGAATCTGAGGATACATGTCTATCTGTAAGACCAGTCTTAGCTTATACCGTCCAAAAGTAGGTCATGGGCTATAGTTTGATGGTTCCATTAGTAAAACTCTAGTTTATTCTTAATTTTCTCTCTTCTCCATGACTTCATGGAGACAAACTCATACTCACTCATTTAACAAAATTTCACTGACCCCCTTACATGGCACTAAACACTGTTGTTGATGCTGGGACACAGAAGTGAAAACTTCGTCCTCCTGGGCCTTACAGTCCAGAGGAAAGGCCGAGTACTGATTTCCAGGGTCCTGAAAATGCAAAGTGGGCACCCGAGAGTGAGCGCCTCCTTCAATCACGTACTCCAGGGGCCCCTCTGACCTCATCCTAATTTTGGCTCTGGTAAGGGCTTTGGCTTCAATTACTAGAGAGATGGGAAGCCTCTGGAGTGTTTTCAGCAGATGAGAAGCATGATCAAGCATAAACCTGATCAGAGTCACCCTGGCTGCTGAGTTTAAGGCCAAGATAGAATAAAGAGGTGGGGGGGGGGGTGGCGCCGTGGCGTATCAGGGAAACCAGCATCCTCTGTGGGTGCCAGTTCAAGTCCCTGGCCTCTCCACTTCCAATGCAGTTCCCTGCTATGGCCTGAGAAAGCAGCCCAAGTGCTTGTGCCCTTGTACCCACATGGAAGACCTAGAGGAAGCTCCTGGCTCCTGGCTTTGGATTGACCCAGCTCTGGGCATTGTAGCCATTTGGGGAATGAACAAACAGATGGAAGCACTCTCACTCTCTCTCGCTCTCGCTCTCGCTCTCTCTCTAATTCTATCTTTCAAATAAATAAATCTTTAAAAAAATAAATTATACCAATTAGAAGATTACTTAAATAACTTCTAGAGTAAATGATGCTAGACTTCTTACCTGGTAACCCAATAAGTGTTGAACAACCCCAAAAAGCTGTGAGCCATACAACCTATATATTTGTCTTTTCTGTTTTCCTTCAACATTCTTTGGAGGTCACCTATGCGACAGATAGTATGTGGGGCTAGGATCAATTCAGATAATGGGCAAAAAACAGTCCCTCTCTGTTTTCCTTCCGTTTTTCCCTCCCTCCCTCCCTCTCTTCTTTTCTTTCTTCCTTCCCCTCTCCTTCCCTCCCTCCCTTCCTCCCTCTTTCCTTTCTTCTTGTTTACATTGTCAAATTTTGCAAACACAAAAATAGGCAAACAACTTATGCTTCATGGCATATTTATTCTTGGGAATTTACCACATTTACTTTATTGAGGCTTTCTGGTCTAAACACGCCATGCCCATTCCTTTCATAGTACTATATTAATGACAGTGAGCACCCAGGAGTGACTTGGATAATCAGCCAGAATTTATTATTAATCCCCATGGGCATACTACACCTCCCTTTCACACACAGGGCCAGGAACTAGGGGTCCAGAATGTTAGAGATCCTCACATTGACTCCTTTCACGTGACAGATGAGGAGCTGAGACTCAGAGAGATCAATCTATAATTATACTGCTACTTACTAGAAGAGTGTAGCAGGTTTTAGTTTTCAAACTTGGCTGCAACAACATCGTCCATCCCTCATACTCCTGACTGTGACTTTGACATTCTTCCTATTGAGAGATGGGGGGCTATGTTTCCTCTTCTTGAATCTGGGTGTTTTGGTTTTCTGCAGCTGCTGTAACAAATTATCCAACATTCAGTGGCTTAAACAACATTAAATATATGATCATATATAGTCTGGAGGTCAGAATTCCAAAATAAGTCTTAGCAGGATAAAATCGAGGCATGGTAGGTCTCTGTTCCTTTTAGAGGCTCCAGGGAGAATCTGTTTCTTTGCTTTTCCCAGTTTCTAGAAGCTCCCAGCATTCCTTGGCTCCTGGCCAATACCACTCTATGCTCTGCTTCTGCATCACACCTCCTTCTCTGGCCCTGACCTCCTGGCTCCCTGCTACATGGATCCTGGTGATTATATTTGTCCACATGGATAATCTGGATAATCTCCCTACTTCAAGATTTCTAACTTAATCACATTTTCAAAGTCCCCTTTGCCAGGTAAGGTAACACATTTACAAATTCAGAGCTCAGGACATGGACATCTTAGAGAGCTATTATGCTGCCTACCACACTGAGTAAGCTTCCGACTCCAAAAGAGTTGATGTTATGTAACATCCAAGGTTAGATCATGAAAATGATACTGCTTCTAATTACTCGTCTTGCCCATGCCATGCTATGAAGAGACCCAAACTAACCCAAGCAAAGGGATTACAGGAGAGGCTACACTGGCTGACAAGACTTTATGATGGTGATTAGATATCCTGTTTGCAGTCAGTTTATCCTGTGCTGACAAAAGCATCAACAACCACACGTTTCTGAATGGAGGGGATTCCAGTCCTCAGATGTAACACCATCTCAACTTTGGAGTCTTCCACCGAGGCCCTAAACATCACAAAGGAAAGAAGTATCTCTGCTATGCCTTGTTCAAATTCCTGCTGTACAAAAAAAAAAAAAAAAAAAAAAGTGAGATCATAAAATGTTGTTGTTATTATAAGCCACCGTGTTTTCCGGTGTTTTGTTATGCAGCCACAGGCAGCTGATACAAACAGCCAGAGCAGAGCCTAGGTGGCCAGTTTCCTCACTCCCAGTGCATTTTCCATTCCAGTCATTATCTATCAAGCAAGCAAGAACGAGTGAGCAAGAATCACTTACTGAGCACCAATCAGGAACAAGCCCTTCTTGGAAATGTAAAGGCCTGTGAAACTTTCTCTGCACCTTCAGAGCATGCGCCCCCCTCGGTAGGATAGGCACTCAGAAAGCGGTTAAGAACTGGTTCACAAGTCACAGTGAGATACGGTGAGATCCTGAACCCTGGGCATGGCACAGGACAGGGACAGAAATCAGAGCCAAGGAACTTTTTGAGCTGAGTTGCTAAGATTTCTCAGGTTGGGGATGTGTAGAAAGAGGAGGAATGAGCCTTCTGTTTATAGTTTCATTATAGATAGGAAGTCAAGGAGGAGAACCAGGTTTGAGGAGACTTTATGGTATACAAGTTGAGTCTTGGGGTGAGCATTGTGGAACGGTGGGTTAAGCTGTGGCTTGGGACCTGTGCTGTGCTGTGATTCTATTGGATGTTAGAAAAACTCTGACTAGAACAAGGCACATGAGCAATTCAATTTGGTTGAGAAGGAACCGAAGGACTTTAATTTTAGTGGGCTCAGAGGGGATGACAGCTGAGGGGTCTTCAAAAAGTTCCTGGAAATGCATATTATCAAAAAGCTATGTGTGGACTTCAAGAATTTTTTGCACCAAAATAAATTTATCTTTTAATTCCATTTTTCTACAAATTCTTTGAGGTCCCTGATACATAGAAAATAGGCCTATCAATGATCTAATTTAGATTTATTAAATTACATTTTTTTCTGCTTGAGAAACTAGCGCAGTTTTATTTTAAATATTTTAGAAAGTATGAGAAAAGCACTAAGAAACAACACAAATCTCATGGACCTTTTACCCAGAGATAACTATGCTCAATAATTTGAGGAAAATATTTTTTGGTCTCTTTTCTTGCAAACACACACTTAAAGATGTTTTTGATGGAATTATGCCACATTCACTGGTTTTTAAGAATTAGCCTTTTTTTTTAACTTGCTATATCATGAATACCTTCATATCAGAACTGATTTATGCAGCTAAAGTGAGAGGTTTTATTTGGGCTGGATATATTTATTACATGAACAACTTACTGCATATTGACTTAATCTATGGTATGTTCATCTTCTCTATCCTCAAATGTTTACCAATTCACAAAATGTATACTGTAAATCAAGCACCGTGCTAGGCATTTGGGGATAAGAGACAGAATGGAACAGACAAAACCATTGTTATCTTTGAATTCACATTCAAAAAAGGTAGACAAATGACCAGCAAATAATACACATGTAATAGAATGTTAGGGGATGCTATACATGGGTTGTTCCTTCTTTTATTTAAGAAAAGTGGAAAGAATTACAAAAGTTTTGCATGTGGTCTTTCATTGATTCTGATTTGTATGTTTTACCACAAAATCTAATCTAATCAAAAGAACAGCCTACAGTTCTGATGGTTTGCATTTGGAAGTATTGTAAATGTACTTTGGTCCCTGTGGAGAAAAGAAAACAAGTACTGCTTTCTGGTTCCCCATAGTTGGAGTTCTCTTCTCCCTCACAAAAGGGACCCCTATTTTTAACCACCAGCAGCTTTGGGGAATGATGAGTGTTTCGTTTGTCTGGTGCTTCATAATAAACAATCCCAGAACACAGTGGTTTAAAATAACAATTTATCGTCCTCTCTCACAATTCTTTAGAATGACTGGGCTCAGCTGGGCACTTCTTGCTTGGGGTCTCTGGCAGTTGCCATCCGACGGTGGCTGGGGTTACAGATATCTGAAGTCTCCATTGGGCTGATGCCCAAGGTAGCTCCCTCCCTCATGTGTTAGGGCCCTCACCTGGATGGCTGCCAACAGCTGAGAGACGGCCAGTTGTCTCTTTTTCTCCTGTCAAAACCTTGCTAGGTTGGACTTTATTACAGCCTTGGGGTCTGAGAGTTGTTGAACTTTCTACACAGTAGCTGGCAAACCCCAGAGAGGGCTTTGCAAGAAAACCAGGCAGAGGCTACTGGACTAATTCCAAGCTTGCTTTAGAAGTCACACCATAGGGGGCACAGTGGGTTAGGCCACAGCCTGTAACACCAGCATCCCATATGGGCAGAGGTTCAAGTCCCAGCTGCACCATTTCTGAGCCAGCTCCTTGTTAAAGCACCTGGGAAAAGCAGCAGAAGATGGCCCAAGTGCTTCAGCCCCTGCCACCCACATGGGAGACCTGGAGGGAGTCCAGGCTCTGGGCTTCCACTTGGCCTAGGCATGGCTGGCATGGCCATTTGAGGAGTGAACCAACAGATGGAAGATATTTCTCCCTCCTTCTCTCTCTGTAACTCTGCCTCCCAAATAAATAAGCTTTTAAAAAAGTCTCAATATCACTCCCACCAAGATGGGCCATACAAAGCCCATCCAAAATCTGTGTAGGAGCAGTCTTCACAAGGAGTGAATACCAAGAGACATGGTCTGTTGGGGCCACCCTTGAAGACCACAATGAGGGATGTGGCTCAGCAAAATGACGCTGCATTCTCTGGACATATCAAAGGTACCCATGCAGGGTTCAGCGCAAACAAAGGAAAGATCCATCTCCACAACAGTTCCAAAGCCACAAGCCTGCTAATTTTTTGGGTCAGTTAAGGCTGGCAGTGTGAAACAATGCTGACGGAGCCATTCTGGACACAGAGTATGACCCTGATGGTGGTGTGGTTAAACGTAGGGGTCCCTCTTGTCAAGAGAAGAGAACACCTCCATTGGGAACCAGGAAGCAGCATTGGCTTCCACTCCCTAGCAGGACCAAAGTAGACCTGAATACACAATTGCACTCTGCTCAGCTCACCAGCAATGGCGATGGGTTCCTCTGACCTCCCTAGCATATCAGCTAGCGGCAGCCTTGGCTAAAAGCTATTAAAAGCTTGTCTGGGCCTGGGTGCTGGGCAGTTTCTCTAAGTGCTTTCAACTCATTATGTTTTCCCAAGAATCCTAGGAAGCAGCTGTTACTCTTGTTTTGCAGAGGAGGAAACTGAGGCACATGGAAAAGCTTCAAGCTCACAGAGTCTGCAAAACCACTGTGCCGCGTGCACGGCTTTGAATGAGACACTTGACTTCCCCGGCTGCGTTCCATCATATGTAAACCAGACCTAAGGCCCTTTCCCTCACACACTTGTGCTAAGAGACAAGTGTCTGCCCAGCTTGGCCAAAGTGCTTAAGCTCTCCATAATGAATGGATGAGTACAGGATGGTCTCACGGGGAGCACACGGCTGATTGCAAAGTGCAGCGTCCAGCATAAGACTGATAAATGCTATTAACCGTCATTACTATTAGTGTTTGTTACATGCTAACACGATTCTGAGGTCCTCGATCTTCCAAGCCCCTGCTGAGATAGTATTAGGCTGTCTCGTTTTTACTGTTCTTTTACTTTCCCACCCAGGAAACAGCTGCACATTTGGGCAGAGGGACATACTGGTGGATGGTCACGTTGCCACCACAGATGTCCCTGCCTTGGCTAAGGACAGAAGCCAGCAGCCAGTGTTCACAGGGGACTGCAGATGTTCTCCTTGAACTTGGATCAGAAGGGCCATTATAGACACAGTGCCGGGCTTGCAGACTTTGCTGGGCAGAATGGAACATCGCAGAAGATGCACGCGTCCATTCAGTGCTCACTGAATACCTACCCTGTGCTGAGCTGCCTTGGCAATACAAAGATGAATGGGGCACGCTCCTTATCCCCTCGGACCTTGAAATACAGATGGGGAGACAAAGCACACTCAGTCGGCCACAGTGCAGTGTGAGGAGTGCTGTGTGTGGCAGAGACACAAACGGTGGCTGAGCTCAGGAGACTTTTCGTCAGAGCCGTTTGGAAGGAGACAAGGAAGGCTTCTTGGAGGAGATGGTATTTCAGGAGGACGATAGATAATAAAAGAACTTCAGTAAGCTGAGACATGGCTGGGTAAAGATCACTCGAAGTGAAAGAAACGATGTGACGGCAGATGTGGTGTGCAGTGTGAGTACATGGAGTGAGTGTGTGTGTGTGGTGTGTGATGTCTGTGTTAGTGTGTGTGTGCTGTGGTGTGTGTGTGGTATGTGTGTGTGAGTTTGTAGTGTGTGTAGTATGAGTGTGTGTGTGTGTGTGTAGTATGAGTGTGTGTGTGTGAGTGTGTAGTGTGTGTGTTGTGTGTATGTGTGTAGTGCGTGTAGTATGAGTGTGTGTGTAAGTGTGGGGTGTGTGGTGTGTGTGTGTGGTGTGTGAGTGGTGTGTGTTGTATGTGTAGTATGTGTATGTGTGTCTGTGAGTGTGTAGTGTGTGTGGGGTGTGTGTGTGTGTGTGTGTGTGTGTGTGTGTGTGCATGTGACTCGGGATGGGGGCAGCGGCTGGATGTCAGGTGCTGCTGATTGATCCAACTCCATCCACAACTTCACCCGCTCCCCACCCCGTCACCTTCCACCAGGACGGCCTTCTGGCACCTGACTCATGAGCAGACCGCCTGCTCGGGATTCTAGGAAAGTATATACTTTACCCACAGAAATGAGACCGCATCAATGCATACGCACTTTCCTTCAGCCTCTGCCCCTCGCTGTCTCTCCTTTCTCCTGGGTGGAATGGGGATGAGATTCCTGGAGGTGCCTCTTGAGGTCAGAAGGTGACAAACAGAGCAAAAGCCTTACAAAGAGAGAGAAGGAACAGGGGTCCATGATCGGGTCCCTGCACCAGCTCTGGGATGCAAACCTCATAATTTCTTATAGAGAAAAGCAGCTGTTTGTTCAAGGCTATGTATGCTGGATTTTACTTGCGGCCAAAGGCATTCCTGATTAACACAGGGACTGAGTGGGATCCTTGCTGTCTGTGAAAAGCCATCAAGCCCGCCACGCCACGGCAGCCTGTGAAAGCCCATGAATAACAATACTGCAGCTTGATTTAGGAAGATGTAGCCAGCAACAAAAAATAAAGTGCTTGGAGTAAAAAAAACTATGGAAGAAACAAGTCTAATGGCAGCTTTACCAAGTAGGGTTCCCCCATCAATCTCTGTCACTAATTTATATACACAGGTATAATTTAATATATACAATGGGCACTTTCTCAATTTATATAAAATGTACTTACATAATTAAAAATGAATCTTAATAAAGAATGGGATGGGAGAGGGAGTAGGAGGTGGGATGGTTTGGGGGATGGGAGGGCGGGTATGGGGGGAAGAACCGCTATAATCCAAAAATTGTACTTATGAAATTTATATTTATTAAATAAAAGCTTTCTATAAAAACATAGGTACTAGTAATCTGTGACATAAAATATAAATAAAATCAGGGCTGGTGTGCAGCAGAGTGAGCTAAGCCACCTCTTGCGTTACTGGAATCCCACCTGAGCACCAGTCTGAGTCCCGGCTGCTCCACTTCTGACCCAGCTCCCTGCTACTGTGCCTGGGAAAGCAACAGAAGATGGTCCAAGTGCTTGGGCCTCTGCCACTCACAGATGGAGTTCCATATTCCTGGCTTCAGACTGGCCTAGCTCTGGCCATTGTGGCTATTTGGGGAGTGAATCAGTAGCTCTCTCTCTCTCTCTCTCTCTCCAGTCTCTTCTTCTCTCTGTTACTCTACCTGTCAAATAGAATATTTTAAAAATTCTAAATAAAATAGCATTTTTGCTCTATTTAGGCAGCTTCAAAACCAGTCCCTTAAATCTCCTTTGCCATCAGAGTAATGTCTCCCTGCCAGTCTGTCCCATCTAAAAATGGAAGAACCATCACTCTGTGGTAGGAGAGTAGCGTAGGCCACAAAGGGAGGGAGGAGGTGAGAAGCATTTCATGTGAAACAGTGGCCGGTCTTGGAAACTCCTTACATGTGGCAGGACCAGTGAGGGAATGAGGGAGGAGGGATGCTTTCAGGATAATTCCTGAGTTGCTGGAAGTTTCTGAACAGAGAATGAGAAAGAGCAGTAAGTTTGGGCACATAGTGGTGGGAGGCACTGGTTCTCTCAGGCCATTGACTGTCAGGAATGGACACTTTAAGAAATGTCCATGGGGCCAGCGCCATGGTACAGTGGGTTAATCCTCCACCTGCATCGCCGGCATCTCATATGGGCGCCGGTTCTAGACCCGGCTGCTCCTCTTCCCGTCCAGCTCTCTGCTGTGGCCCGGGAAGGCAGTAGAAGATGGCCCAAGTGCTTGGGCCCCTGCACCCATATGGGAGACCAGGAAGAAGCTCCTGGCTCCTGGCTTCGGATCGGTGCAGCTCCAGCCATTGCGGTCACCTGGGGAGTGAACCAGTGGATGGAAGACTTCTCTCTCTGTCTCTACTTCTCAATGTCCATAACTCTACCTCTCAAATAAATAAATAAAATCTTTCAAAAAAAAAAAAAAAGAAATGTCCACATTTGGTGGGTCCCTTCCAGGGAGATCTCCTGGTGACATCCTTGAGGATAAATAAATACCAATACAACATGAAAGTGTCCCAGCATTCCTGGAGTTTGATGAAAGATGGATAAACTAACAATGGCACACAACACGCAACAGAGGTGTGCACGGGGAAGGTAGGACCCAGTGGGAAGTTGGAGGGAGGTCTGGGAAGGCTCACAAGGATCTAAGAGCATGAGACAGAGGGGTCACTGCCCCTGGTGCATTCGGCCATCAGGCTTCTGTACTGCGGGGGTGGGGGGAGAGTGTGTAATCAAGTGGATGAATGAAGCTCAGAATGGAATCTGCAGCTCACCTCTCTGAGCCTCCCCTTGCTTCTCTGTAAAATGGGAATGACCTCATGGGATTTTATGTGGGTAAAATAAGAGAATGAACATCTAACACAATGCCAAATACAGTGAATGATCAATAAACGTTCACCCCGCAGGTCGCAGACTGGGATTGAATGGTCATGCAGAAAGGCCCAAGTAGTGTGCATGAGTGGACTGTGTAAAACAGGAAGTCGACCTGGGAACACACTGCAATACTCCATGCCAGAGATGATGGGGCCAGACTGGACGGTGGTGTTGGGAGGAAGATCAGAACATAACTCTTCAGTCTAAACAGCATTTCTTTTCTTTTCCTTTTTTTAAACCTTATTTCCATGTTTCTTTCTTTCTCTTTCTCTCTCTCTCTTTTTTTTCCCCAAAGAAACCTTTTATTTAAGGAATACAAACTTCATGCATTTTGTAAGTACAACTTTAGGACTACAGTGATTCTTACCACCATACCTGCCTCCCACTCCTCCTCCTCCCTCTCCCACTCCCAGTCCCATTCTCCACTAAGATCCACTTTCAACTAACTTATACACAGAAGACCAACTCTATACTAAGGGTTCAACAATTTTAAACAGCACTTCTTTTTAAAAAAAAATAAGAAAAACTTAAACTCCATATTAAATTCAATATTCACTTGCTACACAACAATAGCAGTAACAAACTACTAGAAGTCTGTGAAAGATATTTAAAGAGTTTATAGAACTCACTATGAAGATGCTAGAGGGTAAAGTAGCTTCAATCAATGTAATCCAAAGGTTCTTTCAAAATTTCATGGAAAACGCATATTGTGATAAAACTATGCAAGAATTTCAAATTCTTTTGTACACAAAAATCTCTTTTAATTGAGAGAGAGAGAGAAATTTTTTATCTGCTAGTTCGCTGTTCAAATGCTTACAATAGCTTGGTCTGGGTGAGGCCAAAGCCAGGAGCCTGGAACTCCTCTCGTTCTCCCCTTGGAGAGGAGCGCCATCACTTGCAGCCCGTAAGGCGCGCATTGGCAGGAAACTGTACTGGAAGGAGAGCGGGCACTCAAACCCAGGCACTCCCAAATGGGATGTGGGTGTCAAGCAGTGATTCAACAGCTGTGTCAAATGCCAGCCCCAGTTTATCTCTAATTCCACTTTTCCATGAACTTTCTCATGAACATACCCTTGTATGTCTTGTACTTTTCCTTCAGATTCGCGTTATGGCCACGTTTCAGGGAGGCTGGAAACTAAATTACATACAAGTGTTCATTGAGCATTGGCGAAAGTGTCATCGTCTTTAGTATAAGATCCGAGTTTGTCCTGAAAGAACTGTTCTTGGGCCGGCGCTGTGGCTTAGCAGATACAGCCAGCGCCTGCAGTGCCGGCGTCCCACATGGGCGCTGGTTTGAGTCCTGGGTGTCTCACTTCGAATCCAGCTCCCTGCGAATGCACCTGGGAGAGTAGCAGAGGATGGCTCAAGTGCTTGGGCCCCTGCACCTGCATGTGAGGACTTGGAGGGAGCTCCTGGTTTCTGGCTTGGATCAGCACAGCTCTGGCTGTTGTGGCCAATTAGGGAGTGAACCAGCGGATGGAAGACCTCTCTCTCTCTGCCTCTCCTTCTCTCTCTGTGTAAATCTGCCTTTCAAATAAATAAATAAAATAAATAAATAAATAAATAAATGAACTGTTCTTGTGCTGATGAACCACGGGAGGGAAAAAGCAAAATAAAGTTCTTTTCATTTGAAAATATAAAAGCATCTGAATTCACAAAGGATTCTGGATATTCAACCACTGATTCTTTTTGAAACAGTGTGATAGTCAAAACAAAAGCAAATAAAACCTCATTTTTTCTCATAGAATTTGTACAGGTTCCAAACAATTCAGCGTGCTTCCGTGACCCTTTGCTGAGCGGGGTCTACAGGAGAAACAGGCCTAGGCTCTCTGTTTACTTCAGGGTGGTTTGTCATCATGAACACACACGAACGTGAATGTTCACGAGGGCTTCCCAGTTCCCTTAGTCTGATGGTGGGTGATGCGTTAACCAAGAGCACCATAGACAGGGCGACTTACCATCAGCCTTTACAATAACCCTGAACTAAGGCACTGCTATCTCCACCTAACAGGAGACAAGAGTGAGCTCTCAGAGGTGGAGGCTAAAAGGCAAAGTCAGGATTACACCAGGTTTGCTGACTTCCTGGCTCATGTTCTTCCCACTTCACGGGTAGCTTCTTAAACGATCTGATGGCGATTCAACTCTTCAATTGGACATGCTGTTTGATCTGCCTTCTCTCTCTTTTTTTAAAAATTTCTCCCTTTCTGGATAATAAAAATAAAACAAGCTCATTGCAGGAAATGTAGAGAAAATGAAAACATGTAAGGAAGCAGTACACCTACAACTATAACAATCATTTCTAGGTTAGGTCACCAAGGTGAGATTCCAGTGGCTTCATTTCAAAAGCAATGCATTCTCTTATGAGTTGAATTTAAAAGGGATGGGAGCAAGCAACTTAGTACCTGGGTTCGAATCCCAGCTCCACTCTATTTCAGCTTCCTGCTAATGAGCACCAAGAGAGGGCAGCAGATGATGGCTCAAGGACTGAGGTCCTTGCCTCCCATGTGGCAGACCTGGATTGAGTTTCTGCCTCCTGGCTGCAGCCTGGCCAAGCCCTGGCTGTTGTGGGCACTTGGGGAGTGAAGCAGCAGACGGAAAATCTCTCTCTCTTAGTTTCTCTTTCATATAGAGCAATGAATAAATTTTTTTTGACAGGCAGAGTTAAGACAGTGAAAGAGAGAGAGACAGAGAGAAAGGTCTTCCTTTTTCCATTGGTTCACACCCCAAGTGCTGCGCCGATCAGAAGCTAGGAGCCAGGCACTTTCTCCTGGTCTACCATGTGCGTGCAGGGCCCAAGCACTTGGGCCATCCTCCACTGCCTTCCTGGGCCACAGCAGTGAGCTGGACTGGAAGAGGAGCAACCAGGACAGAATGAGCACCCCAACCAGAACTAGAACCCCAGGGGCTGGCGCCACAGGCGGAGGATTAGCCTAGTGAGCTGCGGCGCTGGCCAACAATGAATAAAATTTAAAGGGACTATAATCGTGCCATCTTTGCTTTGCCAGCTTTCAGGCGTCTAGGCTGAATAAATCAGCTCTGTGGTGAGGAGACGGCTGGAGGGTGGAGGTGAAGGCTCCCTGGCACAGCAAGAAGGGTGCCCTGGGTGTTCATCAGAGCACAGCATATGGATTTTCAGGACCCATATGTGCCATGCCAAGTTCCAACAAGTAGACCCCCACCCACTACCGCAGCTTTCTCCTGGGGGTCAGGGAGAGTCTGTATGGGTTGTAAACCAAGGATGCCACAGCTCTTGTCTCGTCTCAATGAAAAAGAGGGGAGAAAAAGGTCAGATAGGAAAACCACAGAAGAGCAGTCGCCAACAGGGCTCAGTGCCCTAGTTCACCCCTGTGCTAATCCTACAGGAAGGAGACTTCAAAAAGTCACGGAAAAAATGGAATTAAAGGATAAACTTATTGTGGTGCAAAAAATAAATTGAGATTCATGCACAGGTTTCTTAAGAAATGTATTTGAAAGGCAGGGAGGCAGAGCAAGAGATGGACAGAGAGATCTTCCGTGCAGAGGTTCCCTGAATGCCCGCATCATCTAGGGCTGGGCCAGGCCAAAGCCAGGGGCCGGGGACTCAATCCAGGTCTCACATGTGGGTGGCATGGACCCAACTACTTGAGGTGTCACCTGCAGGAAGCTGGAATTGGAAGTAGGGTCGGGACTCAAACCCAAGTACTTTGTATGGGATGCAAGTGTCCCAAGAGGGATCTTAACCACTGTGCCAATGCTTGCCCCAATAGCTTCATAATATTCTGCCTTTTCATGAATTTTTTATTAAAAATATTTATTGACTTTTATTTATGTGAAAGGCAGAGCAACACACAGAGAGAGACAGACAGAGAGAGATCATCCATTTGCTGTTTCACTTTCCAACTGGCCAGCCTGAAGCCAGAAGCCTGGAACTCCATCCAGTTCTCTCTCGCAGGTGGCAGGGGCTCAAGCACTGGATCCATCATCTGCTGCCTCCCAGGATGCAACAGCAGGAAGCCGAATGGGAGGCAGAGGAGCTGGGAATCAATCAGGCTCTTGAAATTGGGATGCACTCATCCCAAGGGGCAGCCACCTAACCATTGCACCACAATGCCTGCCCCTCCCTGAACTTCTTGATGACCTTTCTATGTGTAGATTTCAAATTTTTCACCAAAATAAATTTATTAATTCCATTTTCTATAAGCTTTTTGAAGTTCCCTCATCTATTAACACTACTTGATTGTGAAGTCCACCATCAGCAGTGGTAGTAAGTCACTCTTTTATTTATTTATTTTTTTATTTTTTGACAGGCAGAGTGGACAGTGAGAGAGAGAGAGACAGAGAGAAAGGTCTTCCTTTGCCGTTGGTTCACCCTCCAATGGCCGCCGCGGCCGGCACGCTGCGGCCGGCGCACCGCGCTCATCTGATGGCAGGAGCCAGGTGCTAGGTGCTTTTTCCTGGTCTCCCATGGGGTGCAGGGCCCAAGCACTTGGGCCATCCTCCACTGCACTCCCGGGCCACAGCAGAGAGCTGGCCTGGAAGAGGGGCAACCGGGACAGAATCCGGCGCCCCGACCGGGACTAGAACCTGGTGTGCCGGTGCCACAAGGCGGAGGATTAGGCTGTTGAGCCACGGCGCCGGCCAGTAAGTCACTCTTGAATCTTTCCCCCAGAACTCACTACATTTAACTTCCTTTGATGATTCTGAGGCAACCCTGCCTGGTTCTTACCTTCTTCAGCTAGAGTTGCAATGGCATATTTGGCTTGGCTGGCAGAGTAATTTTAAAAGTTTACATCAACATTAAAAAAAAAAACATTTATTTTAGTTATTTGAAAGACAGAGTTACAGAGGAAGAGACACACAGAGAGAGAGAGAGGTCTTCCATCCACTGGTTCACTCCCCAAATGGCTGCAATGGCTGGAGCTGAGCCAATCCGAAGTCAGAAGCCAGGAGCTTCCTCCGGGTCTCCCACACAGGTGCAGGGGCCCAGAGACTTGGGCCATCTTCTACTGCTATCCCAAGCCATAGCAGAGAGCTGGACTGTAAGACGAGCAGCCGAGACTTGAACCAGCACCCATATGGGATGCCAGTGCTGCAGGCTGGGGCTTTAATCCGCTGAGCTACAGTGCCAGCCCCATGCATCAGCATTTTTAAATGGAAAATTTTACACCAAAAAAAAAACCAACCCAATTTCTTGCTTCTCTTGTCATATCAGGAGCTCTGGCAGTAGTGGGGTTGGATTCTGGGGTGGCAATGGCTGGCTGCCGTGGGGGTCCCCTTGAGCCACAATGGCCACTGCTCTTCAGCTCCCTACCACCCAGGATGCCAGGGGCCCCAGGGCACTCTCTGGTTTTCCTTGCATTGCCATAGTTGTGTTTCTCACAGTAGAGAGACATTTCTCTGTGCTTATCATTCTATCTTAGATAGGGATTGAAAAAACATCCAGAGGCAGCTATATTTTTCTAGAAAAAATGCAGTCTGTGTTGTGCATGCCTGCCTGGTCCCTGTGTATACACCTGTGCTACTTTCCAGGGTCTATCCCAGGCTTTCCACTCCGGCCTCTTTGTCACACAGCCTCCCAGGGCTTGGGAGGCTGCTCAGTTCCAAAGCAGGTGACCTTGACTGAAGGAGGATGAGAAGTGAGGACAGAATAGAAGTCACCCGTGGAGAAATTCAACCCAGAGATAAGCAGAGGGGTCGGGAGAAAGAGGTCACAAAGTTGGCTTTTAGAACACCAAAGAATGAGATGCACATGTCCAGAATCTTCTTACACTTTCCACAAAATCATAAGAGATTTCAAGGCAATAACTATTTATTACAGAGAATGGAAAAATTCTGAAAATTAAAAAAGAAAAAAAAATTAACAGTAATTGTACGATTATGGTAATCCTAACTGGTCTCCCTTTTAACAGTCCTTTTGTGAGTGACATCAAATTCTAATGTCATTTGGTTTAAAAAATCCCCTCCAAAAAAACACCAAACACAGTAAAATATTCAGAATTGTGTTACTAAAGCTAAAGCAAGGCATCCGGGTACACTTGTGTTTGCCTGCCCTGGTTTTTATACAGTGAACATTTCCAACAAAATACACAAGAGTAGTGAGCAAAGTCTTTCACTTCCCATTACCTTATCAACATGCTGGTGGTGTGCCCCTTAAGGTTTCATCCCATATCACAGATATGAAATACTGGCTTTAAACTAATAGGGTTTAAAATAAAACCAAACTGCGATGTTTAATAAACGCACAATTGTCTGCGTTCTGGCTTTTAGGTCTGCAGAGGATGTTCCTACAGTCTTCTGTCCTATGTAAAGAAAGGCTTTCCTTTGGGAGGGGCTGTCATTTCAGAGGTCCAGCATCCGAACGTCTCTCAGTTCATTTCGGTCAGGAGCTATCTAACTGCCAGGGAGACAGTCCTCTCACAATTAATGCTTTAGTCTTTCCGACCAAGACAGAGACAGGGACGGCTGGGTTTTAGACAACCTGTTTTTCATGCACAGAGACAAGATAAAGAGATGCGATTTGAAATATTTGTAAAAGAGTATCCTCACTGCTCCCAGACCCTGAGAGAACCCCTCTGTAACTTCTCTTGCCACCAAGTCCAGCCAGAACGTGGGCGCAGCAGCCAGGGGCCCTGCAGAAGCAAGGGGTCTTGTTTGCAGTTCAGCTTACCTGAGCTGCAGGTCTCCAACCTTATCAGAACTGAACTATCTGACTTATTCTTTCTCTGCTTTGTTGATACCCAAGCTGGCTTTTTTTTTTTTTTTTAACTTGAGAATGTCTACAGCCAGGGGGCATGCTTCTGGGGGTTCTTAAGACTTAAATGCCATTGCTTAAATGGTTAAAGATCTTGGGGTCCCGCAGGGGAGGGGCTGGAAGGTATATCACTCACCCACAGGAGGTGTTCCTCCACCAAAATGGCAGAGAACTGGAGTGCCCGCAGTGTAGGGAAACCCTAGCATGCAAAGCCAAAGATTAGCATTCTGCTTTTTTTAAAGTTGGAGAGAAAGTTCTCATTGTAATGATTTATCTCTGAGAACAAGAGGTTGTTTTTCATTTATCAAAGGCTTAAAGTTTCCTTCTTAGAAAAAAAAATGCTTTGAGGGATATTGATATCCCAAGGCAAACACTCACTGACATATTTGTGTTTTTCAATTCTAGTTAGAAACTTCTCTTTTGAGATAAAAGCCACCTCCAGTGCTGGGGAATCTCACTGGAAGGGTTGCACACTGAGGTGGGGGATTTGGCCCTAGGCAAGGCACAAATTGCCCCCAGAGAGGTATTTTTTTTTAAATAGAAGTTAAAAACAAACAAACAAACAAAAAACTACCCACAATATCTATTCTACTGCCAGGAGGAATCCAACTCCATAATCACAGTGGAAGCCCCTGGAAGCCAAGTATTTATTTGGCTGGTGCTGGTGATAAGGCAATTCACCCAACTGGTACTTATGATAACCTTAAGAAATCCGTACCTGTGACACCTGGCAGGAAAAGAAAGGAGAAACTGTAGAATACCCTTCTTGGGAAATACGGACACTGAAAACATCTGCATCCCAGGGAAAATTCTTTAACCCTTCAAGTCCCAAATTCCACTCCTCCCCCAAAGTCTCAAAGGAGAAGCAGGCTGACTCACGGTTGGAATGCCAGTGTTTTGGTGCAACTCTAGGCAGAGCGCTGTGACTTTTACTCTGAGTTCCCGCTGGGAATTCACCATGCTGCACCCCTCTTTGCTTTTACGGTGCTTGCTCAAATTTGAAACGAAAACCTTTTTCTTCCTAGTGACACTCACGCTATGTGATTGAAACACTGGGGGAGGCAAAAGCCCCGCAAAAACATTTGGAAATGAAACACTCCTGGCACCTGATCCCTTCCACCACAGAGCAAGGTTTTCAAATCAGTAAGGAAAGAGAGAGAGAGAGAGAGAGAGAGAGAGAGAGAGAGAGAGAGAGAGAGAGAAATGCACTGGAGACTTGTGCCCAGGAGAAGAGAGGGCGAGGGCACGCGCCCAGGGATCTGCTCACAACCACACGTGGACATCTGACACCGCCGGTGAACCCGGAATGCAGCTGGGTGCTGGACTCTGAACTTTCTCCCACCTTGTTCCTGGACACTCACTTAACCCTTTGGCCAAGTGCCCGGGGGCCTCACCAGCCTCTGCCTCTGCAGAAATCGCAAGCAGGGCTGCCGATCAAGCCAGCCTCCTGGCCAGGGTTCGATGGGTGCGCAGCAGCAGAAGCAGAAGATGAGAGGCCGCCTGCGGAGTGCGGGAGCTTTTGTGCCGGCGTCTCACCAGCCTCCGCGCGTCTGTCAAGAGTCATCATTAATGAAAGCCTGGCCACGGCGCTCTAGACTTCCTTTCGTGTCGGAGTGGGGTTGGAAGGCTGTGTGGCTTCTGTGGTGCGGTAGCTATGGAAGCACGAGGCTGAGGCGAGATTAGGCTCCGCAAAGCCATTGTACGTTGCCAGATAGAATTATCCTTTGATGTACACTGGGGTCTAAATTGTTTTCTTTCCTTTGATACATTTAAAATTAAGATGCCGTGTTAATCCCTCATTAATTCCCAGATCAGACTTCTATTTTAGCTCCTCGAATGAGTGATGTTGGAAGGCTTTTTAGGGAAGTGAAGCCAAAATAAAATATTTTCCAATTACATTAAATACCTTGTGGGCATGGTTATTAGGCCTGGCTATACTAAGTGTGGGGTTGAAATCAGAGGCACGATTTCACGCTAAAAATCATTTTGGAGCGCTCATAACACACAGGACTCTGCACGTAAACGGTTGTACAAGTAACAAGAACAGGAAGGTTAGAAATGTCTACCGAACTTGAAACTTGACCTTAATGAGAAAATACAAACTCTTGAGTGCTGAAATCGGAAAGGATGCACTGCGAAGTGTGAACAGGCCAGATGCCGACCAGCTGCAAAAGGTGCAGATGCAAAGGAAATGCAGCTGACCCGAGTTTCGCCTAAGCTGCAATCCGTAGGGAAAATCAACCTCTACTCACGTGGTCTTCTCAGAGCCCCTCACAGAAAGTCAAGGGCAGTTGAGCTGGCGTGGATCCAGGCAAAACTGTGAGGTCAGCAGGGACTTAGTAAGTCACCCTTTAGACCATCCAGCAATCTCAACCCATGTGTTCGCACCCGATCCCGCGGAGGACAGGAGTCCTGTGCAGCAGGAAATGAAAGTACTGACCACCAGAGGTTGCCT
The DNA here is from genome assembly GCA_949820135.1 of Sylvilagus floridanus. Classification (NCBI taxonomy): domain Eukaryota; kingdom Metazoa; phylum Chordata; class Mammalia; order Lagomorpha; family Leporidae; genus Sylvilagus; species Sylvilagus floridanus. The sequence goes on along the minus strand of OX463239.1, from coordinate 21,387,265 downwards.
GAGGTTGGGCAACCAGCTGTCAGAGATTTGTAGGACCACCGGAGCCTCCATCTTCAACAATGCAGGAAGTCCTGCCGGGTCATGAATGTGTTCAGGGGTGGCAGGGGGAGGGATGACGGGCACCATTTCTCTGGGAACCAGTCTTGGCATTCAGCACTGTATTCAGTCTCAAGATAAAAGTGAACTTGCCTTTTCTGGGGCACCATTTTCTGTTTACTCTCATTTCTCCTGGAAGTTAGGTGGAAGCAGGTGATTTCCTGCTTCTCTCTCCCACCCCTAATTAGGGACCTGAGTCTTTCATGATAGTCATGATAGCATCTCCTAGGGTGCATTCTCAGTGGGTGGGTAAGCAGGTGGGGCGGGGCCACCTTCTACATCCAGGCCACAACCTCAGGGCTCACTGGGCTCACACTTCTGCAGCAGAACTCATGGGGCCTGCACCTGCTCCACTGGCTGCAAAGCATTTTTAATATCACATGCTACAAAGGTTTCATTTTATCAGACTCCTGGTCACCCAGGGAGGACACTTGCGGCTCGGTGAAACCAAACTGAGTTTGGCATCATCCAAAGATTTGGGGAAGGGCTGGCATTGGTGGCACAGCAGGTTAAGCACTGCCGGCGACTCTGGCATCCCCCAATCAGAGTACCAGTTCAAGTCCTAGCTGCTCTGCTCTTGATCTACCTCCTTGCTATTGCACTTGAGAAGGCAGAAGAAGGTCCAAGTGTTAGGTCCTTGCCAGCACCCATGTGGGAGCCCAGGATGGAGTTCCTGGCTCCTGGCTTCAGTCTGGCCCAGCCCTGGCTGTTCAGACATTTGAGGAGTGAACCAGCAGGAGGAAGGTCCCTCTCTCTCATGTTCTCCGCCCCCCCCCACCATCACTCTATCAAATAAAGAAATAAATATTTTAAGAAAAGAGATTTGGGTTCAAGTGCCTGCTTTGCCAAGACTGAGACTCAGGTTAAGCATCCCTAAATCCAAAAATCCAAAATCCAAAAATGTTCCAAAATCTGATGCAACAGCACAACTGGAAAAGTCCATACCTGACCTCATGTGACAGGTCGCAGGAGTACTAAAAATACTTTATAAAATTATCTTCAGGCTATGTGTATAAGATATGTATGAAATGTGAATCAAGCATTTATTTGGACTCAAGTCACATCGCCAAGATACCTCATGATGTATATGCAAACATTCCAAAATTTAAAAAAAATTTTTGTCAGAATCTGGAAGATTTCTGTTCCACAGCATTTTCGATGAGGGGGTTACCCAGCCTGTACTGTGTGTGAACACCTACAGCAAGGGCACCAGCTATTTGCTCACTTCCGTACCCATGTTAAGATGCTGCTGTGAGAGACATACACGGAGCTGCCCAGGTGAGGACCAAAGGGCTGCAGCTGCACTTGATGTCTGAGTTTTCAAAACCACTAAGCTCTCCCTGGTCTCACTGAATCAATACTAACAGGTAATAGACCCAAGAGGCTACAATAACTATCTACAAGTCTTCAGATCCTAAGTGTTCTGGGTCACCTGTTTGTTACTGGTTTGTCTGCCAGGGCAGTTCTTAGACAGTGGTGCAAACCTTCCGAGGTTACTTTCTAGAGGTACAGAAGTGCTCGTGGTCAACACCCCACAGGAGATTTGGACACAGTGAGATCCAGGTGGGAACCCCTCTGGGTACCCATACTTGCTGCTACTGCTCAAAAGCTTTGAGAATGCAGGTATAGCAGTGATTCCTAGAAGCAAGTGTGTGTGCGGTGTGTGCCGTGTGTGTGTGTGTGTGTGTGTGTGTGCTGTATTTCGGATTTGCATGGATGTCTGAGTGTGCATATGTTCGACAGAGCCTGTGTGTTTAAGCGTGTGTCTGTTCACACTGCAGACTTCGACCCTCTGGAGGGACGGCCGTCTCACTCACTGCATCTGCGCAGGCTTCTACGCAACAAAGCTAGGCGCACTCTTGTCAGACTGGAACGCTGTGGATCTAATGCACGATGACCTCAGCAGTATCGAGGGAAAAGCTGCCTTTAGCTTACACAGCTCTGCACCAGCAAAGCAGCAGTGCAGCCTCAGCGGCCCCTCCGGGATCTCAGAGTCGGCCGTGGACTCCCACTGGGGGCTAGGATTCCTACAAGCTACAAGACTGGTCAGTCCAAATTTTGCAAAGGATTATCTGCACCTCAATAGGCTCAAATAAGCTTTTGTTACCTTTCAACCACAACAACACAGCAGTGCTGAGTGCCGGTCATTCAGATACATCTGAGGGAGCCAGCCCCGCTTCTGCATGACAAATGACGGCCAACTCTCAGCTGGCTTCTTGCTCTCACAGCCTCTTTCTCCTGGGTGGGCCCAGTCTTTGCATTTCAATTCTTTTGGGTTCAATTTCACAAACATTTGCTCAATACCAACTAAACTGCTGGCGCTATCCTAAGTGCTATCTGGGTTTGCAGGTGGGAGGGCGGGTCCAGCAGAAAAACGTGGACAAGATCCAATGCTTGCCCTCAAAGAGTTTCCAACGCGTTTCCACGCAAGTAATTATTCGGGATTTCTACTCAAAATGGCACCTACCCCATGTTTCTAAAGAGGAAAAGATGATTCTCTTGCAGGTTCAGGAAGGTAAAGATTATTGTGCCTCCTTTCCTTGAGCCTTGAACAAAAATATATAAGTTTTATTTTTTAAATTTTTTTAAAAAAAGATTTATTTATTTATTTGAAAGTCAGTGTTACACAGAGAGAGGAGAGGCAGAGAGAGAAAGAGGTCTTCCATCCGATGGTTCACTCCCCAGTTGGCCACAACCGCCAGAGCTGCACTGATCCGAAGCCAGAAGCCAGGAGTCACGTGGGTACAGGGTCTCAAGGACTTGGGCCATCTTCTACTGCTTTCCCAGGTCACAGCAGGGAGCTGGATTGGAAGTGGAGCAGCCGGGGCTCCAACCAGAGCCCATATGGATGCTGGCGCTTCAGGCCAGGGCATTAACCTGCTGCGCCACAACCCACCCCTCCTATATAAGTTTTTAACTGTAGATAGCGCTGGACATACAATAACTAGAAGGGTACTGAAGACACACTCTCTGCCCCCCCCCCCACTATAGCCCTGTTGAATAGTAAATCCTTGTTATCTCTATAAGCAATAGAACCTAGGTATTCCAACTCCTAAATACCATGTCGTAAGGTACATGAACTTTAAATTTTATGCCATCAATAACTTGTTTATATTTTACTTTTTCTGCCTACATAAATATTTTTTTCCATCCAATTTAGCATCCTGTTTTTCTTTACCATTTCTATTGTTTGGTGAGAAGGAGGACCACAGGTTTTTAAATGTTTTGCCTTGCTATTTTTTAAACAATTTTTATTCATTTATTTTCAGTTTACTTGAAAGCTACACACACACACACAGTTGAAGACAGAGCTTCCATTTGCTGGTTCATTCCCCAAATGCCCCCAACAGCCAGGACTGGGTCAGGGGAAGAAGCCAGGAACCCCAAGTCTATCTGGGTCTCCCCCGTGGGTGGCAGGGACTCAGATATGAGATGCAGGTATCCCAAGTGGTGCCAAATGCCCACCCCTCACTTTCCTTTTAGTCTCAGCATAAGATGGGTAGCCACTGAAGGCCCAACTTGAAGGAAAGGAACAGAACCCAAGTCTTTCCTGGGGCTGCAGGTATTTCGTGCAGAGCCCCACCCACCGTGGAAGAGCAGAGGGGAGATGTTGAGGCCAAGGGTTTTCACACCCAGAACTCCTCTAGTGGAGAGATCATAAGTGTGCGTCTGGTGGTTCTGCCTAAATGGGACTGTTGCGCCAATGCCTGTCAAACTCTTGCTCTGTACTGTGAACTCTTGGTCTGTACTTGCTGGGTACTGTGAACTCTTGCTCTGTACTTGCTGGGTACTGTGAACTCCTGCTCTGTACTTGCTGGGTACTGTGAACTCTTGCTCTGTACTTGCTGGGTACTGTGAACTCTTGCTCTGTACTTGTTGGGTACTGTGAACTCTTGCTCTGTACTGTGAACTCTTGCTCTGTACTTGCTGGGTACTGTGAACTCTTGCTCTGTACTTGCTCTGTACTGTGAACCACCTAGGATTTTCCACCTAAGGAAAGGAAAAGCTTTGGGTAAGGTCCTTTCAGACCCCTATGATCTCAGATCCTCGGAAGAAAGTGCAGAGGGAACAGCCACACTGGCGAGCACCTGCAGTGGGAAGCAGCAGACCATGGGCAGGTGGGCAGGCCCTGGGTCTTAGGAATCGGACAAAAGACGCGTCACGCACCAACTCTCTGTACCTCAGTTAACACCTCTTTGAAATGGGGCTAAAAACATCTGCTCCACAGGTTTTTCTTTTCAGGGGGAACAGCCACCAGAGGGGTCCCCAAAGTCCTCATTGCACTGCTGCCCCACCCCAGTGTCCCACCCAACCCAACACATTCAAGTGCAGCCCTGCCTGAACCTCACCCCTGGGCTGCTCCTCTGTTCACCCCTCTCAGCAGGCCTGAGGGCCCAGTGCCCTGGCAGGCCAGGCCGACTTGCTCACACCATGCCCTATGCCAGGTTCATTCCCCTTGACACTTCCTCTAGGACCCAGGGGTCACTCAGGGATATGTGGTGTGGTTTCCAAACATTTGAGGGGTGGGGCTTTCCAGTTACCTTTCGTTGGAAATTTTCATTGAATTTCCTTATAGTCTGATGACATATTTTGTGTGATTTACCTTACTTGAATCTTGTTAAGGTCTGCTCTTAAATAGAATGTGGTTTACATATGATGAAGAATGCGCACCCACTGCTGGGGTCCACCCCCATCCGTTAGTCCAGCTGCTGGACAGCATCATGGAGGTCAACACCCTGTGTTCCTCATCACCTTGTCTCATCAGTTACTGAAAGAGAGCGGTGTTCAAGTCTTCACTTACCATTCTGCACTCTTCTCCCTCTTCGCCTCTGGCAGTTTTTGGTTCTCCCATTTTCAAGTTCTAGTGTTGGGTGCATACACAAGAAGGGCTCCTGGGTGTTCCTGAAACACTGACCCCTCTGTCACTGCGTGAAGTCTCCATCCTCGACAGCCTTTGCTGCTCTCAAATCTACTTTACCTGAAACTCACACAGCCACTGCAGCTTTCATCTGGTGGGCATCTGCATGTTCCATCCTTCTTGGGTCTTAGTCTTGACATTGAAAATGCATTTGTGGCACAGGGCACATAATTGGGTCTTGCTCTTTTATTCAGTGCAGTAATCTCTGTCTTCTTTAAATGGTGTTCCATATCTGGAACCCATATATGGTCTTTGGAACATATATGGTCTTCCAAATTTGATGTGGTTAGTGGTATCATGGAATTAAATTCCACCATTTTGCTAGCTGTTTTCTATTCACTGTACGTGTTCTTGGTTTCTATTTTCTCCTTTTCCTGCCTTCCCTGGGTTTAACTGAACATTTTTATGATTTCATTTTGTCTCTTCAATTGACATTAATTTAAAATACTAACAGACATAAAATTATGCAGATTCAATGAATATCATATGATGTTTTGATACACATATACATTGTACAATGTCAAAACAGGGTAAATGTATATGTATAAGTATATCCTTGGACATGTAACTTTATCTTTATGGTGAAAATATTCCAAATCCTATCTTCTAGGGTTTTTTTTTTTTTGGTAGAGAAATATATGTTACATTGACATCCTCTACAGGCACCCCACTGTGCAACAGAACCCCATAACTTTTTAGTTCTATCTAGCTATTCCATGATACTTAGCTACAACTTGGTAGCCTTTAATCAACTTTTCCCTGTCCCCTCAGCCCACTTCCTTCCCAAACTCTGGTAACCACCATTGTACTTCTAACTTAGGAAGATTAAACCTGGACAAACAAAAATACTGTTTGGCATTGTTGTGCAATGAAAATGATACAAAAAGGAATGAAGTTTTAAATGATATGACTTAATCCTCTTGAGAAAGAAGAAACCGGAAATGATAGAATTTTGCTCACTGGGAAAATCCTAGAGGATTTTTCCCTTCTAGAGAAGTAGTTCCTATTTTTGTTTTGGTATCACAACTCTTTTGAAGATTTGATGTGTGTGTTTTCCCACACACCGAATTTGCTGATAATTTCAGGGAATTTTGCTGACTTCCTCAAGAGCCCTCGGATGCCCAGGTAGGAGGAGCACCTGTCCTAGAACGAGCAGTGAAGCTGTCCATGAATATTCTGACGCAGCCATACATCCTGGGATGCGATCAAACAGCACAAGTTTCGGGTTTGCCCTGAGCTTCTTGGGTAGCTTCTTGTCCTCTTCAAGCAGACCCAGGTCCAAGTCACACCCAGGCCCAGTTCTCAGTTCTGTCAACTGCCCAGGCCCTGTGCCTGTGCCTGTGCCTCCAGCAGCCCAAAGGAGGCTCAGATGGCGAGAGACCGCTGGCTCGTCTAGATGACCAGCCTGCTAGAATGTGAGCACCCCCTTTTGTGCTGCAGGGGTGGAGATCTTCCACACACAGCATAATTGCTTAAATCATGATTACAGGCATCTAGATCAATCAGTGGTGAGCAAATTATATGAATATGAAAAACATCTGAAAAATATACTAAAGCAATATTTACATTTTTTTAAAGAACAGTCTCCCAGAGTTACAACACATTAACGGCAATGAATCCCAAAGGATCCCCCAACTACTCTTTTTTGATTCTTCTGCCAGGTTCCAAAATTTCCCTCCAACTACGATACCTCCTGGGGCAGTCGGGAGAGGTATTTGGCTCATCTCGATACAATCTGTGTCAGCAAAGAGCACCAGTGACTTTGTTTACTTCCCAACTCCTGCATTGCTGCTGTCTTATCTTCCGTGTTTCCTTTTTCCGGGTCTGTTCCTTTCAGTGATTCTGATACCCTCAAGATCTTCATCTTATCTGCCAGAGCACAGACCCTGCCCGGGAGGAGTCACTTCTGCTCCAGCAGCCTTAGATTTAAAGTAAAGACCGAGCGGCCCTTCTGAAGGCTCCAGCTTCTGGCTTCTGAGTTCTCAGCGGCTCACGTGTGCCACTCTGCTGGGCGCCTTGTGGCTGACTGGCCTGCCCAGGAACACAGGGAAGCTTGTTCCCATCTGGGCTTCGTGAATCTCACTTTGCTCTCAACTGACAGGGTGCTGTACTGCAATACTTTCAAATACAGATAACAGGGCGGGGATCTGCATGCCATCTCGGAGTGCCTGGATCAAGTTCTGGCTACACTCCTGATGCCAGCTTCAGTGAACGGGCACCCTGGGACTCAGCCGGTGACTACAGAAGTACCTGGGTCCCTGCTACCCATGTGCAAGAACTGGATTGAGTTTCTGAGCTCCCAGCGTCAGCCTGGCTTAGCCCTGGGTGCTGGAGAAATTGAGAGAGTGAATCAGTGAATGAACAATCTCTCTCACTCTGTCTTCTGCCTTCCAAATAAATAAAAATGAAATCTAAAAATAAAAATGATGAATATTTTTATTTTTTATTCATATGTTTACTTCCCGAATCACAGAAATAATGGAGGATTTACATTAAGTAAATTGAATGGACCCCCATGTAACGGACCTTAGAGGGTTGGCTAATCTGTGGCCAGGAGGTCACCCAGGTGGTTGAGAAAGGGCCTTGGAGTTGGTAGTCACTGCCAGGCTCCACTGAGCCTTGCCATCCGACTCATTAAGCTTGTGTTTCTTTCTGCAGCCAACTGGCATCTTAGCATTTTTAAAGTTTTCATACCCTTGGGCAAAATGTACCACGTAAATAATATCTTTCATCACAGGGGCATAGAAATACGTGATACCTATGATGAAGAAAACTCTTCCAAATTTAAATAAAAACTCTTTGAGAAAATCCCACTGCCCAGAACATTTTGAAGAAGCTCCAGAGGAAAACAAAGGCATCTGCTTGTGTGCATTTGGTCTTTCCTGCGTTCTCAGAAATAATCAGAATGTCAGGACTTTGGCATTTCCATGCGAACATTCTCGGCTACTCTAACCTGATAGTTTTAATTCCTCTTTAGCCTTTGTAATAGTTTATACTGTTTAGAAGATAAGCTTCTCTCTCAGTATCAACTTTTCTTTCCGCTTGATAAACAATGATGCTTTTTCATGTGGTCCCAAAGAAACCAAAATGAACTTAGATCCATTTCAGTGACTTGCTTATCTCCACACCAACCTCATGAATGCTATCCTCAAAAATGCCATCCAGCAGAGCTGCCTGTGTCACCTGCTCCTCTGTCTGAGCATCTCCCCACGACGCTTTTTCAGGCAGCTGGCAAGATTGGAAAGCCTTGTATATTCTCTGGTGTTAAGGGGGTGTGGGGGGGCAGGTATTCCTGGTTTGAGTCTCTTGTCCTGAATAATAGAAAGCAATTTTCTCCTTCCTGTACATACTTGAGTCCTCATCCTCAAATGAAGCGTTGCCGGAGAGTTCCGATGTCCCCAGTTTTCCAAGTTTGCACGCTGCAGCGTCATAGCAAACGCCTTTCTCAAGGGGGCACCCGATATATGGACTTCAGCATAAAGCAGGCCTCTCAGGAGAGGTTGGCCACCCAAGACTTGGCCCATGTTATAAACCAGGGACAACCGTGCCATGTGTGACACTCCGACAAGTCCACATCCTCTGTGGCTGGTGTCCCCGCTGAGAATCACGTGTCTAACAGCTGTCCAGCTGCGGCAAGTTCAAAGGGCTGTTCTCTTCCTAAAGCACTACCACAAAGTCCCTCACTTCTTACATGCTGAAGAATCACCGCATAAAGACGATCGAGAGAGAAGAAAGGAGGAAGACGCATCCAGGGAGACAGGATTTGAAGAGAGAGCAAGATCAAGAGCCTCAGTGGCTCAGTGCAGGTGGAAGGTCCTTTGTAGATGAGGGAAGAACAAAGGCTTGAAAGGGAAACTCAGCCACTTTCCGCCCTCTGCCAGTTTGGGTGGGGGCAGGGTGGTTCATCATCTCGGCTCAGACAAGCTCCTCATAAATTAAGTATTGGCCCAGAGAGGTTAAGATTTTTTTTTAGATCAAATTTATCCATTTTTCTTTCTTTTTTTTTTTCTGGCATTGCAGCTGTTTGGAGAGGCTGGGCTCATTTCAGTTGCTCCACGGTTATAAATAAATTCATCCGTGTATTTATACATTTTTCTCTGCTCATGTCAGGTAGGTAACGTGTTGATGTCGTAACAAGGTTTGAAGGGGGCACACCTCACACAATAGTGTGAAACCCAGTTAATACACTTATGAACCTCAAGACTATCTCACTCAAGCCAGTGAGGGATCCAAAAGAAACATGAGACACGTTGGCTGATTTCACAGGACTTACACTCTTGTTGGGAGAAACCACTATCACCCTGAGACAGCTCTAGAATCAGACGGCATATAATTAAGTACTAAATAGCGCAGTACTGCCTAGATTGCTTGTAGCTCAGAGGAAGGAGAGATCTACTGGGCTGGAGTTGTCAGAGAAGATTTTGTAGACAAGTCAGAACTTGACCTGGACGTGTATTTCCCTAGATGCTAAAACAGGCTGCATGCATACATGTATGTGTGTGTGTGTGTGTGTGTGTGTAATTCAGGCGGACTCCCCAGTTTTAGAAAGCAATCCCCTATTGGGAAAATACACCTGACATAGACTAATGGATTCTAGACACTCACTTGCAGATTTGAGACAGGGTTTTAGAGCTAGCAGTAAGTGGCAGGGTGATGACGGTGTTAGTGAGAGTGGGGTGCCCCGGAGAGGAGTGCTTGTCCAAGGGGTCCCACCTTCTGCTGCCTGCCTAGGCATCCACTGGACCTCCTGCCCACTCCGTGCAACACCAGTGGGCTTTCGCCTGCTCTGATTCTGAGGAGTCCTGCCAAGTGTTGGTGGGCTCCCATCTCCCTCTCTCACTATTTCAAACAGTTACCACCTCTCTTAGCCAGCCCACACAGCTTCAGGTAACTGATGGGCAGTGAGCAACATCTATGACATCAATTCTGCAAGTCTCTAATTGTTGGTGGGGTTAAAGTCAGTTCAGGGGCAGGTGCTCAGCCTAGCCGCAAGATGTCTGTTAGGACAGCCCACCTCTCAACACCTGACTCTGGCTCCTGACTCCAGCTTCCTGCTAACGCAGGCCCTGGGAGGCAGTGGTGATGACTCAGGTAATTGGGTCCCTGGCACCCATGTGGGGGACCTGGATTGAGTTCCTGGCTCTGGGTTTTGGCTCAGCCTGATTCTAGCTGTTGCAGGTATTTGGGGAGTGCTCTCTCTCACACTCTCTCTTTTAACTGTCTCTCTGTTGCTCTGCCTCTCAAATAAATATATTAGAAGACTTATTTATTTTAAAGGTAGAGAAAGAGAGAGAGAGAGAGAGAGAGAGAGAGAGAGAGAGAGAGAGAGAGAGAAATCTTCCATCTGCTGGCTTACTCCCCAAATGGATGCAATGGATGCAATGGCTGCAGCTGGGCCAGGCTAAAGCCAGTAGCCAAGAGCCTCCTCCAGGTCTCCCACAGCACTTGGGCAATCTTCCACTGCCTTCCCCAGGATCAATAGCTTGGAGTCGGATCAGAAGTGGAGCAGCTGGGACTTGAACCGGCACCCATATGCAATGCTGGCACTGCAGACTGCGGTTTAACCCACTGCACCACAGCGCCGGTTAAAAAATAAATATATTTTATTTATATACTATAATATACATTAATAAATATATACTATATTATTATATATACTATATTATATAGTGTATATTATTAATATATAGTAATAAATATATTAAAAATTCAATATTTTATTTGTGTATTTTTTATTTATTTCAGAAGAAGATTTACAGACAAAGAAAGACAGAGAAAAAGGTCTTCCATTCGCTGGTTTACTCCCCAAATGGTGGCAATGGCCACAGCTGGGTCAATCTGAAGCCAGGAGCCAGGACCTTCCTACAGGTCTCCTACGTGTGCAGGGTCCAAACTTCCACTGCTTTCCCAGGCTATAGCAGAGAGCTGGATCAGAAGAGAAGCAGCCTGGATATGCCCATATGGGATGCTGGTACTGCAGGCAGATGCTTAGTCTACTAAGCCACAGTGCCAACCCCAGATAAATATATTTTTTAAAAGTTAGTTTAAAATTTGCAGGGAACAGGAAGGAGAGAGATGGGTAGTTATTTGGCAGTATGTTTTAAAAACTTTACTTTTTACATAGTCTTTGATCTAGTCATTTGACTTCCAGGAATTTCTTACCTACTTAGTTGATAAAAACATATTTTGTTTGCTATGCGGCAGGTACTACTATAGTATTTTTATTTTCAAAAAATTTCCCCTAATCTGAGAGATGATTTTAACTAGCAATTATTATGATTGCATGATGCTTATTGAACACATTTCTACAAAATTTTTGTTCATATATTCTCTCCATTTTTTGTCTTTTTTTTTTTCCAAAGGAAACCATTTATTTATTTGAAAAGCAGAACTACAGAAACTGGGGGTGGAGGGAGACAGAGAGAGAGAGGGAGGGAGCTTGCATTCATAGGTTCACTCCTCTAATAGCTAAAACAGCCAGAGCTGGAAGCTGAAGCCAGGAGCCAGGAACTCCATCCTGGTCTCCCTCATGAGTGGTAGGGACATAAGCACTTGAGCCATCTTCTGTTGCCTTCCTAGGTGCGTTAGTAGGAGCTGGATCAGAGGCAGAGCAGCCAGGACTTGAACTGGCACTCAGTATGGGAAGCTCACCTTGCAAGAGGCAGCTTAACCCAACAGCCCCAGTATTTTTTCAATTAAATAATTCACTTGACCTTCACAGCAATCCCATGAGTTATTATTCTTGTTTTACAGGTGAGGAAAATGAGGCACCAAGGAGGTGAGGCAACTTGCTTCTGATCGCCAGCTGGCATGTGGCAGAGCCAGCATTTAAACCACATTGATTCCAGAGCCCTTGGAGTTAACTGCTGTCACACGCCCATAATGACACTCTGCTCAAGGACCAGTGACATACACGATGCTGGGGCAATAGGCTTCAGCAGTCAGCTTAGGAGTAGACAGCAAGCTATGCCATCGAGGTCTGCGAAAGAACAACCTAGGATGTCCTCACAATGGCGAAATCACCTAGTGGTGCCTTTCTCAGCACAGAACCCTTTCAGGACCCCTTGTTGCTGAAGAAGTCGTGGGGGCGGGGCACACCAGGATTTACCAACGGCCGTTCTCTCCACACGAATGCCTCCATGCCTCCTGAGTGAACCGCACAGCTGCGTACTTGGGGCGGCGTTTCCAAGGTGAAGGTGAAAGCTCATCTGTGGGTCATAAAACAAACTGAGTGGACTCTGGCCAGATTTTCTTTTCCAAACAATACGGAAAAGAATAGAGTAGAAGCTACAGGAAAGTGAGTTCTGTCTCATGCCCTTTCTTCACATTTACATGTGTGTCACACACATAAGCTAAGGAAGGGGTGGGTCACAGATTTTGTGGACCTCTCTGGTGTAAGCTATAATCTGGTTTATAAACCACAAGTGCAATAGGAAAGGCAAATATTAAATAAGGCATAATACTTGCAGCAAGTAGTTTTTTAAAAAGTAATTGACAAAATTGTTTAAAAATAGATTATTACATACATTATGGTATAGCAATATAATGTAATTTTATCCAGAAACTGAAATTGCATTGTGCACAAGCATTCAGTGACATAGAAACATGTACAAGACATAAAAACAAGGGGGAAAGTTTGATGATAAAGTATGTGTCATACTTAACAATGTACATATTTGCACAGAAAAAGGACTAAAATGGATAGCTGTTTCTAAATGAGAGAACTACATAAACATTTCTTTCTTTAGTTTCTCTGTATTTTTGCAATGGACATAATTACTTCTATGAAATATTTTTTATAATATGTATCCTAATTCATATGATTATGTAATAAGGTTTAGTATAAGCATATGTGAAGATTCTTAGATATAATAGTGAAATAATATTAAATAGTTATTGATAATTTAAAACTTTAAGCCATACTAAAAATAGGATAACCATAAAATATATTAAAAATAAATATCAATTAAATACATTAAATAATTAAAATAATTAAACTATATTAAAAATGACAAGCTATCTGATAAAAGAATAAGCACAAGAGAAAAACAGGAAAAGGAACATGGAAAAGGAACCTTTTTTGCTAAATGAACATATCAAGTGATGCTCAACCACAATCAGATGTAAACTGAAACAGCAACATGAGAAAATGTTGTCTTTACAGTTCTGTAAACTTCCAACTCTGTCCAGCGAAAACCAATCTGAGAATATCTACTACATGACAGCCTGCAGTTGCAGAATGGGAATAAGTGTTTACGTTATAGGTTAGCAAATGTCAGTCTGGCTCAAGGCACTTCCTATGTGCTTCTGCTTCAGCTTAAATAAATCATCAAATGAGGGACAAAGGATTCCCTAAAAAGTATTAAAACTTTTTCAATACAAATAGGGAAATATATAACCAGAATCAATACTTTTTTACTGTACACACCACATATACGTACTGTTAACACCCAGCCACATACATATACTCACTTCATGTCTTACCATACAGTATCTCATTTAATCCCTACAACTTGGTGAAGTGTCAGTCCTACCTTTGCTCCATTTTCACTAGAAGACAAGTGAGGCAAAGAGGGTTCAGTTACCTGCCCACGGGTAGGTCAGTGGGGGAGACAGGGTTTGAGCCCAGATCTCAACAACGCCACGTTGCAGTCTCAGCTGTAGTTCCTTGGGTAGTTCCGTGCCTGCTGAAGGCTGGCAGGGAGCTGTGCATGGTCCTAATTAGAATGTCATTTTAGAGGTCAGAGTGTTGCAAAGGAGGATCAGGGAATGAGTGGCACTGTACATGGGCTCTCTGAGGTCCCCAAGGACTGGGCGCTTCCAGCACACATTTGTAACATGTCCATGACTGTTTTTCTGGAAATAAAAACTTGAATATCATGTAAAGCAGTGTGTCTGGTTCCAGAGAGACTTTTTTTTGTAAGTACACATGATAACAAGGAAGACTATCATAGTCTTTTTCTATGTCGATGTGATTCAAATAAAAGAATGAGACCATTGTCCTATGCTTTCTATAGCATCATGAAATATGGTTATCATAATATTTAATGCTACCACAAAAAAGCTTGTGGAAAATGGAATTAAAACATGATTTTATAGGGTGACCACTGTGTCACAGCAGGTTAAGCAGTGGCTTGGGATCCCCACATCCCATATCGAGTGCTTGTGATCAACTCCTTCTTCTACTTCCAATCCAGCTTCCTGATAATGCACTCGGGAGGCACAAATAATGGTCCAAATACTTGACTTCCTGCTCCTACGGGGGAGACCCGGATGGAGTACCTGGCTCCTGGCTTGGCTTGGCCCAACCTTGGCTGTTGCAGAGGATGGAAGAGCTCTGTCTTTTCTCTATCATTCTGCCTTTCTTTTATTTTTATTATTTTTTTAAAGATTTGTCTTTTATTTATTTGAAAGGCAGAGTTTAAGAGAGAGGAGGAGAGACAGAGAGAAAAAGAGAGAGAGAGATTTTTCCATTCGTTGGTTCACTCCCCCAATGGCCACAATGGCAGGGGCTGTGCCAGGAGCCAAGAGCTTTTCTCCGGGTCTCCCACGCGGGTGCTGCTGCTTTCCCCAGGCATGTCGCGGGAGCTGGACTGGAAGCAGAGCCGGCCACGTGCCCGCATCACAGGCACCTAACTTGTTGGGCCACAACATCAGCCCCATCGTGCCTTTCAAGTAATTAAATAATAAAACTGAAAAATACATATACTTTAAAAAGGTAATTTTTCTTTGATCCAAAATAATTGTGAAATGCATGCAGTTTTTTCATAACATGCATTTTCCACAAATTTCTGAAGACCCTTCGAACTTGTTCCCCACAGGTATTTTACTATTCACAGTGTTACAACATAGTCATCAGAGCCATGATAACAAGTGGAAATAAAAATAACAGTAATCATGGCAAGGCACTAAGTGGTAAGTGTTACCACTGTAACATTTTTTTCTTTCTTTTTTTGTTTTTTTAAATTTTGACAGGTAGCTATAGACAGTGAGAGAGAGAGACAGACAGAGAGAAAGGTCTTCCTCCCATTGATTCACCCCTAAATGGCCACTATGGCCGGTGTTGTGCCGATTCAAAGCCAGGAGCTAGGTGCTTTTTTCTGGTCTCCCATGTGGGTGCAGGAGCCCAAGCACTTAGGCCATCCTCCACTGCACTCCCAGGCCACAGCAGAGAGCTGGACTGGAAGAGGGGCAGCCAGGACTGGAACCCGGTGCCCATATGGGATGTGGGCACCGCAGGTGGAGGATTAGCCAAGCGAGCCGTGGCCCCGACCCCCAGTTTTTCTTTCATCAGTTCTAAGAGACAAAGCCTTATCTCTGCAGGCTGTGGCCAATACCAACCACCCATCACTTGGAAATAGGAACCACAGGTCTAGATTGTGCACTGTGGATAGATTTCCGACAGTAAGAGCAGTGGGCAAGTGCGTTCTTTAATTTCCCATCTCACAGTTGCTGTCAGTTGCAGTGGAGGTGGTGACAGGATCGTGTTTTGCTCTGGCTGGCCAGTGTCTTCCCTGGACATCATTTTCCGGACACGATCTTGCTTCTGTCTGCACTGTGTTGCTGCCCTGTCTGCTCTATAGCTCGATCAGTTGTATAAGCCGCCTTCCATAACTCAGGAAATACACGCATAATGCACCCAACTTTCTCATCTCCTAAGACAGTGAGACTTCTCCCTGGAGACACAGAGTTCCAGGTGAAGTGGCTCAGCGGCCTCAGAGCAGGAGTTGATGCCAAAGGCCCAGGAGGTGACATGATGACCACAGGCTGCACCTTCACCTTGGCAGAGAATGGAGCCCAACTGTCCATATTTCCTACTTCATTCTCTCCCCCATCCACTGAAAGAAAGCTGGGGGCGTGAGAATAGTGAGCCAGAGCCAGGGGTGACTCAGTGTGTGAGCAAACACAGCTACCATTTGTAACATCAAATTTCTTTTCTCCCGTTTTTTAAAAAATGGACCTCTGAAAGCAATGATGATTACTTAAGTTACCTTTCAGGGTATCACACAGGATATATTTATTTCTAGATTTTAAACACACACACACACACATACACACACGGAGTCCTGGGGAATACGCCATTACATTCAGATTTATTTAAAGGTTCTTCCAATAATTAGTTCATAATAGGTGATTTGAAGGTAGCTAATGTGGGGAGGTGGTATTGTGGCATAGGGGGTAAAGTCGGCTGCAATGCCAGCATCCCATATGAGCACCAGTTTGAGTCCTGGCTGCTCCACTTTGGATCCAGCTCCCTGTAGAGCATGGCCCAAATCCTAGGGCCCCTGCACACAAATGGGAGATCTAGAGGTGGCTCTTGGCTTCAGGCCCGCCCAGCTCTGGCCACTGTGGCCATTTGGGGAGTGAACCAGCAGATGGAAGAGCTCTTCTATCTCCCTCTCCCTCTCCCTCTCTCGGTATAGAACTTTGTCTTTCAAATAAATCTTTTTTTTTTTTTAAAGAAAGTTGTTAAAGTGCCTTTTGCAATATCAGCATCCCATATGAGAACACTGGTTCAAGTTCCAGCTACTTAGCTTTCAATCCAGCTCCCTGCTAATGTGCCTGGGTAGGTAGCAGAAGATGACACAAGTGCTTGGACCCCTGCCACCCACATGGGAGACCCAGATAGAGTGCTAGGCTCTTGGCTTTGGCCTGGATCAGATCTGGCTGTTGAGGGCATTTAGGGAGTGAACCAGAGGATGGAAAATCTGTCACTCTGCCTTTCAAATGAATAAATAAATAAATCTTAAACAAAGTCATTAAATATTATTTAAATTAATCTCAAAGCAAATGAAATATTCTGATGACACTACAGCAGCTAATTAGGTGAATAAAATGGAACAAAATTAAATTAAATAAACTACTAAACAATAATCCACCCCCTTGCAATTTCATTAAACCCACTACTCACTGGGACCTGCATAGGTGGGGTAGAAGCATAGTTGACAGCAACTGTTGGCATCCCTGGGGCTGAAGCAGTGGGTGGCAAATGCAACAGAGGCCCCGGCAGTCCAGCAGGTGGTTCGGAGTCACCATCTTCACCGCCAGACCAGCACAGAAGGGAATGGCACCAACCGCCTCCAGCAAAGCCTAGCCTTCGCAGTCTGGGGACTGGCTGCCCGGGGGAGAAGCGTAGGAAGAGCAAGGGTCTCCGCGCTGCTGCGGCTGCGGCGGCTGCTGCTTCAAATCACTCTTTATCTTTTCATCCTTCCCTCCCAGCCGGTACAGCTGGGCTCACATTCGGCTTTGAGCTAATAGAGAGAGGGAAGGCAGGAGGTTAAACCAAACTGTTAACTGGGTCTCTTCAAAACTGACATTTAATACAGGGCGTAAATCACCAGGGGGGCCTGCTAGTCCTTCAGGAATGCAATTACATAGGGTCAAATAAAACATGAAAGAAACCAACAAGTTTTAAAATGTAGTATGTTCTCAAGAGCAGGCCAGAAGGAATGTGAAGCAGTCCAAATATGCCAGCACTCCCTATAGGAGAGGATTACAAGGAGAGGTCCCTGCTCTTTCATGATTACGAGGTTAAGCACGGGTATGGGAGCACATCGCCCGATCCGGCTGCTCCCCACTGGACTCCGGGCCTCCCCAAAGATCCCTGTGTTCATTCAAAGCAGGTGGAGGCTGTGTCGCACCGCCAGCCATCACCACTACAGTCCCTCCACGTAACGTGTTCCACGTACTGAAGGAACATGGTGGCAGTTTTCTTTCTATTTATTTATTTATTTGACAGAGTTAGACAGTGAGACAGTCAGAGAGAAAGGTCTTCCTTCCGTTGATTCACTCCCCAAATGGCCAGTGCTGCGCCGATCTGAAGCCAGGAGCCAGGTGCTTCTTCCTGGTCTCCCATGCAGGTGCAGGGGCCCAAGCACTCAGGTCATCCTCCACTGCCCTCCCGGGCCACAGAGCTGGACTGGAAGAGGAGCAGCTGGGACTAGAACCCGGCACCCATATGGGATGGGGGTGCCATAGGCAGAGGATTAGCCAAGTGAGCCACGGCACCAGCCCCTCTTTCTTTCATACTCAACACCAAAACACACCGATCAGAAGCCTTGTTCTGTGGTTGACTGAATGTTGGGGTCCTCCTCAAGGCTGGCCAGCACATATGGCTACTTTTGGAAATTGTGGTGAGCTAGTTCATTCCATAGGATGGCTGGCAGGTGAGCTTACGCTGGTGTTTTGGACAAGTGTCTATGAACAGTTTGGCAGGTTTCAGTCTGACGTCATAAAAGCCTGGGTTGGATCTCTTTGACTTTAAAACCCTCATGAATGAGGGTGACCAACTCAGCTTAGCTCACCTGGGGCTCTCTGGGTTTTGGCACTGAAAGGCCCACATCCTAGGAGGCCCTCAGTCCCCTGGAAACAGCACGGTCAGCCATCCTCTCACAAACAAAAGATGATTCCTCAGTCACACAGTACATACTCTCTCCTGGCTGCCCTGTTTCCATGCCTGTTTGCACAAGGGTGCGTGTGCAGATGGGCACACACATGACAGGTGTGTGGACCCTGAATCAGACCAAGGGAACCTGTCTGTAATCAATCATTTTGTTGAAGTTTGGTTCATAGGCATATGGCAACAACATGGAAGAAACCGCACATGGATTGTGTAAGAAGAGGGACCGGCTGGGAGTGGGTGCTGGGATTAAAATGAAAGTAATTATAAAAGAATTCAAACAAAACAGATCAGCTGTGTTCAGATTCCTGCAGAAGCACTGATTTTTATAAGCCAGTTCTCACTTCTCCAAGAAAAATGCAGTTTCCAATGAGCTGTAATTAACACTTAATTTTTCTTATCTTGCCTACAAAATGATTCAACCTGTAAAGCCAACTGTGCAGTTTAATTCCAGAGGGTGCAGATTCTATCTGCTTTGGTTTGATGGACTGAATCTTGGAAGCCCTTTCCTGCACCTATTCCCCCAACCCCTCAGGAGGCAGTGGTGGCCTGAGGCTGGGCCTGTGAATCCTGCCTCCAGGAGGCACTGCAGAGGCCAACCCAGTCCACCCCCTGCAGGCTGATACGCCTCTGTGCCATTTGCTCAGCTCCTCCCCACACCAGCAATTCCAAAGGCTTTCAGACCTTTCCAGAAACCTTCTAGAACTCCATAGATTGCATGGCTACCCCAGTCCATTAGACAGGACATTTTGACTTTAAGCTGAGTTACGAACTCTCAGGGTTTGGCTCAGCTCCTGCAAGCAGCGTAACTCTGAGGAGTCTGAAGACTGGAGAAAAATTCAGTTCACCTTGCACTCTTCTCCATGGCCTCTAGCTCTTTCCTCGACACCTCCTGACAATGTAGCTGGAAATATTCCTAGCCTTGGAGAAATTATATTCTGTCTTTGCAGCTGTTTCCTAGTTCTGTTTAAAGAATGCCAAGTTGATATACTCACTCAATAAAGTAAAAATAAATCACTGCAATTCAAGTACTCTCCTGACTTGTTACATACAAGCTTCTTTCCTTAGTGGTTTCCCTTTCCTAAGCTCAGAATGTGTGTGGGCATGGGCAGGTGTTCGGCCTCACAGGTAAGATCTCGCCTAGGGGATACACAGCAGACTCATAGGATAGCAGATGCCCTAAACAGCACTCTGGCCTCAGAATCAGCCCTTAAGGCATTCAGATCTGGCTAAAAAGCCCATGAGAGTTTCACAGGCAATGGAAAGCCAAAACACTGGCCAAAAAAAAAAAAAAAAAAAGACCTAGATGAAAGATCTCTGTGAGTGAGATCCCAGTGGAAAGAACGGGCCATCAAAGAAAGGAGGAGAGAACTTCTACTTTGGCTATGGCCTTGTCTAAATAAGGTTGGAGTTTGTGAACTCAAGAGGCTTCCATAGCCTTTGCAGCTCATGACAAGAGCCTCGGATGATTACTGACGTCATAAATAAGAGTGTCAATTGTTAAATCAACAACAGGAGTCACTGTGCACTTGCTCCCCATGTAGGATCTCTGTCCTTAATGTGTTGTACTATGCAAATTAACAGTAAAACTTTGTTCTCAAACAGTACTTTATACTTTGTGTATCTGTGTGGGTGCAAACTGTTGAAATTTTTACTTAGTATATACTAAGTTGATCTATATATAAAGATAGTTGAGAATGAATCGTGATGAAGAATGGGATGGGAGAGGCAGTGGGAGATGGGATGGTCTGCAGGTGGGAGGGAGGTTATGGGGGGAAAATCTGCTATAATCCAAAAGTTGTACTTTCAAAATTCATATTTATTAAATCAAAGTTTTAAAAAAAAGATCTCGCCTGGGTCCCCTGAATCCTATATTGGAGTACCTGGGTGTGAGTTCGGGCTCTGCTCCCCGTATCAGCTGTCTGCTAATGTGCACCCTGAAAAGTGGCAAGCAATGCCTCAAGTACTTGTGTCCCTGTCACCCACATGGGACACCTGGCCTGAGTTCCCAACTCCCATTTCTGGCCTGGCACAGCCCGTGGCTGAACCAGTTAATGGGAGATTTCTATCTTTCTCTCTCTCTACCTTTCAAATAAAACAATTTTTTTATAATAATGAATTTGTTCAGATCATAAATGTTCTAAGTATCAATCTTTAAATCTAGTCAAAAGTTAAGAAACTGAGGGTAGACAGCTAGGACAAATAAGAGCTTGTAGATGCCAGGAAGAGACTCAGAAGGAGGAGAAGCTGCCTCCCTGCCTGAGGTATGTGCTGGGGCAAAGAACACGGCCTTGGGAGGCAAACACATCTGGGTTTTAATCCCAGCCCAGGCACTCATCAGCCAACTGATCTTGGACCAGATATGCCATCTCCGTCAATTTCAATCCCCCGTGTGTACACCACGGGGATAATTCTAGTGTCTCTATCAGGAAAGGTAACAGTGTACACATGGAAAGCACCCCACATAGAGTAGGTTTTATTAAGTGGTAGCTGTTAACGTCATGATGAGAGTTAACAGGAAAAAGTGACCCCTAGCACAGCCCTGTGTGTGAGAGGCCATGGGCCATCCATGTTCTAGCTGCTGGGGCTCTTCCTAATGCACATCTCTAGGAACTCTGAGCTTGTAATGCCGGCCTTCCACCTACACTCCCCCACTAGCTGCGGGCAAATCACTTATCTGACTCAATTGCTTCATCTGTAAAGAGGAGGATAATAATATTTACCTTCCTCAGAGGAATGTGGGGAGAAGTAATGAACGCTTGCAAAGTTGCCTGAGATCTACAGATGAAAGGCAGTGTGCAATTGCAAAGTGTTATTATAAATATCAGTGCTATTTTAACACATTTGCATGCATGCAAGTGTGAGCAAATTTGCACCTGCAAGCACTGGATGAAAGTGTGTGACCTTCAAGTATTATCCTACAAGCAACCCGTGGACATGTGTGTCTGGGCTTTAAAGTGAGAATTTGCCTAGAAAGGTAAGCACTGCATTGGGTGGCTGGTATAAAGTTAACTGCAGCCTACAGTTAAATCCTTTCCAGAAGCCTCTTTTGCCAGTGGGACTGTCCTTCTAATTGCCCTTAAGGATTAAGACCTGGCCATGGGGACAGCTGTCTAAGAAGCAGTGAAAGGTACTTTTTTGTCAGAGTACCAAATTGAAAAAATAACCTTGAGACTAAAAGAGTTTGTTCCCAATCTGTACCTACTTGTAAGACACACGCATACGCACACACACACACACACACGTAAGACAGACATATGTCTAGTATCCACCATAAGTATCCCGTCAAGAAACAGCAAGGCTTTTTCCATACCCAAATTCTCATTCCTGCTATAGCCATCATAAACCTGTGCCGACACCAAAGTCTGTAATAAGTCTGTAATCCTCAGAAAAGAATATTCTGGAACCCTGAAAGCAGAGAGGGAGATGAATGCCAGCTTTGAGACTGTCATCCCTGCTGTTGCTGACTGGATAGGACATTAAGGAAGCAGGTGGTGGCTTCTGAGATGTGGTTTAAGGGCTGCACAGAGGCCTCCCTGCTCCTAACATCTCCCCCACTGGCTGGGTAGATGGCCTGACATTCTCACTGCCTATGGTTAAAATGCTCGAAATCCTTCCAGCAATGGGCCCAAGGTGGTTCATGGTGGCTCCCGAGAGTCCATTGTGTGCATCTCTTCCCAACACCAATGTCACATTGCATTGCCAGCTTGAAGTCAGCCACCAGGGCCTTGACACTGCCTGACATCACACAGCAGGGCTTTCTCCCCTTCAGAACCCTTCAGTGGTTCAACTTCTCTACACACCCACGAGCCTCCACTGTAGCCCAGTGTCACTGGATCAGAGGAGTGTCCGTCACCAGGAAGGAATGAGGTCTGGGTTGGCTGGAGTGTGGGAAGCCCGTGAAAAGACCAGGAGGCATGAGGAGTTCTCCAGGGAGGCAGACATCACAGCAAGGGGTCAGCGGGCAGCCGCAGGGTACCGGGTGCCTCGGGGAGGAACAAGCAGAACGCCCACATCACGGCTTAGCCACAGCGGGCCTGCCTTGCAGATTTCAGCAGCCTGCAGAGGATGCAGCAAATTCACATTTTCTAGGACGTCAGCAGGAAGAAATCCGGACGCTGGATCCTCTGTTGCCCTAACCATCTGATCCGTCCGAGCCAGTTTCTCTCCTTAGGAAATGGAGACAGCAATACCCATCTGGTGAGACTTTTGAAGGATTAGGCGAGGAAACGTAGAACACTTGTCTAGAGGTGCTCTCGCCCTTGTTTCTGACACCAGGGAATCAACAGACACTTCACTGCTCTCTTCTTACTCTGCTTTTCAACAGCACTGATCAGGATCAGTCAGTCTGGACCCCAAACTCTCAACTCTGCAGTCTTCTGAAACTCCTTGCTCTAGGTTTTCTTTCCCTGACGTCCCTGGGTCTGTCTTTACCCATCCTTAGAACCAAGGCTGGGGCCTCTTGTTTCTCTGCACAGCCTCATCAGGCAGTCTCATCTAGCCCCGTGGATTTAAATATTATCTTTCTGCTGATGACTCCTGGACTCCTAGAATTATCCTCTGTCTAGACCAGTGGCTCCTAAAGTGGGAGCTGTGGTCCAAGCACTAGCATAACCTGGGAACTTGTTAGGAATGCAAATTCCCAGGCCCCACCCAGTGTTTTTTTTTTTTTTTTTTTTTTTTAACAACAGAAGGTGGGGCCCAAGCCGTCCAGGTAACTGTGATACACACTGAGGTTGAAGGCCCACTGCTGTAGTCTAACGGGTTCAATGGCCTGCTTTACATCTCCACTTGTATGTCTTACACAAACATCAAGCTGAATGCACCCGGTTGCCTATAGCTCTTTTGCTTTTTAATTTTTTTCTTTTAGAAAAAAAACCTAGTTATTTGTTAAGCTATTACAAAGCCAAAACAATTATCATTTGAAGTAATTTG
This sequence comes from Sylvilagus floridanus, assembly GCA_949820135.1. NCBI lineage: Eukaryota > Metazoa > Chordata > Mammalia > Lagomorpha > Leporidae > Sylvilagus > Sylvilagus floridanus. The sequence continues at coordinate 21,363,917 of OX463239.1, read as the reverse complement.
AGGCTTCATCCCAGTTTTACTTGTTCTGGTACAGAAAATTAGAGTTTGGAAATGAAAGGATACAACCTAAGAGCTTGTAACAGCATGGACTGGTCAAAGATGATGCCAGTCAGAAGCGGTGGTGGTAGTGGCAGCATCCATGGCTGGGATGTTCCCACAGAGGTCACCTCGTGATGCTGAAGAATTAATCTGGGTCGCACAGCAGTACAAGATTCCATGAATGAGCAGAGGGTAGGATTCCTCTGAGACCTCTTTCTTTTCAAGGGGTAAAGGTATCCTTAGGTTCCCAAGAGGCATATCTTAGCTGCAGCTTCTCTCCCACCCAGTCTACCTATGCCTCCAAGCTGACAGGCATTTCAACACCTAGGCCTGCTGGCTCACAGAAGACACGTACAATGAAGGCAGAAATTATAGAGCTACGCAGACACAGAGGGGTCAGTGATAGATTAAACCCCCCTGGTGGTCATAGTTTCTTCTGCTGGTGACAACTTGCCATCTCAAGAAAGAACTGGTTCAAGGGAGTTCTGGAGAAGCAAAAAAAAGACTTTCATCAACCCCACTCCAGACTGGAAGAGGCACCAGGTCCTCCCTAAAACAACAAAATTATGATCTAGCAAGTGTATTTCCCACTTACATTAGCCAGGAGTCTTCAGAAAAATAAAAACCAAGAGGATGCACAGATACACACAGGTACATGTATGTGTGTGTGTGTGTGTGTACGCGTAAATTTACTCATGAAGAGATTTATTATAAGGAGTTGACTCATGAGATAATGAAGGCTAAAAGTTTCAAGATGTGCAAGGAGACTTGGCAATCTGGAGAGTCAGGAGAGCTGAGGGTGTAGTTCTGGTCTGAAAGCTGGGATGCTTAAGAGTTGGGAAAAGCCAGTGTTTTAGTTCAAGTCCAAAGGCAAAACCAAAAAAGGACCAATGTCCCACCTTGAAGGCAGTCGGGTAGACAGAAGTCCCTTTTATTTCTTACTCTGGGGAAGGTCAGTTTTTTTGTTTTTTGTTCTATTCACATCAACTGATTGGTTGGGGGTCTATCCAACACAGGGAGGGCAACCCAGATTCAAATGTCAACAGCATCCAGAAAGACCTTCAGCTACTCCTAGCAGAATGTTTGGCCAAATGTCTGGGCACTATATAGCCCAGTCAAGCTGACACAGAAGACTAACCATCACACCTCTCCACTAATAACATTTAGAAAGATGAAGAAACACATACCTGATGGTGAAACCAGGATTTAAACACATGTTTATCTCACTCCCAAATTTCATTCCACAGGTGTTGCTGCTGAGTTAGTATAATCTTTGCTCATGACTGCCAAACTCAAGATATACTACAAAGAAGATGCCAATTCTTTCTTTGTCCAGGAGTGAATGTTTTGCTCAGGGGTAAGTAAGACAGCTTCTTCTCCAAGAAAATAAGGCAAACAACAGTAGGGGGAAAGGAAAGAAAGCATTTCTGAATTTGAGTCCCTAACCACAGACTGAAGATAAACCATTGTCACTTTTGGTTGTGTCCACTCCCTTGATCACAGAAATTAAAGCCCTCAAATGAATCACCCATTATTAATACTGGACGCAAAAAGGTATTTAAAAGTTGCTTTCAAGTCAATAAACAAGCAAATAAACAGAGGGATCTTAACTTGGACATTTCTACTGAGGCATCATGATACAATAGAAAGGAAATTCTAAAATAATGCACAGAGCAAGATGTACACACAAGAAAATGTCAGGAACTAATTTATCAACTCTCAATTTATTTACCTTATTCATTATAATTAGACTTTAAAACCTGAAATCCAGGGGCTGGATTTCTTCTGTGTTTACATCTTGAGTCTGTGCCTTATTTTGGAATTTCCAGCTCCCTGCTAATGCACCTGGGAAAGCCACACAGGATGGCCCAAATGCTTCAGCCTCTGTACCCACCCTCCTGGCTTAGGCCTGGTCCAGCTCCAACCATTGTGGCCATTGGGGGAGTGAAGCAGCAGATGGAAGACCTCTCTCTCTGTCTCTCCCTAACTCTTCCTTTCAAATCAACAAAATATTTTTAAAAAATTAAATCTATGTATTTTTCTTCATAACACACATTCCAGCTTTTGGTAGATCTCTTGCACACATGAATCTCAATTTTTTTTTGCACCATAACATACCTCTCTTTTAATTAAAAATGCCCAAGAACTTTTTGAAGTACCCTTGTAAGCCTTTGTCACTCTGGAGAAGAGATCAGTGCTGTGAGAGTTCCCAAACTGTGTGAAACTCTGGAATTAGCAACAAGGGTACCCTCCCCTGTCTAAGGAAGTTGCTGCTAGAGGTTAGGGGAAGGTAGGGCCAGTGCTGCATACAGAAACCCAGGGCCAGCTAAACAGGGACATGGCCCACCCCAGGGGAGCTGCCTTGAACAGCAGCTTCGGGAAGCCTCTGAACAACCCACAGAGGAAGCAACGTCGTCTGCAAAGGGCCAGCATCCTCTTACCTCCTTCCCTAGGTGTGGGGGAGAGGAGCAGAAATTCCTGTTTGCATCTTCTACCAGATTCACAATACATATTACTCAATAACATCTGACAGAAAATACGTTTCTATTTTTAGTAAGTACATACTTTTCCATAATAACAATATCTCATTATCTGTCCAACCACTAATGGACATTTAAATTATATATATATATTATATGTATAATTTTTTTTTACCAATGAGATGCAGTGAAATTTATCAACATCTTTGTTTACATGTGTAAATATTTCTTCAAAACAGTTTCCTAAAAATGGCATTTTGAGGTTGGAGATCTATTTTCAATTTATGCAATTACTGTCAGAAAGACATTATTAATTTATATTCCCATCAAGGGTGTCTGAAGGCACTCATTTCCCTACACAGTACTAGTGCTTGATGTTATCAAGTTATACATTTCCCCCAACATCCTATGTGAGAAATGAATGAAATAATTCAGTGTTCTCTTTGCATTTCCGTCATCAGAGAGAAGGGGGACCATCTTTTAATGTCTGTGGACCATTTACACTTCTCTACTATTAATGGCCTGTTCATATCCTTTGATCATTTTTCTATTGGATTGTTCATCTTTTTTATATTTTTATTGTGGTTACAAATTTTGAGTTATATGCTTGACAGATCATTTTTTCTTATCTATCATTTGTGTTTTATATTAATTGTTAAAATGTTTTTTATTGAGGAGAAATCTATATTTTTATGAGTGCTTTTTCTCTCTTATTTTAGGTTTTGTGTGTTCCTTAGGAAAGGTTTACCCCAATAAAGTATCTCCCAACCTTCCTTTTTTTTTTTTTTAAAGATTTATTTTATTTATTTGAAAGACAGAGTTACAGAGAAAGGCAGAGAGAGAGAGAGAGAGAGAGAGAGAGAGAGCGAGAGCTCTCTCGCGGCCGGAGCTGTGCTGGTCTGGAGCCAGGAGCCAGGAGCCAGGAGCTTCCACTGGGCCTCCCATGTGGGTGCAGGGGCCCAAGGACCTGGGCCATCTTCCACTGCTTTCCCAGGCCATAGCAGAGAGCTGGATCGGAAGAGGAGAAGCCGGGACTAGAACCAGCGCCCATATGGGATTCTGGCACTGCAGGCCAGGGCATCAACCTGCTGCTCCACAGCACTGGCCCCTCCATCCTTCCTACTAATACTACAGCAATTTTGTGTTTCACAAGTTAAAGCTTTTAATTCATTTGAATTTTATTGTGCTATAAAGTACATATCAGTATGAGGATACTTCAAAGAGTACATGGAAAAATGAGATTTAAAAATGTTTATTTTTCTATAGTACATATTTGCCACAAATGTTGTATTTAGCTTTCCAAATTAATGCCACTTTTACCACAAACTAAAGTGCAATTCATTTATTAGCCTGTGTGGAGAGTGTCTATCCTGTTCCAAGCGACCTCTTTTTATCAGGACCAATAGCACATTAATTACCACAGCTGCATAGAATACTTTGGTATTGGTTAAGTTGCTTCACTTCTCTTTTAAAAATAGTGTATGGGGCTGGTGCTGTGGCGAAGTGGGTAAAGCCACTGGCTTGCAGTGCCGGCATCCCATATGGGCACTGGTTCAAGTCCCAGCTATGCCACTTCTGATCCAGCTCTGCTGTGGCCTGGGAAAGTAGCAGAAGATGGCCCAAGTCCTTGGGCCCCTGCGCTTGCATGGGAGACCCAGAGGAAGCTCCTGCCCAGCTCCGGCAGTTGTGGCCATCTGGGGAGTGAACCAGCAGATGGATTACCTCCTCTCCTCGCCTCTCCTTGCCTTGCCTAGCCTCTGCCACTCTTTAATTCTGCCTTTCAAATGAGTAAATAAATCTAAAACAAATACAGTGTTTCATATTTCATAAAACATGAATTTCATGAAGTTTATTAATTTGGGAATGACATGACAGCTACACAGTGCTAATCAGATCATACCTTCAAGTATTGAGATCTTCCTTGATGTTCCAGAGTTCTCAAGTAGTCTTTATATAGGTTTTGCATGATTCTTGTAATTTTATTCCTGGTATTCTACAGTGTTTGTAGCCTTGGGTGCTGGTATAGAGATGCATCTACAAGTATCCTGCCTTCAGACATCTTATGAAACACACCTTGAGTTGATTCTTTGTGCTTCCCGGGGCAGACTCCCCTTTGTGTGACTTGGAGACTTTGATCTCAGAACCCAAGGTGTGAGGGATATGCAGATGTCTTTTAAATATCCAAAGGGTTTTGTAGGCGACCAGATGGAAAGAATATACAAAGAATGCAGAATTCAATCAAGCAGCAAAGAGATTAGTTGAACAGAGTTATCAGCGACCTCAGAGTAGATTTAAATCAGATGGAAGAATTGGGTAACTTGTAACCTGAATCCAGGAGAAATGAACCCCATTTGAATGGTTTATACTTGGAGTGCTGTTGTCATAGCAACTATGAAAGGAACCCATGGTGTGTGTTAGTGACCAGGGGAGAATCATGCTGGAAGTACAGCCCCAGGTTCAGATTTCTTAACCTCTGTTCACTTGAGATGGTAAAACTCACCTTCCTAGCAGTGGTAAAACTGTCCCCTTTCCAAGCAGTGTGCTTCTAATCTCAGGGAAGTTTAGAATTTAATATCATTTCAAGAAAATAAACCCTAAATTGTTGCTACATTTTTACTACATTTAGGATAATTTGGGTAAATTTCAAGGATAAATTGACATATTAGGTTACTGACAGATTAGCCTTTAATTTCAATTTGAAATGTGTATAAACAATTGACTTCAGAATTGGGCCTTCACTTTGATATGCATAGAGAATTTAATTTTTAATTTTTATTTATTTGTTTCATTTATTTGACAGGAAGGGAAGAGTGACAGAGAGAGAGAGCGAGCGAGCGAGCGCACTCCCATCTGCTAGTTCACTCACCACATGCCAGGAAGCCAGGAACTCCATTAAGTTTCCTCACAGGGGTGACAGGGACCCAACTACGCAAGCCATCACCTGCCACCTCCCACAGTGCACACAGGAGAAAGCTGGAGCAGGGGGCATGTCTGGAGCCTGAAACCGTGTACCCTGATATAAGATGGGGGCCCCTGGCCGGCGCGGTGGCTCAATAAGCTAATCCTCTGCCTGTGGCACCGGTACTCTAGGTTCCAGTCCTGGCCGGGGTGCCGGATTCTGTTCCGATTGCTCCTATTCCTGTCCAGCTCTCTGCTGTGGCCTGGGAAGGCAGTGGAAGATGGCCCAAGTGCTTGGGCCCTGTGCCCGCATGGGAGACCAGGAGAAGCACCTGGCTCCTGGCTTCGGATCAGCGTGGTGCGGCGGCCACAGCGGCCATTGGGGGAGTGAACCAACGGTAAAGGAAGACCTTTCTCTCTATCTCTCTCTCACTGTCCACTCTGCCTGTGAAAAAAAATAAAAAATAAAAAAAATTTTAAAAAGATGGGGGTCCCCAAGTAGCTCGCACGCTGCTGCACTGAATGCCTGCCCTGTGAGAGAATTTGACCAAATCTGTGAATAGTATTGGAATGTTTAAATAATATGAGCTACACTCTACTTACAGGTTAGATTTATTGGATTCACAAGTTGTGTAAGTTATAAAAAGATCTGGATTATTAAGATGGCCATTTTTTAAAAGCTTTGAAGAAAATTAAATTTAGAAAATATGTAAGTGAATTTTATTCCCTTTGAGAGAATTTAAGTTGTAAATAGGGCTGGTTTTTAAAAGAGTTTAGTCTATAAAACAAGGTACTCAAATACTGATTGTTTTAAAGTATATGGTGATTACTCTTATTTTACTATACATATAAAAACAAGGTTTGAACTTACAGGCTTAGAAAGAATTAAATTTTAAAGTGTGGTACCTTAATAAACTGATTATTCATTTTTAAACACCTTAATTTGTTTAAATTTATTTTTATTTGAAAGGCACAGCAACACAAACGGTGAAATAGAAAGAAATCTCCTATATGCTTGTGTACTGCCCAAATACCCGCAGCAGCTGGGGCTGGGAGCCAGGAATTCTACCCGGGTCTCCCATGAAGGTGGCAGGGACCCAAGTGCTTGAGCCATCACCTGCCAGCTCACAGGGCGTGTGTCAGCAGGAAGCTGATGGCAAGTGAAGTCAGAACTCAATTCCATGCACTCCACTGTGGGACATCGGTGTTCCTAGAGGTTTTAGTGACTTGAGCCACAATACCCACTCCACATTAATTAGTTTTTATGTGCACAAAAGTTATCCACGGGTATCACTAAATGCACACTATTTTCTTACATTTTCTAATTAGTTGATCATTTCATCTAAAATAATAATGTCAGTTTTGTTATTACTTTCCCTGTATATTTGCCTTTTATTCCAGTTTCTTGTTTTTACGTTGTCTAAAACCTTGTGTTGATGTAGTGGTATCTCCTTGCTGTTTTAATTTGCAATTCCCTAATGACATAAGATGTGCCATCTTTAATTTTCTTTGGTGAAGTTGCCATGCAGGTCTTTCATCCATTTTTAAGTCAGGCTGTGTTCTCAAGTTGAATTTTAAGAATTCTTTGTGTATTCAGGATAACAGTCATTTAACACATGTGTCTTTTGTAAATATATTCCCTCCATTTATAGCTTGTTTTCTCAATCGCTTGACAATGTTTTTCTCAGAGAAGAAGTTTTTAATTTTAATGAAGTCCAGCTTGTCAATTTTTTTCATGGATTATACCTTTGATGTTGATTTACTTCCCAAATATCCTCAACATCTGGGGCTGGGCTGAAGCCAAGAGCCAGGAGACAGGAACTCTAACCAGGTCTTCCGTGTGGCTGCCAGAGAATCATGTACCTCAGTCATCATCTCCTGTGTTCTAGGCAAACTAGCAAGTATCTGGACGGGAAGTGCAGCAGCCGGGACACAAACTAGCACGGCAATGTGGGTCACAAGCCTCCTAAGTGGTGGCTTAACACACTATACCACAACACTCACCACCTCGACAGAAATGTTAATATGCTGCTAGATACTGACATTGAATAAACGTACCAGACCATGTATTCATAAAAGCCACGTTTAGGGGCAGGTGTTTGGTGCAGCAGTTTAGCTACTTCTTGGGCTTCCTGATTCCTGTATCAGAGTGCGTGAGTTCAAGTCTTACCCCTGCTCCTGATTCAGCTTTCTGCTAATGCACACCCAGGGAGGCAGCAGATGATGGCTCAAGTACCTGTCATCCATGTGGGAGACTAAGATGGATTCCTGGCTCCTGGCCCAGCCCTGACTGTTACGGGCATTAGGGTGAATGAACCATATAGGAATGCTCACTCGTTCTCTCTTTCTCTCTCTCTCTCTCTCTCCATTTCAAATAAAGATAAGCTTAAATTTTTTTATTTAAAAAAATTTTTTTAAAAAGATGTATTTATTTATTTGAAAGGCAGAGTTACAAAGAGGCAGAGGCAGAGAGAGAGAGAGAGAGAGAGAAAAAGAAATCTTCCATCTGCTAGTTCACTACTCAAATGGCCGCAAAGCTGGAGCTGCACTGATCGGAAGCCAGGAGCCAGGAGCCTTTTCTAGGTCTCCCACGCGGGTGCAGGGGCCCAACCACTTAGGCCACCTTCCACTGCTTTCACAGGACATTAGCAGAGAGCTTAGATAGGAAGTGGAGCAGCCGGGACTTGAACTGGTGCCCATATGGGATGCCAGCACTGCAAGGGGCAGCTTTACCTATTATGCCACAGTGCTGGCCCCTAAAGATTTTAGTTTTTTGTTTTTTTTTTTAAGATTTTATTTTTTTTTATTTGAAAACCAGAGTTACACACAGAGAGGAGAGGCACCGAGAGAGAGAGAGAGAGAGAAAGGTCTTCCTTCCATCGGTTCACCCCCGAGATGGCTGCTGTGGCTAGAGCTATGCCGATCCAAAGCCAGAAGCCCGGGGCTTCTTCTGGGTCTCCCAAGTGGGTGCAGGGGCCCAAGCACTTGGGCCATCTTCCACTGCTTTCCCAGGCCATAGTAGAGAGCTGAATCAGAAGTGGAGCAGCCGGGACTCGAACCAGCGCCCATATGGGATGCCAGGATTGCAGGCAGTGGCTTTATCTGCTATGCCACAGCACCAGCCCCAAAGATTTTAGTCTTAAAAAGTCATGTTTAATAGTAGAAAAGTTCCAATGATGTTACTTAACTATTAGAAAGATCCTATTCACTCTATATTTCTAATACAGCACACTGACACTTTGAAATAGTTGTTTTCTTTTCATAACAATTACTAAAATGCACAACATTTTTCCAATTTGTAGGGCTTTCTTTACCATCTATGAAGTATGACGTAATTGTCCCATATGAGATAATACAAAGAATAGAATGGGAAATAAAAATAGTACCTACATCAGCAAATCATCTGAGGAGACATTTTAACTGTTTTTGTTTAAAGATTTATTTCTTAAAGATTTTTTTAAAAGATTCATTTTTTATTTATTTGAAGGGCAATGTTACAGAGACAGGACGAGAGACAGAAAGAGAGAGAGAGATCATTCAACTGCTGGTTCACTCCCCAAATGGCCGCAACAGCTGGAGCTGGGACGATCCAAAGCCAGGAGCCACGAGCTTCTTCCAGGTCTTGCACATGGATCCAGGGACCCAAGCACCTGGGCCATATTCTGCTGTTTTCCCAGGAAATAATAGCAGAGAGCTAGACAGGAAAATGGAGCAGCCAGTCTCTAACTGCACCTGTATGGGATATTGGCATTGCAGGAGGACGTTTAGTCTGCTACGCCACAATACCAGCCCCCGTTTTAACTGTCCCATAGTTCCAGTTAGCACAAGAATATCTTGATTCCAAGGTAATGCACTGTTTGGTTTTTACTGCAAGCCTTAAATTACGGGGTTGCTCTTCTCAACAATCTCTAAGAAAAAGGCAATATATAAAAGTAAGTATATATCTCTTAGGTGGTATTCTACATAGTCCAGACATTAAGAAAATTCTTTACAAAATTAAGTTTACAGAGAGCAGCAGGGTGTAGCAGGTAAAGATACTTTCTCTGACAATGACATCCCATACGGGTGCCAGTTCAAGTCCTGGCTGCTACACTTCTGAACCAGCTCACTGCTAATGGGCTGGAAAAGCAGTGGAAGATGGCCTAGTGCTTGGGCCCCTGCACCCATGTGGGAGACCTGAACAAAGCTCCCAGTTCCTGGCTTCGGCCTGTCCCAGCCTTAGCCGTTGCAGCCATTTGGAGAGTGAACCAGCAGCAGATGGAAGATCTCTCTCTCCCTGACTTTCTCTGTAACTCTGCCTTTCAAATAAATGAAATAAATCTTTAAAAAACTAGGTTTACAAAATGTAGAATGTCTTAATAATTGCCAATTTTCTCAAAGGCTAAAATCAGAAAAATGCACAAAATAAAATTACTCACTGATTAATATTATTTCGCTTTAAGAAAGCCAGAAATGATTCTATTGTAAGAAATAAGCAATGATGACAAAAGATGTGATTAATATATCATATCTCTTTTAATCCAAAGCATATTATTTACATTGGAGAGGACGATTCTTACTCTGACTTTCTAAATGTCTTTTATCTGGAAACAGGACCCTATTTCAAACCACTATTTGAATTGAGTTCATAATCTAGTCATTTATCTCCATGGGGTATTTTCATTTTAGTCCAAAACCTGCAAACTGGCAAATGACTAGGTCACTTATTAAAAATTGGTACTACAGGTTGAATATTTCTTTGAAATTCTTAGGACCAGAGTGTTTCAGACTTTGAAATTATTCGGGTTTTGTACTATTTACCTATCTATAATGAGCTGTCTTGGAATAACCCAATTCTAACCACTAAGTTCACTTCTATCTCATATACGCCTTATGCAGAGAGCTGGAAGGTAATTTCACACGGTACTTTTAGTGCACCTGTGTTCTGAAGGCGACCTTTCACATAAGGGCAGCTGGGAAATTTCCCACTTGTGGCATCAGGTCTGCAGCAAGCTGCAGATTCGGGAGCACTTCAGATGCTTCAATTAGGGGTGTTTGACTTGTTTAATGGACACTCATTCAGAATAATTATCAACAGATACCAACACATTTCTATACCCAAGTCTAAAAGTTACTACAGCATTGAAGCCAACGTGATTCTTCCTTATGGTCAGATTTCCTTTACTAAATAATACCATCATGAACTCCAAAGACACTTTAGTGTGTCCATCCAAAGCTGCATAATTTTCCCAAGGATCTCCTCTGGTTCCAGAGCCTGCTCATCCCTTCCATTCCTTTTCAGTCATTTAACTTCTGCAACGTTTTATTGATGTTTGTGTTTCCTCTTTTGCTCCTTTCTCCTGGCCTCAACCATCTTGGCCAGTTTCCAGAACCATAAGGCTGCTGGTACAAACAGTGGAGTTATAGCACGAAGGAAGTCATATGGGTTCTTCCCAGCCCATTCCACAGCACAATCAACCCTGGCCTTTATATCAAACAATTTTGGGCCATCTTCTGCTGCTTCCCTAGGCATATCAGCAGTGAGGTGGATCTCAAGTGGAGTAGCCTTATGGGTTGCTGGTGTCACAGGCGGCTACTTCACCCGCTATGCCACAATGCAGTCCCCTATTGCATTCTTCCAATGGGGATAATTCCTGCCCCCAGTAATAGGAGTTCGATATCATTATTCCACCACCAGGTGGCTGGCTGGTAATACTGGGGTATGGTGACATAGTGGGACTCAGTGTTGAACTCTACTGTGGGCATAGTGGGCACTCAGTAGCAGAGGGGCCATATTCCATACATAATGCCCATCCTTATCACCACACCTATAGTAAGCTCACTGAGCTATTATTACAATCACCCAGGAAAGTGGCCACCAACTGACACCCATGAAGCCAGTTACTTGGTGCACCCTTTCCCATCTGATTGAGAAAGTCCTTAGTTGTGATGGCCCTTGGTGAGCACTTGTGAGGCAAAAATCACATCACACTCTGGACTAAAGGCAGGGCAACTGCAATGGTTCAACAGGTACATGTAGAGGGGTGCACTATCTGTAGAGAATTTAAAACTAATAATAGAGCCAACTACAAATTAGTCTTTCTATTAGCATCACATACTAGCAATTCTAAACAATGTCAATGATAAGATATTCCTCAAAAACAGGTTTGTTGGCCTAAGTTCTAAAAAAATTGCTTGCACCTGGGGCAAACCACCTCTCCCACTCACCCTTGGTATGACAGAGGTTTCCATCCATTCACCCTGTCTGTAGACCTGCTTACTGCTAATTCTGCTGTATTATCCTGGGCTAGGCCCTGACCATCTAGGCATCCATAAGCTGCTGACTGTAAATCATTTTGGATGCAAGATACAAGACGTCTTTCTTTCCAGGAAATGTGCACAGAAAGGTGCACTATTTATAATCCTGCCTACAGAAAGGATTTCTCTTTATTACTACCCTTACCATCACATGCAATTAAAGTTAATAAGTACAATGGTTGGCACATAGTGCAGAATCATCCGTAAGTTTATATTGTTCTTTCTTTACTCAACTAGTCCTAGGGTACTCCATATCCTCATAAGGCTATGCAAGTGGAGAGAAGATGTGGCTAGGCAGCAAGAGAATACTGAGAGGTGAGCCACTTGCACACACAGCTTACTGTCACCTAGATGGCCTGCTTAAGTGCAGTCTTAAGTGACTCACACACCCTCGTTGAGAAAGCATTGCTGGGCACACTTGACACTATGATTTTACAGGTAAGTTAGCACCCAACTCAGTAAAGGAAGTCTTGTAATAAACTAGATAGACCCCATATCGAGGATGGCAGCTGATCAGAATTACTACCTAATGAGTTTTTAAAATAATACACTGACATTCAAATTTATTTGTTAAGTTCTGGGGTCAAATATGACAGTTATATGGGGATGGAAGAATTCATGGCTCCTTTTTCTTTTTTCTTTCTTTCTTTTTTTTTTTTTTTGACAGGCAGAGTGGACAGTGAGAGAGAGAGAGATAGAGAGAAAGGTCTTCCTTTTGCCGTTGGTTCACCCTCCAATGGCCGCCGTGGCTGGCGCACTGTGGCTGGGATGCTGCGTCCGGTGCACCGCGCTGATCCAAAGCCAGGAGGCAGGAGCCAGGTGCTTATCCTGGCCTTATATGGGGTGCAGGGCCCAAGCACTTGGGCCATCCTCCACTGCACTCCTGGGCCACAGCAGAGAGCTGGCCTGGAAAAGGGGCAACAAAGACAGAATCCGGCGCCCCGACTAGGACTCGAACCCAGTGTGCCGGTGCCTCAAAGTGGAGGATTAGCCTAGTGAGCCGTGGCGCCGGCCTTTTTTTTTCCCCTTTATTTTTCACGCTTGCAATGATGTAAAAAATCTTGGCAATATTCCCAGAAATAAAGTATTAAATCTGATTCACTATTCATCTTTGTCCTCAAAGTTACTGACATAAAATTATTCCTAATATCCCTTTTTTTTATTTGAAAGGGAGAGAAACAGAGACAGAGAAGAGAGAGCTCTACCCTGCTTGTTCATTCCCCAAACTCCTCCAATGGCTGAGACCAGGCTGGGCCAAAGCTGGGCGCTTGGAATTCAATCCAGGTCTCTCATGTAGGGGGCAGAAGCCCAACTACTGTAGCCCTTGCCACTGCCTCCCAAGGTCTGCATTAGCAGGAAGCTGAAGTTAGGAGCCAGAGCTGAGTATCAAACCCAGGACTCTGATATGGGACATGGGTGTCGTAACCGGCACCTTCACCAGGCTAACAGCCTGCCCCTACGATCATTTCAATGCCTCTGGGTTGGGTCGTGATGACCGATCTTTTATTCCTGATAAGAGATTTGTACTTCCTATTTTTTCCTCATTGTCTTACATATTTTTCTTAGTTTTGTTAATTGTTTCAAAAAACAACTTTTGACTTTGTTACTTTTCTCTATCATCTGTCCATTTTTCTATGTAATTGATTCCTATTCTTTGTCACTTTTCTTCTCAATTTTGATTCAATTTCCTCTTTGTCTTCCTGTCATCTTAAAAAACTGTTATTTTTAAGCCTTTCTTCTTTATATTTTCTAATATAAACATTTTAAGTACAAATTTCCCTCAACACCCTGCTTCAACTGTGTAGTACAAATCCAAAATATCTTCAATCAGTTCAAAATATTTCTAATTTCCATTGTAATGTCATTTTTTAATCTATAAGTTAATTAGAAGTGTATTGTTTAATTTCTCAATATGTGAAGGTCTTCCAGACAGCTTTTTGTTATTGGTTACCAATTTAATTCTATTGTTTTCAGAGAATATATTCCAATTCCAAGCTTCTGAAAGTTATAAGACTTTTTTTTAAAGATTTTATTCCTTTATTTGAGAGCCAGAGTTATAGACACAGAGAGGGAGAGACAGAGAGGGAGGTTTTCCATCCACTGGTTCACTCCCCAAATAGCTACAACAGCTGGAGATGGGTTGATCTGTAGCCAGGATCCAGGAGCTTCTTCTGGGTCTCCCATTTGGGTGCAGGGTCTCAAACACTTGGGCCATCTTTTATTGATTTTTCAGGCTATAGCAGAGAGCTATATTGGAAGAGGAGCTGGTCGGATTAGATCTAGCACCCACACAGGACGTCGGCACCACAGGCAGAGTAAGCTTAGCCCACTACACCACAGCGGCAGCCCCTATAAGACATATTTTATGACCCAGTATGTGGTCTCCCTTGGAGCATGTTCCATGTAAATTTTACAAGGATGTGTAATCTGCTAGTGTGACGTATTCTGTAAATGTCAATTGAACCAAGACTATTACTGTTATTCAAGTCTTCTGTATTTTTGCTAATTTTCTTTCTACTTATTCCATCAATTACCAAGATAGAGAGTGAGTGAGTAAGCGAGCAAGCTGTTGAAGTTCCTTACTATAGCTGTGGATTTGTCTATTTTTCCCTTTAATACTGTCAAATTTTGAAACTTTGTTATTAAAGATAAGTACATATGTCTTCTTGACTGATTAAATAAATTTTCATCTACTTGAAAAGCAGAGTAACAGTGAGATAGGAGAGAGAGGGAGAGAGCCATCTGCCATCTGCTGCTTCACTCCATAAATGGCCACAGCAGCCAGGTCTGGGATAGGTTGACCTTGGAGCCAGGAGTTCCATCTTGGTCTCTCACATAAGTGGCAGGGACTGAGCCATCACCTGCTGCCTTCCAGGATGTGCATTACCAAGAAGCTGGTTCAGAGTAGCCCAGACTTGAACCTGGATTCTTTCATGTGGTCCTTGAGGCAGACTGGATGAATAACATACCCACTGAGGCCAGTGCACAGGCACTGGTCTCCTTTGAGGAGAGGACCTCCACTTAGTCTACACCAACAGACAAAAGCAAATATCCCCTCTAATAACAAAAAAAAAAGAGAGAGAGAGAGAGAGAGATTTACCATGCCAAACCTGGGTGTGTGACCTCAGACATGCCCTTCACCTTGGAGCACTGAACAGAGCTCCTTGGCCATACCTATCACACCCCTCTAGGTATTCACTGAAAGCACACACCCCACTAATCCACTCAGACACAGGCAAAGATAAAGATTGCCACAGCAAAAAAGCCAAGAAGAAAGCAACGAGTATTTCCACAAATGCTGAATAACAAATGCACCAATTCAACAAACAAGAGTCAGGAAGACAACACTTCAATACCAGATTATGAAGATGATGAGTCTGAAGAAATGCTAGAAATGAATTCAAAAAAATTGATTATAAGATTGCATAGAAGTAATCAGAAGCAAATGAACGAACTAATGAAATCCATACATGACGTGAAAGAAATTTCTCCTATGAAATTGAGATCATAAAGAGAAATCAAAGTGAAATCTTTGAAATAAAGAATTCAATAGAACAAATAAAAAATGCAGTGGAAAGCCTTAACAACATAATCAGTGAAGCAGATGAAAGAATATCCAACTTAGAAGACAAAAAGCACAGGAAATTTTACAGTTAGACCCAACACAAGAAAAAGAGATTAGAAAATTAAAATCATTTGGTAATCTACAGGATACTATCAAACAACCCAACATATGGGTTTTAGGAGTTCCTGCAGGCGTGGAAAGAGAAAAATGATTAGAAGGCCTTTTCAGTAAAATAATAACATAAAATTTCCCCAATTTGGAGAAAGAAAGAGACATCCAAGTACGGGAAGTACATAGAACTCCTAATAGACATGACCAGAAAAGATCTTCACCACAACACACTGTAATCAACTCTCTGCAGAAAAAAATGAAGATTCTAAAATGTGCACGAGAGAAATGCCAGATTACTTTCAGAGGATCCCCAATTAGACTCACAGTGGACTTCTCATCAGAAACCCTACAGGCTAGGAGAGAATGGCAAGATATATTCCAAGTGTTAAGAGAAAAAATTGTCAACCTAGAATACTATACCCTGCAAAGATCTCATTTATGAATGAAGGTGAAATAAGGACATTCCATGACAAACAGAAAGTGAAAGAATTTGTCACCACCGTCTAGTCCTGCAGAAGATGCTTAAGGATGTGCTGCACACAGAAACATGGTCATCACTACGAAAGAAGGTAAAGAAAGTAAAACTCTCAGTAAAAGTACAAAATCCAAAGTAATAGGAATATTTATGGAAAAATGGCAGGGCAAAGTTGCTACTTATGAATGTAAATGGCCTCAATTCTGCAGTTAAAAGACACAGAATAGCTGAATGGATTAAAAAACATAACTCATCTATTTGCTACATACAAGAAACATATCTCACCAACAGACATGCATGCAGAATGAAAGTGAAAGGATGGAAAAATATGCTACGCTAACAGAAACCAAAAAAGAGCTGGGTGGCCATCCTAATATCAGACAAAATAGACTTTAACACAGAAACTGTTAAAAGAGACAAAGAAGAGCACTATGTAATGATTAAAGGGTCGATTCAACAGGAAGATGTAACTATTTTAAATGTAAATGCACCTAATTACAGGGCACCTGACTATTTAAAATAAATGCTAAGGAATCTAAAGATAGACATAGACTCTAATGCAATAGTAATGAAGGACTTTAATATCTCACTTTCAGCAATGGACAGATCAACCAAACAGAAAATCAACAAGGAAACAGCAGATTTAATCATCACTATAAACCAAATGGACCTAACAGGTATCTACAGAACTTTTAATCCTACAGTTGCAGAATACACATTCTTTTCAGTAATACATGGGACTTTCTCTAGGATTGACCACATGCTAGGCCATAAAGCAAGTCTCAGGAAATTAAAAAAAAAAAAATCAAAATCACACCATGCATCTTCTTGAACCACAATGGAAAGAAGCTGAAAATCAGCAACTCAGGAATTTCTAGAACATATGCAAACAATGGAGACTGAAAAATATGCTCCTGAATAAACAGTGGGTCATAGAAGAAATCAAAAGAGAAATAAAATTCCCGGAAACAAATGTAGATAACAATATAACATAGCAAAACTTATGGGATACAGCAAAAGCAGTGTTAAGAGGCAAGTTTATAGCAATTGGTGACACAATCAAGAGATTGGAAAGGCATCAAATAAATGAGATATAAATACATCTCAAGGATTTAGAAAAACAAAGCAAATCAAACCCAAAAGTATTAGAAAAAAGAACTAATTAAAATTAGAGAAGAAATCAACAAAATTGAAACAAAAAACAATAGAAAAGATCAGCAAAATGAAGAGCTGGTTTTTTGAAAAAATAAACAAAATTGACACACCATTGGCCCAAATAACCAAAAAAAAAAAAAAATAGAGAAGATCAAATCAATAAAATCAGTGATGAAAAAGGAAATGTGACAGCAGACACCACAGACATAAGAAGAATCATCAGGAGGCTCCCACCGGCCCGCGGAGCTGCAGCCGCCCTGTGCGCCGTCCGCACTCTCCCGGCCGACATCATGCTGCAGTTCCTGCTTGGATTCACTTTCGGCAACGTGGTTGGGATGTATCTGGCTCAGAACTATGACATACCAAACTTGGCTAAAAAGCTTGAAGAAATTAAAAAGGACTTGGATGCCAAGAAGAAACCCCCCAGTTCATGAGACTGACGGCGGCACTGCCTTCTGGATACACTGCTTCTGTCTCTGCCGTTGGATCCCAAAGCATCTGGTCTCCCTCCAGCCTCAGCAGTCGTCTTTGCCCAGACCCCACGTGGCCTCAGGAGAATGGGGCCGCCCTGACATCGCCAGCGTCCTCGCCTTCTCCCGTGTCCTTCTGCCAGCTGCTTGGGAAGTCCTAAGGCTGGGATTGTGGTGCTAGACTAGTAAACATGACCTTTAATTAGTGGTCCGTCCCTTATTCTTTGGGATTTCTACTACCTTTTGTCAAGAGAAAAATTGATAAGTTTTGTATAGCTGATAAAATAGATATAATACACATTTTATGGTTTAGCAGTTATAATGGGTGCTTTTTAAACATTCATTACTAAATTTTGTTTTGAAGTAACATATTTAGAAGCCAGTTTTTTATGAATTACCCATTTGCTTTATACTGTCAGGAAGCTCCATTGTTGATAATTAGCCAGTAAATTAATTTACTATTCATTAACTAGGAAACTGTATTCTAAGAATCCTGTCAGGAATATGCAAAATAATGGTCTTTGAGTTCAGTCCGTTTCATATGCAGGTTTTCCTTAATGATGTATTTGATCTGACTTGTCTCTCAAAAGAATCATACCTGGGATTACAGGAGCATTGACATTACATGATGGATAAGTGAGAAGTTGACTATAAAGGAAATCTTATGCCTTTTCATATTGAAAAAGTATGTTATAACTTTATAGTAATTATTATAACAAAAATGGGTCCAAATGTGCAATAAAATCAGCCTCCCAAGAAAAAAAAAAAAAGAAGAATCATCAGAAATTTCTACATAGAGCTACATGCCAACATACTGAGAAACCAAGAATTGGATAGATTCCTGGAAACATAAAACCTACCTAAATTGAGCCACGAAGACATAGAAAACCTAAACAGATGCATTACCAAAATGGAAATTGAATCAGTAATAAAGACCCTCCCAAGAAAGAAATGCCCAGGACTGGATGACTTCATTGCTGAATTCTACCAGACGTTCAAAGAAGAATTAACTGGAATTCTTCTCAAGTTATTTAAAACAATTGAAAGGAAGGGAATCCTCCCAAATTCTTTCTATGGAGCCAGCATCACCTTAATTCCTAAACATTGAAATATGCAACAGAGAAAGAGAATTACACACCAATTTCCCTGATGAACATAGACACAAAAATCCTTAACAATGCAACATCACTTGAACATCTAAAAGATCACTCACCTGGACCAAGTGGGATTTATCCCTGGTATGGAGAGATGCTTCAACATTTGCAAATCAATCAATGTGATACACCACATTAACAAACTTAAGAACAAAAACCATACGATTATCTCAATAGATACAGAGAAAGTATTTGATAAAATACAATAGCTTTAATGATGAAAACTCTAGGAAAATTTGTTATAGAAGGAACATTCCTCAACACAATCAAGGTAATTTATGACAAACCCATGGCCAGTGTTCTATTGAATGGGGAAGAGTTGGAAGCATTCTGACTGAGATCCAGAACCAGACAAGGATGCCCACTCTCACCACTGTTATTCAATATAGTCCTGGAAGTTTTAGCCAGAGACATTAGGCAAGAAAAAGAAATCAAAGGGATACAAATTGGGAAACAGGAAGTCAAACTATCCCTATTTGCAGAAAACTTGATTCTATTTATAGGGGATCCAAAAGACTCCACCAAGAGACTATTAGAACTCATAGAAGAGTTTGGTAATGTAGCAGATGTAAAATCAAAACACAAAAATCAACAGCCTTTGATCTTAGGCAAAAGGCTGAGAAGTGATAATCAACAGCCTTTGTATACAGACAGTGCCATGACTGAGAAAGAACTTATAGATCAATCTCATTCACAATAACTACAAAAATAAGTCAAATACCTTGGAATAAATTTAACCAAGGATGTCAAAGATCTCTACGATGAGAATTACAAAACTAACTTTCTTAAAGAAAGAAATAGAGGAAAATAAAAAAAATGGAAAAATCTTCCATGTTCATGGATTGGAAGAATTAATATCATCAAAATGTTCATTCTTCCAAAAGCAATTTACAGATTCAATGTGATACCAATTAAAATATCAGACATTCTTCTCAGATCTAGAAAAAAGTGATGTTGAAATTCATATGGAAACACAGGAGACCTCGAATAGCTAAAGATAACTTATACAATGAAAACAAAGAGGGAGGCATCACAATATCAGATTTCAAGACATACTACAAGGAAGTTATAATCAAAACAGCCTGGTACTGGCACAAAAACAGATGGATAGACCAATGGAACAGAATAGAAATGCCAGAAATCAACCCAAGCTTCTACAACCAACTTATATTTGACCAAGGAGCTAAAACCAATCCCTGGAGCAAGGACAGTCTCTTCAACAAATGGCGCTGGGAAAACTGGATCTCCACATACAGAAGTATTAAGCAGGTCCCCTACCTTACACCTTATACAAAAACCCATTCAAAAGGATTAAAGACCTAAATCTACAATGTGATACCATCAAATTATTAGAGAACACTGGGCAACCCTTGCAAGATATTGGCACAGAGTTCTCAGAAAAGACCCCACAGGCACGGGCAATCAAAGCCAAAATTAACAAATGGGGTTACATCAAACTGAGATGTTTCTGTACTGCAAAAGAAACAGTGAGGAAAGTGAAGAGGCAAACCACAGAATGGCAGAAATTATTTGCAAAATATGAAACTAATAAAGGATTAATAACCAGAATGTGTAAAGAGATCAAAATACTCCACAACAACAAAACAATCCAGTAAAGAAATGGGCAAAAGACTTAACAGATATTTTTCTAAAGAGGAAATACAAACAGCCAACAGACACATGAAAAAGTGTTTGGAATCATTAACCATCAGGGAAATGTAAGTCAAAATCACAATGAGGTTTCACCTCACCCCAATTAAAACAGCTTTCACACAGAAGACAACAAACAACAAATGTTGGCAAGGATGTGGGGAAAAAGGTACCCTACTCCACTGTTGGTGGGAATGTAAACTGGTAAAACCACTATGGGAGACAGTTTGGAGATACCTCAGAAATCTGAATATAAATTTACCATATGACCCAGCCATCCCACTCCTGGGAATTAACCCAAGGGAAATCATCCAATAAGAGTTATTTGCACCCCTATGTTTATTGCAGCTTCATTCACAATAGCTAAGACATGGAATCAACCTAAATGCTCATCAACTGAAAACTGGATATAGAAATTGTGGAATATGTACTCTGTGGAATACCACACAGCAGTAAAAAAGTGAAATATGGTCATTTGCAACAAAATAGGTGAATCTGGAAAACATCATACTTGGTGAAATAAGCCATAACATAGAGTTAAGCATATGTGTATAAAGTCAATTGAAAATAGATCTCAGTAAAAAAAAAATAAAAGCAGGAATAAGAAAGGGAGGAGGAAGTTTATAACTGTGAAGCAGTGTAGTTCTGCATATATTCCTGTGGAGTTACTTCTAAGGGTACAGTTTAAAAACTTGCCATTGGACCCCAAATCCCATTAAGCTGGGTAGTAAAATGCCATCTTAAGTGTTAAAGTGACCATATTAAGTGTTAAAGTGATCATATAAATAGGATTAAGTGTTAAAGTGAACATATAAATAAGATCAAATGTCTGGTAATAATAATAGATAGACTTAAAAAGGAGAGAATGTTCCAACATGGGAAGCAGACCACACAGCAGATTCATAAAATGACAATCACTTTAGGCAGCACTCTAACCTCAGAATCAGCCCTTAAGGCTTCCTAGTCTGGCTGAAAAATTCATGAGAGCATTTCAGGCATGGAAAGCTAAGGTACTGTGGCAAAAAAACCCTTCTACATGAAGAATCTTGGTGAGAGAGACACAGTGGAAAGAAGTGGCCATCAAAGAAGAATGTACTTTTCTCTGAAGGGAAGAAAGGACTCTACTTTGCTTATGGTCTTGTCTAAATACTGATGGAGATTGTGGATTCACAATGCTTCCATAGCCTTGACAGCTCAGGTCAAGAACCTCGGTTGATCAATGGCATCATACATAAGAGTGTTAATAGTTAAATTAACAACAGGAGTCACTGTGCACTCACTTCCCATGTAGGACCTCTGTCCTTAATGTGTTATATTATAAGAATTGTAAAATTTGCTCTGAAACAGTTTTGTGTGTGTATGAAAACTGTTGAAATCTTTACTTAGCATAGAGTTAGTCTTCTGTGTATAAAGTTAACTGAAAAGAATCTTATGGAGAATATGACTGGGAATGGGGGGAGGAGAAGGTGTTGGGTTTGCAGTGAGGGTGGGAGGGTGGGTATGGTGGGAAGAATCACTATATTCCTAAAGTTGTATTCATGAAATTTGTACTCATTAAATAAAAGATTTTTAGGGGGAAAATAATAAGGGAAATGGAGTGTGCGGTATATGGAAACTCTGTCTTATCTTTGTTAACTTCTCCTAAATATATTTTAAAATAAAAAATTATTTTTCAAAAAAAAGTAAAATAATGACTTTACACATTTTCATATGATGTTTATAGAACATATTTTTTCCCAACCTTCAAATTTTTGTTTTCAGTAGTTGAATATGACTGCTTGTGTATGTTTGGTGTGATATTTATCTTTCTTGATGTTTTCTGATCTTCCTGGATGTTTGTTCAGTGTTGATTGCTTCAATTTATGAAAACTCTTAGTAGTTAATTCTCCTGTTCCATGCTCTTTGTCCTCTGCTTTTGAATTCCAATCACATGTATATCATATTGTATAATATCCCATAACTCTCAATGTCCTGTCCTATTTCTCTTTTCCCTAATCTATGTTCTCTTACCTAATTTCTATGGACCTATCTTCACATTTACTTATCCTTTCCATACATGGTTATATCTATACAGTAAGTGCTTTCTTCATGTCTGTTACTGTAATTTTTATTTCTAGCAATTCTATTCAATATTTTCTTGGAGTTTTTTCCTCTCTGCTAATTTGTC
This sequence comes from Sylvilagus floridanus, assembly GCA_949820135.1. Classification (NCBI taxonomy): domain Eukaryota; kingdom Metazoa; phylum Chordata; class Mammalia; order Lagomorpha; family Leporidae; genus Sylvilagus; species Sylvilagus floridanus. The sequence goes on along the minus strand of OX463239.1, from coordinate 21,341,456 downwards.
ATCAGATCTTTCATGCTGATCATGTTTTCCATTAGAGTCTTTGACATATTAACATGGCTATTTTCAATTCCTTCTCACATAATTCTATGTATCTTGTTTTACCTGTGTCTGCTTCTAATGATTGTTTTGCCTCTTGGCTGTCTGTTATTTCTTCTTGCCTTTTTGTCTGCTTCATAATATTTTGTTGAAAAACTAACAAACGTATAGGACAATAAAATTTAAGTCAACAGCTTTAATCCCTCTGGAAACACCTATCTTTCCTCCAAACTTTGTTGAGGGGGAGAGGGGAAACGGGTGAGGAGTTAATTTAATTAGGAGTTGCGCTGAGTTTTGAGGATCATTGTTGCTATGTTACCCTCCAAGCCCCACAGGCTTCCAGATCTTTGGTGATATCTTTTGCTTGGGCTGGGAACTGCTTTACCAACTGGTTGTTTTCAAGGTCTGCAGTCTTCACTTAAACAGGGTCTCTTGTAGGTTCCTCAATGCTTGTTAGGCTGACAGAGGGGGATGGGGCCTTCCCCTTTACTGTGATTAAATTTCAGTCTTAGGCAGGATCCATATCCCTGATTCTCTGAGATGGGTCTCTCCTTCTTAGTAGTCTGCAGCTCAGCTTGTATTTCTGCTACTCCACAGAGGTGGAGGGCTCCCCCCACCCCCATTTCCTTCCCAATAAATTTTCAACAAATGTTTTAATGGAAATAGTTCTTGCTGTCCTTCTTGCCATAGAATAAGGCCCTTGTTCCATAAAAGGAATAAAGAAGAAGGGTCTGGATAGCATTTAGCAGTCTTCTCACAAGAGGCTACTGTTCTTGGCTTCTGCACCACAAGGAGCCTTTTGCCCAATGTTTTCTTTGAGCATTCAGTGGGTGTATGGAGAAAAAGTTGGCAAGAATACATGGGTTTTCTGGGGCAGACATTGTGGCATAGCAGGTTAGGTTGTCCTGCAGGGGTTCCTACATGTTATATTAGAGTGGTAGTTCCAGTCCCGGCTACTCCATTTCTGATCTAGCATCCTACTAATGTGCTTCACAGTACTTGATGGCCTAAGTACTTGTGTTCCTACCTCCCAGGTGGGAGCCTAGAATGAACCTCTTGGCTGCTGACTTTGACCTGACCCAATCCTGGCTGTTGTGGGCATTTGGGGAGCAAACCAGTAGACTGAAGATCTCTCTCAACTTTGTTTCTCCCTACCACTCTTCCTTTCAAATAATTTTTTTTTAAGAGTAAGTGGGTTTTCTTACACTTATAGTCCCTGGAGCTCTCAACTCCTCTTCAAAGTATACACTCATCCAGTGGCACTCAATATCCACAATTTGCAACTGCCTTGGCTAGACCTACCTTAGGGGTGCCTAGCAGAATCTTGCCTAGTAAGTCAGTGGTCATGTCCCATCTATCCTTGGTTCTCCTTAGATTTTAGTTCAGCTGAACTTTTAAAAAAACATTTATTTATTTACTTGAAAGGCAGAGGGAGAGGGAGAGAGAGGTCTTCCATCCACTGGTTCATTCCCCAAATGTTTGCAATAGCTGGAGCTGGGCCGATCCAAAGTTCTGGTTCTCCCACACTAGTGCAGGAGCACAAGGACTTGAGCCATCTTCCACTGCTTTCCCAGGCCCCAACAGGGAGCTGGATCGGAAGTGGAGCAGCTGGCACTCAAACTGGCGCCCATATAGGATGCCGGCACTGCTTTTACCCTCTATGCCACAGTGCCGACCCCCCAGCTGGACTTCCGCACTTTATCACAGATAAGGCAAGCAGTGAACTTGCTGCTTGTCTTTTTGTAAATCATAAATTTGGGTGTGACATTTCATAGCTCTCTATATTCACATGTAAGAAGCCAAACTCTTCATTTTATTGGTTGTCTTTACATTTAAAATGCATCTTTATAAAATGATGCATGGCTGAGCTTTGCTTTTGATATAGAATTATAATTTTTTAGCCAAAGAATTTTGTTGAATTTACATTTAATATGATCAACCCAGGTTTTGGTTTATGCTTGATATCCATTTTCTTTTCATTTGCACCATGTGTTGTTTGTTACTTTTTATATCTTCTTTTGTTTTATTCAAGAGCTTTTAGTATGTTTATTATTTATGGTATTGCCTTTTACTTCTAAAAATTTTAATAATTTTATAAAAATTTTAACAGTCACTTAAACATTGCACATATTTATTGGGTACCATGGGATGGCTCAACACATGTATACATTATGTAATGTCCAATCACAGAAAACATACCTGTCTCCTCAAATATTTATCATTTCTTTATGGTGAATATATTCAAAATCCTTTCTCCTAATTTTTTAAAGAGACACATACAGTACATTGTTATTATCTACAGTCTTCTCTTTTCTCTTTATGTGTTCTTTCTTTTAAGCTTATTTTTACTTATTGGAAATGAAGAGTGAGAAAGAGAGAGAGAGATCCTTTAAAGAATTCTTTTGCCTCATTTTTCTCCTTCCTATTTTTTACATCAATAAATGTATATTAGAATTCTTGATATTATTAAATTTTTTCTGACATTTTAATTTTTTTCAGTCTTTTTGCTTCTTTCTACTACCTCAGTTTCTATGTCATGAGTGTAAGTTCATTCTGTGTTTCTTCTGCAGTATTTAATATGGTGTTTATGCCAAAAACTGTTTCAGACATTTTATTATGAAAAATTTTACAAAAGGGGCTTGCGCTGTGGCATAGCAGGTAAAGCCATTGTCTGTGACACCAGCATCCCATATATATGGATGCTCCATTTCCAATCCAGCTCCCTGTTAATGCACCTAGGAAAGCAGCAGAAGATGGCCCCAGTGCTTGGGCCCCTGCACCCATGTAGGGACCCTGAAGAAGCTCCTGGCTCCTGCCTTAGGCCTGGTCCAGCCCTGGCTGTTGTGGCCATTTGGGGATGAGCCAGAGGATGGAAGATCTGTCTGTCTGTCTGTCTCTCTCTTCCCCTCTGTCTCTCCAGCTCTCTGTAACTCTGCCTTTTAAATAAATCAAGCTTTTTAAAAATGTTATGAAAGAGCTAAAAAGAATTTTACAAATTATATGTTCATCAGGTAGACTGTATAATTGACACTTTACTATATATACTTAATCACATACATTTGCATCTAATCTATTTTCTATCTATCCACAATCCATCTTATTTAATTAGTGCATTTGGTAGTCGCAGATGTCAGTGTACTTCTCCCCAGCAAGGATGCCAGGGTACGTAGCCTACCCAGAGGCTGGTACTTTCTCCACCTCTCTTTCCCAGCACACTTAGCCTCACTCTAAGCATCATTCAGGCCTTGCCTTTCCTGATCTTGGTAAATGTCCTTCTGTGTGTCAGGAACTCCCCTGCATTGTTTGCTTTTACTGCATTCCATTAAAATTGGCAGTACAATGTTCTAGTTCTTATGTTGGAATATAAAGTGCCAAAGGGCATGAACCAAATGTTATCCTCATACCAGAGCTCAGTACAAAGTAGGTGCTCCACGAATACTTGATGGATAAACAACCAAAGAGCTGCTGGACCTACACAGGGTAACGTGCAAATTAGGCAGGGGCAGGAGAGAAGAGGCAGGGGCAGGCATCTGGCCTAGGGCTTGAGATGCTCCTTGGGACGGCCGCAACCCACATCCCCATACCTGGGTCTGAGTCCCACTCCGGCCTGACTTCAGCTTCCGTGGATGAGCACTGTGAGAAGCAGCAGGTGACAGCTCAAGTGCCTGGGTCCCTGCCACCTCAGGAGAGGTCCAATTTGCATTCTCACCTTCTGGCTTCTACCTAGCCCAGTCCCAGCTGCTGTTGGCATTTGGGGCATGAACGAGTAGATGGGAGATGTCTGCATGTCTGTCTCTCTCTGCCCTTCAAATAAATATTTTCAGTATAGAAAGAGAATAGTGAAACCACGGTAACAGCAGTAGCACTTAATTTTTCTGTAATTGAGGGCGCAAAATTCTTGTTCTGTAAAAAGTGGATACTGAAAAAGCACAGAGAAAAGAGAGAAATTCTGTAGCCAAAAGATGAGAGCCAAGAACATATAAAGTCCAAGGAATACACAGCAAATGTTAGAGACAGTGGGGCCGATGCTATGGCGTAGTAGGTGAAGCCACGGCCTGCAAGGCTGGCATCCCACATGGGCACCGGTTCTAGTCTTGGCTGTTCCTCTTACGATCAAGCTCTCTGCTATGACCTGGGAAAGCAGTAGAAGATGGCCTAAGTGCTTGGGCCCCTGCACCCATGTGGGGGACCTGGAAGAAGCTCCTGGCTCCTGACTTCAGATCAGCACAGCTCCAGCCATTGTAGCCATTTGGGGAGTGACCCAGCAGATGGAAGACCTCTTTCTCTCTCAGCCTCTGCCTCTCTATAACTCTGACTTTGAAATAAATAAATAAATCTTAAAAAAAATGTTAGAGACAGAAAAAGGGTGGGGGCTAGAATCTACAGTGAGGCTTCCCCTCTCCTGATGTTGAGACTACCAGCTTATTAATTGTACATTACTGATTATTTCAGAAGGCCTAATCTGTGTTATGTAGTAATAATCAGATAAATGGGCAAAGAGAATTTTCAGTAAACCGATTGCTATGGTTTCGATATCTGACCTCTACTCTCCAATTCATGGGTTTGGTTCCCAGAGTCTCATGTTTTTTGTTTTTCATTTTTTTTCAAGTTTTTAAAATTTATTTGAAAGGAAGAGTTACATAGAGAGAGGGAGAGAGAAAAAAAGAAATCTTTTACATGCTAGTTCTTTTCCCAAATGGATAAACTGCCAGGACTGGACCAGGCTGAAGCCAGGAGCCAGGAGCTTCTTTTGGATCTCCCACGTTAGTGCAGGGGCCCAAGGATTTGGCCTATCCTCTACTGCTTTCCCAGGTGCATTATCAGGGAGCTGGATTGAAAGTAGAGCAGCCAGGACTTGAACCAGTTCCCATCTGGGATGCCTGTGTCATAGATGACAGCTTAACTCACTATGCCACATTGCCAGCCCCACACAGTCTTATGTTAATGATACTAAGAGGGTAGAAACTTATTCCAATTATGGTGTTGAGAGATGAGGTCATTGGGAAGTGACTAGATAGAGTCATTAGGGTCCAGTCCCGATGAATAAATCCATGATTAAAACCACATAGATGGGGGCCGGTGCTGTGGCGTAGTGGGTAAAGCCACCGCCTGCAATGCTGGCATCCCATATGGGCGCTGGTTGGAGTCTCGGCTGCTCCACTTCTGATCCAGCTCTCTGCTGTGGCCTGGGAAAGCATGGAAGATGACTCAAGTCCTTGGGCCCCTGCACCCAATTGGGAGACCCTGAAGAAGCTCCTGGCTTCGGATTGGCACAGCACTGGTCTTTGCAGCCATCTGGGGAGTGAACCAGTGGATGGAAGATCTCTCTCTCTCTGCCTCTGCCTCTCTCCATAGCTCTGCCTTTCAAATAAATATTTAAAAAAAAAACCACACAGATGGGGCTGGCGCTATGGCATAGTGGGTTCAGTGGCTGCTTGCAGTGCTGGCATCCCATTCGGGCACTGGTTCAAGTCCCTGCTACTCTGCTTCCCATTCAGCTCCCTGCTAATGCCCCTGGGAAAGCAGATGAAGATGGTCCAGGTCCTTGGGCTCCTCCCACCCAAGTGGGAGACCTGGATGAAGCTCCTGGCTCTTGGCTTTGACCTGACTCAGCCCTGGCCATTGCAGCCATTTAGGGTGTGAATTGGCAAATGGAAGATCTCTCTCTCCCTCCCTCTCTCTCCCCACTACCTCTCTCCTTCCCTCTGTTAACTCTGCCTTTCAAATAAATAAATATTTAAAAAACAACAACATGCCAGCGCCGCGGCTCACTAGGCTAATCCTCCGCCTGTGGCACCGGCACACAGGGTTCTAGTCCTGGTTGGGGCGCCGGTTCTGTCCCGGTTGCTCCTCTTCCAGTCCAGCTCTCTGCTGTGGCCCGGGAAGGCAGTGGAGGATGGCCCAAGTGCTTGGGCCCTGCACCTGTATGGGAGACCAGGAGGAGGCGCCTGGCTCCTGGCTTCAGATCAGCGCAGCACGCCGGCCATAGCAGCCATTTGAGGGGTGAACCAACGGAAGGAAGACCTTTCTCTCTGTCTCTCTCTCTCACTAATTCTGCCTGTCAAAAAAAATCATAATAAATAAATAACAACAAAAAAAATACACCACACAACAGACACATATGCTCGCTATCTCCTGCCCTGTGATGTCATGCACCAGGCCTCTACCAGTAAAAATGCTGTCCCCAGGAGCCAAATAACGGGGCCACCCAATATTTGTGGATTTTCAGAGCCATGAGCTAAAATAAACATTTTCTCATAAGTTAACCACCTCTGCCATTTTGGGATAGTAAGGAAAACTGACTACTACTCATGCACCTATGGAGTCTCTTTTTTGGTTCCAAATGATTGCCTGTTTTCCATGCCCTGAATCAAGTATTCCACACAGACAGTCACCAGCAGGTGCCCTTGGCAGATGCTGAAGTTAATTAAGTTGACCAGGCCCCACCCATACAGAATAATGTCCAGCTGGGGCCCTCCATGACTTACTGTCTTAGGTTGATCAGTCCTGCAAACATTAGAGACACAGTTTTTTTGTTTGTTTTTGTTTTTGTTTTTTAATTTGGGAACCTCAGCTGTTTTGTTACACCATAAAACTTCTTTATCCAGGAAGGGTCAAACAAGAATGAACTAAAGCATTTCATGATTAACTCCTTTCCCAGGAAAACTGCTTTCTGAAAGCACATATTTTGGAGTTTCTTACCTATGCTATCTCATCCAGTTGAAAATTACAAGAAAAACACATTATTTCTATGGGCACTCTTTTAAATGGATGAAAAATGGATAGAACAATTAATTTAGCAAAACTCATATCAATAATCATGCAGGTTGTGATAGCAATGTTGTGCTATTATAATAAATGGTACAGTGAGCACCCTTCTACACCCATTATTGTATTGTTATGCTATTCATGGTTTAAAATAAATTCCAAAATGTAGACTTGAATTTTTGTAACTCTCATGTCTAGGAAGATCTGTGACATTGAGTAAATATTACAATGAGTTGACACTGCTCCAGAAGCTTTCTGAGTTCCTACATAAGTTTCCTTAAGAATAAAAAAGCTCATGGCCCGGGAGGGCGGTGGAGGATGGCCCAAGTGCTTGGACCCCTGCACCCGCATGGGAGACCAGGAAGAAGCACCTGGCTCCTGGCTTCGGATCGGTGCAGCGCCAGCCGTGGCGGCCATTTGGGGAGCGAAGCAACAGAAGGAAAACCTTTATGTCTCTCTTTCACTGTCTATAACTCTACCTGTCAAATAAATAAATCTTTAAAAAAATTTTTAAAAAGAATAAAAAAGCTCCACCTCTCTAAAAAAGACCTCTCTAGGCCCTGGTTTGCAGCCACCAGTGGCTTCTGGGGGCAGCTTTCTTGAGCTTTGGGTCTGGAACTCTCCACTCCATGCATGAGAATCTAATCACTAGCATGCCTTTGGGAGATAAATAACTTGGGACACACAAGGTGTCTCAGTCCCATACACCTGCCTTTCTGTTTCTGAAAAAACAGAAAATACCAGAAAAGGTAATGGATATCTTTCCTGTTTGACTTTTCTCAGAGTAAGATACCTACTGTCGGAGGGGTCTCCAAAAAGCTCACGGAAAATGCTTCATATGAAAAAAGTGTGCATGGATTTCAAATTTTTTGTACCAAAATAAATGTACATTTTTACATCCATTTCCCATATACTTTTTAAAGTGCCCTTGCATTTTCTTTCCTCCCATTAAAGAGCTGGCTTTCCCCACAAGGCAGAATAGCGGGAAGTCCTCTTTTGGTCTTTGCTCCTGGACTTTGGTGTCCCAGGGGCCTTCCCTGGCCCTGAAGTCACCTTTTTTTTAATTTTTTTTTTATTTTTGACAGGCAGAGTGGACAGTGAGAGAGAGAAACAGAGAGAAAGGTCTTCCTTTGCCGTTGGTTGACCCTCCAATGGCTGCCGCAGACAGCGCGCTGCGGCCGGCGCACCGCGCTCATCCGATGGCAGGAGCCAGGTGCTAGGTGCTTTTTCCTGGTCTCCCATGGGGTGCAGGGCCCAAGCACTTGGGCCATCCTCCACTGCACTCCTGGGCCACAGCAGAGGGCTGGCCTGGAAGAGGGGCAACCAGGACAGAATCCGGCGCCCCGACTGGGACTTGAACCCGGTGTGCCAGTGCCGCAAGGCGGAGGATTAGCCTGTTGAGCCACGGCGCCGGCCCTGAAGTCACCTTTGTGACAAGAGGAAATCGCTGTTCTATCATTTTGCTTTCCATGTGTCTGACATGCCTAATTTCATTAAACAGATCACAGCTCACCAAAACGTGGTGACGTTCAGACTGTTCTGGAATTCTGCATATGTTAATACGGTGGTAGAGGCAGCTATTGAAACAAATTCATTATTATATACACACAATCCTTTAAAGTGCATATTAAAATGTTTTATGAGACTTTGTGTTGATGGTATTGCCTAAAAATTAGATGGTAAAAGATTAAAAAGAAAAATAACATTTTTGGAAATACTTACTGCTTTTCTGAGTGTGGTTGCAAAGGGAAATTTAAAGATAAGAAAATATATTTTAGTTTAAGCATTCAGATAAACAGTTTCATTATAGTTAAATTAATATTAATGTATAACAATTATATTTTGATATACTTTCTCAGTTGCCATCAAGCTTCAAGTGAAAATTCAAGACATACAAGAAAACTTAATTTTAGGTGACATTATGGAAGGATTCATAATAGCTCCTTGCCCAAGGTAACCTACAGTCAATTCATCTTCCTGGGCCTTGGGTTCCTCATCAATAAACGCTGGACTAAGTGGTTTCTAAATAACCCTCTCACCCAAATTCCATGATTCTATGTATTTGGAATGAAATGATTCATTGTTCCACAGACCATATATCTCTCTGAGGAATGTAAGAGGTTCACAAAAAACATCAAAGGTATAAATATGGACTTTTTGTGAACTGCCAATAACCCATTATTTACTTGCAAATACTCTACCCATAGTTTATTTGTGTAGTTCCCCTCCCCCCCAGAAACCTTTTATTTAAGGCTTACAAACTTAATGCATTTCATAAGAACAACTTTAGGAATATAGTGATTCTTCCCACCATACCCACCCTCCTATTAATTTTCCTTTAACAGGAAATCACTAGTCTGTCAGTTTATATTTAACACATAGGTGGCTTGGAGGAAATTTTCATAATCTTGCCTTGACATTGAAAAGAGCAGGGACATATTTGAAAGACTGGAGAAATCTGGACTTCAAATCACTTGGGGAAACTACAGTTCAGTCAAGCATGAGGTTACGTCTAAAACGCTCTACCTATTTTCATTTGCTACTTTCATACAATGAAATTGTTTTAAATGCTAGATTGTAATAAAACTACTCTGATTTTCCTCCTCTCCACGATGACGGTAAATCTTGAACAATACACTGAATTGTTTTATGACCCAGTCTGTTTGTTTTAGACCCAGTTTGAATACAGGTAGCGCAATGCAGTGAAAGAGCATCAGAAAAAACACAGAGACCCCGACTGCAGGCTTGACTCTGCAACTCTGTACAGATGCACCGACCTTCTGGGTCTCACTTTCTGCTTTTGTAAAATGAAAATATCACATTGCATCATCTGTTACGCTTAAAGATTCTGTCATTCCGTGTATGATCTGGTCAATACTTCTTCACACTGTCTGTCAAAGTTCTAATTCTTTTTTTAAAATTTATTTATTTGACAGAGTTAGACAGTGAGAGAGAGAGAGAAAGGTCCTCCCTCCGCTGGTTCACCCCCAAATGGCTGCCACGGCTGGAGCTGCGCCAATCCGAAGCCAGGAGCCAGGTGTTTCCTCCTGGTCTCCCACGCGGGTGCAGGGCCCAAGCACTTGGGCCATCCTCCACTGCCTTCCTGGGCCACAGCAGAGAGCTGGACTGGAAGAGGAGCAACTGGGACTAGAACCAAGCACCCACATGGGATGCTGGCACTACAGGTGGAGGATTAGCCAAGTGAGCCACAGTGTCGGCCCCCAAAGTTCTAATTCTAATAGGATATATTTACAACTGCCATTTCTTGCTTTCTCCTTAACAAAATGACAATAGCAACAACAAAGCATTGATGGCCTAACTCTTCTTTGTTTAAAACATTTTTAAAGATTTATTTATTTGAAAGGCAAAGTGAGAGGGATAGAGAGAAAAAGAGAGAGAAACAGAAAATGGATCTTCCATCTGCTTGTTCACTTCCCCAAAAGCCTGCAAAAATTGAGGATGGGCCAGGCCAAAGCCAGGAGCCAGAGATGCCATCTAGGTTTCCCAGGTGGGTGGCAGGGACCCAAGTACTTGAGTCATCATCTGCTGACTCCCAGTGTGTGTATTAGCAGGAAGTTACACTGGAAGCAGTGCAGGACTCAATCCCAGGCACTCTGATACGGGATGCTGGTGTCCCAAGCAACAGCTTAACCAAAGGCAGAAAATGCCTGCCCCTTAGAGTGGAAACTCATTACAGTTATGGTATTTGGAGGTGAGGTCTTTAGGAAAGCTTTGACTAGAGGCCAAACCAATGAAACCTGCCCAATCTTGGACTGTGAACCTCCAAAGCCATGAGCCAGAGTAAACCTTTCCCCATATAAAGTTACTGTGCTCCAGATATTTCATCATAGTAACAAAAATCTGACTTATCCAAAGACATTATATTTCATTTTATTTCTCCCAAGTTCCAGGAAAGAATGGTTCATCGGTCTGACTCAACCATGTACCTATTCCTGCACCAATCAGTGTAGCTCGTATAATGTGTTCTCTGATTTATTTTGCCGACCTCCATGAGGTTTCCACACATTATGGCTGGAGATCAGAGTCATTATTATCAATTTGGTAAGATGTATACTTATTATAAATCAGATAAGATGTATACTTCACTCTTGAATTTCCATCAACTTGGTTCCAATGACATAGTGCATCTATGGAACTTTCTCTGGTTCTGAATTTCATATTTTTGAGAGTGATCTTTCTGGCCTAGCCAGATCAAGGGTCCACTCCTGGTCCAGTCAACCCTGGCCAGAGAAAGCGGGTGTGTGGAATAACAATACAATGGCAACTAAAATTGACTGGGTGCTACCTATACTTTACAAGCATTATCTTTATGTAGGTTTTGCATCCCTTCCTTGGCAGGATCTTGGACAAGCTATCAGAAAACAAAGATGGTGAGGTGTATAGATGCTCCCAGCACATGAGAAAATCAGTGCAGACAGATAGATTCACACATAAAAAGCTAACTTCAGCCACGTAACTCAATGTGATACCACTACAATGGGAAAGTTCAATTTTGAAATCCAAAATATCTGAGCTCTAATTCCAACTCCAACAAGTTTCTTAACTGTGGGACTCGAATAAGTTCCTTTATCTCTCTGCTCAATTTCCTTTTCCTTCTGTGGAATTATGATAATACTACATGGGGCCGGCGCCGTGGCGCAGTAGGTTAATCCTCCGCCTGCGGCGCCGGCATCCCATATGGGCACCCGGTTCTAGTCCTGGCTGCTCCTCTTCCAATCCAGTTCTCTGCTGTGGCCCGGGAAGGCAGTGGAGGATGGCCCAAGTGCTTGGGCCCTGCACCCGCATGGGAGACCAGGAGGAAGCACCTGGCTCCTGGCTTTGGATCGGCGCAGCTCCGGCCATTGCGGCCATTTGGAGAGTGAACCAGCGGAGGGAAGACATTTCTCTCTGTCTCTCTCCATCTCAGTGTCTGTAACTCTACCTCTCAAACAAATAAATAAATTTTAAAAAATTATAATACTACATATAGCCTGACAGGTGAGCGAACAGAGAGTAATTAAGTACTGTGCTCTTAAGCAATCAAATATTACCAAGCGTTTATGAGTGCTTCATTGGTAAAAGGGAAATCCTAAAAGGTACAAACCAGCAGGAAGGGAAAGGCAGAGAAGCAAAGTGTCCACTTACTCCATGCACATTATTGTACAGTATCATTATACGGGAATACTTCAAAAAGGTCATGGAAATATAGAACTGAAGTTTATCATGATGCCAAAAAATCCCAAATCCACACATGCACTTTTTATAATACGCATTTTCCACGAACTCTTTTTTTTTTTTTTTTTGACAGGTGGAGTGGACAGTGAGAGAGAGACAGAGAGAAAGGTCTTCCTTTGCCTTTGGTTCACCCTCCAATGGCTGCTGCGGCCAGTACACTGCAGCCAGTGCACCGTGCTGATCCGATGGCAGGAGCCAGGTGTTTATCCTGGTCTCCCATGGGGTGCAGGGCCCAAGCACCTGGGCCATCCTCCACTGCACTCCCTGGCCACAGCAGAGAGCTGGCCTGGAAGAGGGGCAACTGGGACAAAATCCGGCACCCTGACCAGGGCTAGAACCCGGTGTGCCGGCGCCGCAAGGCGGAGGATTAGCCTAGTGAGCCGTGGCACTGGCCTCCACGAACTCTTTGAAATACCCTTAATATCAAAAGCTGATAATCACCAATTTTGTGCCTACTATAGCACTTTTTCTCAGTGTTTTACATATATTTACATATATTAGCTAAGAATTATGACTTTCCCATTGGGAGGCACAGAGGGTTTTAGTAACTTGTCCTAGATCACATAGCTAGCAAGGACTCAAACTATGACAGCCTGGCTCCACAGCTCACATCTAACTACCAATCTGTCCCGCTGTCAGGCTGACTATCTAACAGGGTACCCTACGGTGGGCTGTTCTGAAGCAGCGGGACCCACCAGTGGACCCACCAGCGCAGACAAGACTGTGTAGCTTCAAGACTTCAAACTTGCTAGAATTCCCCTTGTTTCCTCCACATGCCCTGTTTAATGAGGTTACCTCATCACAATTAATGGATTGTTATTCTTCTTGATCAGTAGAGTAAACTGTAAACTTTGAGATAGTTTGCCTACCACACTTAGTTTAAGATTTGGAAGGTTTACTTGCAAAAGCTCTTAGAAGCACCCATGAATAAACAAGAACGAAAAGTTAAACTAAGGACAGATACTTTTGTTTGCACTTTTTTCAAATCCATCCAAACAACAGGATTCAAAAGCTTTCCCTGTCACCAGAGGCAGATGCTTCTTCCCAAGGCACAGGACAGCCCGATACAGACAGAACCACCAAGGCACTATGCTAATTGGTGAAACTGACAACTGATGCACAACTTTGTATTTTTGCCAGATTTTACATTAAAAGAGTTCCAAAGAGCAAACAGTGGTCAGTAGTGGTGACGGTGGATGACTTCTAGGGAGAACAAGATGACACAGTAGTGGATGCCTTTGGTAGGCCACTCAACTCCATTCTCAAATCTGCCTTCCAGGGCTCCATCCAGTACAGAGGCTGGAAAAGCCAATTATTGGCTTTTCTGCTCCCTTGCCACTAGGGTTCGTCACATGGGACAGTCAGGCCCCCATCAATTATACATAGAAGTCTCTGGGAGACTCTGCCACTAGCTCCACCCCTTCTACAGCTTCCTATCTCCCGCCTTGCTTAGAGTGCTGTTCAGCACCACAGCAGCCATTCTACACCACTGGAGAAAGCCCAAGAGGACTGGAGGAACATGGTCCTGGTGTTTCTGAGATTTTAACAATGATGAACAGTTGTTTACCTCCAGAAAGTGCGTTTTTTATGAGTAAAATAGTTTAAGTCACTCCGGTTTTCTACTCATGTCAAAAGTATTCCTATTGAGACAATGTGATGAGTGTTTTTTTTTTTTTTTAACAAAGATGTATTTATTTATTTGAAAGTCAGAGTGGGAAGAAGCGACACAGAGAGAGGACTCTTCCATCTGCTTGTTCACTCCCCAGAGAGCTGTAATGGTCAAGGTTGGGCCAGGCTGAAGCCAGAAGCTACATCCAGGTCTCCCGTGTGAACTGCAGGGGCCCAAGAGTTAGGGCCATCTTCTACTGCTTTCCCAGGTACATAAGCAGAGAGCTGGATCAGAAGTGAAGCAGCTGGGACATGAATCAGCGCCCATAGGAATGTTGGCATCACAAGCAGCATTTTTACCTGTTAAGCCACAACCCTGGCCCTGTGATTAGTGATATTTCATCCCAACCTTTTAATTCTACACCTACCTGTCCCTCTTTCTCAGAAATCCCCTAGAAGTTTGCTTTAGAAGTATTATTGGGCTGACGTTGTGGCACAGCAGGTTAAGCCACAGTCTGTAGCACCAGTATCCCTCATGGGCACTGGTTCAAGCCCCCTGGCTCCCTGCTAATGTGCTTGGGAAAGCAATGGAAGATGACCCAAGTGCTTGGCCCTGCACCCATGTGTGAGGCCTAGAAGAAGTTCTTAGCTCCTGGCTTTGACCTGGCCTAGTCCAGGTCATTGTGACCATTTGGGGAGTGAACAAGCAGATCAAAGATCTCTCTGCAACTCTGCCTTGCAAATAAATGAATATATTTGTTTTTAAAGAATCATTACTTATTCAAATCATGGAAATGACTTACAGGTCACAGTAGAGTCAAAACAAACATTTATACTTTATCATCAAATCATAATCATTATTTTAATGCATCTTCAGTGGCACATCCCAAATAGTACAAGGAAGATGTGCTACAGTCAATTATCAACCAGTTACTATTAGTCCAGCACATACATGGAGACAAAAGAATGTCCGACACCATCTTTCCTTTTAGGCTCAGGTACATCCTTCAACTGTGAGTCCATGGTTGAAGTCGTTTGCTCTGCCCCACTCTACTCCAGCTCCTGGAAGGGTACAGGTCCTTGAGCACTGGCTGTGAAGCTCACCCAGATGGACATCCCACTCACGGGCACCGGAAAAGCCATGTCCTCTCTTTGGACTCCCCTAACCCTTTCTCCATAGTTAGGGATGGGCATAAGGATTAAGGCGATCAAAGTGGTCCCCATGAGTCAATGCCATAATGTAGAGGTTTCTAGAGAGGATTTCTGGAGGTTGTGGTCTAAACAGAGTCTGAAACAGTGTTCCAGGTTTACTAAGTACAGAAGTAATAGGGGCTGCCAGCCAGAAAGAACTGACAGCAGTAAAGAAGGTGCCTTCAGTCACCTTGGCTGGGGGTATGGGAGTGGTGAACAGACACAGTTCAGCTCTATGGAGCCACAGGGCTGTGAAGCAGACAAGCTGGCAGGAAACAAATCAGCATGGCTCTCAGTGATGGGGCAATGCTTAAGGGTTTTAAGACAGAAACCGACATTGCTTTTTTAAAAATTAACATTTATTAATTTTCATTTCATTTGAATGTCAGAGACAGAGACAGATGGAGAGACACCTTCCATCTGATGGTTCACTCCCTAAATGCTTACAGTATCCAGGGCTCAGCCAGGAGCCCAGAACTCAATTAAGGTCTCCCATGTGGGTGGTCAGGGACCCAAGTACTTAAGCCATCACCTGCTGCAACCCAGGAAGCTGGATTGGAAGCAGAGTAGCCGAGACTCAAACCCAGGCACTCTGATATGGGATGCAGGTGTGCCAAGCAATGATAACAACTATGCCACAGTCCCAGCATTGCTCTACAGTCCAGAAAAGTCACTTTGGAGACTGTGAGAAGTGTGGATCCAAGACAAGAAGCTGGATGCAAGGACGAGAGGCTTGCTACAAGTTCCGGGAGAAACAAGAGGCCAGGTTGTTTTACTAGTTAATCCATTTCCAAAGCCCAGCATCTCCACGTACAGTACTGACCTCGGGCAGTCGCCTGGTAAGCTGGGTACCAGCTAGGTAGTGGAAGGAAAAGCTTCCCTGAAACACCCCATTCCCCCACTGAAAGGGAAGTACAACCAAGACCAGGGAGGTGCCTCTGTGGCAAGGGGCAGAGCTCAGCCCTGAATCCAGGCCATCACCAGCCTGGTGCTCTGAAGTCACCGGGCACTTTTCCCAAGTGCTCAGCGTGATGTTAAGTCTGAATCCCAGGAGGTAAGAGCTTTTACCAGGGTCACAGAGTGACCAGCCATGAATAGTCCTAGTGGCTCCAGGACCCAATTCCATGCCCTAAATACCAGATCACAAAAACCTGTTGTATAAAAATAGTTCAATGAAAATCTAAAATAAAATGGGTCATTTGCTTTCAAAAAGCAAACCAACACAGTATTTCAGGAAAATGTCATGAACTTGAATGAAACTGTAATTTGGGAAGTTGTAAAAATATGGCTGCACAATTCCAAGGGCGACGCCTGTCACGTGCGCCTGAACCAGGCTCCGCCCTGCTGCTGTGCCTGGCTTGGTTTGTAGGAGGCTGTGTGTGGGTGAGACCAGAGAGAGAGGTCAGCTGCATTGGATGGGCTATTTAACAGCTGATCTGTTGGGTCCAGTGCCTAAGAAGTTAACTTCTAGCTTTGAGATGGTTTCTGGTAATTGTAGGTAATTTAAAATATAATTGCAATTTAGTTGGGAAAAAAAAAAAAAACCCTCTGTTTGCAGTGTTTATGCTCACCGCTCTAATTTAAGGTCTAGAATGTCGGAGGCACTGCTCTTCAACACACGCCCGTTTTGCATGTTCCTGATTTTACCACCGATGATTATAAAAACAGCCTCAGCAAACCTCAGCCTGAACTGCACGAGGGATGCGCAGAGTGTATGAAGTTGCATACTGCTGGAAGGTTCACCATGGAGCATGTTAATCATTATCAGATAGATGCAGAAAACCACAAGGCTCTGAAACGCAAAATCCCCTCAGAAGCTCCAGCTTGCTCATGTTTATAACAAGGCCACTTGATTTTATTCTTCTTTTCCAAAGAAGGATAACTATTGGTTGAGCTCAGTGTGGTCTCTGCATGCAGGCTTAGTCGAAGAATAATTACACAAGGCTGCTTGGGGTGGGCCATGGCACAGAGCTTCCCTCTGGATCATGTGTTATAAACTGTTCCCTGCTAAGCCAGAGCACCTACAGCTTACAGAATTTCTTACCACACCAAGATGGAGTGTTTTAAATGTACTGGCATTTTAGGATCTATTACGTGTGGATTTACAGAGAATTTTAAAAACTGTCCAACATATGAATAGGACAGCTACTCACTTTTGGCAGCTCAGCAATTATTCAGTTTGCAAAGCACCACTGGCAGCCCAATCCATTGGCCATCACTGCTCAGTCCCATCACCTGGCATTTGGTCTCCCACTTCCAGCTTGCAGGTCTTCACAGAACGAAGCTTAGGACTGAAGCAGCACTGTGTCTTCATGGCAACAACTTCAGGTTAGCACTGGCACTGAAAATCACATCTGGATCTGAGAACTGTGCGTTTGGGCAGGGGAGGGGGGTGTCTAGGATTTGCAGCCCTGGTATCCAAAGCTGCCCTTCAGAAACAAACCTACATTAACGCTGATCAACAAAGAATACAGCTTAAGATAGTGAAGATCGTAAGCTGAGAAATCTTTCCAAAGAAGCTTAGTTAAAAGAATGGGAAAACAAAAGCCAATTAATTTGGCTTTGCTGGTGTTCAGCAAGAAAATATACTCTCTCTCTAGTTAATAAAATTACATATTCTATTTTTAAAATTCAAATACTACAAAAATGAAAATTAAATTTTTTTCCAACCTCAAATCTCTGCCCCAGCCCTCCAGGCTCCATCTTTAGCCCTTGTGATCAGTTTTTTGTGTGCTGTGATCTGTGCATCACTCAGTTATGTCTGACTATCACACACACACACACACACACACACACACACACACACACACAGTGGTGGGCCCAGAAGGCCTACATGGGAAGGGCTTAGTGATGTAATTTGACTGGATGTGGGTAAAGTTCCATGAAGCTGCATTTGCCTGGCATTTTATGTATGAGAATATATAAATTTGAGCACTAAAAGAAGAACAACAGGCCGGCACCGTAGCTCGCTTGGCTAATCCTCCGTCTGCAGCACCGGATTCTGTCCCGGTTGCTCCTCTTCCAGTCCAGCTCTCTGCTGTGGTCCTGGAAGGCAGTGGAGGATGGCCCGAGTCCTTGGGTCCCTGCACCCACATGGGAGACTGGGAGGAAGTACCCAGCTCCTGGCTTTGGATCGGTGCAGCACCTGCCATGGTGGCCATTAGGGAAGTGAACCAACGGAGGGAAGACCTTTCTCTCTGTCTCTCTCTCACTGGCTATAACTCTCTCTCTCTCTGTCTCTCTCTCACTGTCTAACTCTGCTTGGCCAAAAGAAAAAAAAAAAAAACAAGAAGAACAACAATAAACTATAAATCATTGAAAAATAGGAACTTGTGAATCCATAGCAGTAATAGATGGTAAATAATACAAAGAAGTGGAGACAATGGGAGGCCGACATTGCAGTGAAACACCACCACTGACTGGTGACTGGGGAAGGAAGCTGGTGCAGAAAGGCCAGTATTTTGCAACCATAAGAGTAAAGACTGGGTAAGAGGAGATGCATCAGTGGATGCTACCTGTTTGGGAAACGTTGATGAGAACTGGATATCTGCATCATCTTAATGCTTAGCAGTTCCAAAAGTTGGGGGAGGGGAAGAGAAACCCAGTAATTATTTTTTTAAGATTTATTTATTTATTTGAAAGGCAGAGATGCAGAGAGACAGAGGCAGAGAGAGAGAGAGAGAAAGAGGGGTCTTTCTTCTGCTGGTTGACTCCCCATATGGACCCAATGGCTGGAGGTGCACCAATCCAAAGCCAGGAGCCAGGAGCTTCTTCTGGGTCTTCCACATGGGTGCAGGGGCCCAAGCACTTGGGCCATCTTCCACTGCTTTCCCAGGCCATAGCAGAGAGCTGGATGGGAAATGGAGCAGCTGGGATTCGAACTGGCGCCCATGTGGGATGCCAGCAACCCAAGCGGCAGCTTTGGATTTACCTGCTACGCCACAGAACCATCTCCCCCACCCCGCCCAGCCCCCTGCCCAGTAATTCTATAGTTGAGAATTTGGACGACACGTGACCAAGTCATTTTAGTCAACATTACCAATGAGGAACAGACATGATACACTGAGAAGGACACGATGTCACTTCTGCAATTCTCTGGTCTCAAAGGCATACTACCTTTAGCCTGATCACAAGGAAATATCGGATATCTGAAATGAAGTATATTTTTCAGGAAACAGTGGTTGAGAGGGGGAGGTGGTGATAAGGACAATCTTCTTCAAAAATGACAATGTCAAAACAGATGATGAAAGGCTGTGGGAATGCTCCAGATCAAAGGATGTTCAAGACACAGGACCACCAAGTGCAACACTCGTCCCTAGACTTGACTGTGTTGTGGAAAAAACAAACAGTATTGCAAAGAAGATCATTAGACCAATGGACAGAATTGAAATCCAAATAGATCAGGTTAAAAGCCCATCGTAGGGCTGATTCCACTGCTTCTGTCCTGCAAGCACAGCAGACCCCACTCTTGCTGAGTTGGGATGGGTCAGCCACAAGCCAGCTTTGTCCCCACACAGCAACTTTTCTGGCCACAGAACCAGGAGGTAGGAAAGTGCTGGTGCATGGTGGGTTGTTTCTGATGCTGAAAGAAGGGGCTGTTTTTAGGTCTGTTTCAGGACCTGGAGTTTTAGACTATGTCAGTGACGCAGGCCAAAGAGTGAGGCTGTCCTAGAAACTGCTACAGAAATCTCTCTCCGGCCCCTTCTGATCAGCTTGTGCGAATTTCATAGAAAACTTCATCTTAGCCTCCTTTACCCTAAGTTCATTTTAAAGCCAAATTAGCTTCAATCAAGGAAAGGACACTGCATGGCAAATCTCGATGGCTAATAGTTGTTTGGTGCAAAACGATGAATGAATGAATGAACGAACAAGGGAAATTCGAGGAATACTCTCACAAGGAAGATTTCTAGTATGGTGGATGAAAAGACAACAAAAAGAAATTTGTTCCTAGTTTAGCTCTCAATGGAGGTGAGAGTAATATAGTTATCTCCTGCATTTGCATCCAAATTTAAAATGCCTTTCTATTTGAACCAGTATTAAGTCTGAGAATATAAAACAGTAAATAGAAAAAAGTCCTGGAAAGGACACATGGCAGTTGACACTCTCATCAGATAGATGAGAATGGAAAAGTAAAACTATAACATAAGAAACTTATAAGGACTATACGCTTGAGTAGAACCTTGAGATAAATGGGCATGTGACAAAAATACAAGGCAGAAATTGACAAGCATTAGGAAAACTAAATAAAGGGCTAGGAAAGCAGAATCTGTAATTCAGTTTGGTAGAGACAAGGGAAACCGAGTCAAATCTCATCAAGCCTTTGGGATTACCTTCCTGCTTGGGATGCAGGAGAAAGCCAAGGTGTGGACAAGGGGCTAGTGGCACTGGTTAATATCCACAGCTAGGTCCTGTTGGCTCTAGAGAGGTAGTAGCATAGAAAGAGCTACTATTCTCCAGCTCAAGGATTTGGGACATTTGGAAACTGGTTTCCAAAACCAAGAAAAAGTTTAAGGAGAAGAGTTAATGTTTCTCATAAAAGAATAAGCATATATAATGTCTTTGCCCTCAGGCAAACCATCTTACAAGGCTTATTGGCCATCCTGAATATCCAGCAACCATTGGTATTCTTCTAATAGCACTCTAGGTGCACGCTGGAGAGATAATCCTTCCCCTCACTGATTGTACCGTGCATTTCAGATGCTTACCATGTAGTAGGAGAGATCAATGGTTATACTGGATGGGCGGGTAGGTGGATGGATAGATGGGTGGGTGGGTGGATGGAGGATGGATGGGTGGGTTGGTGGGTGTGTGGGTGGATGGATGGGTGGATGGATGGATGGATAAGTGGACAGAAGTTTCCAGCCCCCTCTAGCTAGGCCAGTGAAGCAACTTTCTTTCTGAGATTCAGATCTTGTGTAAAATGTAGACTAAAAAATGTCAGGATCAGGTTCATTCTTGCAGAGACATTCTAATGAGAGACAACTCATTGTTGTCATGGTTTCTGTCCTCTTCAAGCCAGGTGCTTTAGGTTTTCCTTATATTCTAAGAACTGTCATATATCCTTCCAATAAACTCTGCCTCTGCTTAAGTTATCCAAGGTTCATTTCTCCTGCTTATGAACAAGCAACCATGACAGACACACATTTTCCAGCTTTCCCGTATGGAATATACCAATTATTATCCCCAAATATGGGCTTGGTAATAAGATGGTTAGTGGAAGTTTATGGATTTTTTTCTACTTTTGTTCCCATGTGTCTCTGGTTGATCTCACAAAATACACTTATGGGTAGGAACTTGTGGAGTTGAAATAAGAAATGTCAGTGCTTTGCATTCCCTTGAAAGAACCCTTTATTATTGCATCTAAAAGTACCTATTGTTCAATAGATGTGAAAGTTACATGTATTTATGTTAAGAAATCACGTACTTCTAGATTAATTTCAAAGGGAGAATTGTAATTTGCCAATTTCCAAAACTCTACTTTAGCCACCACTGATTTCCCTGGATTTTCATGTCCAATCAGGAGTAGCCTGAAGCTGGAACAGGGTCCCACTTTTACTTCTTGTATTTCATGTAGCTACATAAGAAATAAATCTAAACAAGTTCTAGCACCATCCCTTCCCAAAAAATATGGTTTAAACACCAGGTTTTCTTTAGCAGCCTAATTACTTTCTATAGAAAAGCCTATAGAAAAAGATTGTTGGCTACTTTGTGTTCAACCAACTATTTTTAAAGTATTTCAAAATATCCAGTCAGAATTTTTAGATTTTGCCATGATTTTAGTACCTCATACAGTTCCAAGCACCTAAAGTATGTCTGAGAAATGGTAGTTCAATTCAAGAACAAAGGAATGCTTTGGTTTTCTTTCTTTTTTCTTTTTCTTTCTTTCTTTTTTTTTTTTTTTTTGACAGGCAGAGTTAGACAGTGAGAGAGAGACAGAGAGAAAGGTCTTCCTTCCATTGGTTCACCCCCCAAATGGCCGCTATGGCCAGCGCACTGTGCCGATCCAAAGCCAGGAGCCAGGTGCTTCTTCCTGGTCTCCCATGCGGGTGCAGGGCCCAAGCACTTGGGCCATCCTCCACTGCCTTCCTGGGCTACAGCAGAGAGCTGGACTGGAAGAGGGGCAACCGGGACAGACCGGTGCCGCAACTGGGACTAGAACCTGGAGTACTGGCGCCACAGGCGGAGGATTAGCCTACTGAGCCATGGCGCCGGCCAGGAATGCTTTGTTTTTAATTGTGGGGCAATTTTGGTTGAATCATTGCTAAGAGATGGTTAAAGAGATTCTACTGCATGGCCATTTTCAAAGAACACTCAGATACCACAGCAAACAGCCATTTTTGATGCTTCCATAACCTCCATGAAAGTTTTGAGTCCTTAAAAATGGTCCCATTATAGACTGAAAGCTTTAATTGCTGCCTGGGATAACCCTGTGGAGGGATTTATACTCCAAAGGTCTCCCTCCTCCAACACCACCCCCCTTGCTCTCAGCACCGCCTAGAAAGAGTAGACTTCGTCAGATGTCTCAGGCACTCTGGTTTACAACTGGGGTCACTTCCTGACAAACCCAGTGCAAGTGGAAAATGTTGTAGGGTGGGTATTGGCCTGGCTAAGTCGTCAGCATCCCAGTGTCCCGGCTTGATCTACACCTGCTTCTGGCTGACCTGACAGTCAGTGGGGGTAGCTCAAGTAGCTGGGTTCCTGTCACCCACACGGGAGACCCGGATTGAGTTCCCAGCTCTCAGCTCCCAGCTTCAGCCTCAGCCCATCTCTGGCCATTGAGGGCATTTGGAGAATGAGTCAGCAAATAGAAACACACACACACTCTCTGTTTCTCTAATAACTAAATCATTTTTAATAAACAGAAAGAAAATGTCTTAAGTCAAAAAAGCACGAAACACACTTGACCTACCTTAGCAACCCAGCGCGCTGCAGAGCGTTGCAATGGCAGGGCTGACCGGAGCCTCAGTGCCACACTGCCCAGCAGCTGGAGAGATCACACGGCCTCTCACCAGCCCAGAAAAGATCGAAATTCTACTGAATCGTGCCACTTTCACACCATTGAAAAGCTGGACGATCCTACAGTGAACCATGCTAAGCCGGGGATGTCTGAACAGCTTCATAGCTTCCTTCCCTTCCCGTTTCTCTCACTGCCTGGTTTTTCCTCAAGAGCAGTCAAATGCCTGTCTCTGCTTCCGATTCTAGTGACGCCAAATCATGGTGAGAATACGCTGCTAATCCTAACAGAGATGTTACCGGAAGGTTACAGTAAAGCACACTGTGAAGTGTCACCCAGTGTGTGGATGATGGCACGGGAGATAGTCTCACTGTATACCAGCAGCACAGACCGATGACAACCATCCCCACGGCCTTCCACACAGACATCAGCTACCCCGAATTCTTTTCACGGTCCCCTCTGATAGGTACTGCTGTGACCCACACTTCCAAAGGGGAAGACAGTGAGAGTCGTCACAAATAACCTGTGCAGAGCCAGACAATCTGTGCATGACAACTGATTTGGGCTCTATCCTGAAAGGCCTCACAGGGCTCATAAATGTCCCCAAATAGTATGAAAATGGCGACGTCCATGCCACTTCCTGTTCCTCAGCACTGGTGGGATAAAGCCTAAGTGTTCATTTCAGAAATGACTGATGCGCGTTAAGGTTCACCCTGAGAGCTAAAGCAGATTTCTTAAAAAAAATGAAAATCCAAGGTCAGACACGTCGACTCCATTGTTAATCACCAACACCCAACCAGCCACCGTCCTCCCAGCCAAAAAGATGGAGCAATGTTGTGAAAAGAGTATTTTAGTTCTAGACGAAGTTGAAATTCCAAGTACGTAAAGAGCTTACAGCCCACAGCCCACTCTCAGACAGAAACCCCGAGTGCCTTTGCTAAGGGACCGGATGGAACAGCTTCGCAGGCTGTCAACATCCGTGCTCTTGAGCAGCCCGGGTGCTGAGAGCTCACTGAGGTTATCACCGCTCTTTCCGAGCCTATTTTTATGCTCAGTCTGGCCTACCTCTCAGGGTAATCATCTCCAGAGTTCACTTCCCAACCAGAAAAGCGGCTTTGCACTAATGCAACCCAAAGAAAGCCAAGATGCACGCTCAGGGGGTTCCGTCTCCAAACAGATCCAATTTTTAAAAGGGCAGTCGAACTGGGGAAGAACGGTTAGAGAAGAAATCCATGCAGTGAGCGCAATAAGCCCGACACAAAAGGACAAAGACGAGGCGTCTGGCCTAACTGAATGTGTAGAGACCGGAAGCAGGACAGCGGTTGCCGGAGGCTGGGAGGAGGAGGACGGTGAGTTGTGGTTTCACAGGTGGACTTTCAGGAGAGCCTAACGAGCAAGTTCTGATGGTCGCACAGCAGGGTGAACGCACTTACTGCCCCTGAAACGTACACGGGGCTTCAGAAAAGTTCATGAGAAACAGAAATGGTAAAGGCAATGTTCCATGAACTTTCCCAAG
The DNA here is from genome assembly GCA_949820135.1 of Sylvilagus floridanus. Taxonomy (NCBI): domain Eukaryota; kingdom Metazoa; phylum Chordata; class Mammalia; order Lagomorpha; family Leporidae; genus Sylvilagus; species Sylvilagus floridanus. Next base: position 21,317,148 of record OX463239.1, on the reverse strand, counting down.
TCTCCTAACACGCTGTACATTTTATGTTGTGCATACATCACCACAACGATGACAAAGAGAGAGAGAAATTCATTGCTTCTCTTACAACTCTTACAGAGTGTCAATGAGACTCTAACCCACACATGTGCACTCCGACCATGTATTCTTTTAATCCTCTCCCAAGTTTCTTCCAAATCCACTCCCAAAGTCCTTAAAACCCTTCTCTGGCCACTACGTTACGTCCCCCTCAGCTCCTCTCCTTGTAAGTCCGTATCATTTCAGCACAAGAGAGAGAACCTTCATCTAGGGGAAGGGCAACAAAACGAGCGAGCTCCTCTGGAGCAGGCAGGAGAAAGACAAGGCTGGAAATAGTCACGCACAGCAATTTCCATTCCGTCACCCGCCATCCGTCAAGTGCTTCTCTAATCATCCGAGATTTGTGAACTGCGTCCACCTTATCCACTGACCCTCACGACTTCACAATCTTCTTCCAGATCGCAACGTGGCCCCTGGCTTATCGCAGGTCCATTAGAGTGTTTAGAACGGTCGTCGTCAACGTCGCCTGGACATTAGAATAACCCGGGGAGCTTTTAGAAATCCAAGCCGCAACTCGTACCCAGTATATCAGTGGGGCCTGGGGTGGGGATCTAGATGACGGAGAGGCCTTAGAGGCCCAATGTGCGCCTAAGCTTAACACTCAGTGTTTTAGGGAAGCCCATCTTTGGAGTTTAATGTGCTCATCAATCACGCAGAGATCTTGTTAAAACCTCTGATTCTGACTCAGGAGGTCTGGGGGAGCCCCCAGATGCTGCTGCATTTCTAACGAGCACCAAGGTAAGGCTAAACTGGCTGTTCCCAGGTCCCACTGTGAACAGAGAGGCTGGAGGGAAGGAGAGGCCTTCTAATTTCCTCTCTTAATGGAGCATTTATTTACAAGAACACGCGGCCCGGGATGGCGAAGTCACAACTAGGCCTTGCAGCACAGCAGGCCTGCAAGATGGCCTGCAGTGCAGCTGCAGCGGCCTGGGGACCCTCCCTCGCCCCAGCTGCAGGCGCTCCCTGTGCTGACTGAATGGCTCTGCCTCTGCTCCTAGGCTAGTCGAGGTGGGGCTCTAACTCTGCACTTCAACCTCAGGACTTTGAGTGAGCCTCTCACTCCTCGACCTCTTAGGGTCTTTATGTGTCACAGGAATTCGAATGCCCGCTATTCCATGGGTTACCGTGAGGACTGAATGAGATAATCCTGCACAGCGCTGCCATGAGGCCTGCCCTCATATACACCTGTCTTTATTCCTGCCTCGGTTGCCAGGAAAGAAGCATCTTGCTGGTTCTCTACCCTGAGGGTCTGCTTATAGGTTCGGCTGACTGCTGACTTCACTCTGTGCGCTTTTTACCTCTGTCCCCATTACCAGCTGGTTACTCTCCTTACAAGTTCAAGTTTCCATTCCTCAGAAGTGAATTTTATCAGTTCAATCGGTCACCATCCACTCTGGGCTACCCGAGTAGGACTCTTGTCTCATGACATCCTCTCTGTGGTAGACCACGGTGAACACACGGCACGGCTTCCCTTGGTTACGGTTTGACTTAGACAAGGCTTCCGTGTAACATAAACTGTGTATCCGAAGGGCCCAAAGGCTGATGACAACATGGCAGGCAATCTGGGGCTCCTTAGCAGACAGTAATGTAAGCACCTGGCTTGACCCGCCCAGGGTGCTCAGCAAATATTTACGGACACTCACTGTAGGCCCATCCCTGAGGCCTGGGACCATCCATATTTCTTGGTTCCAGACCAGAAGGACAGAGCACGGACAGTCCCATTCTCGCTCACAAGGACAGTAAAAGAAGAATCCAGGAATTCAGCTCTGAATGATGCTTCTGGTTCTGAATGAATTTTGTGATCATAAATGCTACTCCCAAAGGGACAAGTATAGCCACTCCAAAGCTCAGAACTAGCTAAGGGGATAACAGCTAACAACGTGAGCTTAGCCTATCCCAGGCATTGTTTGAGTGCTCTATGCACCTTAATTCATGTGCTCCTCACAACAACCCCACTCCGTAGGGACTGTTATTATTCCCATTTGGTAAACAGAGATTCCAAGTTTCAAGAGGTTAAAACACGGCCAAGTTACAAAGCTGGGAAGTGGCAAAGCCTGAGCCCAGGCTGGAGGGCCTGCTGTAGAGCCGTGCACTCTCTGCCCTGCACCGTAACCCAGCCAGAGCCTGCCCAGGCACGCAGAGGCACAGTCTCTGCACTGACACAGACCTACCTTGGCTTCTGCAGAGGCACCGGCAAATGTCAACGTCCTCGTGTACCCGATAGAAACGTGCACAATTCTCCGCCTTCTTGAAGGGACCTAGAAGGATATTAAAAGGGAAACTTTCAATCCCTCTAGTTCATGTCACAAAAATCACTCCAAAACTTCAGTGTTATTATTGGCAACCTATCACATTTAAAAATTGTGGTTTTTTTTTTTGCATATGAGGGGACTTCAAAAAAATCTGTGGAAAGTGCACATTATTTAAAAAAAAAAACTATGCATGGATTTCAAATTTTTTTGCACCAAAATAAATACAGCTTTTACTTTCACTATCCCTGAGCTTTTGAAGCATTCTCATGTGAACCACAGGGACTTTCTGGGTTGCCTGGAATCTGAGGCTCCTTTGCATCTTTGGGAAGGATCACTGTGTACATTCCCAAAAGTCAGATCTTGCTTGCCCTCTCCTCTTGTCAGTCCGACCAGGTCAGACATGTGACCTGGACTTTTGCTACTTAGACACCCCTGCCTCAAACCTGAACAGCAATAAGCAAGGTGAATGAGGCCCCGATCCTGAGGAGACAATTTAAAAGCAGCAAAGCCAGCTGTACAGGCATCAGTACCAGAGGCAGCTAGGGCACTACTGCCATGGACTGATGCTGGGTGTGACTCTGACTCGGCCACTGTGGCATTTTCCTAGGGCTACCATAGCAAAGTGTCTGTCGCAAGTTGGTGACTTCAGACAACAGGTATTTACTCCTGCACAGTGCTAGAGGCTCCAAGTCTCAAATCAAGGAATGGGCCTAGCCATGCTCCCTCCCAAGGCTGCAGGGAACAATCGTTTATCGCCCCTTCCGGCTTCTGGTGGGCGCTGGCAGGGTTTGCCAGTCCCTGATTTGTGGCAGAAACTCCAGTTTCTGCCTCCATTTTAACATGCTCCTCTTCTCTGGGGCTCCTCCAGTGCAGAAATCTCTGTTCTTTTCTCTTGAAAGATACCAGACACTGGCTTGGGAACCCCATAATCCAGGATGACTGCATTTTAACTTGATTGCACCTGCAGAGACCCATTTTCCAATAAGGCCACCTTCACAGGTGTCAGCGGTTAGGGTTTCAACGTATCTTGCAGGGGGATACAGTTCAACCCACAGCCTCGAGGTCCCATCTTATTTTCTGGTCCATCCCACTGCTCTTGAGGGCCTCCAGTATTCTTTGTAAAAACTCTTTTCCTACTTAAATCAGCAGAATTGGTTTTGCTGCTTGGAACTGTAAACCTGATTTGTCTTATTTCTCACTATTTTTTTTTAACCTCCTATCAGAGGGCTTCCATTCATACAGAGCTCACTAGGGATGAGCGGCACAGTGACTTTCTGACCGCAAAAACTGATCTGCTTCAAGAACAAGGCGAAGTTTCCCATCCCACCCCCTGGATCAAACAGACGGAGGAGGATACGGCTCAGCCCATGTTGATGGGCTCATGCTGACCAGTCCCAAACCCCATCACTGAAATGCCAGCAGATCCTTTTGATTTCCTAAATTATGAGCTTGTTCTCAAGCAGCAGCTCATGCTGCAACAGAAGTTGACTAATTTTTGCCCTTAGCCAATAGGCGGTGTGAGGCCTGTTTCAATGGAAAGGACCACACTGCTTGCATCAGATCTCAGCGAGGCTGCCCCAGTCTGTCTAATTTTCATCAAGTCAGTCAGCACCAGAGAGGCTAACCGGCAATTCAATTGTGTTTGCTCTGAAGTTTCCAAGGCCTCATCAATGCTAATAGGAACAATAACACTAAGAAAGAGTTACAGAGGAAACAAAGCATTATAGGGTTCTAAGAAACATGGTAATAAAAGACAGGCCGGATTAAAAAACAACAACAAATCTATGACATTGACTTCAAGGAAATAACAACACATTTGAATTTTTTTTTTTAATAAATCAACCTCACAAATGGCTGTAGAGAGAAGAGCAGCAGGGTTACTTTGTGAATTGGTCTGCTCGGACTCCTTTCATGGCTTGCCCTGTGCCAGCTTCATGGAACTGCGGCAGGGCTAGGGACCACAGAGGCGCAGACCTGCCTGAAACTCTTTTGGCCATCACGTGTATAGAGTCTGCTTCAGATGAAGTGTTCAGAAACATCTCCAAGAGTTTTGGCATGAGCAACTGAAGAGGTGGGTTTGTGGGTTTCTCTGATGTAGTGGCTACATGAGAGGCACAGATTGAGAAATGGAGGGGAAGACAGGAGTGCAGTTCTAGACACAGTGAGACGGTGATACCTATTGGAGGTCCATGGAAAAAGCTATGTGAGTCTGAAGTGAGAGCAAGACACATTGGGAGTTATAAGAGTGTAAGGGACATTGCACAAAGCTGGTACAATCACCTCAGACGTCAGTCTGTACAGAGGAGAAGTCCACGGGCTGGACCCTTGGGCAGGCTGATGTTCAGCGGGGGAGGAGGTGAGGAGGAACCGGGGAGAACAATAGGAAGGAAGAGCAAACAAGGAAGGATGAGAACCAAAAGACCTCTCAAGTGAGAGGAAAATCCCAATGCACCAGCATTTCAAGAAAGAAACAGAGTTATTGGATCAAATATGGAGAAAGGCCAACTAAGATCAGGACCAACAAGTTACTGGATTTGGCTACAAGGAAGTCATCAAAGTGGGTTCAAGAAAGAGTGGGAGTACACTGGAAAGACTGGTGGAGAGAGCCCTTTCAAGGAGTTTATTGTAGACAGCAATCAAGAGGCAGAGGAAAAGCTGTGGGGACAAGAGAGAACTTTCAGTGGAGATGGATGGATGGCAGTGTGCTTGCATTCTGTCAAAATAATCCATCTTGGGGGAAATTCTGATGATGCAAGTTAGGAGAGGGGACAGTTGTGTAACAATATCCTTGAGCAGGGATGAGGAGGTGGTATCTGGAGCAGAAATACAGGCGATGGCCTCGGGTAAACATGGACAATTTATCCATTGTAATGGGAAGGCAGGCAGAGCATAAAGGTGGAAATGCAAATAGGTGGGTAGAAGGGACCACAGGATCTTGTATAAACCCCATTCTGATTGCATCTGTTTTCTCCGTGAAATAGGACGCAGATCCATCAGCTGCACGTGAGAATGAGGGGAGAGGTCTGTGAGGTCTGGAGAGAGAGAGAAGGATGTGAAGAAGATGCCTAGGGAATGGGCTGGCATGAGGCAGTGCAACACAACCCCTGGGCAGCACGTAGGGCAGGCAAGGGGCAGCTGGCCAACTTCCTGCTGTGGGTCCTGAGCATGGTCATGAAGGAGATGACGTCCACAGTGAGCAGGAACATAGAAGTGGGCTGAGTTATTAAGATGGGAGACACAGAAGCAAACCCAGGCCACAATTCAAATACAAAAAATGCCCAAAACCTTAAAGACAAGAAACAAAATCCAAGCTCTACGTAGAATCTGACATATTCTCAGAAATAAAAAGATTTTAGAACTTAAAATGAATATGACTTTAGTGATCTTGTCTAACTCCTTCATTTTACGTTAAAAAATCAAGGCCCTGCAAAATGAGATGACTTGTCCATGATCACACACCTAGCTGGTGGCAGCCATGCATCTAGACAGTTCCTGTCCTGATCCTCATTTATCAGCAGGGTACAGAGACATTTCAGGCTGCTCCCTTCTCCTTCATTGCACGTGTAGGCCTTCCTTTCTCTTCATCCTGAACCTTGCCTCATCAGTTCTCTTCTATGATAAAGTCCCCTTTCATCCGCCTGAGTGACCCAGATCCCTCCCTCCCAGCGGCCTGGCCCTGTGTGTACTTCATCAAGGCTGATGCATTAGGCTGGCTCAAGAGCCCAGTTTTAGCTAAGTATGAATTGGGCTTCACTTGAGAGAAACAAACAGGGGATCATCTTACTGAAACTCCACAGTTCATTCTCTCAGACTCCCCAAACAGCACCATGGCCCTCAGGTGCCAGTGTAAGGTCATGGAACTCCTGGCCCAGCTTTTCTTCTGGCCAGAGGGAAGCTCAAGCCTCAGACTGAATGTACTCCTTGGACCCACAAATGTCAAGCCATTGCATTAAGAAGAAAACAGATCTGAACCACAAGCTTCGGGATCATCTGTAGCCTGTGCCCCATCTGAACATCATTTGAACATAACTGGTAAAACTTCTTCAAATGATGGCTTTTGTTATCTATAAAATTAAGACTAAACCAGAGATCAAGGAATTTCAACTGGAAGCTATATCCTGTCTCCAGTCCCCCATCTTGGTGTAATTTAAGTGAGTTACAGGCCCCTTTAAATTCACTTATTTAAAACAGATACTCATCCAAAGAGGCGTTCTATAAACATTTGGCACATCTTGATGAGCACTCCAGTTGTCCTTCAAAGGCAGTGGAAACAACCTCAAAACCAATTACTTCTGCTCTCCTTCAAGCAGCCCATTAATTGGAACGAGAGCCCTGCCTCTGGCTGTGTCCTAGTCCATTCTTTCATGTCTCAAACTTGTCCATTCTGGGGAGCAGCAGTACAGTTAGAAGTTATTTATATACAGATAAAGGCTACGGATGGGGACAAGGAGTTAACAAACGAAACAAAGGTATAGGGTCTTATGTCTATCTTCTCCCAGTTGAAACAAACAATTAAATATAGACAACTTGGTTTCCCCTAAGCTGGATAAATATTTGGAAGGAAATCCCCTAAATAAAATAAGGAGCCTATGTATCTGTACGAGGTTAGTAATGACAAATCTGTGGCAAAAATCATTTTTTCAATGCACTACACATCAAACCTAGAAGAATGAAGACCAAAACACAGCATATTTTAAAGACTCATGTATTCTACCTGTAGCATGAATTTTGATTACACATTTATTTATAATAAATAACTATATTTTATATCAATCTCCAAAGCTTTTGCTCAATAAATCCATATTTTCAAATAATGGAAATAACCATAAACAGGCAAAGACTTAGCTACAATGATCAGTATTGCTGTAGTGGTAATAATAATGAAAAATTTAGAAATCACACAATCATATATTGGTACTCATACATCCATATTTTGAACTGTGCAGCAACTGTTAAGTTACAGAAGAATTACATACGATAGTAATCATGAAGTTTTAAAAGGTACAGGAATAGCAGACACAGCAAAGGGCAGGGAACACAGTACACTAAGCTACTGGTGGGCAATAGAATTTTCTAGAAGGTTTTTCCTTCTCTTGTTTGTGTTTTCTTGTCTTTCTGCGGATCCTCATTATCATAGTCTGGGGTCCCTTGGGAAATAGTTTCTCAGCAGACTTTCGCACTCTTGGCAACAACAGCCATAAGGGAATGCTCTCAGAAACAACACCTGTAAGGATGTGAAGCAGGCTTAGGCAGAGAAGGAAGCCGAGCTGTAGTTCCAACAGGGACCTCAACAGATCCCACAGCGGGTTCTGCAACTGGGATGGCCCTTGCGAGCCTTAGTGGGTTAAGACTAGAACACTACAACTTGGTACTCTTACACTGACAAGCCAAGGACTACGGACCACCTGGGGCAGGGCTGTAACTGGGAAAGGCAGTTCCCTTCAGCCGAGGGCAACATGTGGTAAGAGCTCAGCTGTGAACTACTTGTAGGTAGCTTTGCAGCAGCAAGGAAATGAACACTAGGGCTTTTAGTGGCAGTGGGAAACTGCACCACACCACAGCAAGTGCAGCAGTGCGCCTTGTGCTACTTGGGTCTACTTGCTTCGTTAAATTTAATCCACCTGAGAACAACTCCTTTATTTTTCTAGGGAAATTCACAAAACGAAGATTAACAAGACAAACAGCCCTAGCCACTACAGCCAGTTATGGAGCCGCCACTGATACTCATTGCCTTCCTCCTCTATTTCCCAGTCTAGCTTCCTTCACTCTCAATAGCATTACTGGTGATCAAGGTCTTACCTGGAGGAACAGAACTTTATCCTCAACCCTAGACAACCCTAGAGGTCTAGTCACCATGCCCTTCCAGGTCACAACTGCTGAATTTGTCCTTCAGCTAACAAAACTGGGCCGAGGAGTTCCGGCAAAGGCATACTGCCCTGCACCTACTCTACCCAAAGGCTCGGTCTATTAGCCCTGCCACTGGTGACTCCTTTAACTGCCTCTTGGCACCAAGAAACTATAATGACCAGGCAACAATGATCATTTAAATTTCATGCCATTTTTTTCCCTGTGTTGTCTCATAGAGGACCCTCTGCAAGGACCCTCTCGGCACCAGAACCCCAGATTACAGAACCTAAAAATGGGGGGATTGGAAATACAGATTTCCCAAGAGGTACCGGACGACGGCGTGTGAGGATCAACCCTTTGTTCCTGGACCCAGGCACCACCCTTGCTAGGAACACAGCACCACATGGTTGTCGTCATTGATTCAGGGTCTATGTCTATGCTGCATTCTGGAATATGGCGCCTCATCCTTGGGAGGCATCACAACAGTGCTGGCACCTCAGCTATACTTCCAAAGCTATTTCATCCGTCTTCCTGAAGAGAGCTTCTAGGTGACACACGGGAAAGGAGCAGGGGACCACACCACACCACACCACACCCCCACTGCCACTGCCATTCTTCCTGTACTGTACATTTAGTCCTTAGCCCAATACGCTGTTAGGCAGGATTCCATGTCTATGGCTTAAACAGTAAGCCTTCAGAGAGTGGGGCTGGCTGAGGCCCTCCAGGCAGAAAAAGTATATTCACGCCTGAAACACATGTTGATTACAATCACAGTACACACTAGGTGGAAGGGTCAGGTACAGCCAATTTGCATCAAGTGACTGCTTCATATCCTTGAGCCAGGCCTCGGGACTGTTTGTTGGTCACTGTAGCTGTCAGATTGGATTTCTGTCAGGGGCAAAAGCAGGTCAGTCTTGGTGAGGGGGAAACCCTGCACTTAAGTTTATGCATACCCTCGTTGCTATTCTGTTCATGCAACCAATGTGCTTGCCTTGTGGGAGCCAATGACAACAGCTGGCAGGTATCAGCATGGCCAAGGCATTACATTTTCTTGGTTGGTTCATTTTTTCTTTTTTTAATGGTTAACGTCCAGGAACACCAAAGTCTAATGCAAATACCTTCACAAGTAGTGTGTACTTGCCCAGAAACATACTTTCCCATTCCCCATACCCACTGCATCCCGACATTCCAGTGGTTCTCCTTCAAACCCCTGACCACTCGACCACGCCATTTGCAACAGCTCACAAACCAGCAGGTATTCTGCCCTTAGCCATTGTCCACACAAAGGGGGCAACGTACTGTACCACCCAAACCTATGTTCACCAGGAGGATTTCTCCCCAGAATGCCACAGACCAGTCCAAGCTGACCTTTATGCTGCTGCTTTTTCTACTGATCCTGAGAGACTACATACAGGTGTACAAAGAGAGGGAGGAAACGTAACCACGATGGATGAGTCAGGAGCTTGGGCTACTTGCCTATGTAGCCTACCTAGGCCCTCTAGCTTGTACTCAATACCCAAAGGGACCAACTCTACATCTGGATTACTACTGGGATATCCCGATGCATGATAGATCCTCAGTGAAGCAGACAGTAAGGCCAAGTGCTCTGCTCTCCCAGGACCTAGAGACACACCAGCATCTGGTCTACAGTTAGCGTCCACTGTAGAGGGTCTAACATTGTGATTTTCCTCCTGGACTTACCATGGATTCTGCACATCGCTCCTCACTGCAAGTAAACGGCATGGGGTCTGACAGCTGACCTGACCAAAGAAACAGGGCTGCCTGCCTCTCAGTTGGAATGTGCTGCATCTCCCTTTCATATGTTGGGCCCTCCTCAAAGCTGGAAACCTCTCCCATCACCGAGCTTCCAGTTGCGCTGCACGCTGACTCGAGAACCTGAAAATTCTGCCAGCACTGCTCTTCCTTATTAGCAGCTGGAGGTAGAAAATGCACTGACTTATCCAGATTGCTGGACTCCTTACAGCGTTTCTGACAGCCCATGCTTCTGGGTAGTCACAGGCGCATCCCTCACTCTCAGGGGCCTATCTGCCACAGTAAGCCCTCTGTCATGTTTGTCACTTTACGATCATACAGTCTGACTTATATGGCATTGCATATCTCAGGGACCAATACAATGTTCTACGGAGTATCTAGAGAGTGTAGGTCTCTTCAGCCTATACTGACTAATGGGAGAGTCAACACAGTCCTGGCACGGGACCATGGTGTATACGACTGCTGATTCTGTATGAATGGCAGCTACATCTGGTCCTCCATCCAGACGAAGAGAAAACAAATCCATTCACCAGACCAGTGGCTGCTTCGTCACCACCTGACACCATAAAGCTGTTCCAGCAAAGTCACCTCCTCTGGCATAGCAGCTGTACTACAGGCTACTGCTTGGTTGAGCTTGCAGTAAGGTCTCCTTATCCTTCAAGATCAGCCTTGCTTTGGAGGGCTGGCCCAATAAATTAAAGGGAGCTATGAGGAGACCTTGACCCTCGCATCCCTCAGATCTTCAGCAATGGCACTGTTCTTGACTATTCCGCCTGATATGCAACACTGGTTTTACATAGTACCTTGTCTGGGAACTGCAGTTTATCATGAATATACTTGATATGACCATCTGCATTCAGCTCTTTGTGTGGATATATTTCTTTACTTCAGTTTCATAAATACCTGAGTGGGGTTAATAAGGTATGTGGTAGGTGTTTATGTAAGACATAGCCAACTGTTTTCCAAAAGGGGCATACCATTTGACCCTCCCACCAGCAGTGCGTGAATTCCACTCGCTCCACACCCTTGACAATACTCAATCTTTTCTGAATTTTAGGTACTTTAAGTGTGTGTATGGTGGCTGCTTATTCTCTTTCCCAAAAGGTTAGTGGTGCTGGGTACATGTTCATGTGTTTGTTTGCCATTTGAACATTTTCTGTGCTGCAGTGTCTATTTAAATCACGTGTCCATTTTCAAAATCCAGTGAGTTTTTGTCTTTTTAACAGAGTTACCGAAGTTCTTTCTATATTCTGGGTATAAGTCCTGTAGCAAACATATGTTTTCTAAGTTTTTTCTCCTGGTCTGGCTTGTCTTCATACTTCCCCAAATATGTTTCTCAGTTTTGAAGAGCAACAACTTTTAATCTGATAAAATTTTACCAGTGTTGTTCTTTTGTGATTTGTGCTTTCTGTATTCTTTGCCTGATTCACCATCTTTGCCTAATTCAAGGCCACAAAGATTTTTCTTCCATGATTTTCACCTACAGGTTTTACAGTTTCAGCATTCATATTTAGCTCTATGATCCATTTCAAGTTAATTTTTGCATATTGATGGGGAACAGATCAAATTTCATTTTCTTTTTCCTTTCAGTGTGAGCACTACTTCCAGAAATCCTTGACAGGGTCTTCAATCCTGTATCACAGAGGTGCTCCCATAGTGATAAACTCTCCCATGTCCAGCTCTGAGCTCCACTCCCACTCACGACACGGCACCGTCAGGACCCAGTCCCAGACCACGTGCCTGGATTCCGCCAATGTGGGCTGATGAGTTCCTGGAGCTGTTTCCTTATTTAACTAACCCAGCACTTCCCTAGTTGTTCTACATTGTGATTTAGCCATAGTCAGAGTCCAGTGGCCAGGCCTGAGGCTCAATATGGATCCCAGGAGGGATGCTGGTCTTTGGAAGCAGAGCCCTGGGCTTCAGCTTCAAGCAATGGGAGAGTGCTGGGCTATTCAGTACTGAGGAGTGGGCAGCTTTTGTGAGTCCAGAGAGCTCAAGAGGATCTCACTTCTCAAGATTCTCAAGTGTGTTGACCTAGAGTCCCAGTCCATCCCAGCCAGGGCCCTGACCTTGACATATCAGACTTCGCCAAGTTGAAAATTCAACTTTCCCTGGAGCGCTGGTGTCCTGATCATGAGTCCTGAGCCTGCTCTCCAGCTGCACTCTATTCTGTGAAAGTCTTCATACTGCCCCTGACTTCCATGCTAACTCATGGCTAACCCCTCTGCCTCTCGTTGTTGTTTCCAATATATTTATAGCCCATAGCAAGGCATATCTAATTCCTTTTTTTAAAAGATTTATTTATTTATTTGAAAGTCAGAGTTACACAGAGAGAGGAGAGGCAGACAGAGAGGTCTTCCATCCGATGGTTCACTCCCCAGATGGCTGCAACGGCTGGAGCTGTGCCGATCCGAAGCCAGGAGCCAGGAGCTTCTTCTGGTCTCCCACGTGGGTGCAGGGGCCTAAGGACTTGGTCGATCTTCCACTGCTATCCTGGGCCATAGCAGAGAGCTTGACAGGATGTGGAGCAGCTGGGTCTCGAACTGGAGCCCATAAGGGATGCTGGCGCTTCAGGCCAGGGCATTAACCCATTGCGCGACAGCGCCAGCCCCCTAATTCTTTTTTATTTACATGTTTACTTTTTACGTATTTGAAAAGTGGCAGCAGCAAGAGAGAGGCAGAGATCTCCCAATCTTTGATCCACTGTTCACTTCCCAAGTATCCACAACAGATATGGCTATATGGTCTCCCAGCTGAGGGCCTGGGACCCAACCACTTGAGCTATTACCAGCTGCCTCCAAGAGTGTGCATTAACAGAAAGCTGGAGTAAGGGTCAGAACGAGGCACTGCTCCTACATGGGATGTAGGCATCCCAAGTGACACCTTAATCACCACACAAAATGCCTGCACCCACATCCAATTCTTCCTGTAGTTACAGTTTATTCTAAACCCTTTAACCGCCTGAGACATCACATTGCCACTGCTTTCCTGTTCCTCAGTGTATCATCCCCATTGACCACCAGTGAGAGTTTCAATAATTGTATCTCAACAGCACCCTGGGGGGGGGGGGTTCACCACACTGCACCTCCTGCCACTCAATCCCTTCCTCACACCGCATGTTCCTTGTCATGATCCAGCTGGGGATGACTTCACTCCCAAATTCCATTTACAGACGCTGTTTCCTAAAACCATTCCTGACTCTCAATGCCATGGGTCAGGGTCCCCAGAAGACAGAATGGGACAGATTTTGGTGTAGGAGCCTCTGGCAGGATACGCTCAGTGACAGCTCCTGAAAGAGCAAGGGTGGGGCAGGACAGAAGAGGGACTGCAGGGGCATCAGCAAACACTGCAGGGGCGCTCTGGAGCCGGGCTGGCCTTTTTCAGATGTCCCCAAGTGAGTCTAGGGTCTGGGCCTTTCTATGCCCACTATAATCAGACTTTGGAAGCAGATTACATCCTACTTGGGATCTAACTTTCAGTGAAGCAGCTCTGTTTTCGCCACTTAGGGCTGCCATAATGAAACGCCACAGACGGAGTGGCCTAAACAACAGAAATGCGACACCTCAGCACCTGGAGGCGGCATGTCCAAGATCAAGGTGCCAGCGGCATGGGTTTCTCCTGAGGCCTCTATGCCAGACCTGAAGATGGCTGCCTCTTCAGCGCTTGTCCCAGGGTTATCCCTCTGTCACCTGTATTTCCGCAGCCCCAGTGTCTCTCTGTGTCCCAAGATTCCCTTATCTTACAGGGCACCAGACTGCAACACAGTCCACTCTAGTGGCCTCATTTTAACTGAATTGCTGCTCTGCAGGGCCCTTGCCCCCAACACGGTCACGTTCTGGGGCACTGGGACTTAGGGCTTCCACAGTTGAACTGGAGGTTGCAAGCAGGGGACACAATCCAGGCCATTACAAGGGCCTCACAGCCAGGGACAGTTCCCAGAGACACATTCAGCTTGCAGCAGTCTTCTCTTCTTTAGTGCTGATGGGGTTCAGAACACACCAGCCCCAAATAGGGCAGCTTACTAGAGTGAGGGCTTTAAAATGAGAAACACTGAGTGACAGCAGGTGTGGGAGCCTCCAGCCTTTCCCCTGAGGAAGCTGTCAGATCCCCAGGGAGGATGCTTCCTCCCTCCACGTGGAGAAAAGGAGCACTTGACTCTGGAGTCACAGTGATGCTATGAGGGGTCTGAACCGACAGCCTTGCCTGGTGGCCCCCAGTGTACACTCTTAGCTCTTTGTCCTTAGCTCTTTGTACACTCATCCCTCTTTGTCCTATTATCTTTTTTTAAAGATTTATTTACTCAAAAGGCTTAAGAATTACAGAGTGAGAGAGAGCCAGAGACAGAGAGAGAATATCTTCCATCCACTGGATCACTCCCCAAATGGCTGCAATGGCGAGAGCTGAGCCAATCTGAAGCCAGGAGCTTCTTCCAGGTCTCCCACGCAGGTGCAGGGGCACAAGCACTTGGGCCATCTTCCACTGCTTTTCCAGGCCACTAGCAGAGAGCTGGATCAGAAGTGGAGCAGCTGGGACACGAACCAGCACCCATATGGGATGTCGGCACTGCAAGAGGTGGCTTAACCCACTGTGCTGCAAAGCCAACCAACTTTTACATCTTCTTATAGACTTCTCAGTCTTCACCAAATTTAGTAGGAAGAAACACAAATTTACTGATTTCTTTGGGTCCCCACTTCCTGGTGGAAGGCTCACAGCTCACCTAACCCTTGTAGGACATACACTTGCATGTTTTCTCTTGCTAATCTCTACTATTAGAGGGGTCCCAGCTGAGAGCCTTGGAGCAGAGATGGAAAAAGGTATTTTCCCTCCTCCCCACGGAACCCCTCCTCAAGGAAGATCTGAAGGGAGCACTTCAGCATCCATTACAGACACTCAAATCACCAACGAGACCACAAACGCTGAAGCTAATGCTCACCAGACATCATGCGGTGTCAGCCCACCAGTTTTTTCCGTCTTACCTATTTAATTCTGCTGTAGACAAATACTGCCTCTTCCCCACAATCTCTGAAGGAAAGATCAGCAATCTCAAAGACCCATAATGCAGCAGCTGTTCCTCCTTAACATCCTAGTGCATATCACTTGGCCCTGCTTGCACAGTAGCGATTAAAGAACTAGCTATTGGATTTCACTCTCTCTTTTACTGGAGTGGATAGATATCGTTATGTTAGACTTTGCCGTCCTCTACAGGATATGAACGTATTTTTTAAAGTGTGTGGAAAATGGAATTAAAAATATGTTTGCTTTGGTGCAAAAAAATTTTGAAACATATCCACAGGAAGGGTCTTCAGAAAGTTTCTGAAAAGACATACTATGGAAAGAACTGCACATGTGGGCAGGTGTGTGGTGCAGTGGCTTAAGCTGCTAGTTGGGATAAGCACATCCCATGTCAGAGAGCCTGGTTCAAGTTCCAGCTCCTCCACTTTGATGAAGCTTCCTGTTGTAGATGATGGTCTAAGAACTTGAATCCCTGCCACCCACTTGGAAGACCCAGATGAAGTTCTTGGCACCTGGCCTCAGTCTGGTCCAGCCATGGCTATCGTGGCCATTGTAGAGTGAATTGAATGATGGAAGATCTTTCTCTCCCTCCCTCCTTCTCTTCCTCTCTCCCCACTCCTTCTCTCTCAGACTTTCAAATAAATATGTAAATAAACTTAAAAAAATTAGCCTGCCAGCTCTCTGCTATGCCCTGAGAAAGTAATAGAAGATGGCTCAAGTGCTTTGGCCCCTGCACCTGTATGGGAGACCAGGAATAAGCTCCTAGCTCCTGGCTTCAGATAGGCCCAGCTCCAACCTTTGCAGCCCTTTGGAGAGTGAACCAGAGGATGGAAGACCTTTATCTCTGTCTCTCCCTCTCTCTATCTGCAGCTCTCTCTCTCAAATAAATAAACATTACCTTTTTTTAAAAAAAGCCCTGGATTTTAAAAGGTAAAATTTGCAGTAAAACAAATTTTTCACAAACTTTTTTAAGTGTTCTCATATACACATATCTAGTGACTCCATTTCACTAATTCTTGTGGCCAGAGAAGAGTGAGTTACTTGAGTGAGTTTTCAGACACAGAGTTGGAAAATTATGACAAATAATACTGGGGAAAATGAAAGATGTTTTGTATAGTTCTGAGGGTATCAATAATGCGAGGGGGTATATATGTTTAGTTGATGAATATAACAAAGTCGTATCAGGCCCATCTGGGCTCTATCATAAGACAGAGAGTTCCTAACAACACGTGTCAGCTCTGTTCCAGCTCTATATCCCAGTGTTATTTATGCATTCTTTAGGTTTTCACCAAACACATATTTATGTACCAGATGCTGTGCTTGGCATTATAGATGTGGTGGCACACAGAACAGAACACATAGTAGGTATAATTCATAGAGATTTCCTGATGGTCTCCAAATTTCACCTGAAGTCACAACAGAGATGATGAAAGCAAATCTAAGGGCAGTGCTGTAGCGTAGTAGGTTAATCCTCTGCCTATGGCACCGGCATCATATATGGGCACCGGTTCTAGTCCCAGCTGCTCCTCTTCCGACTCAGCTCTCTGCTATGTCCTGGGTAGGCGGTAGAAGATGGTCCAAGTGCTTGGGCCCCTACACCTGCAATGGGAGTCCCAGAAGAACCTCCTGGCTCCTGGCTTTGGATCAGCTCAGCTCTGGCTGTTGCAGCCATTTGGGCAGTGAACCAGTGGATGGAAGACCTTTCTCTCTGTCTCTCCCTCTCACTGTCTGTAAATCTATCTCTCAAACAAATAAATAAAATCTTTAAAAAAAAAAAAAAGAAAGTGATCTAAAACATTACTCAATTAAAAATTCAACCTGCCTATTGTGCCTGATGTATGAAATATAGCAAGTTCTGAGAATCCTGGCATGGCCAACAGTATGCACCATCTGAACATGGACTGAACATTTTCTCGATGGTGTGAAGGCTTGGGGGTGGGGACTAACTTACTGCCCCTCTTCCACGTTACTTATACTCAACCAACATGGTGGAAGTGATTGCATCTGGCAAACCAGATGTTGCAAACATCAAGCCAAATTACAATAAATCATCCTCAAATTTCACTTGCTTAATATAGGAAAAGCTAATTTCTTAGGCAAATTTTTATAACGATATTCCTGGATAGGTATCTCCTCTGAGTGACTCTTCTCCAAGTGCTGACTGAAGTATCCAGTCTCCTCTAATCTTACGCAGGCACCATCTGTGCATGGCTTCTCGAAGGCTGCCCTAAGAGGAAAGGAGAGAACGGATGGGCAAGGCAGGTAGCATACCTAACCACCTAGCTTGCAGGTGATATACTGCTTTTCCACTCACTGCTCATTGGCCAGAACTTGTCACAAGGTCACTCCAAACTTCAAAGGGGCTAGGCAATGAAGTCCCCTTTTGGGCAGCTGCAACTTAGCCCCAACTCCATGTTATAGAAGGAGGGTCCATGTTTCTGGTGATTGCATAGCTGTCTCTCCCACAGTTGGTGTGAGCTGATTTGATTTTGTGAAAAGATTACAAAAAGGAAGAGTTTGGTTTCTTTACCGGACACCACCTACACATCTAGTTATGATGAAAATCAATATGCTACCCTACACATTTTACTTAATGAAATAATCGGTCTGGACGGTGCCCCTTTACTCCCTTTCCAAAAGATATGTCCACATGGCATCTGTGAAAGAGACCTTACTTGGAAAAGGATTTTTGTAGCTACAATGGAGTTAAGGATATTTAGATAAGATCATCCTGAATCAACTGGGCATACTCTAAATCCAATGACATTTTCATTAAAAGAGATGAAAGAGAGAAGAGGAAAAGGCCACGTTGAAATGGAGGCAGAGAGTGGTATTACATTCCCATAGGCCCGCCAATGCCTGGAGTCCCTGCAAACTGGATGAGAAAATAAAGGCTCTCCTAGAGCCTTCAGAGTTTCTTCTTGGGTGAGTGGGGGGAGATAAGATTTATTTTATTTATTTGAAAGGCAGAGTTAAAGAGAGAGACAGAGAGCTATCTTCTATCCTCTGCTTCACTCTCAAAATGGCCTCAATGGCTGGAGCTGGGTCAGGCCAAAGTCAGGAACCTGGAAGTCCATACAGTTCTCCCACTTGGGTGCAGAGGACCAAGAACTTGATCCATCTTCCACTGCTTTCCCAGGTGCAGCAGCGGGAAGCTGGATCGGAAATGGAGCAGCTAGGACTTGAACTGGTGTTCCTATGGGGCAGTGGCTTTGCAGGCGACAGCTGAGCCCCCTGGTTCACATTGCTAGCCCTGGGGATGCTCCCTTGACTTTGGACTTTCAGCCTCCAGAACGGTGACTGAATAAGTGTCTGCTGTTTTAAGCCACTGAGTTTATGATGTTTTGTCCTGCTTAGCCACGGGAAGTTAACACAGAGACTAAAGACATGTGGTCTGGACTGAACTGTGGCCCACAATAACCCATGTATTGAAGCCTTACTCCAAGGACTGATGTTCTCGTAAGAGGAAGAGACACCAGAGTGGCACGCGCACAGAGACCGGTGTGAGGATACAGCAAATATATGGCCATCCGCAGGCCAAGGGGCGAGGCCTCGGAGAAAGCCTGACGTACTCACACCTCCGTCTGGGACTTCCAGCCTCTGGAACTGCCCACAGGAAATTCCTGCTGTGTAAGCCCTCAGTCTGTACCGTTTTGTGGTGACAGCCCTAGCAGACTAACACAAGGTGTGACAGAGACATTCTAGGAGGTGCAGGGAATCCTCATTTGAGAGATCACTTCTCATTTAATAGGCAGGCAAACACAGCTGTGAGCCAACAGCACGTTTGCCACAGCCTTCTTCGCTATGAGAAAGGCTTAGCATGCTACCTAGTCCAGAGTAAACACTACCTCCTCACTTCTAGGACAAGCACTTTATTTCTTCATTTCTGAAACAAGATATATATATATATATATATATATATATATATATATATATATATATATATATATATATATATATAAAACCAGTGAATGTTTTCCCTTAAAAATCTATTTTTAAGTGATGGGTTTTCAAATAATTGATGCATCTTATCATCAAAGAAATAAAATGTATCCAAGCACAACATTAAGCACTTCCCATGCTCCCAAGAGCCCTAAGGTTAGAGCACTGTTAATGGGGTAGTGGCCATGGTTCATACCACTCACGGCTCCCCAGCTCCGGCTGGTGCAACTTGAACTCAGCCACAGTGGGCATATTCCTGCCATGGAAATGGTCATTTTCTAGTGTGCCAACAAACAGGGCACTGTTTTTATCCCTACCCTACCCTACACTGGAGGAAACAGAGAGGCTTAATGACTTGCCAAAGTTAATGCTAAGCAGCAGGGCTCAGATGTCAGCCCGGTAGATCTGATTCCCAAAGCACAGCCTGCATGCTAGGCCACCACCCACATGAATGGCATTTAATGTAAAGACACAGTGGCGGTGTTGATTCTAGAACTTCCTAAGGACCATTAATGACAGCGAGGCGTCCTGTGCCCAATTAGTGACGTTTTGCAGACTGTGTCTTCCACACCATCTGGCACACATGACCGGAAATAAAGCCAATTATGAGAAAAATGGAAATGGATTTGCAAATTCTCTGGGCACCTGGTTATCACATCATTAAAAGCAATCCATGTCATCAGACATTACTGAGATACTTAATAGCAGTACCACAGATTCATCACTGTAAACTAGATACCTTAGACCAACCAAGCGAATCCCTTACCTCTTCAGATATGAACCTTGTTTAAGGCTATACAATGCATATAATGCATAATCAACAGTAATGCATCCTGTATATGGGATAGTTCTCATCATGTTCCTACAATGTTTGGATTATGGTTGTTACTCAGGAATGTGTAAACTATGGACTAGGGAGGGAGTTATCTCTCCTTGGTGGTGAGGCAGAATGTAATCTAACTTTATTTCTACTCCCAGAGACCAGCAAGTTTACAGCTGCAAGCAAGGAAGGAATTTGGCCCCACTTAAAATGCCTGCAACTACTGATTTTGACCAACAGCTAAGGAAAAAGGTTGCTTTGAGGGGATATAAAACTCCTCAAAAGGCCAGAATATAGGCTGTATTGACTTTTCTTGCAACTCACAAATATTCATAGTTTCAAAGGCAATGGACAAATGAAAGGCGCAGGGGGAGAATACTTAATATCCCTAGTCCCTCAAGTCGATGGGAACAAAAGTTTCCAGCCACTTGTGCACCTTCAAGAACCTAAGAAAAAGCAGCTGGCTCTTTAAAAACAAAAGAGAGAGAAAGAAAAGGCCAAGTTGGAGATCCCGGGCCTGTGCCCTGGTGAAACCTGCAGATTCTGGGTACCTTCCCAATGTCTGGTTGTGGGACAGAAGCGAAGGCCTGCATTGCTTCTTCTGTCTTTTTAAAATAAGAGAGTTAAACTGTTCAAGTGGGAGAGTGGGGAAACGGCTGCCTGTCACCCCACAGTGGGCCCTGAGTAATGCCAGAGACAGGACACAGAGCGTGGCCATCGGCACTGCTTGTTCAGTCCCCGTCTTCCCCTCCCCTGCCTTCTTAAAGGTTTCTTGAAATGAAAACAAAGGAATCCAACCAAAACCAACATTTTGATGAGCAAAGTGTAAATGAATGAGAAACAGATGGGCCTGGCTTTCCCAGGGGCCACAAAATGAAGGGCAAGGTGCTGGGGGGCAAAGACGCCCTTGGGGATTGTCGGGCAAGTCTTCTGCATAGTCCACAAACCCAAAACGCAGCTGAGGCTCACGCACCCTGCATCCACATGCACGCCACAGCTCAGACTCCCCATGAAAGGACTTAGGGTCAAAGGGCAGTGCTGCCCCCCCCACCATGCCCCGACTCTGTTGGGCACCTCACAAATCATATTTTCTAGGTGCCAAAGGCGGTTGCAAATCTCACTTGCACAGTCGCAAGGTTTCATTCGAGAACTCAGCAATTTTGATCAGAAACCACAGATTATGGCATAAACATTTCTCTTGCCACATTTTGATAATATTGATGCTTCACATGGGTCCTCCTGGTCTTAGGGTGGCCACGTGGTCAGCGGGCATCTGCTGCCTGCCATCTCCACCTCTGGTGTCAGGTGGACAAGTGAGGCATCAAGAGGCGGAGTGCAACACGCCACAGGTCACGCAGCAGTTACAAGGGGTGAGCTCCTCTTTGTGCACCCAGGCCAAGCTCCTATCCCTTGTCCTGGGGATTAGCATCTCCCTGATGTCTTCAACTCATGTATATATCGAATTACAGTTCACAAAGAATGCACCTTCAGCTTTTCACTTGAGGGGGAAGCGTAGGCCCCCAAACCACAGATTGTTTGAATACCATCCAAGCTGACTTGAAGATTTTTTTTTTTTCTTTTTTCTTTTTTTTTTTTTTTTTTTTGGACAGGCAGAGTGGACAGTGAGAGAGAGAGATACAGAGAGAAAGGTCTTCCATTGCCGTTGGTTCACCCTCCAATGGCCGCCACGGTCTGCGCGCTGCGGCCGGCGCACCGCGCTCGTCCGATGGCAGGAGCCAGGAGCCAGGTGCTTTTCCTGGTCTCCCCATGGGGTGCAGGGCCCAAGCACCTGGGCCATCCTCCACTGTACTCCTGGGCCACAGCAGAGGGCTGGCCTGGAAGAGGGGCAACCAGGACAGAATCCGGTGCCCCGACCGGGACTAGAACCCGGTGTGCCGGCGCCGCAAGGCGGAGGATTAGCCTGTTGAGCCACGGCGCCGGCCTGACTTGAAGATTTTTGAAAATAATGTATCTGGCAATCCTGAGATCCAAGATGGACCGTTTGGCCACAGTAACATTCCTGCTGGTGCAAACGCTACACTTATTAGGCCACCTCCGCGTCCCCTGCCTGAAGCAGCCTCAGCGGCCAGCTGCCAGGAGCACTGTGCGGTCTCCCAGTGTAAACGCCACTGATATCATCACCATCAGAAGGTCATAAAACTGATTGATGATAAACACAGCTCTCATTTGTTTACAGCTTACATTTTTGGGTTCGGGGTAATTAGCACATTAGCCGTCTCTCGGGGTGAGGGCTCGCAGGTGCTGGGACAGAGCCCTGCAAGAGAGATCAAGCCAGGAGGGGCCACAGAGTCTTTTGCAAAGCAGTCATTGGCCTTGGCCAGAACCAGACTGGGGAAACACTGACCGGCGGGCAGCATGTGGGGTCGTTGAGAACACCTACATGTGGTCACTCACGTAGGACCCCCTTCTACTCCCTGCAGCGATCTCTTAGCACTGGGAAAAGCTGCACACAGGCTGGCCAAGCATAGTGTGCAGGAGATGTCCAGGGTGAGCCGCCTGCAGCTGCAGGGGTCTTGTAAGATTCCTTCCTTCTCCCAGGCCAGCAGAGACAGATAGAGATCAGCCTTGCTAGCATAACTGGTACTTAGTTTCTTTTAGTTAGAGTTCAAATAAACTCTTTACAGTCTTACAAAGATGTTGCTTCTCAGACACTTGGGGAGAGCAGCCAGCTGGGCTGTCTGTGGGCCCTGCCCCTTCTAGCTTTGCTCTGAGGCTTCGGCCATCCCCGCAGCTTTTATTTGTACAGCTGGGGCCATCAAATTGGTGCAGATTGTCTAATTAGTCAGCCAAGTCTCTCGGGTGCATGAGTTTTCCATATTAGCTTCAGTAAGAAGTTTTGAGAGCCTAAAATGCTTCCTAAATCATTAAAAGGATACTCTTTAAAGGATATATGCATATGCTCATGGTTTTGCTTGCTTGATCTAACCTTTTTTTTTCTTTTATCTATTTTACCTAATTCCTAACTCTTTTCACCTAGCATGAGATTCTTTTCTTTTTTCCTTTTTTTAGGATTTATGTTTTATGTATTTGAAAGGCAAAGTTACAGAGCGGGGGGGAGAGGGAGGGAGAGAGAGAGAGAGGTCTTCCATCTGCTGGTTCCTCCCCAAATGGCTTCAAGGGCCAGGCTGGACCAGACCAAAGCCAGGAGCCATGACCTTCATCTAGATCTCCCATGTGGGTATGTGGACCTAAGCACTTGGGCCATCTTCCACTGTTTTCCCAGGTGCATCAGTAGGGAGATGGATTGGAAGTAGAGCAGCTAGGGTTCAAACCGTTATCCCCACGGGATGTCAGTGCCACAGGCGGCAGCTTAACCCACTATGCCACAGTGCCAAGAGATTCTTTTCAATACCCTAAGCTCTGAAGTGTTAGTAAGTCAAGGGCTCTGGAACTGAATACAGAATATTCAAGACTGCGCATCACAGCCCATGCTCATAGTCAGCACTTTGAATTTCACTCTCCATTCATCATATCATTTTAATAGTCAACAGCCACACTGCTAGTTACAGTTTTAAATGGTCTTTCCACCTATGTTATCTATCTGATCTTCACAGTACTTCCATGAGGTTGGGTAAGAATCTCAATATCTACATTTCATACATCAGGGAACAGGCTCAGAAAGATGAAGTGACTTGTCCCAGGTCACACAGCAGTCAAGTCTTCTCATTTGAAATGTTGTTGTCAGACTCATCACACCACTCACGGGAGCTTTATGACAAAGGCAGTCCCTATGGAACCACTGTTTCGTCTCTTTCCAAATGTCAGTCACCTGGAGTAGGAGAGTTGGCAGCTAATCTCTGCGGTACACAGAGGTAACTGCAGATAAAAATCAACTGATCCTTAGTTGCTTCGACAGTCTGTAAATATCTAGTTTAACCACAACAGGTATATTCTGGAAGAACCCACATAGGAGCAGGGACTTGCTTCACTGCATTGTGGAAGCTCCACTTACATGATACTACAATTTTTCTGTGGGCAATGCAGGGCAACGCACACTGTTTCCCTACTTTTTTTAATCTTTAAAAAATTATTTATTTATTTGAGAGGGAAAGAGACAGGAGAAACCTCCCAGCTGGTGGTTCACGCCATCGATGCTGACAACAGTCAGGGCTGAGCCAGGCCACAGTCAGGAGCTGGGAACTCAGTCCAAGTTTCCCATGTCGGTGGCAGGGACCCAACTACTTATGCCATCAGCTGCTGCCTCCCAGGGTGAGCATTAGCAGAAAGCTGGCATCAGGAGCAGAGACAGGATTCAAACACAGTCACTCTGACATGGATGTGGGTATCTCAACAGTTTGTCTTAACCAGCAGACCAAATACCCACCCCTGTCACCCTAATTCTTGTAAGAAATGTTGAATAGCTTCTTGACATGGTACTGACTCTACTAGGTGTCTCAAATACACGAAAGTTCACACTAAAGTTTTAGTATTCACGACACTTTAAGAGCAAGTAAATATCAGATTAATTAATCAGTAGCTCCAGATCAATCTGTTCTCTTATAAGGAAACTTTAAGAGTTGAACAACAGGATTTGGGACAGCATCTCTCACTGAGACTATTTTTGTGTCAAGTAAATGAAGTTGATTGATTTTGATTAGTCCAGTCTACTCATTTTTTATTCAGCTTCTATCACATACCAGGGACTTATAGGTTCTAGAGATGTAAGACTGATGAAAGAGATAAGACTCTATTATCCTAATAATTCCAGTCTAATAAGGATCCTTTTGGGGGGAGCCACTCAGTCTGGGTTAGATGCCCTTCCACTTTGCTCCCATAACATCTTGTGCATATCACATTTCCTCACGCTTATCACACCAAACAGTAACAGTTAACTTGATCTATTAACACCCCTCTGTTCATCTTACTCATGGTCAGGTCCCTACTGGAACACAGTAGTTTTAACCAACACTTGAATGAATAAATGAATCTTAGTTCACACTGGGTTAGAAACCCAAAGCAACCGAGAATAAGTACCTTATCCAAACAGCCTGGGGTGACATCTGTAGCAGAGAAGTCCCCTCCTCACAACCCACTTTCCACACTTAGAGGTTACAAAGAACACACACCGTCGCTGGGGGAAACTGGGCACAAATACAACTCCCTGGTTCTGCTTCTTTTTCACTCCCCCACTCTCACTGACCCTTCCCTTCCTCCTAAGACCTCACCTCACCTCACCAGCTTTCACCTTTTGCTACCTTTCACCCACTGCTTACCATCCCAGGTTACAGCTGTACCTTCTGGCCCTTGCACGTCTTTGCCCATCCTTCATTATCCTCATAACCTCTTCTCACATTTCAGTCCAACTTTACGAGAGTTCGCTCTCGACTGCAGCACCAGCAACTGCTAGACCAGTCTCACTCCGCTTCTACCTGAAAAGGTCTGACAATCCAGGTAATCCAATTACACAATATTGGGCAAACCTCAAATGGCCCCCAGGCTTTCCTGGGGAGTGCTTTGATGTCTTAGCAAGCAAGGCCCGTGAAGCACACCAGGTGCGGCTTGGGTTTGGCAGGTGAACCACATAGGTGACACGGAGAGACCTTGCTCCACTCATGAGCTTAGCTCTGAAGCCAAGAGCAGTGTTAGTAGACTATCCAGGGAGTTAAATTCATTCCACTTGAACCCAAAGAGCAGAAATGCCAATTACTTCTTTTACAAAGATAATTATAACTTCTCACAAACTGGATTCTCAATTTGTCTAACTCATCCATTTTTGCTTGGGTTTTTTTGGGATATTTTTGTCTATAGGAAGATATTCATAGTAAGATAATCTGCTCACTTGATAAACACAGAATTAGAGAAAGGGGAACTGGTTGGATTCAAGAGGCATTTATCTACTTCTCTTGAAATTTCTGGAGACAACATGAAACGTATTTGGAGATGACCTCCTTCACAGATGCTGTCACAGGTCACCCATTTTTTGTCATCACAGTCTTCTTCCACCAGAGTACCACGATATGAGTGTGTATTCATCCGGATGGATACACTTTAATAACTCTGGGCTTGACTGCATTATTTGTAAAACCATAGATATTTAATGAGCACCTGTTCAGGGCCAGGCACTATGGCAGGATCTAGGAATATGAACCAAAGGAGACTAAGCATAGGTTTTTTAATCTAATAGAGGAAAACAGCCATATAGACAAATAAATATCTCAAAAATATATTACACTTTGAAGGAAGTCCACAGGAGGTACAGAGCTCAATTCCTAGTTCAGTTGGCTAGGTTGGGGTATGGCTAGTTAGGAGAGGTGTCTTAGTGGTAGTGACTGAATTGTTTATGAACCAGGCTAAAGGCAAAGGAAGAGAACATTCCGGCAGCAGGGATACCATGGGCAAACAAAGTCAATAAACAGCCTTGAACATTTCAAGAATTTCCACTTTTTCCCCCCTTTAATTTGTGAAATGAGCAGGCTGCATGGAGATGAAGAGCCAGGAAGATCTGAGATCTTCAGTTCTTTTTGTAGGGCAGTGTGCTCTGTTCTTTCATCTGGAAAACTGAGAGGGGTAGGAGTGAGGCAGAAAGAATTCCCATCTGCTGACTAATTCCCCAAATGCCTGCAATGGCTGGGGCTGGGCCAGAGCTGGAGCTAGGAGATGGGAATGCAATCCAGGTCTCCCAATCAGGCAGAAACCCAATTGCCTGAGCCATCACTGCTGCTTCCCAGGGTCTGCATTGGTAGGAAGCTGGAATCAATAGCTAGATCCATGAAGCAAACAAAGACACTCAGCTTTGGGAATATGCATCTTAACCACTGGGCCAAACAACCACGCCCTCTACTGTTTTTTTTTTTTTTTCTTTGCCAGACATTTAGGAAAAGATGGAGGTTAAACACAGGAAGGAATAATAAGCTAAGTCTTACATATGTTAAATATCAGAAGTCCATGGAACATCCTAGAAGGAAATTTCATTAGGCAGCTGGATAGCAGGTTTGGATGGAGAGAGTTTAGAACTAGAAATAGAGATAGAGAAATCATCAACATGCATGTTGATCTGCAATCTTGGGAGCGAATGCAACTGTTCCCCAAGAGAGCACACAGGGTGAAAAGAGGGGAACAACTGGGAACTGAGTAAGTAAGAAATGATCAACAACTCAAGAGGCAAACAGAAAAAGAGATGGCCATGATGGAAGCTTAAAGGGATTCATGGTAAGACTGGGAACCATGAAAGGAGAGCTTTAAGGACAAGGATAAATGCATAGGAAGGACCAGAAACACATGTACTGTGAAAGGCTTGTTGGATTTTGCTATGAGAAGATCATTAGGCCCTTTGAGAAACTGGTACACAGTATTGTAGATAATGAGTAGGCTAAAGAGTGAACGAGGAGGTACACAGACAGGCAAAAGAAGCAGCTATTCTCCAAAAAGTTCAGCTTTAAAGGAAAGGAAAGGAAAATTATTGAAAGGGTAAACAGAATTTTTTTTCATCAATTCTATTCAGTATTGTACTGGCAGTCCCACCCATTGGGATAAAGAGAAAGAAAGGGGGAAAAGGAGAGAGGGAGGAAAGAAGGCAGGCAGGCAGGCATAAATAGTGGAAGAAGTAAACGGTTGCTGTTTGTACATGATATGATTTGTTTTTGTAGGAAAATTTTTGGAAATCTCCAAACCAGCTATTAGAATATAAACAAATTTAGCAAGGTCACATGATATGAGGTTAATAAATAAAAATCAACTGCCTTTTTGTACACAAGGGTGCTTCAAAATGACTATATTAAAATGGATGTGGGTGTTTGGTCTACTGGGTAAGCCACTGGTTAGGATGCCCATGTTCCATATGAGAGTGCCTGGGCTGCATACACAGCTCTAGCTCCTGATTCCCATTTCCTGCTAATAAAGACCCTGGGAGCCGGCGCTGTGGCTCAACAGGCTAATCCTCCGCCTTGCGGCGCCGGCACACCGGGTTCTAGTCCCGGTCGGGGCGCCGGATTCTGTCCTGGTTGCCCCTCTTCCAGGCCAGCCCTCTGCTGTGGCCCAGGAGTGCAGTGGAGGATGGCCCAAGTGCTTGGGCCCTGCACCCCATGGGAGACCAGGATAAGCACCTAGCACCTGGCTCCTGCCATCGGATGAGCGCGGTGCGCCGGCCGCAGCGCGCCATCCGCGGCAGCCATTGGAGGGTGAACCAACGGCAAAGGAAGACCTTTCTCTCTGTCTCTCTCTCTCACTGTCCACTCTGCCTGTCAAAAAAAAAAATAATAATAAATTAAAATAAATAAATAAATAAATAAAGACCCTGGGAAAGACTGGTAACAGCTCAGGTAGCTGAGTTCCTGACACCCACGTGGGAGACCCAGATTGAGTTCCTGGCTCCTGGCATTGGCCTCACCCACAGCTCCAGCTGTTTTGGTCATTTGGGGAGTGGTCCCGGGGATGGGGGCTCTCTCGCTCCCTCTGTGTGTATATCTGTGACACGCATTTGCTCTCCTTCTCTCTCTGACATAAATAATTTTTTTAATTTTACAGAAGAAAAGAAAGTAAAAGATAAGTTTATTTTGGTACAAAATGTTTTTGAAATCCATGCATGTATTTTTTCATAATACACATTTTTTCATAAACATTTTGGGAACCACTTGTATGCATGAATCTCAATTTCTTTTCGTACAGAAATTTCTTAATTTCATTTTCTATGGATTTTAAAAAAAGATTTATTTATTTGAAAGGCAGAGTTAGAGAGAGGGATAGACAGAGAGAGGCCTTTTACCTACTGGTTCACTCCCCAAGTGGCCACAATGGCTGGGGCTGGGCTAGGAGCTTCATCCAGCCTCCCACGTAGGTTCAGGGAACTAGGGCCTTGCGCCGTCTTCCACTGCTCTCCCAGGCACATTAGCAGGGAGCTGGATGGGCAGTGGAGCAGCTGGGACTCAATCTCCAGCTTTGCAGGCGGTGACTGAACCCATTAGGGCACAATGCCAGCCCCATACCACAGATTTTTGAAGTATGCTTATACTAGCAACAAAAATTTGGAAAATGAATTTTTTTTCTAATTCCCACCCAATAATAGAAAACACAAACAAAAACCCTGAAAATAAATCTACCAAAAATCCTCCTGATCATATACTGAAAACTATAAAGCCCTGCTGAAAGATATTAGAAAAGTTCAAAGGGGCTGGAGCTGTGGCGTAGCGGGTAAAGCCGCCGGCTGCAGTACCAGCATCCCATATGGACGCCAATTCCAGTCCTGGCTGCTCTACTTCTGACCCAGCTCTCTGCTATGGCCTGGGAAAGCAGTAGAGGATGGCCCAAGCCCTTGGGTCCCTACACTCACCTGGGAGACCCAAAGAAGCTCCAGGCTCCTCCTGGCTTTGGGTTGGCCAAGCTCCAGCTGTTGTATCCATCTAGGGAGTGAACTAGCAGGTGGAAGACCTCTCTCTCTCTCTCTCTCTCTCTCTCTCTGCCTCTGCCTCTGCCTCTCTCTTTCAAATAAATAAATCCTTTTTAAAAAATCTGAAATAAACAGAGAGAAATACTACATTCAGGGATTGGAAGATTCAAAATTGATAAAATGGTATTCTCCCCAAATTATTCTAGTCAATGGGATTCAAATCAAAATCCCAGTAGGCATTTTTGTGCTATTTCAACAAGAAAATGCAATGGTTTTAGAATATTCAATGCAATTAAAAAACAAATTTGGAGGCCTAACCTTAACTGATTTCCAGACCACTAGGCCCTAACTGGCCTTGATGGTCCATGGAGCAAGGATTTCATGCTGACGGAAGCCAAGTGCAGGACACTGGAGGCTGCTGCTTCCATCCATTGAGGTCTCGGCTCCAAAAGGGAGGCTCAGTCAGAGAGAAGTCTACCAATGTCCCACCCAGGCGCAGAGCCAGGCCTCGGATAGTTTGCTGGAAGGGAGCTGTACAAGACAGAGCTCTAAATCTTCCCCTCCCCCAAAGAACTTTCTTCATTTGCAACAGAGTGTGGAGAAGTTCAACCCTAAGGGCATTCCCAAAATTGGTGGAAGTTGTGAGATAAGAAAAAAAAAAAAATTGGGAGGAGACTGATAGATTCATTCATATAGGCTAAAAGGTAGGGAGAACTTGGGAAAGTTTCCAGTTGGGAAAACAACCAGAGTTAGAATCTCAGATACTGCCTTCTGCAACTAAATCTTCAAAGGTGCAAAGTTTGATTGGATTAATTGTGGAGCAATTTTTGCCTCGAGACACTGGTAAAAACAATGGAGCGATCAGTTGGCAATTAGCAGTGCTTAAAAGCTGGGTATGGGCAGAGAAAGAGGGATCAAAGCAAGCCCTGCACAAACCTCTTTCATCTTCGAAGACTGCTGGCACAGCCAAAGCCGTGGCCAAGAGGAGCAACACCGGAGGCTTCCCGCTGGAGGGGGAGAGACTTCATTAAAGCCATCCAGACAGTCACTAAACAAATGAACAAGTAAGTATAGTCAGAAGTCCCAGCGTGGGGAACCAGTGTACAGCTGCCACAATGTATTATCAAATATGTCTAGTTTGTGTTTTTAAAAAAGGGACATGCAAAGAAACAGAAAAGCATGAAAAAGCAGGAAACAGAAACTGCCTGTGAGAGCAACCAGATGTTAGATTGAACAGAAAATGACTTCAAAGTAGCTATTATGAGTATGTTCAAAGAGCTAAATAATGATTGAAGAAGCAAAGGAAGGTATGATGACAATGTGGCATCAAATAGAGGGTACTAATAAAGAGGCAGAAACTACAGGGGGAGAAACAATGAAAATTCTGGCACTGAAAAATACAGTGGAGGTGGATATAGCGGTGCGGCAGGCTAAGACCCCACTCGGAACCCCTGCATCCCCTATCACAGTGCTGGCTGCTCCACTTCTGACCCAGTTCCCTGTAAGGCATCCTGGGAGGCAGTGGAAGATGGCCCAGGGGCTTGGGCCCCTGCCACCCACATAGGAGACTGGATGGAGTTCCTGGCTCCTGGATTCAGGCTGGCCTAAACCCTGCTGTTATAGGCTTTTGGGCGGTGAACCGTGGATGGAAGTATCTCTCTCTTGCTCTCTCTCTCTCATAGCTGGAAAAAAAATAAACTTTTTTTAAAAGAAAAATATAACTGAAATTTCAAAATTCACTAGAGACCCAACAGGAGATTTGAACTGGCAGAAGAAAGAATTGGTAACCTTGAGATAGACTAACAGAGACTATACAATTTAAGACACAGAGGAGGGAGAAAGAATTTTTTTTTTAAAAATGAGTAGAGCCTCAGAAGATGTGAGACACCAAGAATATCAATAGTCTCATAATAATGTGAGAATCAGATAGAGAGAAGAAATAGAAAGGGAACAAAGAATATTCAAAGAATATGACTGAAAAGTTCCAAATTCATTGAAAAGCATTAATCTAAGAAGCCCAAGGAACTTGAAGAACAAACGACAAAAAGGGATTTTAAAATATACACACTGTAGGCCGGCGCCGTGGCTCAACAGGCTAATCTTCCGCCTTGCGGCGCCGGCACACCGGGTTCTAGTCCCGGTCGGGGTGCCGGATTCTGTCCCGGTTGCCCCTCTTCCAGGCCAGCCCTCTGCTGTGGCCCAGGAGTGCAGTGGAGGATGGCCCAGGTGCTTGGGCCCTGCACCCCATGGGGAGACCAGGAAAAGCACCTGGCTTCTGGCTCCTGCCATCGGACGAGCGCGGTGCGCCGGCCGCAGCGCGCCAGCCGCGGCAGCCATTGGAGGGTGAACCAACGGCAAAAGGAAGACCTTTCTCTCTGTCTCTCTCTCTCACTGTCCACTCTGCCTGTAAAAAAAAAAAAATATATACACACTGTAGTTAAAAAGAAAAAAAAGCCAAAAACAAAGGCAAGGACAAAATCCTGAAACCATAAAGCAAAAAATAATGCATCCAAATATACAGAAAACCTAATAAGCTAATAACTGACTTCTCATCAAAAACAACGAACTCTAGAATGTAGTAGGATAACATATTTAAAATCCTTGAAGAAAAAAAAACTGTCAGCCAAGAGTTCCATATCCTACAAAACCGTCTTTCCTTCAAAAATGAAGGGAAGTGGGCAGGTGCTGTGGCATAGAGGGTTAAATGCATTAAGTCTCGCTGTCAGTGCTAGCATCCCACAAGGGCGTCGGTTCAAGTTCCAGCTGCTCCACTTCCCATGAAGCTCCCTGGTGATGTCCCTGGAAAAGCAGTGGAAGAGGCCCAGCTGCTTGGACCCCTGTCACCCACGTGGGAGACCTGAATGAACCTCCTGGTTTCGGCCTGGCACGGCCTCAGTTGTTGCAGCCATTTGGGTAGTGAACCAGTGGATGGAAGTTGTCTGTCTCTCTCTCTCTCTGTAACTCCACCTTTCAAATGAATAAATCTTTTTTTAAAAATGGGGGCCAATGCTGTGGTGCAGGGGGTTAAGCTGCTGCCTGTGACACTGACATCCTATATGGGCACCAGATCGAGTCCTGGCTGCTCCTCTTCTGATCCAGCTCTCTGCTAATATACCTGGGAAAGGAGCAGAAGATAGCCCAAGTGCTTGGGACCTTGCACTCATGTGGGAGACCCAGAAGCTCTTGGCTCCTTGGTTCAGTATGGCCCAGCCCCAGGTGTTTCAGCCATATGGGGAGTGAACCAGTAGAAAGAAGAGATCTCTCTCTCCCTCCTTCCCTCCCTCCCTCCTTTTGCCTTTCCTTCTCTGTAACTCTTTCGAACAAATAAATAAATCTTAAAAAAAAAAAATTGTAGGCGGGGCTGGGGGTGGCTGTCAGTGGGTAGAATAATCCCCTGCACTGCTGGCACCTCGTATGGGTGCCAGTTCGTGTCCTGGCTGCTCCACTTCTGATTCAGCCTCCGCTAATGCACCTGGGAAAAGCAGGGGAGGATAGCCCAACTGCTTGGATCCCTGAAAGTGGCTTGACTCAGCCCTGGCCATTGCAGCCATCTGGGGAGTGAACCAGCAGATAGAAGATTGAGCTCTCTCTGTCTCTCTCTCTGTCTCTTTCCCTCCCTCCCTCCTTCTCTCTCTGTAACTCTGCCTTTCAAATAAATAATGTTTTTAAAAACTGATTTATTTGAAAGGCAGAGTTACAGAGAGAGAAGGAGAGACACAGAGAGAGAAGTCTTCCATACTCTGGTTCACTCCTCAAATGGCCACAACAACTGGGACTGGGTCAGGCTGAATCTAGGAGCCAGGAGCTTCCTTCGAGTCTCCCATGTGGGTTCATGGGCCCAAGAACTTGAGCCATCTTCTGCTGCTTTCCCAGATACATTAGCAGGAAGCCAGATTGGAAGTGGAGTGGGTAGGACTTGAACCAGCACCCATGTTAGAAGCTGGCACTTCAAGTTATCCCACTATGCCACAATGCCAGTCCTGTAAACAAAAATCTTAAAAAAAAAAAAAAATGAAGGCTGCATCATTTCCAGATTTCAAAAAAAAAAAAAAAAAAAAAAGAGAGAAGAGATTTTGTTGCTAGAAATGTAGAGGAATACATCACATTCAAGATGCAAGTGCCAGCCAGTAATTCAAATCCACATACAAGAAAACAAAGAGTATCAGGAATGGTAAGATTATCAAAGATAGCACAAATGCACGTGTTTCTTCTTCTCTTGATTTAAAAACAATTATATAAAAATACATATACTCACATAATGTGCTATTGATTCAAAACCCATAGAAATGTAATATACTTGCCAGTAACCACACAAAGGATGTGAGTGGAAGCAAACTCCATCGCACTAAGGCGACGACTACAACTGATAACTCTGGATCCACAAGAACAACTGAAGAGAACAGGAAGCTATCAACAAGAAGGTTAACACAACAAAAGTTGTAAATATGTACTTGCTGTTCTTTGTTCTCTCAACTTGTTTTTTAATACTGTGGAAAAGACTTGTTGGTACAAGCTGGTTTAGATAAACTATTGATTATTTGTTACAATAAACCATCAAGGTTTTCATTATAACAGTATTTTCTCATAGACATCAGAATCTGGAAGCAAAATGTCTTTCTCAGATTGTCATTTTTGTTTCTAGCCCTTAAAATGCAAAAATGGGATTTGAATATCAACCACCTATTACAGAAGCCATAAGACATGGATAGTCATTAACACTGTACAAGCTACAGCAGAGGAAGCTGGACAAACATCGCCAACATTTATGACAAAAAAAAAAAAAAGTTGGTTCCAAGAGCAGTAAATTTGACAGGAGTTACAATAAGCACACTACGCATGTCCTTCTGAAGCCAAAATGAGGCAAGACCTGACTGTGGTTCTGCCAAACACTCAACTCAAAATGCTGTGCGAAGGACCATGAGTCCAGCAAGCGCAGGGCAAGATGGGAACTCCAGGCAGGCAACTGAGCCACTCACTGAAGGAAATTAAAAAGCAATACCAAACTTCATTAACATATCAATACTATTTCAGAAACATCATCAAGACAAAGAGAGATTTAATAACAAATTGGCCTGGGCCTCATTCTCTAGTGTTGGTTTTGCTTAACCCCAGAAGAGAGTCTCGAACATCCTAGGAAAGCTGTGAATCCCTGTTTGGCAGGTCTGATGATACCCGTATCCTGCCCTGGGGTTCTGGAGTTCTGCATACCAAGCGATCCAGTAATTGAAAGGTGTATTTAGGCACAAAGCAGGACACCAAAAAACAGGCCCTGAATCAGCAAATATTACATGGGATGGATTCTTTTAAAAATCACATGATAAATGTGAACCACAAAACCAAATGCACTCATACAGGTACCCCTACCTTATGTTACATCGAAAGCTGCAGACTGCGAACTGTGCCTGCGATGGTAACACTGTACCTGGGAGAGCCGGAAAGGTCCCCCAAACAGCAGCTAAAGAATATTTACACAGAACGATGCCACCCTCCCATGCACAGGCGGGAGATGGCGATTCCTAGAGTCTACAACACAGACCAGCCCCACTGCAGGCGCCTGCTCCCTGGCTGTCTTCCCTGTATTCTGGGGCTTCCTCTCCCCCAGTCCGGATGTCGGAAAGTCATTTCAAAGGCTGCCCCAAATCACGTAGCTACCATCACAGGTAGCCTCCACAGCAACACGGAAGGCTGTCGGGCACCCGCAGGCCTTCATTTCCGTCGGCTTCACGATTTTCCCTCCCAGAAATATTTCCAACCCGCATGCTTACTACGTCATCTTCATACGTCTCCAGTGCATGAACCAGTTCTCCAGGTTCACAGAGACGAACCTTCTCGTGACATCATGAACTAACGCCCTGCGCACCGCGGCGACCGCGGGAGTCAGCGGTCTAACCTCTCCGGACCAGCAGCCGCCTGTCCCCAGGCTCGGCCTGGCTGCCGACACCTACAGCTGCTGCGGCTCCGGATCAAAAGCAGCATCTGGGAACCTCAAGAACAGGCGGAACTTACTGCACTCTGGCGGGCCACGAGGGTCTTCAAGGTGGCCAGCACGTCCTCGCCCTCCGGGACTGAGCCCCGCTGGCCGCCCCAGGCCGCTTCCGCCTGCCTCCCACTCCAGCCGGAAGAGCCGTCCGCGCATGCGCACCCGCAGTCACCGTGGCGGCCAACTTACTCGTACTGCAGGTGTTTCTCTCCTTTAAAAGTCTTAACGTTATACTCTTATAAAGTAAGTTATAATAATGTATTGCTGGGGCCGGCGCTGTGGCGTAGCAGATAAAGCTGCTGCCTGCAGTGCTGGCGTCCCATATGGGTGCCGGTTCGAGTCCCAGCTGCTCCACTTCCAATCCAGCTCTCTGCTGTGACCTGGGAAAGCAGTGGAATATGGCCCAAGTCATCTGCACCCGCATGGGAGACCTAGAAGAAGCTCCTGGTTCCTGGCTTCGGATTGGGGTAGCTCCTACCATTGCAGCCAACTGGGGAGTGAACCATCAGATGGAAGACCCCTCTCCCCTCTGCTTCTCTTTCTCTCTCTCTGCAACTCTTTCAAATAAATAAATAAATCTTTTTTTAAAATGTATTGCTGAGTTTGTAACACTTACAGAAGTGACGTGTATAACAATAATATATATTTCACAAATACAAATACAAATATAACCCAAATCCAAATCATATAACAAAAAGGAGAAACAATAGAGCTATATAGGAATAATGTTTCTATATAAGATGCTGATAAACCAAGATGTATTTGGTGAATACTAGAGCAATCATTAAGGAAGTAACTCAAAAAACAGTGAAAAAACACTCAAAAATTAAAACACTACATAATACTACTTAATGCAAACAAAAGTGGTAAGGAAGGAATGACAGAAATTTACAGTTATAAATGCCTAAATTAGAAAACAAAAGATCTCAAATTAATAGCCTAAAGACATTGGAAGAAGAACAAACTGAAAGCAAGTAAAAGAAAAGTAATAACAAAATTATAATAAAAATTAATGAAATAGAGAATAGAAAACCCAATAAAATCAGTGAAACTAAAGCTGGTCCTTAGAAAAGATTACCAAAATTGACAAACTATTAGCTAGATTGAGAAAAATACAGAAGACTCAAATTACTAGAATCAGAAATGAAATAGGTGCCGGTGCTGTGGCACAGTAGACTAAGCCTCCATTTCTGGCGCCAGCATCCCATATGGGTACCAGTTTGTGTCCTGGCTGCTCCTGTTCCAATCCAGCACTTTGCTTATAGCTTGGGAAAGCAGAAGATGGCCGAAGTGCTTGGGCCCCTGTACCCATGTGGGAGACCCAGATTAAATTCCTGGCTCCTGGCTTCAGATCGACTCAGCTCTGGCTGTTGCAGGCATTTGAGGAGTGAACCAGTGGGTTGAAGATGTTTCTATCTGTAACTCTGCCTCTCAAATAAATTAATAAAATATTTTTTAAAATATGAAAGAGGACATTACTTCTGAATGCACAGAAATAAAAAGGATTATTTAAGAATAGTGTGGGGGCCAGCATTGTGGCACAGTGAGTTTAGTGGCTACCTGCAAAGCTGGCATCCCAGGTATCCCATCTGAACACTGGTTTGAGTCCCAGTTATTCCACTTCCAGTCCAGCTCCCTGTTAATGTACCTAGGAAAGCAGCTGGAAAGATGAGCCAAGTACCTGAGTCCCTGTCACTCGTGTGGGAGATCTGCATGGGCTTCAGCCTTGCCCAGCCCTGGAGCCACTGTAGCTATCTGGGGAGTGATCCAGTGAATGGAAGGTCTGTCTATTTATATCCCCCCCCCCCCCCCGCCCGTAACTCTGCCTTTCAAATAACTAAATCTTTTGGGGAAATAAGCAGTATGAAAACCATGTTATAAGTAAGACAACTTAGACAAAACAGACTAATTCCTAGAGAGGGACAAAGTATTAAAAAAGAGAAGAAATAGGCAATTTGAATATACCTATATCAAGAGACTGAAACAGTAATGAAAAATATGCACAAAGAGAAACTCGGACGCTTTGAAGAACTAATACCAATTCTCCAAAACCAATTCCAGAAGATACAAGAGGAAGTAATACGTTCCAACTCATACTATGAAACCAAGGTTACTCGGAAACCCAAACCAGACAAAGGACCTTACAGAAGGGAAAACTATAGACCAATATCTCTTATGAGTAGGGACACAAAAATCCTCAACAAAATCCTAGCAAACTGGATCCAGCACCATATAAAAAGAATTATAAACCATGACCAATTGGGATTTATCTCAGGATGCAAGGTTGGCTTAACATCTGAAAATCAATTAATATAATACACCATATCAACAGAATAAAAAACACAAAACACATGAGCATCCCAGTAGACAAAGTAAAGGTATTTGACAAAATCCAAAACTGCTTTATGATAAAAAGA
Organism: Sylvilagus floridanus; assembly: GCA_949820135.1. Lineage (NCBI taxonomy): Eukaryota > Metazoa > Chordata > Mammalia > Lagomorpha > Leporidae > Sylvilagus > Sylvilagus floridanus. The sequence goes on along the minus strand of OX463239.1, from coordinate 21,279,686 downwards.
AGACTCAACAAACTAGGAATAGAAGGCAACTTTCTCAACCTGAAAACGGGCATCTATAAAAACCATGGCAAATGTCATATTTAAAGGTAAAAGACTTGATCTTTCTCCCAAAACTCAGGAAAGAGGAGCAAGGATAGCCACTTCCATCACTCTCATTCAACATAGCACTAGAGGCTTGAACGAGGGTAACCAGGCAAGAAATAAAACATCCAGATTGGAAAGAAAAAGGTAAAAATGTCTCTATTTTCAGCCAACATGCTCTTGCATGTAGAACAACCTAAGGAAGGGGCCCAAGCCATGCATAGTAGGTTAAACCTCCACCTTGGGCACTGGCATCCCATATGGGTGTCCCAGATGCTCCTCTTCTGACCCAGTTCTCTGCTATGGCCTAGGAAAGCAGTGTAGTGCTTGGGCCCCTACACCCATGAGGGAGACTTGGAAGAAGCTCCTGGTTCCTGGCTTCGGATTGGCTCAGCTCTGGCAGTTGCAGCCATTTGGGGAGTGAACCAGCAGATGGTAGACCTCTCTGTCTCTCCCTCTCTCTGTCTGTAACTCTGCCTTTCAAATAAGTAAATAAATCTTTTTAAAAAAACTTTAAAAATCCATTAAAATTATTAAGATAATAAATGACTTCAGCAAGTTTATGAGGTAAAATTAATATAAAAATTGTATTACTATAGTCTTGTAATGAGTAATCTAAAAATAAAACTAAAAAGCAATTCTATGTACAACAATACCCAAAGGAATAAAATGCTTAGGAATAAATTTAATAGAAGTGCAAGATTTATTCTCTACAGACAACAAATCAATGTTAAAAGAAATTAAAGATGTAAATAAATGAAATCATTCCGTGTTCATGGATCAGAAGGCTTAATGTTGTTAAGATGGCAATACTCTAGGATTAATCTATACATTCGACACAGTCCTCACCCACATCTCTACTGGTTTCTTTGCAGAAATTAACAAACATATCATAAAATTTATATAGAATTGGTAGGGACTCAGAATAGCCGAAAGTTTCGCAAAATGTGAACAAAGTTGAGAGACTCACACCTATTCCAATTTTAAAACACACTACAAATAAGCAGTTATCAAGACAGGGTGGCATTGGCAGAAGAATGACAGAGATCAAAGGAGCAGAATTGAGAGCGGAGAAATAAATGCACCTGTCTATGGGCAACTCATTGTTGACAAGGTACCAAGACCCTTCCATGGAGGAGAAACGGTCTTTCAACAATGATGCTGGATGTCTTCACCCACTCCTGCTGCTGTAATTTACCATAGACTGCGTAATTCACAAGGGACAGGAACTTATTCTTACAGTCCTGGAGGTTGGTAAGTCCAAGAGCAAGGTACTGGCAAGTTCAGGTGTCTGGCCAGGGTCCTACGATGCTTTGCTTCTAAAATGGCACTCTGACCGCTGCATCCTCCAGGGGAGAGGAACAGTGTGTTCTCACATGGCAGGAGGTGGAAGGCAAAACGGGACAAACGCCCTCCGTCAAGCCCTTTCATAACAGCACTAATCCATTTGTGAGAGTGAAATCCACATAGCTTAAATACCTCCCAAAGACCAGACTTCCTAACACTGTTGCATTGGAGATTAAGTTTCCAATACATGAATTGTAGAGGACATGTTCAGAGCACAGTACTGGGAAAACATGGAAAAGAATGAAACTGGATCTTACTTCATATTACATGTAAAAATTAACTCAGGGTCAAAGACCTAATGTAAAATGAAAACCTATGAAATTCTTAGAAGAAAATATACATATAAATATGCATTACTTTAGGTTTGACAATAGTTTCTTAATATATCATCAAAAGCATAAGCAAAAAATAAAAGAAAAAATAAATTGGGCTTCAACAAAATAAAAAACATTCTATGCTTCAAGGACACCATAAAGAAAGTGAAACAACAGCCCAGAGTGGGAAAAATATTTGCAAGTCATATATCTTATCAAGAATGTATAAATAATTTTTAAAATTCAATAATAAAAATAACTCAATTAAAAATATTTATAAAGGATCTGAATAAACATTTCTACAAATATATACTAGTAGCCAATAAGCATGTGAAAAGATGCTTAACCTTTTCAGTCATCTTGGAAGATGCAAAACAACAGCACGGTGAGACACCACTTCACACCAGATCCAAACAAGTGTTGTTGGCAAGGATGCAGAGACTGGAATCTACATGTGTTGTTGTCAGGAATGTAAAATGGGGCACCCACTTTCATCTGTAGGGTTCTTAAACAACTGCTAAACACAGAGTTAACATATGATCCAGAAACTCCACTCCTAGGAACATACCAAGGTCAATGAAAACATGTCCACACAAAAACGTGCACACAAATATTTATAGAAGCACTAACCCGACATCAAAATGTAGAAACAACCCAAAATGTCTATCAACTGATGAATGGATAAACAAAATATGGTATATCCATATGACAGAATATCATTCAGCCATGAAAAGAATGAAGTTCTGACACATGCCACACATAGCTGAGCCTTAAAAACATCGTGCTAAGTGAAAGAAGCCATCACAATGGATCACGTAAGATTCCAATCATATGAAATGTCCAGAATACGCAAATCTGTAAAGACAGAAAGTAGATTAGTAGTTGCTTAGGGCTGGGCACAACAGGATATAGGGGGCTGACAGATTTCTTTTTGAGGTGATAAAAATATTCTAAAATTGACTCTGATGACAGTTGTTTGTAGCTGTGAATATACTAAAACCCAGAAATGGTACACTTCAATGGGTTAATTGAATGGTGTAGAAATTAAATAAAGCCGTTATAATAAAAATATCTATGCAAGCTATTTTAGGAAAATGGAATAAGAGACTTAAAAATATTTCGATTTTACCTGCTGGCTTTTCTAAAATGACCACATCCTGAGACCTGACGCAAAGTTTGAAATTAGAAATGAAAATGAAACAAAGCCTAAATAAATTTAAATAAGATCAAACATTTTTTTTTGTTTGTCCTAAATACAGCTTTCTGAATCTGCTGGCCTATCCTAACATGAACCCTCCTCGGAGAGGCCTTCCGGAATACGCCGAGTCACATGCTGCTGTTCACATAGCTTCAGAATCCTTAGTCCTACTTTAAAAATATCATTCATTTTGTTGTTTATTGTAGTGTTCCCCGCGTGAAAATAAGACTTCAAGAGAAAGTTCTGGCAGTTCAGATGCCTGCATCCTACAGAGAGTGCCTGGGGTTGACTGGCCACGGCTGCGGACTCCAGCTTCCTTCCAGTGCAGCCCCTGGGAGGCAGTGGTGATGGTTCCTGCCACCCACATGGGAGACCTGGATTGAGGACCTGGCTCCTGGCTTCAGCCAGCCCCAGAACTGGCTATTATTGCAGGTATTTGGGGAGTGAACCCGCAAATGGGTGAGAGTTCGCACAAACTCTCTGTCTCCCTCTCTATTGAATAAATAAGAAAGAAAATAAAAGTTTCCATGTTCACTATTGAGTTTTCACTCCAGGGTCTAGAAATGAACCACTCAAAGTGTGGTCCAAGTACAGTAGCAGTCTATGAGACATGCTACTAGTTCATGACGAGTTCATTGACTAGTTAAGTACAGAAACTCTGGAGCAATTTGACACAGTGATTTTATGTATGCTGTACTTAGTCTCAAAAAATAAATCTGTATTTTGTTTATCTTTGGTTTCTTTTATTTTCCTAGTAGTTCACTATTATAGGATTTCCCACCCCCCTAGTATCAGGTTGTGATTTAAACTTTGAAAAATCAGAACTAGCCCTTTGCCACAGGTGGTTTGGCTCAGGGTGACCACAAGATTTTTCTGCTCCCCTACCGTGATGAAGTGTTCACAAGCCAGGGATGGTACTCCCGTGCCCTTGAGTGGAGACGAGGAGAGATACTTGTCCCCAGAAAGACTGTGAGAAGTGATCTGTGCCCCGCCCAATATGCTGGATCTGGAGCTGTGCCCCTTGACCATGAGACTTAATTTCTTGTGTTAACTTGACTGGGCTAAGGGATACCAGATAGCCAGGAAAGCATTATTTCTGAGTGTGTCTGTGGAAATCTTTCCAGAAGATACTGGCATTTGGTCAGGAGACTGAATAAAGGACCCAGCAATGTGGGAACGCACCATGCATCCATTGGGGTTCAGCCCACATGGAGTACAAGGGCAAAGGAAGGGCGACTTCCCTCTCTCCTCATCTTGGAACATCTCTCTTCTCCTACCCTTGGACGTGAAAGACCCCCTGGTTCTCAGGCCTTCAGATCATGGCACTTCCATCAGCAGCCTCCCCACATCCTCAGGCCTTAGCCTCAGACTAGGAGTTACACCATCAGTTTCTAAATCCCACTATCATGTTTTCCCATTCTCCTGCCTGTATAGACCGTGAGCATGGGGCTTCTTAGCCTCCAAAGTTGTGTGAGCCAATTCCCATAATAAATCCCCTCTTAAATATCTCCTGCTGCTTCTGTGTCTCTGGAGAACCCTAACACACCCACCATCTCTTTTCCCATTGCTAACTTAATGAAGAAAAATCTGAGGACACAGAAGAAAGTGGAGCCAAAAAACAGAAAGAGCCACTTTCCCGAAGACAACAGAGAAGGCCCTGAATGAGCAAAAGAAGGTGGAAATGGCCAAATGCCCTTAGAGTAGGATGATTACAAATACAGCCAACAAACTATTGTTTGTCAGCCTGTGAGAACACAGAGATTTTTCTAGAATGCAAAGTAATAAACTACTCCATGCCCACAAGTAGTGAACTAAGCAGAGTTCTTATCCTTGCCATGTGGAATAAATAGTTAATGGAGCAGCATGGTTCTGTGGACCACACTTATAGAGCAGTGGATTAGAAGACATTTTTAGGTATTCAGAGAATCTAAAACACAAGCAGTATTTATAAATCCATTCAATATAATCTCCTTGTTTGGGTCCATATCTAACTTGTCTAATATCTGAAAACAAATAATTGCTAGTTTATATCTGTTTAAAACATGTATATGTACATTTTTGCATAAAATAACCTTCATCCATTTATCTATCTATCCATCTATCGCCTATACAAATTAAAAATTATCTAAAGAGCATGGATAAAAGAATTAAATTCAAGCCAGAAAGTAAACTACTGTCTTATCTGAATAATACACATAAATAAACAACATGTAAACATGTGTCAGGGTTTCAGGAGGTGCAAAACACATTTTTAAAAAAGATTTATTTATTTGAAAGGCAGAGAGAGAGAGAGAGAGAGAGTTCCTCCATTGCTGGTTCACTCCCCAAATGGCTGCAACAGCCGAAGCTGAGCAGATCCGAAGCCAAGAGCCAAGAGCTTTTTCCAGGTCTCCCACATGGTCCAGGGGTCCAAGGACTTGGGCCATCTTCCACTGCTCTCCCAGGCCACAGCAGAGAGCTGGATCAGAAGTGGAGCAGCCAGGACTCGAACTGGTGCCCATATGGAATGTAGGCACTGCAGGCAGTGTACACTACGCCATAGCATTGGCACCAGGATAAAACACTTTTGAAATATACTTTTGATATGTGTTATTTAATCTTTGGTATAATCCCATAGGATACTTAATATTACTGTTATCTGGAGGGCCGGGGTGGGCATTGTGGTATGATGAGTTAAACCATTGCTCAGAACACCCACATCCTGCATTGGAGTGCCTGGGATTGAGTCCTGCCTCTGCTTCCTATCCAGCCTCTAGCTAATGAGCATCCCAAGAGACAATAGATGATGGCTCAAGTCCTTGGGTCCACACCACCCACATGGGAGACCCAACCAGAGTTCCTGACTCCTTACTTTGGCCTAGTCCAGCCCTGGCTGTTGTAGGCACTTAGTGATCTAGCTGATGGAAGATTTTTTTTCCTACTACTTGTCCATCACTCTAGCTTTCAAATAAAAATAAACTTTTTAAACAGATTACTGATATTCTCATGTCATGTTAAAAATCATTAAACTGAGGCTTAAGTAGACAAAATCAATTTACAGAAAATACATATAGATCATTGTTGACAAGTTCAGATATAAACACCTACTCTTAAAGCAAAGGAAGAACTGAGGAGGCTGGAATTTTCCAGTTAATTCATCCTCACCTGTCAAACTCTGGGCCACTTGTCCCCTTTGTTAATGCCAATCCAGCCGGAGCATCGTGGCAAATAAGCATAGCACCTGACTCACACTGTGCTAGGTATAACTGACCTGTAGGAAATGTGATGGTGCAAATGTACTTAGAATTTCTACTTACAGAAATGGCTTTGAGTAAATACACAAGTTGGGTTTTTCAGGGTCTACTGTTCCCATGCACTAAGCCTTGCTGGGATGCAAACACTTTCGCACCACTTCAGCCCTTGGAAGTACTTTTTCTTTTTTGTCTTTGGCTTTTCTGCCTGTAAACTCACAAGTTGCACCAGTCTTGCAACCCAGTTTCCAGAGTAGCACGCCAAGGGTCAACCTGTTCAGACAGCTCCTGGACCACCTGCACCACATCCTTGCCAACTTTGTGCCTCCAGTTTTCAGAGCATTATGCAATCTTTGGTTAAATCTTCTAAAAATGCACATTTTATGGATGACAGACCCATACCTCTGACCCCTTCCATCCCAGAAATTCCAAAGGAGCTGGGAGGATCTATTTATTCAGATAAGCCTCAGAAGACATAGACAGTCCTTGAGAACTGACTCAAACTCAGCCATGCCAAGATCCCCTTACTGCCAACCCACAGCAGCAGCCCCAACGACTGCCCTCAACTCAGAGGTACTGACGATTTCTGCAGGGCCCGAGTTTTACAGTACCCTTTGCAAGCATAAGGATTAGGAAAGGAAGGGGGCAGCAGTTACCTTTATTTTTTCATTTGTTAACATATCATCCAACAAGGCAAGGCCTGATGGACAGCATAAAGAGCTGGCATTGCAACCTGCTGATAAAGGCTAGAATAGGTACCCATACCTCTTAAGTGGAAGACCATGCATGTTATGGGCCTCAGACTTAGCCCCAACCCTCACATGTTCAGGGACAGAGAGGCAAAGAATGCTGCTGATGAATGGAACCTCATAAAAGTCTTTTATGAAAGACAGAGGGAATTTCTGAGTTGGGTTTTTAAAAACAAACAAGATTTCATCAAGAAGAGAAGAGAGGAAGTGACGTTCCAAATGGAGACAATGGCACACACAGGTCAAAGGTGAGAAAAGGCAAGCTGAGGTTAAGAAACAAGAGGGTAGAGGGGTGTCATTTTGTTGGAACGTGCAAAGTGGCCTAAGACAAACTGCAAAGGGTCTGAAGAGCCACGGTAATCTGCCATCATCTTCTCCAGTAGTCGATGGAGGTACATCGGAAAAATCTACAGAGAAATGAAGTGAGCCAAGGCAGACTCCAAGAAGACTGGTAGGGCATAGAATGGCCCCGGAGTTTGAAAGGCTGAAGAGTTGGCAATGGGTAAGAACTTTTTTACAAGAGGTCAACTTGAAGCAATAAGCTCTTCAAGTGAGGAGGCGGTCAACAGAGTGGGAAAGAAGAAAAGGAACAACACACAACATTTGGTAGGGAAAGGGGCAAAAATCAAAAGATAACTCCCAGGTCTGGAGTTAGTGCCCAGAAAAATTTATGTTGTGGGTGAAAACAGTTGGACTGCAATCTATACAAAGATCTAGAGATTTAAAAAATTTATTTCAAGACTGTGTGTTTTGTCATCCATGTATATTTTTTTAGGACCACTGTTTCCCAGGGTCACCCTGGACAGCTGGTTGCTCTCACCACATTCCTTCATAAGGCTTCTTTGTCCATGGTATTAGGCTGTTTTTGGAATATGAGGTAGAGTGTTGGAAAGAGGATGAAGAGTTCTCATTTTGTCCAGTTTCACACCAGCCTTGCTACCTTTCCTATGTGGATAGCATATGGAACATTTCCGTCTGCTATCCGGTCTAGACAGTCTGGCACACACTCTGGTGGGGAGGCCACAGAGCATCAGAGGTCCATGGGTCTGTTCTGGTGGCACCCGCCATACCTCCCTGCGGGTGAGGGCGGGGGGGGGGGGCACTCTTGCATTCCTGGCCACAGTAATTGAGGTGTCTGCAAAGACAGCTCAGCCAGTATTTTCTCGGTGTCAGGGCATCGGTGGTGACATTCTGTATGAAGGAGTGGGTTGACGGGAAAGTCACTGGGACAGGGCTCTTCACCTGTGGTGGGCAGAGGCCAAGAGAAACAAAACCAGTATCATTTTCAGGGCTGGTAAATCTAACCTGATCACACAAACAATTAACCTGAAAGGCCACTTCAGGCTGCCCCAGTGGGCCCAGATGTTGCACTTCACTTTAGGTAAACGTTATTTTTAGAGACATAAGAATTCAGCATCCGAAATTTATCACCCATCTGAGTGGGAGACACAGAACACAGAACAGATTTATATGTTTAGGGGGTAGGAATGGGGTTTAAGCTCAATAAAATCTTAACTGTGCTTTACTTTTTAATTTAACTTTCAAACATTTCTTTCCTGTTTTGTGACTGAGAATCTCGTACATGTCACCCTTTCGGTGAAGTATCACAGGAAAGACATTTTTGTGGTGTTTAATGGAAATAATTTTTCTTGTGGTATTGCTCTGATACCCTGGGAAACTGACTCTCAGAGATAAATTAGGCTAAGAGCCGTCTAGTGCTAATTTATTAAGCAGTCAATGGTTTAAAACAACTTTCCCTGTTTCAGCTCACTGGAGATGTGTTACTGGCTCTTGAGGAGACAGCAAAGAGCTGAAGACTGATAAATTTCACAGATTATCTTGAAGCACATAAGGGACGTGTTGGTGTAGGGAGTGGCCCATGCAGGCCGGGGTAGAACATATTGTGGGTGAGTCTAGGCAAGTGCGTTGCACACACCTCCTACATTCACACATCCATGTTCCAGACTGGACTGCCTATAATAATGGTTGAAGCTTCTAAATAATCTTGCAAATTCGCTCTGTGGAACATGTTTCCATGAGCAATCCCTCCTAAATGTTCTCCTGCCAGAGCGCACTGCAGACAGAAAAAGTACAGCTCTCCCCAGGTCTTCTGAAGACTTCAATTTCCTTTCTACATTGCCCCAGGAGAGTGGCCCCAGGCCTTGGTTGTACGTGGGAGTCACCAGGGAGCCTCACAGAGTACCAGGAACAGAGCACCATGCCTAGGTCCTGTCCTACTGATTTTGGGTGCCTCTGGCATAGAGTGTAGGTGCCTAGACTTTCAAGTTTTAAAACTGGGTGATTCTAGTGTACAGTCAAGGTCAAGAACCATTGCCCTGGCAGGCAATGTCAAGGACTCAGATCTACTCCACATCACACGACCAACTGTCAGGTGACTTGGCTTCTGGAATGTGTCCCTTTTCTTGCCTGAAAATGCAGATCATAGTCACCGGCCAGCAAAAAGGAAGCATTAGGAATACAGGGCTAACAGCAACATGTTTTGGGTAATAGCTCAATTCCAAATGCCAGTCTTTGTAGCAGAGGTTGGATGATTGAGCCCGTGGTGGAAAACAAAGCTAGGAGAAAACACGGAGAATTTTGGTTAAAATTTCTTTTTTTCCAAAGCCCAGATACCACTGACCCTCCCTTAAAGCAAGAGGAGCTCCCATGCAGAAGGCTCCAGCAGCTTTGATGACCGGAATTAACAATCTCCCTTCTGCAGAGACCCGGACCCTTTAAGACGCATAAGCATCACCTGCAGAGCCCATAGAAGATGCAGCTTCCCAGGCTGCACCTGCAGAGCCTACCTTAGAAGGGCCGGAGTGCAGCCCAGACATCTGCACGTTCACAAACTCTCCAGGTGATTCTGGTTGAGGTGAGCTCTGCCCCACCTTAGAAAAACACTGAGTCATCCCATTCCAGGCAACCTGCTGAATGGGGCTTTGCATGAAGTGGATTGCTTTTTTTTTGCTAAACAGAGGATCAAAGTCAAGGAAAAAGAAAAAAAATTCTTCAGTAGAACAGACTGCAAAGTACTGTTATAACACCTGAACTTTTAATTGAAAAAAAAAAGTCTTGACTCCTTTTTAGATGTCCGAAGTGCCTCTGCATGTCCCCAGTTTATCTACAGAGAAGAATGAAGGTGAATTTCTGCAGATGTGACCATACCCACAAAGTATGGCCGACACGGTTCTTGGGAATGATGGCGACTCCCAAAATCCACGTCCTCTCGTGTTCTGCAGAATCTCAAGCACTGCTGAGGAAAAACAACCCCGACCACAAGCAAACAAACTTTGTTCAAGGAATTTAGGAGAGGGAGCAAATATGTCTCTCCATGTCTCCCTTTTCGTGATTAACTCGGAAAAGCTGACTTTATTTATGCTCATTTTCAAATTGAGAAATGTCATTACAGCGGCTCTATCTACCTGGAATCAAAGAGAATGGAGAGAGACAAAATGGCGATCCCAGGGCCGGCACCGCAGCTCAATAGGCTAATCATCCGCCTGTGGCACTGGCATAGTGGGTTCTAGTCCTGGTTGGGCACCCGATTCTGTCCTGGTTGCTCCTCTTCCAGGCCAGCTCTCTGCTGTGGCCAGGGAGTGCAGTAGAGGATGGCCCAAGTACTTGGGCCCTGCACCTGCATGGGAGACCAGGAGAAGCACCTGGCTTCTGGCTTCGGATCAGTGCAGTGCGCCGGCCGTAGCAGCCACTTGGGGGGGTGAACCAACGGAAAAAGGAAGACCTTCCTCTCTGTCTCTCTGTCTCTCTCTCACTGTCTAACTCTGCCTGTCAATTAAAAAAAAAAAAAAAAAAAAAAAAAAAAAAGGCGATCCCAGTCCGGGATTAAAATGTCGTCACTGGAGCTTACCTGATGGCTCCTTCCAATCCAACAAATGTGACACCGGAGTAGAGCTTTGGAAAATGCAGCTGTAACCGTTTGCCACCACATTTTGGAACTCATAGTCCATGAACCTCAAATTCACCAAGAAGCCACAACTGAACCTGCGAACAGGGAGGCTTGTTTGTGACTGTGGGAGAGGGTACGGTTGGACACTCAGCACTACCATGCGTTTTCTGCTCAGAATTTCCTTGGTCCTTCAAAGCTCTCCAACCTTGGACATTGTTCCTGCACTGTGCCCACATTCCATTGGCACAGACATGGAATGGTATGCTTGGAATGTCTCCACCCTCCAAAATATTTTTGGATCAAGTTTATCCCTTTTCCTTGAAAAACCTCTGTTGCGCAGCATTTGCTTCAGCGACTTTTATATTTTTGTGTATTTTTGAATGTGGACCCAATCACGAGAACTCCAGGGCCCCAGCCTACTGTTCAAAATGTTCTATTAACCCTCGGGCATCAAGAGAATTCCCACAGAAGGAGAGCAAACCTGGAGACCTCCGCTTAGGGGCCAGACAGTCTCTGCTTTTTTGTAGCCACCTGCAGGCTCCCTTCTAAATGTTCTTGGATTTAGATGTCAGCTCTGAGTTCTAACCTAATGGCCACCAGACTGATGTGCAAATAATAGTTTCTTCTGTAGCTGCTCCCAGATGGGAAGATGGAAACTTGTGGCGGGGTGGGCTGGGGGAGAATTGCAGGAGAGATCTTCTGTCTTCTAAGTCAATATAGCACCAGGGCACTTAGTGGGGGTTTTTTTGTGTTTTTTTTTTTTTTTGTCTTGTTTTTTCCTTCTATTCCAATCAAGGCAGTCAATCAATAGCACCGTTTGTCACAATAATTACATGATGGCACATGCCATTTTTATGTGCCCAGGTACTAGGCTGAGATGGTCACGCCTCGGCTCATTTAATTTCTAGATCAATCATAGGAGATAAATACCAGCATCCTCAATTTAGTCAAGAAAACTTGGGACACAAGGGCAGTATGCAGTATAGTCACCGTTTTTTGTTTTCTGTTTTTTTGTATTGCCATAGTGGACTTATAAAAGAAAAAAAATGCCAGTCAAAAGATGTTCAGTATCCTCCAGAAAACTATGACTCAAATGGAAATCAAATGGGTTTTCTAATATAACTGTGATAGCAACATATTTTGGGGTCAGTTAAGTGGGTAGAGAGACTTTGGGAAAAAATTCTTTCTTAAATTGTGTTGGCATTTAAGTGACATTTTGGTGAAACACCACGGAAACATCTGGTCACATCCTCTCAACCCTAATTTCTTCCCTAAATGTTGTTTTTAATATGTCACAGTTGTTAAATTTGTAACAAGTAATGCCCTTGAGACTAAACAACCGTGCCTGGTATGTGAAAAATGAACAATACATTTATAGCAGTAAAAACCAAAGGAAAATTTTAAATAAACATTTAATTGAGTACAAATAGTCTGAAAGTTCTTTTGGTGGATCTTGCCCAATCTGTGTGCTGACATTAGCAGCAGGATGTTCTACATAAACTGCTGAAACAAACGTTGTCTTCTTCAGTTGTGACATAGCTGATCAGATTCAGTTCTTCAAAGGATTATGGCTGGAGAAGGAACACTTGCTAGTTGGAAGGGAACTGTGTATTCACAGGCTCAGAACAAATGCATAACCACCAAGACGCCAGGGAGAATGGAAATGGCTTTTTGGATATTGGACAACCAAAAGTAGAAAAACAATCCACCACCACTGTTTGCTTATCAATTAGCCAAGGTCCATGAGCCTGATTCACTTCCTGTCTAACTCTAAAAGGACTTTTCCTTCAAGATAAAGCCCTGCATATTTGAATTTAATCCAACGTATGTACTTGTCTTGGGCTATATTTTGCTCTGGCTGTATTTTAGTTGTGTGCAATGGAAAGTCTTGCAAAGAATTTACAATGAGAGACAATTTCAGAACATGAGCTGTATTCAGGCAATTAGTAATACAGTAGAGGAAGAGGGCTGGGTATGTCATCTAGCCAATTATTTGAGAACAATTTTTTTTCAGTTCTGTGTACTGACAATTCTCTGCACATATGGACAGGCAGATGTTATTCAGCAGAAATGTTTTTCCACTGATATGGAACCCCACAGAAACCATATTGGCTTTGATGTGATTCAGAGATTGTGTCATTCATCAACATGGTTTAAAAGAATGTTAGCAACTTAGGGTTGGTTCAACCTGAAAGTAAACACAGATGGTTCTTGAGAGGACAAACTATTTTCCATAGAAGATTTATCCATACATGTAATGGAATATATATGCAGTACCACATTTGACTTACATGAAAGCTGTTAGAATTAACATGAGTCAGACTCTCTTCCTAATAGAGTAAATATATAATTTATCCCAACATCATTTGAAATTTTGAAATATATATATTAATTTCAATGTATGTATTTCACACACAGAGAGAGACAGAGACAGAGACCACAAGCTCCCATCTGTTGGTTCACTTCCCAAATGCCTGCACTGGCTTTCACCCAGAAACCAGGAACTCAATCCAGGTCTCACATATGGGTTGGCAGGAACCAAATTACTTGATCCCCCACTGCTGCCTCCCAGCATCTGTATTAGCAGGAAGCTGGAATCAGGAGTAGAGCCAGGTAGTAAACCTAGGTACTTCAATAGGAACACAGGTGTCTTAATCACTAGGTCAAAGACCCACCCCAGGGATGTTTTTAAGCATACTTAACAGTTTCCAAAGAAACTTTCCACTGAATCATTGAAGAGTATGTTGCAGGCATAATTTTCTATTATCCTTAAATAATTTATCATGTTGCCTTACAAACAATGATGAGAAATTCACATTGATATATTATCATCTATTCTACAACTTCAACAACTGCCCTAAAAATGTGTTTGATAGCATGGATCTCACACATAGGTATGAACCAAAATCAATGGCAAGTTTTGGTAAATAGAAATTGCAAGGCCCCAAATCCAGAGTTTCTGATTCATTAGGTATGACATTGAGTCCACAATTTTACACCAGCACCAGTTCCTGGGTGGTCCTAAACCTGCTGGTTTCAGACTACACTTTGAGAACCACTGCCTTATGGCAAAGAATCCAATCTAAGACTGCATGTTGCATTTAAGTATCATGATTGGCCTCCTTTAATATGAAGACAAATGTTCAATGGTTCCTGATTTACATTATCTTAATCATTTTGGAAGAGAATTGACCAGTTATCCAGTAGACTGTCCTTCAATATGGCTGTGTGTAATGTTTTTCATGATTAAACTCAGGTTATGATTTTTTAGTAGAAGTATATGATAAAACGTCCAACTCATTCCATTCTCGAGTGGTGCAAACTTTGATTTGTCGCATTACTGGTGTCCATACGTTTGATCACTTAATTAGGGTGGTCCTTGCCAGGATCCTCTACTATAAAGCAAGACCTTTTCTTTTTGCAATGAAAAAAATATATTTCTGGAGGATTTAGTTTGAGACTAATAATAATCTCATCATATTCTTATCCACTGGTTCTATCAGCTACTGATGCTTCTTGCCTAAGTTGATTATTACCATGATAGTTACCAAAACATGTTTTTCTATCATGCTCTATACATTAGTTGCCATTCTGCTCCAAGAGTTTTCTTTCTCTCCATTATAATTTACCAGTAGGGAGTTAGGGATTCCTAGTCTATTTAATGGGTTACAATTCACAATTATTATTTTGTTGCTTAAATACCCCAGAGTTGGCCAGCGGAAGCCTTGTCAACTGGCTTCTCCACCCATCCTTTATGTCCCTGCATTCCTTAAACATTCCCTTGTTTTCAGATATCAAAAGACATTCTAGTCTCCTTTTTTACTTCCTCTGCCCAGTCCAGGAATCAATCACTTACTCATAGACTCTTGGATGATATGAATAGAGAGTGGTATTTGGAAAACAAAGTTTGAGGTCCAAGATGTAGCCTTTATTGTAAAGTATTGCTGCTCCCAGTCCCTCTGAGTGCACATAGCTGAATTACAGAGATAAGTATGCCCACTCACGCAAGTCGTAGAATTACACGTAAACCTAGTTCTCTATATTATTGAAATGTGCATGTGCGTATGTAACTTTGCATTTATATTGAGTTCTACACGCCTCTGATCCCAGCCTCACACCACGGGACTCAGCCTAGGTTTTTTTCTCCCCCTTTGATTAGTCTCAATATTGTTACTAATTTGATAACACTCTCCTGGCTTTATATGTAACCAATTTCCCAAGTAAACCAGGATAAGAAATTACTAATTTTAAAGGTTACCTGAATTTTCAGTAGGTTTATTGAATTTCCCAAGAAAACCAAGCAAGTATTTTCAACTTCTTGGTCATCTTACCACAATATATCCCAGCTGTAGTCCTATTCTATGCAACTCAAAAATTAACTCGGCTACAACACAAAAAAGTCAAGTGCTTTGAAGTGTGAGCCGCCTGAATCTAATTCTACTCATACTCAGCAGATTCCACGGTTTTCCATTCTCTGTAGGGTCAAGTCATAGGGTTAACTCTGATCTCCGAAGCCTAACATGGTTTAAAGTTTAAGAGCTGAGACCTTTCTGTATCCTGCACTGAAACACCTGCTGCCAAGCAGACCCTCCCCGTCCGAGTTCCTGGGAGGAGTCTTGGAGTTAAATATAACTACCAAATGCATGCATTCACTTCCTGCTCCACATGAAACCACACCAAAAGTGGAGAGGGAAGGAGGGGCCGGGGAGGACACTAAACCCAAAGAGAATGGGAGAGGAGATAAGTGCAACAAAAGTTTGGGAGGAATGGGAACACCAGTGCCTCTGAACTTGAGGATGCAAGCTGGACTGGAAAACAGGACAATTCATTGAAAGTTCATTTAGGAAGCTATTTTTCTCAGATCCCCTTGCCCACTAATTGTTGCAAGCAGTAGTCACTACCCAAAAACACTTTCTTAACACTAGAAAAAAATATCAAAGAGACCAAGAGACATGGATGATAGACAATGCTGGGAAAAGCTGGGCCATATTGAAAATAGAGAGATTAATGAAAGTCTAATTACTGAAAGGTGAAAAATTTTCTCCCACCTCTGGATACTCTGACAGATGCTTCTCCCCAACATGACCCCCAGAATGCAGACAGCCAGGCTTACATACTCCAGTAAAAGACCTGAGTCTTTTTTTGGGAAAATAGGTCTCCTGTTCCCAGCCATAGTAAAAAGACTCTCAAATCCTGAAAGTTGGGGGTTCCCTAATGAAGTGACAAAGCTAGATCATTCAACAACGAAATCCACCACTTGTGAGCACATAGACTTTCCTTATACATCTGCCTTAACTAGGAGCATACAGGATAAAGAAGAAACCTTCCATCTCATGGGAGAAGACATGAGAAAGCAGCTTGCTGAGACCCCTCTGCAAAGTTGGGTGGGGCCGGGACACCCCAAGAACTTTTCCCTTGCAACAGGTGAGATTTCTAAAAGAGGAACATTCATTTGGGACTGGAGGAACTCCTGAGGTCTGGGAGATGCAGGCCTTACTTTCAAACATGCCTCGTTCTCAGGGCGCCTTGGCTATTACCTGTTTCACTCTGGACACCTTTGGAAGTCACATGAACCATTTCTTGTACAATGGAATTATTTAGTTTGCAAATGTAATTAGCCCTGCAATGGTTCAATCGGGTAGGACCTCTAAAACTCTGCTATATACATTGAGGTAATTCTAGCCTCTATAGATTAGGGTCACTTAACCTGGACTGGTCCCAACAAGCTACAAGTCAGGGACTAGCGTGAAGCTCAGATGCCACCTCTCTTGCTTTTTGAACAAAAGCTTGGGACTCCCCAGGAGGCCCAGTGCTGCTTCCTACATCTGAGTACCGTAGAATTCCCCTCATCCTAACATCCTTTGCCAGTTCAGGCCCCTGAAGAAGCAGACATCAAGACAAAATCAGACATGCATGAGATGCAGCGGGGAAACCCCTGTGAAAGAAAAAGGGGAGCGTGAGACTCAGCCAGCAGGACGAGCCTTCAGATCACTGTGCAAGCGTGACAGCTATCCAAGGACAGAAGGCCTGAGGGGCATTGGGTAGGAAATGGCTCAGGCTACAGTGAGATGGCACGGCCAGGCTGAGGAGAAGCCCCAGGACAAAGGCTGTCCCTGTCCAGCAGAGCAGTCCATGTTGGGCAAGAAGGGTCCAGGAATAGCAGCCCCAGAAGGCTCAGCCAAAGCTAGGAGCAGCAGGGTCATAGACCTGGTGTGGGTGAGGGCTGCAGGAGATGCCAAGGGTATGACCCATGGAGGCTGATGGCTCACTATGCTCCACACTGAAGGTTCCCTCGTGGAGGGAAAGCTGAGCAGGGCTCTCCCACACTGCCCTGGCTCCTTTACCAACAGCTTACAATAACTCATCCCCAACAGCTCTCTAAGGGAGGGCTGACTCTGGGGTTCAGCCCTATTCACTCAAAGGCCAGTAGTCTTTGTTCCTGTTTCTCTCTGCTGGGGCTAGACACATTGAGAAATACTTTGTTCTGTTTTACTGATAACTGCCGCAAGGAGTCATTTCTTTACTTTGGCAACAGATGTTAGCACAGTTTACATACTTCATGTTTCACATGTACCAGCTAACTGTGACTCAAGTTGACAACAGACTCCAGCGTAATGTTCCATGTGACTGGGCAAGAAGTAAAAAAGGACCATAAACCTTTCATCTTGGCAGAGAAACAGATATAGATGCTCACCGAGGAATTAAAGAGGCAAGAGGGTTACAGGTGCATGTTGGCTACACCTGTTTGTCCTAGAAATGCCAATCATTGTCTCCCATGCCCTCTCTCTTCTGAAAGAATCTTCTTCTGGTTTCAGCCCTAACAAGGAGATGAGCACACGAAGCTACCACTGTCCTGGGCTCTTATCATCTTTCCAAACTGGGTCAAATGATTCTCTCCCAGGAATTTTGAAATAAGATTCAGAGAGAAGCTGAGTAGTGATCCATGGATAGCTGTGGGTAACGGTCTGTAGTGTCAAATTAGAATCAAAGAAGGTGTTTCAAGAAGTTCGTGCCGTTTTCTAATCAAACTGGGGAAACAGCCCTTATCCATCTTCCCTATCACCAGTTCATCTAACCAGCATGAGCTCTGGATCAAAAAGATTCAAATGCAAGTCCTGGGTTAGGCATTCTCCAGCTTGTCTCTCCGACCTGGGTTTCCTCCTGGTTACAGCACATGCCCTGGACTTGTTTTTCAGGGCTGCCACCAGGAACAGGGCTGGTAACACATGTAAAGCTCCTAGCAAGATAGGCAACCAGTACACGTGTGCTTCCTTTCTTCAACGCTATACTCACTGCTCTCTCAGGGGCCGCCTCCCAGAGCTCCCCCTGGTCTGCTTCCGAGGAACTTCATTCTCCCAGTCACTAAAGTCTTAACCTTCGGTGATCTGCTCTGTTCTCATTCATAGCCAGCTTGGAGGAGAGCAAGCGCCTCATTGAATGGCAGTGGCATAGGACCATACACCCTGCATTTCTGTGTTCACCCATTGAGCCAATCAGCAAATATTTGTGATGTACCTACCATGTGCCAAACAGTAGGTCAAATGCTACTGACTGGGGTGAACCAGACAGACAAGATCTTGCCTTTTAGGCTACATGCCTTCTGGTGTGGTTCTTTGGCACCATTTCCATTTTACACGCTCTGCCCTGCAGTCCTCCTTGGCACATTTACTTGTCACCATGCACAAACCCATTTGTAGCTTGGACCATTTAGTCCTCTGTTATGCAGACATGACAGGAAGTTACAAAGCAGAGATTGTTTGAGATCATGAGCCCTAGACACGCCCAAAGGCCCACTAGGGGCCAGAACACAGCCTGCGGCACTAGGAACATTGCATCAGGAGTAAAGGAATCTTCCTTCAAAAGAGGAGTGCACTCAAAGGCGAATAGGCCAAGGGCCGACAACAATCGTCTCCTACTTTCTGAATGTACGGCAGTCCACTTTGGAGCCATTTTCATGTGTGCCTTCTGGTTGCCCTTAGCTGTTCATGCTTCTGGATTCCCCAAGAGCAAGAGGGAAGGCTGCTCTCCAGGTGAGCTCCAGGGTAATCGTGGGGCCCCAGTCTCCCAGTCACAGGGGATGCAGAAGAGAACAGCACACCCTTTCTTTCTTTCTTTCTTTCTTTTTTTTTTTATTTTTTGACAGGCAGAGTGGACAGTGAGAGAGAGAGAGAGAGAGAGAGAGAGGAAGGTCTTCCTTTTTCCGTTGGTTCACCCCACAATGGCCGCTGTGGCCGGCACACCATGCTGATCTGAAGCCAGGAGCCAGGTGCTTCTCCTGGTCTCCCATGTGGGTGCAGAGACCAAGCACCTGGGCCATCCTCTACTGCACTCCCGGGCCACAGCAGAGAGCTGGACAGGAAGAGGAGTGACCAGGACAGAATCCGGCGCCCGACCAGGACTAGAACCCAGGGTGCCGGCGCTGCAGATGGAGGATTAGCCTAGTGAGCCGCGGCGCCAGCCCAGCACAACCTTTCTGGGTCATACTCACACAGACTACAGGGCCCTGGTTTTATCAGGGTAAGGTGGGCTACATCCAGGGCCTTCAATGGTGACATTCATCAGACACATCTAGAGACGCACAGGACAAGTAGGGTTGGTGGTGGTTGGCTGAATACCCTTCCCCTTGATCGAGTGTTACTTCTGCTGTGGAGAAGTCTAAGTGCTGCTAGGCTTCCCTCCCAACACTACAACCCCAAAAGGGCCCTGGGTATCAGAAACTCTACTCACAATGCATCAGAATTATAAGGATCACTGCAGGGTTGCCCCTTTCCCACAACAGAGGTGGCCTTCCACATGATTAAACTGGACAGCTCACACTCTGCCCAGAGAACCTGCCTTTGGAAGTCTGTTTAAGGAGATGTAAGATATGACTCGAAACACCGTCCCTCCTCACCATCATGATACTCAGCCTTGTGTTAGGCTGTGAGGTTTACAGAGCATTCACATGGGCTTTTATCCTGTGGGATGAGCCGTAGACTTTAAGGGGTTATGATAAGCTGTGGAATTCCAGGGTCATAATCTTCTAAGCACTAAAATGAAGACAACTATAAGCAATACGCAGATGGAAAAGCTTAGGTAGGCCTGAGAAACAAAGGTTAGAGATGCAGACAAAATAGACTGGGAGTTAAGAACTTTATATTCGCATTAAACCTGAGTTGGTTTGGGTTAACATTGAAATTTGATTCTTTGATGTTACAGAATTTCATGGGTTAAAACACTTAGGGCTTGTCTCCACATCACTCCTAGAGATTCTAAGACTCATCCATGACCTATTACAGGGGCTTCCTAGTTAGATCATGAAGACAAATTAATCATCTTTGAATGAAGACAAAGTGAACTTCTTTGGTTCCTCCAAGTTTGCTGCAACAGAAAACCCATCCTCGGACCACCTGGGAGTGGTCTGCACCACACCCGATAAAGGAAGAGGGTGTATCTTCCAACCAGCTTATCTAGAGGACCCCTGGCCGATTGCACACTCCCCATTTCCTATCACAATTTTTGCCAGGTCCTCTGCAAACAGGACACCAATCAAACCATTGTTAGAGAATAGGTCAACAGAGTCTCCGTAGGGCAAAGGACACTTTGCTGTACCCGTGCAGAACAAAGAAGGGCCATAAAGCAGGTGATAGGGCAACTGAAAAACTCAACCTTCCCTACTCCCCTGGATCTCAAAGCTAATGATGTATGCTTCACTAATGGTTCTCAATGCTAACGATGTATGCTTCACTAATGGTTCTCAATGAGTGGTCCCCACACAAACAATATCTTATCACCTGGGAATTTACCGAAATGGCTAATTCTAGGGCTGCAGCCTACACCCAAGGAATAAAAACTTGGGGATGTGGGCTGGCAATCCATGGCTTATCACCTTCAGACAGGCCACTGACGAGCCGGGCCCAGCGTCACATGTAATGTTGTTTTCTTCCAAAGGTGCCTAACACTGGTGTTGAGCCCAACAATTTTGTTCTTCAGCCTTGTTTTGTTTTTCCTAACAAAGGAGTGCAGTCAGTACTCTGGCAGATATGTGACCTTCTAGGAGGACAGCAGGCCCATCAGGTTTGTCCTTTTTAAAAATAATACATTTGGGGGGCTGGCACTGTGGCATAGCAGGTAAAGCTGCCGCCTCGCAGTGCCAACATCCCAAATGGGCACTGGTTTGCATCCCGGCTCCACTTCCAATCCAGCTCTCTGCTGTGGCCTAGGAAAACAGTAGAAGATGGCTTAAGTCCGTGGGCCCCTGTCCTCACTAGGAGACCCTAAGAGGCTCCTGGCTCCTGGCTTTAGATCAGTCCAGCTCTGGCCTTTGCGACCATCTGGGGAGTGAACTAACAAATGGAAGACCTCTCTCTCTCTCTCTCTCTGCCCTTGTAATACCTCTTTCAAATAAATAATAAATCTTTAAAAAACAATAAATTTTCAAAAATTTATTTAATTGAACTCACTCAGTCCAGGTCTCTCACATGGGCAACAGAAACCCAATCACTCGAGCCATTACCGCTGCCTCCCAAGCTGTGTCCTGGCAGGAAGCTGGAGTCCAGAGTTGGAGCTATATCTGGAACTCAGGCACTTGGATACGGGACACAGGCATTCTAACAGCTAAGCCACACATCTGCTCCTGGCCCTGTCCTCTTTGTCTCACGGTTTCTTTTCCAGTGATTAGCAGGCATTTCTTCTTTTCTTGTCTGGGGAGCTAATTTGATTTTTCATTCTAATTCATTTGCAGTAAATTTCCTGCAGTACTGTGCTGTCCTCCTTTCCATGGGACGAGCTAGGTCTGCAGGTCTGCTCACACTTGAGGGGTGTTCTTCTTCTGAGAAAGCCATCTTTGCTTGAAATCTGGATTAGCCATCTTCTCTCCATTCTTTCGGAGACCCAAGGCCGCTGGAAGAGATCTGGCTCAGGTTCAGTGGCAGAGCCCATGTCAGTGAGAAATGCTGTTTTTTGCCTCCACCTTCTTGTATTTATTTGCAACAACACAGCTAGTGCTTCATGCTGGTTTGTGTCACTCAGGAAACACCACCAGTGACTGTCAGTAAAGGAACACTCCTCACAAAGGCCCATTTAGAAGCAATAAATTGGGACCGGCATTGTCGCATAGTTGGTTAAGCTGCCACCTGCAACACCAGCATCCCAAATGAGCACGAGTTCAAGTCCTGGCTGCCCCACTTCCAAACCATCTCCCTCCTAATGAACCTGGGAAAGCAGCAAGGGATGGTTCAGATGCTTGGGCCTCTGCCACCCACGTAGGAGACCCAGATGGAGTTTCTGGTCCCTGGCTTTGGCCTGGCTCAGCCCTGGTTGTTGTGGCCATTTGGGGAGTGATCCAGCAGATGGAAGATCTCTCTCTCTCTGTCTCTGTCTCTCTCATCTCTTCCTCTCTCTGTGTAACACTGCCTTTCAAAATAATAAATAAACCTTACAAAAAGCAACAACTTAAAATGTTAAGACCACTTTATTTTGAAGGGTTTTAGTTTTCAGAAATTAAACCTTGTAAAGTTCTTTGAGAACTCTGCAGTTGGAAATATTTTCTCTCATTAAAAATGTAAAATTTTCTGGAGGAAATGCTGGTCTAAGCTTTGTAGCACGAACCAATGCCAAATGAAGGCCATAAACCATGTTTTGTTATGCACTTGGCACCATCTCGAAATATCTTGAACAAACAATGTTGCTTTACTTCAGACCCAGGGACCCCACTTTTCTGGAAATTTATGATTGTCTATTACAGGAAAGCAGAAATGCCAGGGATTAGCAAGTCTGGACTAGGGGAGTTGGAGAAACAAAATAATTAAAAACCAGAAACAATTTGAATATTACGAGCACCTGTTTTCCAAAACCATTGCTTGGGAAAGCCACTCTTGCCAGGCCTATGTGCTCAAAGGAAACTGGCTTGGAGTCTGGGGTTACCGATCTCAGCCAAATGAAAGCTGGCCCTGCTCACGTTGGGTTGTTTGTGTGTGCAGGAGGGAATCAGCAAGCACTTCACACAAATCCCATTTGTAGGAAAAATAAGGAATTCCAAGGTACCAAACCCCATGCCTTTGTTACAATGTCCGGCGCTTTTCAGTTTGATTTGTATTTCTAAATAAACAGTAACTTCCCTGCTTGGAGGGGGGTGGGCTGCTTTTAAGCAAAGACCACAGCCATAGGTTTCAACCTGGTAGATTATTCATTTTTGTGGCTATTTCTTTGGTCAAAGAATCACAGGAAATCAGAGACACCTACAGGACCCATTTCCAAGTTCAACTCCAACTTGAAATCACAGATAGAAAAAGGTGTTTTAAAAGGTAAGCACTGGGGCCGGGGCTATGGAATAGCAGGTAAAGCCACCACCTGCAGTGCCAGCATCCCATATGGGCGCCGGTTCAAGTCCTGGCTGCTCCACTTCTGATCCAGCTCTGTACTATGGCCTGGGAAAGCAGTACAGGATGACCCAAGTCTTTGGGCCCCTGCACCCATGTGGGAAGACTGGAGAAAGCTCCTGGCTTCAGATCGGCTCAACTCTAGCCATTGCAGCCAATTGGAGAATGAACCAGAGGATGGAAGACCCCCCACCCCTCTCTCTCTCTCTCTCTCTGCCTCTCTGCCTTTCCTTCTTTCTCTGTGTAACTCTGACTTTCAAATAAATAAATTAAAAAAAAAAAAAAGGTAAGCATTAAGGAAGCAACACTTCACATGACCAAATCACATCAATAAAAGAAAAATACCCGGCGCCGGCACACCGGGTTCTAGTCCCGGTCGGGGCACCGGATTCTGTCCCGGTTGCCCCTCTTCCAGGCCAGCCCTCTGCTGTGGCCCAGGAGTGCAGTGGAGGATGGCCCAGGTGCTTGGGCCCTGCACCCCATGGGGAGACCAGGAAAAGCACCTGGCTCCTGGCTCCTGCCATCGGACGAGCGCGGTGCGCCGGCCGCAGCGCGCCGACCGCGGCGGCCATTGGAGGGTGAACCAACGGCAAAGGAAGACCTTTCTCTCTGTCTCTCTCTCTCACTGTCCACTCTGCCTGTAAAAAAAAAAAAAAAAAAAAAATACCAGCATGATTGATTTATGACCTTAGCTCAAAAAGGAAAAAAAATCAAAGGGGAGTATTTTAAAAATAAATATCTTGGTAATTTCCAGTGATGGGAATGAATTAGCAGCCTGAGAGCTTAGCAATGCCATGTTCATCTCCCTTTGCATACAGTACATGTGGCTACATCTCCTTCCAGGAAAATGCCAACTAATGGTGGCTCATGCTCCATTTGTCTGATCACTAGTATTGTTAGCTACCACTGCTCCCACCTAAACCTGATCATGAACATGAACCTTAGCAGGAAGGGAAGGCAATCCTAGGGCAACTCTGAGGGTCAACTACAACTCTCTTTTAAGAGCTGGCATGGCACCATCCACTTTGTGATGTTATTATTTTGTGTGTGTCTAGGTATGGTTTTGAGTTGGTTTGTCTTTTGTTAGAAAAATAAAACATTTTGCCTTGCAGCTCTGTATTCATAGAAATGTGAGATACTCTTATTATTACACTGCATTATTGAAGGTCAGCCCCTATACAAACACTTGCCCTCAACAAGTAGGTGGACACCTGCAATCACAACGACATTAATAATAAAAGCAATGAGTAAAAGTGAGCAAAAACATTGGCCAAGGCTTATGGAGTGACTGCGAGGTTTAACGTGGTGCTTTAATTTTTCATTTAACAGTCCTTTAACAAATTATCTTGCTAAACCTATCCAGGTTGTCTTTGGTGCTTACTGCAACTGATAATTAACAGAAGTGGCTGGCCTCAACGTTAGGTAGAAGTTACTGAGATTTGAAAGAAGTGGATTCCTTTTCCTTGCCATTTACATATTCAGTGTTGTAGAATGCTCCTTGTCTTCCAGTCCCACTGAGAAGTCAATGGGTATGTTTCTGGTTTGCTGACCTGTTTTCTATTACTTCACACACTCAGTAAACACGTAAGAAATATCTACCAATCGAAACCATTTTCAAGAAATGATTCATACTTAAGAACTGCTGGGGCCAGTGCTGTGGCATAGCAGGTAAAGCCACCACCTGCAGTGCCAGCATCCCATATGGGCATCAGTTCAAGTCCTGGCAGCTCCTCTTCCGATCCAGCTCTCTGCTATGGCCTGGAAAAGCAGTAGAAGATGGCCAAAGTCCTTGGGCCCCTGCACCAGTGTGGAAAACCTGGAAGATGCTCCTGGATCCTGGCTTCGGATCAGCACAGCTCCAGCCACTGCAACCAACTGGGGAGTGAACCAGCAGATGGAAGACCTCTCTCTCTCTCTCTCTCTCTCTCTCTCTCTCTCTCCCTTTTCTTCTCTCTCTATGTAACTTTGACTTTCAAATATATAAATAAATCTTTAACAACAACAAAAAAGAACTGCTTAGGAGATCTCAGTAAAATATAACATTTGTACTTTGACCAACAGAGTTCTTTTCTATTAGGACTAAAAATGCTTAAGTTCTCAAATGTATCTCAGCATAGATTCCATGAAGGCTGTTATAAGTCTGGAAGCCAATACCATAAGACTCTTGATCAACATCTGAACTCCATCTTTTCAGCCAGATTTATACAGACTGGCCATTAGAACTAACATTGGTAGAGGTAGTTTATCATAGTTGCTAACAAGCTGCTTGGGAAGCCCATCTCTCATATCACAATGCATTGGGAGGTAGCAGGTGATGGCTCAAGGAATTTGGTTCTTGCCACACATGCACAGGACCCAGACTAAGTTCCCAGTTCCCAGCTCCCAGCTTTGGCCTGGACCAGCCCCAGCTATTGTAGGCTTTTGGGGAGTGAACTGGCAGGTGGAAGATCTCTCTGTGTATCTCTCTTTCAAATACATAAACAATTTTAAACAGAAATATTACTACATATTTTTAGAGTAAAGAAAATGTTCTAAGTGGTGAAAGTAGTTACTGAATAAGTTTTCCTTGTACTCTTGCAATGGATTCACAGGAGTAAATGTAATGTGGAAGGGCCAGTGTAACAGACAAAGTCACCACCTGCAATACCAGCAATCCATATGGTCACTGGTTCGTGTCCCAGCAGCTGCTCCACTTTCGACCCAGCTCCTTGCTTATGGCCTGGAAAAAGCAGTGGAAGATGGCCCAAGTTCTTGGGCCCCTGCACCCATGTGGGAGACCCTGTTGAAACTTTTGGCTCCTGGCTTCAGACTGACCCAACCCGGGCCATTGCAGACATCTGAGGAATGAATCAGCAGATGGAAGGCCTCTCTCTTTCTCTCTCTGTGTCTCTCCCTCTCTCTTTGTAGCTCTGATTTCCAAATAAATAAATAAATAAATCTTTAAAAAAAGGAATGTGGATACCACATATATTTACTACACAGGACTAAATCTTTTTGTTTGTTTGTTTGTTTTTTTGAGAGGCAGAGTAGACAGTGAGAGAGAGAAACAAAGAGAAAGGTCTTCCTTTTCCATTGGTTCACCCTCCAATGGCCGCTGCGGCCGGCGCACTGTGCTGATCCGAAACCAGGAGCCAGGTGCTTCTCCTGGTCTCCCATGGGGTGCAGGGCCCAAGGACCTGGGCCATCCTCCACTGCCTTCCTGGGCCACAGCAGAGAGCTGGCCTGGAAGAGGAGCAACCAGGACAGAATCCGGTGCCCCGACCGGGACTAGAACCCGGTGTGCCGGCGCCACAGGCAGAGGATTAGCCTATTGAGCCGTGGTGCTGGCCCTACACAGGACTAAATCTTTCAAATACCTGCCATAACTATTCTGTTGTGTTGTCTTTAATCTGGAAGTACTAATAGCTTTATGAAGCACTGATGCAGACATTATTTTTAACATTAATAATAACTATTTAATAAATGAGCATTTGCTGTAGGCTAGACATTAACCTAGCCTTTGGAGCTACAATTCCAGATCAAACGGACATTCTCTCTGTCTTCATAGGACTTGGAATTCTGTGGGTTGTAAGCATACTTTTTTTTTTTTCAATTTTGCTCCCATGAAAATAACCACAGAATAGCTCCTCTTGTAAAGAAACAGAAAGGCAGCTAGCTCTCGGGCAGTGCCAAGAGCCACCCACCACTCTCTCACTTAGATGTTCCATGTTGGTTTTGCACGCTGGGGACGTGACTTACAGCTTTCCGGGTGAGGGTTTCATGACACTAGAAAGATAATCCAAAAAGCAGCAGTCCTGGTTGTCCAAATAAAAAAGCAAAACAAAAACAACAAACACACATTTACAGGCTCTTACAGTCCAAAGGACATCATCTTTGTAATCCAATCCTTGGTTCCCTGTTAGGGTCCCCCGATAAATCATGCCTTTGAATGGGTTTTTTTTCTTCTTCTTCTTTTCTTCAATTGTCAGGAGCATTCCTGCTGTGTCTGGGCATGGATCTCTTCTTTGGTATTTGATTAATTTCATGCACTTGACCTAGCTAAGAAGTCGGATTGTACTTCGGACATACTTTACTCGGGCAAATTAAATAAAACTCTAATGAGAGAAGCATGAGAATTGTTAAAGCCAAAGTTTCTCAATAGCATTGATGGAAATTCTGAGGTTTTTTTTTTGTTTGTTCGTTTTTGTTTTTGTTTTACAAAGCACAACATAAAGTCCTAAGATGTCACTGGTAGAGACCATGGTTCAAAATGAATGAGGAGAGAAGCCAGAGAGTAGAAGCATCCGGTGGGGCCTGGGAAGGTTTGCTGATCTGAGCTGGGTCTAGGAAGAATTCCATAGGAGGGACCAGTACTGAGTCAAGCTTCCCCCGGTGATGCCAGTATTCCCATATGGGTGCTGGTTTGAGGGAAAGCAGTGAAAGATGGACCAAGGGCTTGGATCCCTGCACCAATGTAGGAGACCCCAAAGAGGCTCCGGGCTTCTGACTTTGGATCAGCGCAGCTCCAGCTGTTGCAGCCATCTGGGGAGTGAATCAGTGGATGGAGGACCTCTCCCTCTCTCTCTTGTTGCCTCTGTAACTCCGTCTTTCAAATACATAATACACTCCCCATCTTCCACCGCTTTCCCAGGCCATAGCAGAGAGCTGGATTGGAAGAGGAGCAGCCAGGACTCAAACCGGTGCCCATATGGGATGCCGGCACTGCAGGTGGTGGCTTTACCGGCTATACCACAGCACCAGCCCCAACAAATAAATCTTTAAAAAAAAAGAATTCCACAGGTAAGGCTATTCACCATCCCTGCTCCCTATTGCCATTTGCCAGTTGGCATCATTGCTCAGACCAGAGTACCCCTGAGCAAGGGAAACAAAACGAGGCCAGTTTATTTTGTAACTAAAGATTAGAAATAGCTTTGCAATCATCTCTTTTCCCAAGGCACATATAAACCATTGAACTGTGTATCTCCACCACTCTGCCAGGATTTAACTTGGTTCAAACGACAAAGCATAAACACCAATTGAGATGGAAAACAAAATCCTTTTCTTCTCAGAAGAATCAACTTAGTCTGTTGGCCTAATTATCTGAATCTGTGGCTCATCCCCCTGCAGGAAGTTCAGTCGATGAGAACTCAATTACAACATGGTTTGTAACCCCAGCACTGATAGAATGCAAGCAGGGTGAGGTAGATCAGATGCCCGATGTAGATCAACACTGCCCAGCAATGCTGGTGGACAACAAGAGTCCCAGCTTCCAGATTTGCACTCAGCCCACAGCCCCCAGGTCTGCAGCACTTCATTCTCCATGAGGGGCTTTTCTGGTTGTCATCCTCCTCACTTCTGACAGAGAATGCACCTAACTGCACAAAGGAAGTGAGTTTCCATTTCCGTCTATAGCCCTCTCCTTAAGAGATCTGCCGGGCGGGCTGAATTCTTGCTAATCCTCCAATGGGCTGCCCGCCTTCTGCACTGTGCCAGTGGTCCCAAATGAGCTAGAAAGATAAATAGGGAGCCATTTCCCCGTTCAAATATTCAGCATGACATGATACCACTGTGGATAGCAAAGACTCTGGCTCCTCAGCTGATGGCAGAGATGTGTTCTGGGGATTTTGGAATGCTGGTTCCCTAGCCAAGGAGCACAACAATTCAGGAATGTGATGGCTGTTTTTAGTGGCTCACACACTTAAGCATCAGGCCTGCTTGTCCCTATATCAACTCCAAATCTGCTCTAGTTGCCTAACTCTGGAAATCAAGGTATTGGGTGCATTTCTATATGCATTGGATTATATTTGATCTCTCTTCCAAGCAGCAGATAAAGCATTTCTCCTAAACAAATTGCCAACCTCTGGCCTGTCTATTGGGTGAACCTCAGCGATAGATGTTGTATTCCATTAGCCCCTTCTCTACACAAAAAAATTTATAAAGCTTCTTCTATGCACAAAGTGCTAGAAGAGACTAAAATCCAGAAAGAGTGCCAAGAATTAGCTTCATGAGAAAGTGAATTTGTGGAATTCTCCTGTGTACTCATCATTATTGAGTTAGCAAAGTCTCTTCTCAGCTAGCTGAAACAGTTACAATGTGTTCGTTTTCACTTACTGCACCATTCTCCCCATTTTCCTATTCCTTTCATTAGATTAGCCATTCTCATTCAACAAGCATGTATTGAGTGGTCAGAGAAAGCTCCAGAGACGATGAATAACTGAACTGCATCCTTCAAGGTGAGGTAAGACTTGGACTGAGAAGTACATGGAATGCATTCTAGGAGAGGGGCTGGCATAAGCAGACAGGTGCAGAGAAGACAAATTAATATCATAAGGTGGAGCAGGTGAGATAGGTTTTAAGAACTCTGCAAGACTCTAAGTCCTCCCTGAAGAGTTTTGCTTTCTTTTAGGAATACAGAATAAGAAGAATCACCTCTGTGGAATCTCTCTCTCTCTCTCTCTTTCTCTCTCTCTCTCTCTCTCTTCCCCCCCCCTGCCTCTCTCTCTCTCTCTCTCTCTCTCCCTCCCTCCCTCCCTGCCTCTCTCTCTCTCTCTCTCTCTCTCTCATCCACAAGCACACGTTTCTGCTTTTCCCTGCACACCTGACTTACCCTTTCCTGTCTGTAATTGTTTCTCAGCTTTTCTGGGTACCCGAATGCCCCCATAGCTCCTGACCATACAAGCCCCTAGTCCCAGGAAACATTAGGTTGGCTCAATGTAACATTTCCAACAATCACAAAAAGTAAGCCCATTGGCCCATCTGGGCCAGGTCTCTACCCCCAGGCCACCAACTGTGGCTCAGGCAGTGTTGAGTAACACAAAAACAGCACTCCCAGTGGCAGACAGGTGGGCTTATTCTCAGAGGACCCATGGCTGTGGCCATTGACATCAGATGAATCCCTCAATGTGAATTTTCTTGAAAGAGAGGCTGAAGAGGTTGCATCCTTTCAAGTACATGTTCTGACTGGTAAAGCAGCCTGGGTGGGCAGAACACCTTTATGAGGCTCAGGGAGGGCCAAGCCAAATAGCAGAGCCCAGGGCGTAAGGGGTCCTGAACCACGGGGAGCTGTGGAGGGAGCAGGGGTTGCCCTGCTCTGCCTCTGCTAGCGCCAGGTGCTCTATCACTGTGAAGACAGACAAGAGTCCAGGAGAAAGAACGACAGACAGGAAACGATGTGACAGCCTTGGCACCAGCGAATTTTCTACCGAGGGAGGGGTTTCAAAACTGTAGAAACAATCATTTTATGTGACATTTATGGAGATAATTGAAATATCCAATGGGAAATTAGTTGGATGACCTGTATTTAGATATACACCTATGTTAGATGGTCTTCCCTTCCAGTTCCCAAATGTGATGACTTCTCTCATCAATCAAGTCCCACCTTAGAATATACATAAGAGGGCCAGTGCTGCGGCTCACTAGGCTAATCCTCCGCCTTGTGGCGCCGGCACACAGGGTTCTAGTCCCGGTCGGGACACCGGATTCTGTCCTGGTTGCTCCTCTTCCAGGCCAGCTCTCTGCTGTGGCCCGGAAGTGCAGTGGAGGATGGCCCAAGTGCTTGGGCCCTGCACCCCGTGGGAGACCAGGAGAAGCACCTGGCTCCTGTCATCGGATCAGCGTGGTGCGCTAGCCGCAGCACACCAGCCACGGTGGCCATTGGAGGGTGAACCAATGGAAAAGGAAGACCTTTCTCTCTGTCTCTCTCTCAGTGTCCACTCTGCCTGTCCAAAAAAAAAAAGAATATACATAAGAGGGATCACCATTGTGGCCTCTGATAATGGTGTCTCACTTCAGAATGCTGGTTCAAGTCCAGGCTGCTCTGTTTCTAGACCAGCTTCCTGCTTATGTGCCTAGGAAGGCAGTCGAAGAGGACCCAAGTGCTTGGGCCCCTGCCTTCCTCCCTGTTGGGAGACCAGGATGGAATTTCTGGCTCCTGGTTTCAACTTGCTCATACCTGGCTGTTGTGGTCATTTGAGAAGTGAATCAGCAGATGAAAGGTATTTCTCACTCTCTCTCTCTCAAATAAATAAATAACTCCTTTAAAAAAAAAAAAGGAATACATTTAACAAAGCTTCTTTCAACCACAGTCCCTCAAGAAGGGCTCTTAACAATGAGAGGCAGGCAATCTGGGTGACCCAATACAGTTCAACATTTCTCAAACCCAGCTCCATGGAACAATAATGCCCATGGGATACTCACAGGTGTTCCACAAACATTGGACTTCATTGTTAAATAAAATGCTAGTTAAATAAAGCAAAATAGCTCCTTTGCCACAGGATATCTTAGAGCTTTTAGTACGTTAACATTTATTATGATCTCCAAAAGGTAAAACACACTGAACAGTGTTTCCTAAATTTATCTGACCCCAGTGAAGGCTTAATGACATTACAGAGTACATTAAGTCCCATAAAACCAAAGTTTGAGAAATGCTGGCCTAGCTCTGTTGCCACATCCTTCTGTTGGTCCATACACTTTTGAGAATGAACCAAAAACTACTGGACAATCCCCCCCACCCCCCTACAACAACAACAACAAATGAGAAAGCATAAATGCACAAGAAACCTTGCACATAACTACAGTGACTCCATCCATGGATTCTCAGATTTTCCTGGACTGGAATTAATAAATCCCTATGCTAGATGATGTAAATTTCTAAATAATCTTTCAGTCGTTTATGTCCAAGTGCCATAAAATGGAGGTCCAGGTCTCGCTTTTTGCACTGCTTGCGTGAGCTGAACACAGCTCCCCCTGGACGTGACGTGATGCTACCCAGCGTATGCACCTGCTGAAGGAAAGCATGACTCCGGCACCTCTGTGACATCTCCCAGTTTATCTTGTCCCAGTGGGACTCACACAATGTCAAGGCTCCTTCCAAGGCAGAAGTCCTATTTAACTCGGTGAATGAAGAGATATGTGAGAGAAATTTCACATCATTTTCAGATTAATTTTTAAGTTGTTTTAAACAACAAAAAATCTGAAGAACAAAATGTTAGTATTATTCCTCCACTCTGCAGATGTTCTGGAAAATCACTGTTTATAAGAACATAATCTTGGAGGAGCAGAAGCCCCTCCTCATTTTTCACAAAAGGGTACTTCATGCTCCCAGTTCTGGTGTTCCAAGGAACATGAACTACTTGGGGACAGGTATAAGACTAATGAGTGAAGAGCAAAGAGGTCATGGTGGAGAGTAAACAAGTTATCCACATCAGAGAAGATTATAAAACAGCACAGGTTAAAAAAAAGAAGAAGAAGGAAAGAAAAAAAATAAGCTCATTGTTTCCAAATTATTTCAGTCCTATCGAAAGAAAGAATCTTTAAAATGAGGATTAAAAAGAGCTAGCTCCAATGCATGCATGTGGAGGCCAGATACATGACTTCTTGTGCATCTGTCATTAATTTTATAATTGAAGTTTATGAATATACCAGTTGAAAAACAAACGGTTTATAACAATGGAAATGATTTAGTTTTTATTTTTATCAAAGTTAGTACATGTTAATAATTCTTTCTCAGAGTAATAGTTGTTTGCACATTATAAGCACATGTCTTATGCTTTCCTTATAAGGATATCCGATGGAAAACTTTTTTTCCCTTGGCCCCCTTATAGTCAGCATATTTCCGTTCGTATGAGAAGAAAGTAGTCATTTGAAGTCTATGGAGAAATGTCTGTTTGACTAACAGATGTCTAAGCTGGAGTAAGCAGGAAGTCTTACAGTTCTTTCCCAACACAAAGGCCCACTCACGATAAAAGAAAAGCCCAAACAGCTTGGGATAAATAAGGCAATTTCTATTCCAACGAACATCTGTCCCAAGCCAGCCAGGAAGGTGGGACCAAGAAAAGCCCTAAGACCTCATAATTAAACACATTTTTCTTTCTCGAACCTCTTTCTTGCCCTCTCAGAAACGGTCTTCAACATTATTGAAAATGGACTAAAATACTGTTTTATTTCTTCTATCACCAATATGCTAATCTGGAATGCTTAAGAGCTGGCCTCTAACTAGAAGGAAGCAAGTTTGCTCAGAAAGGGAGGAACTCTGTGAGCTGGAGATGAATTTACAATCCCGATGTGTCTCACGCATTTCCTGAGCACCAGGGCAGACCATTCCCTGGTCCAGGTACATACAGGGGTGTATGTGCAGGCATCCTCTATCGTGAAAGTGGTCAAGAGGTGATGAAACAAAATAGGATGATATGATACAAATAACTACTGGAGGGTGTGGAGGGTCAGGTGCAAGCAAACACAGGAGGACAGAAGTGTAGTTCCCCCTCTGTGTATCTAGGGAAGAGCGTTCCAGAAAGAGAAGAGAGCAAGTGCCATGACCCTGAGGTGGACGCAAGCTTGGTCTGTCCAAACAGTGACTCAATGCCCAACTGGCTTGAGCACAGTCAACAGGGAGAAGTGTAAGGAGATAAGTCTGAGAGGAGGCCAAGAACAAACCACAGAAATGACAGAAAAGGCAACTGCAGCCCCATATACAATCAAACAGCATGCCAATGCACTAGCTGAGCGAACAAAGTGATTACCCAGAATGCAGTGCGAATTTCATATTTATTGCTCTCGAAGAGTGGGTGCCCAGGCAAATGTTCCATTTTCAAATAAAGGGTAGACCAGACCTATCTCCATCAGCAGGAACTGTCTTCCTTTCTTGGTGTGATGGTTGTCCAGAAAGGGGTTTCTTCCATTGTCTCAGGAGCAGCACCTCCTCTGCACCCGAAACCCGGTGCTCCCTATCACCACAGCAACGAGGAGAAGCAGGGTCTGGCCGGGCGGGATTGTTCCGGAGACCTACCAGACCTCTGCATCACTTCCCAGTGCACTGCAGAATGCTCACATTGTTTCTAGGTCCAGCTAAAAGTGGATTCACGTAGTTCTTCCAAGATGAATCAGTGAATTCGGACACCGCACTTCAGGTGACTGTGTTTTTCTAACCTTTTTGTAGCCTCTGAAACAATTACAATGAGACAAAATCCTCCCCCTCTACATCAGGTCACACTCTGTTTAATCCTTGGAGAGAAGAAAAGGTACTAGTCCAACAAGGAATAAAAAGAGACTCCTACCAAGGAGGTGTCTAGTTTAAACAGAACACATATTTATATATAAACATAAGCAAGAAGCAGGCAATATGGGAAAAAGTCTGATTCACCAGTCTACTTCAACGCTATCAATATATCTACATGATTTGTATAAACACATTAAAATTGTATCATTAAAAATTCCATGGGTAGGTAAAATTAAAGGATCACAGGGGGGCCGGCGCCACGGCTCAACAGGCCAATCCTCCACCTTGCAGCGCCGGCACACCGGGTTCTTGTCCCGGTAGGGGCGCTGGATTCTGTCCCGGTTGCCCCTCTTCCAGGCCAGCTCTCTGCTGTGGCCAGGGAGTGCAGTGGAGGATGGCCCAAGTGCTTGGGCCCTGCACCCCATGGGAGACCAGGAGAAGCACCTGGCTCCTTGCTTTGGATCAGTGCGGTGCACTGGCCATAGTGCGCCGGCCGTGGCGGCCATTGGAGGGTGAACCAACGGCAAAGGAAGATCTTTCTGTCTCTCTCTCTCACTGTACACTCTGCCTGTCAAAAAAAAAAAAAGGATCACAGGGAAAATTTTGAAATTTGTGCATAGGCTTTTCATAATATGTGCTTTCATGAAACTTAAAGCTCCCTCTTATGGATTTTATACATAATATATATAATCATATATATAACATATATGGCATATATGTATATAATTGCGTGTATATAACTCTTCACAGAGGACTAAAAGTTGTGCAGTAACAGGGCTTTATAAATGTTCCCCACTCCCCCGCCAAGAGTCAATGTATCTAAGGCCAGCTTTCCTTATCAAACTTGTGAAGTAATGGTTTTTCCCACTCTGTATTTCTTTTTTTTTTTTAAATGTTTAATTATTTTCACCTACTTGAAAAGCAGAATAACAAAGAGAGGGGGACAGATAGAGAAAGATCTTGAACCACTGGTTTACTTCCCCTAATATCTGCAACAGCCAGAGATGGGTCAGGCCACAGCAGGAGCCCAGAGCTCCATCCAAGTTTCCCAAGTGGGTGTCAGGGCCCTAAGCACTTGAACCATCATCTGTTGCCTCCTAGGATGAACTAGCAGAGAGCAGGGTCAGAGTGTTGGCTGGCACCGTGGCTCAATAGGCTAATCCTCTGCCAGCAGCACCGGCACCCCGGGTTCTAGTCCCGGTTTGGGCACTGGGTTCTGTCCCGGTTGCTCCTCTTCCAGTCCAGCTCTCTGCTGTGGCCCAGGAGTGCAGTGGAGGATGGCCCAAGTCCTTGGGCCCTGCACCCGCATGGGAGACTAGGAGAAGAAGCTGGCTCTTGGCTTTGGATCAACATGGTGCGCTGACTGCAGCACACTGGCTGTAGCAGCCATTTGGGAGGTGAACCAATGGAAGGAAGACCTTTCTCTCTGTCTCTCTCACTGTCTAACTCTGCCTGTAAAAAAAAAAAAAAATAAGCAGAGTGTCTGGGACTCATAGCAGCCCTACAGCATGGGATGTGGGAGTCCCACACAACAGCCTGACTCACTGTACCACAAGGTCTGACTCCTCCACTCCGTTCCTACATTTGATTACATGTCGATATCACACTCACTTCCATTCATAAACAAAACACCACATCCTCTTCAGCTTGTCTGCTGCCATTCCTGTTCCATCGTCTGTTCCCACCTATGTTTCTCATTCTAGGTAGATATAATTAGAATTCAGAGAACAGTAGCCATGCCTGCTTATCACAGATGAGTTGATGTCTTCTTACATTACTTTGACATTGTTGACCTTTTTGTATTCAAAAGTAGTTCAAAATAATATTCTGACATTTGGTTTATTCAAGTTGAAGAAATCAAGTTACCTACCTTTTGAACAGAGGATAATGCTTGTATGTTACTAAAGTTGTTTGTTCTTTCTTTGTTGACTAAGTATTATTTAGAAATGGAGCAAAGAAATTTTCTCACATTGGCTATTAGTAGATGTAAACCTGTAAGAACCTGTTTTATGATTTTTCCATTTCAGTCTTTACCATTACATTTACTCCTTTTTCCAAAAATGTAACAATAAAGTAGGCTCTGTGTGTGTGTGTGTTGGGTCAAGGAGAGATTATCCCTTCCCCTTAAATATAAGGGGACTTAAACAATATCCGAGGTGGCCAACCAAATTTTTTAATCATGCAAACACACTTGAAACGTGAGCAACTCTTGCTTTCTATCTTGCATTCATTTCCCAGTCTGGCTTTTTTTTTTAATAAGTCTCTTTAATGATACTTTTGACAGTGTGAGTGATGCTGGAGAAGTGAAGAAGCACTTGATGAGTCACAGGACGGTGCTTCCTGGACCCTAGCCATTAGAGAGACCAAACCACTATGGACAGTCTTCAGGACCGCCAGCTCCACATACTAGCTCTGGAATCGCTGACTTATAACTGAAGGCCTCCCATTAGCAGCCGGTACTTTTTCTCAACATAAAATTAAATTCACAGTTAATTGGCTTGTCATTATCTTTTAAACAGACGAATTTCTCATGTATCAGGTTTTTTTGCAGAATTGCTCTTTTTAAGGCCCTATAACAAAGTTCCCTTGATATTTTCAATAAGCTGTAAGTCAAAATCATTGTATGAAACAGAAGCCTCTTTAAACCTTTGTCCTGAATAAATACTACGCAAGTAATGGTAAATTAACATGAATAGAGAAAAGCAAGCAGGCAAACAAACAAAACCCTGTGGCCATGAAGAGAACTGCCACAAAGTAGTGTGTATGGGAAAGCCCCAGCCATGTAGCAGTAAACTTGAGCTTCAGCTTGGTCACATCTGTAATTCCAGGGAGCAGTTGCCATGTGTCTTTCCAACTGAAAAAGGCAAGAGACAACTGGCCACCATATGCTTTCACAAAGAAATTGTAAACAGGTTACTCATGTTGGCCACATACTGAGGATATACACATGAGCGCCCCGGGAATGGACTTGGCCCAAAGTTTCCTTCAGTTAAAAAGCTTCAGGCATCACGATATTCCCATATGTCCACTGTAGAATGAAACAGATAACAGCTTTTACCCTGAAGGCTGTTTTGTACTAAGAATGAGGTTGGGCAATGTGCAGTTCAGGCAACTGTCCAGGGAGGTCTTGTGGCTTATCCATACTCATGTATATAAAAGGTGCATGTGAACCATGGAATAGAAAATTCTAGAGACATATTACTCTCCAAGTCACAATATATAGAAATACACACATATGGCCAAAGAAGTCAAGAAATCTCTAAGGTTACAAACAACAAAGTGCTAATTCTTGTTATCAAGATGGCTTCTTTTCCCTCTGCTCAGGCTGAGGTTTACTAGGATAGAGACCAAAAGGGCCTGATTCTCTGGGGAGACAGAAGGAGAAGAGAGAGACTGCTTTCATCCTCTTCTGTCTTCAACATCAGGGAGAAGGGGAAAGACAATTTTGGAGGGTGTCATTTTGTCTATCTTGGCTAAACATAGTAGGAAAACTAAGCAGGGTTTAGACAAACACATCAAATGCTTTCTTGGTATCTGTGTCCTGTCTTCCCAAGAATTTCAGACCGGACAGCAGTTAGGAACTGAGAAGGATCTGGGGACATACAGCAACAATTTTATCATTCAGACATGAATGCATCCACCCACTTAGCCAGTCATCCATTCACATAACATCAGCTGAGGTCCGACAGGATATAGGTATTGAGAAGACAGAAAGAGGGTTGGAACAAAAATCTTACCATCAAATATAGAAGTAGAGGTAAGGAAGTAACGACTAATTATAACACAAAAAATAACAATGATAAAATATCAAAAGGAAGGTACAAATAAAACACTATGAAGACTTCTTAAGAGGAAGAGACGGCTTCTAGCTTAGGGTAAGTGATGGAACATGGTCTTATGGAAGAGGCTACATTCAGACAAAGCTTGAAGTAAGCAGAGATGCGGTTGTAAAAATTCACAAACATATGCGCATTCACACACATGGTGTCCATGAAGGAAGGAAAGGTAAGAGGCAGTTGGGAAAGTCTTCATTCGCTTCTTATTTCCAGGAAATTACACTAGGTTCTAGTGAAAAAAGATAAATAACAACCCCTTTC
Source organism: Sylvilagus floridanus (assembly GCA_949820135.1). Classification (NCBI taxonomy): domain Eukaryota; kingdom Metazoa; phylum Chordata; class Mammalia; order Lagomorpha; family Leporidae; genus Sylvilagus; species Sylvilagus floridanus. The sequence continues at coordinate 21,241,429 of OX463239.1, read as the reverse complement.
TACCTCCATCCCCATCCACCAATGATACAGCACCTAGCCCTGGGCAGGAAACAAACACGTAAACAAGTCATTTATTCTACTATCAAATTCAGAAAAGTTCTGAGTCCATAGCAAATAATGGCAGGGCTGTCACTGGACACCGCAATGTCCCTGGATCCCCCAGGGACCTACTCTTTGTAGGGGAGACTCAAATGCTGCCTGGGACAACCCATACAAATGTTTTAGGTAGGGAATGATACCTGAGACATAAAAGACTGTTACTTTAGAGCTTGTGTTAACTCCCAAGCCTCTACTTAAAAAATAATCAGCATCTTCAAAGAAACTCTCAAGAGCCATGAGTGACATATCAAAAGAAGTGTTTGATGAGTTACAGAATGGCAGTTAGTGCTCCTGGATACTAGCCATTAGGAAAAAAGACTGAACTACTAGCTGACAGTCTTCAAGACTGCCGACTCCTGATTGACCAACTCCCTAGAATAGGAATAGAGCTCTGGGGTAGCTAACTTGCCATTAAGTGCTTCCAATTAGCAACTGATACTGTTTAAAATGTGTGAGAACTAGCGTTTTCACCTTAGCCCCCATGCTCCAGGGAGCTCCACCTCCCACTGGGCATTTATTCAAGAAGGTACAAGCAGCGGATGCAGGAGGAGCTCCTGACGCTGGTCATTAGATGATCTGCCTCCCCGTACACTATCTCTCACTCCTTCACCAAGACAGAGCAATGGTATCATCGCATCTTTTCCGAACTCCCTAGAATTGCATTCCCCTCACAGACTTCTTTATCTTTTCAAATGCCCTCACTGCTCCTCCTTCTCTACATTTCAAGAATACAATTGTGACAGGGTGTTCATATAATACAGATGTCCCTCAGTGAGAGCCCAGGTTTGGTTCTAGGGACCTCCAAGGATACCAAAACCCCTGGATGATTAAATCTCTTCTACAAAATTACACAGTATTTGCATATAATCTATACATATTCTCCTGTATACTTTAAATCATCTCTAGTACTTACAGTATGTAACACAATGTAAATGCTATATAAGTAGCTGTTATATGCTATCATTCAGAGAATGATGACAAGAAAGAAATGTGTACATGTTCAATATACATGTAATGTCTTCCTGCAATTGATTTCACTCTGTCATTGGCTGAATTCACCAGTACAGAATCTGTGACTAGGGATGACCAATTTTAAGTTTGAACTTGACCTCATGCCTCAGGTCTTGCTCAAACTCATCCCAGCCTCTGCCTCCTCCAAACCATACCATTCTGTCTTTTGGAGACCCATGCTTGATATGAACTCTTATTTTGCCCTTCAAAGTGAATTTCGGAGCCCTGGTGCTCACTGCTCAGCTCCTGAGTACCACATCAGCTGACTCAGGGCATCACAGCTGGGAAATCCCTCTGTTAGCCAGTATCGACAGATAGGTAAGCACTTATGATGAACAATTTAAGCACTGCTAAAACTGGTAACCTTGTTTGGTCATCGGAGCTTCTGTGGGCAGCAAACAAAGCTGCTGTCATTTATCTATGAGGCACTGGTTTGTTAGTGACCAGTGTTTGTATTATGGGAAACAGTATTTTTATGTTGAAATTTAATTCATCCTTTTTATGTTATTATGATAGAGGGGAAAGAAAGAAAGAGAAGGCATAAAGCATGTGGCCAGTATTGAGATAATGAATAGTAGGTCAATGTTTCATCTGTATTTTAAAATAGTTGTGGTCTTGTCCATACAGAAGGAAATATTTCACATCAGGCATTACAGGTTCCAAAACTCAGTGTAAGTTCCTATATTCCAGGGAGATGTAGGAGGAGGAAAATCAAAACAAAATGCTCCAATATAATTAACAGTGATAAGAAGGAGATTGTTTCGCAAGCCCAACGCAGTAGACAGCAAAGCTCCCAATAATGAGAAGGGTGATAGACTGTTACCTATTTCTATATGCTGTCTTCAGATCGCATCCTCAGCATTTTTCCCATGAATACACAGGATGACAATGTGACAGAGTGAGATTTGGGGCCCCGTTGATCACAGCTTCACAGATTCACATTGTGTTCCCTTCTCTCATGATAACTCTAGCCTTGGCCATGTGATGAGCTTTGACAAGCATCATCAGGCCCTTCACAACAGGGCTTGTCCTCAGAAAATGTAAAAGCAACCAAACCACCATGCTGTCAATAAGCCCAAGCAGCTACGTGCAGAGTTGCACAGGAAGGAGACGAGAGAACGGGGTCTTGCAGCCCACTTGAACTCTGAACCCAAGGCCAGTATACACTGCCAGCCACAGAAATGAAAGTGTTTTGGAGTTGCCAGCTGCGACAGGGTCCCTACTGACACCTTCTGAAGCAGAACACCCAAAGAACAGACTGATGAGCAATTATACATCACGGCTGACAATAAGCCAAGAACTATTGGGGTCACTTGTCAGGGAGCAATCGATAGCTGTAACAATCAGGGAGTGAAAACCAGAATCCACACTTTGCTCAGTGAACTCAAAACCAGGCCTGGTGCAGTACTGACTCTAAGTCTCCTAAGAGCTGAGGTCTTGGTCCCAGTGGTTTTCGACCTGGCTGGTCACCAGAATCACCTTCGGAGCTTTCTCAAAGTGCGCATAAGTTGGGTCCACCCTAGAAATTCAGATTCTTAAATAGTCAGGAGAACTAAGCAACTTCTCAGTAAAAAGCTCCCCTGGTGTGACCCTAATGTGAGAGCTGCTGGAAGGGTCCATATGGGCAAGACCCAGTTGGCTTAAAGTGGACAATATCACAAATGACCCCACACCCACCTTCAACACAGGGCAGCATCTCACCAAGAATCTGTCATCATCAGGCTCTTTTATGGAGCAATTCTGTGCTCAGGGGCTCCATAAGGAAAATGAAATAGTGCTGGGATACTTTTCCAAGCCTTTGCTAGGGGTGGGGTGGGGGAGTCAAGTCTATACACTTTAATCACTCAAATGTCCTCAAGGTCAAGCTGAGCACAGAAACCTTGAGTAGAGTTGAGGGGGTGCTGGTGCTATGGCGTAGTGGGTAAAGCCGCCTCCTGCAGTGCCAGCATCTCATATGGGCACCAGTTCGAGTCCCCACTCTGCTCCACTTCTGATCCAACTCTCTTCTATGGCCTGAGAAAGCAGCAGAAGATGGCCCAAGTCCTTGGTCCCCTGCACCCATGTGGGAAGACCAAGAGGAAGCTCCTGGCTTTGGATCAGTGCAGCTCCAGACATTGCAACCAATTGGGGAGTGAACCAGTGGGTGGAATACCTCTCTCTCTCTCTCTCTCTCTCTCTCTCTCTCTCTCTGTAACTCTTTCAAATAAATAAATAAAATCTTAAAAAAACAAAAGAGGCCGGCGCCATGGCTCCATAGGCTAATCTTCCGCCTGCGGCACTGGCACCCCAGGTTCTAGTCCTGGTCGGAGGGCTGGATTCTGTCCCAGTTGCTCCTCTTCCCGTCCAGCTCTCTGCTGTGGCCCAGGAGTGCAGTGGAGGATGGCCCAAGTCCTTGGGCCCTGCACCGGCATGGGAGACCAGGAAAAGCACCTGGTTCCTGACTTCGGATAAGCGCAGTGCACCGGCCACAGTGCACTGGCCACAGCGGCCATTAGGGGGTGAACCAATGGAAAAGGAAGACCTTTCTGTCTCTCTCTCACTGTCCACTCTTCCTGTCAAAAAAAAAAAAAAAAAGCGTTGAAGGGAAAAGCATGTAACAGGAGCAGAGGAGTAAAGGAAGCAGGGCATCATGGGATTGCTCCTTCTGTCCACCCTGGTTTCCTTCTGGTTAGAGGACAGGGAGAGACTGTGCAACTGTATACATAATACTAGGCAAGGGTGAGGTGGGTTGGGGGAGTGGGGGTTGGGGGTGGCCCATTTTCCTCATCTGCTCAGCATAAGCCTGTGGGGAAACATGCTGACTTTCAAGAATATCAATGAAAGACAAACATCAGGATAACAGGCACGGAAGCTATGAGGGCCAGCTGGTCCCTCCAACAGGGCAATTCCCCCTGCCACAGTCAACCTTGCAGAACCTGGACATATGTTTATTAAGAGGAGAGAAGGGTTGTTTTATGTGTGATGGCAGCAGTAGGATGAGTAAGAAATCTCCAAAGAGAGGGCAACTTTAGGGGTCAAGACCCCCTCTCAATGTCTTCCAGTGACAATTTCAGAGAATCCAGATAGATGACTTCCTCTAAACAAGAAGACAAGGATGTCTGAAGACATGGGAAAGAGTACAAGGAGGCATCCTCTCTCCTCCCTGTTTGGACATGTGCTAACCCCGCTTGGCTCTCTTTGTTGGAAGTGAATGAAAACACTGCAAATAGCCTGGAGCATAAATGGGGAGTTCACTGGCTCATTAAGGGCACAATCTGAGGTTATGCCAGTCTCTGTCATGGCTGTATCCCAGTGTTCCAACAACTTTTCATGACGCTGCCTCTGTGTGTCTTGATTCCACTCTTCTCTTCGCTCTCAGGCAGGCTCCCAGAATAGAGGGGCAAGATGGAAGCCACACCTTCCACACCAGTTTCCTACCCTCTTGACAACCTTCTTTATCCAACTACTTCTAAGAACTGTGTCTTCTTCACTGAGTCACACACCTATCCCTGGGCACTGTCCAGGAAAATGTAATTTCCTGGGTGGCCACGCCTAGAGCGTAGAAAGTCAGCTCCAACCACGCTAGATGGTCTGACAGTGGGAGAGAGGCAGTTCCCCGAGGGGAAAAAAATCAAGAGTTATTTGTGTTCTGTGTGAGTGTGTGTGTGTGTGTGTGTGTGTGTGTGTTTTACTACAAATAGGGTGGACGGATACTGTCCAGGTAAACCTCACTCTGTGACTTTAGGCAGAGCTCTGTGCCACTAGGAGAAGAGCTTCCTCATTCTTGAAGAAGAGGTTCTGGGTTCTGAAATGGTGATGGGGTGGGGGGTGCCCTGCCTGTTTGTTGGGGCCCACAGATGTCTGCTTTGTGCCCTCCATGGCAACGCTTTCCCAGCATCCGTGGGTCATCCGTCAGTTGAATGGGGCCACTGCTCCTCAATCAGGCCCATCCCCAAAGGCTCAGAACACGGCAGTTCAACTGCAAATCTGTTTCTTCTGATGGCATGAGTCAGTCGAAACTCGAGGATTTGTGGTCTCGGCTCCTCCACTGGCTCGTTGCTATGTACCCAGACAGTTAAATAACTGTTAAATCTCTCCATCTCTCTCAAGTGAAAAAAAGATTCAAAGTCCAAGATTCTTCAAAACGACATTCTACCAAAATGAAAGGCTCACAAACCTACAGTCATCTCTCTCACAAGTGTTCTCACCTGAGCCAAGCCACAGTGCGTGCTAGACAATGAAAAAGAAGAATGCAAATTCTATTGATTTTACCGCCTTGGACTCTTTCTCAGATCTGTGAAAAATGTTTAACAATGAATAACTTTTTTAAAATAATTCTCTACAAATCTGCTCAACATCAAACATTGTTTGGGGAGCGTGTTGCCCAGATACAGAACAGAACACTGAAGCTGGGAGAGTTGGATTTTTCCCCTTCTCTGTATAACAGAGTACTTGGTGATGTAAGTGATGAGAGTCCCCAGATGCCCAGCTTGGGGGTCAAGGTATTTTGTAATCAAGCCAGCATCCTGATGGTGTCCTTTTTTTAAAAAAAAAACAAAAGATTTATTTTATTTATTTGAAAGAGTTACAGACAGAGGTAGAGACAGACAAAAAGAGAGGTCATTCATCTGCTGGTTCACGCCCTAGATGGCTGCAATGGCCGGAACTGGGCCAATCCGAAGCCAGGAGCCAGGGGCTTCTTCTGGGTCTCTCGTGCAGGTGCAGGGACCCAAGGACTTGGGCCATCTTCTACTGATTTCCCAAGACATAGCAGGGAGCTGGATCGGAAGTGGGGCAGCCAGGACTCCACCCGGCACCATATGGGATGCCAGCACTGCAGGCCGAGGCTTTACCATGATGCATCACAGCACTGGCCCCACTGATGGTATCTCAGTGCAAGTAGTTGCAGCCTCCTCTTCATTCTCCTCTCTCTATCCTTAGCCTCCACCTTGGCCCAACTCCCACCCAATCTGGACGGGATGGGCATTACCTGGTGTCATCACTTATAAGCACTGCCCCAAACGCATAGGCATGAAAGGATGTATGACTAAGTAGAATGAAAAGGGGCCATGAGAAACATCCACCTCTTCCAACTGCTCACAATCCTCTGGCCTCTACTCTAGACAGAACTAGTGACACGCACAAGTGCAGAGGGCACAAAGGGAACAAGGAGACACAGCCTTTCACTCTCAGAAAGGCTGGGGTGGGGTGGGGGTGTTGTCCTTCCCAGCACAGATAAAATGAATGACCCTATCCAGCCCTCAGCATTGGTAAGACACCCCCAAAATCCTTAGTGTAGTGATCATTAAATTGTGTTCCACAGACCCCCAAGATCCCACATGAAGAAGGTGTTGTAATGTCTTCATGTTATATTTGCGCCTGCCCTGTCATCGCCTGCCTCCTGGCACCTCTCTCCCCAGCCACCATCAGGTTAGATAAGACATAGGGTCAGAGCCATGGAGGACAATGCAGAAAGTTTCTTCGGTCCTTGAAAGTCTGATGAGCTGTGAGAGGGACCTCAGAGTCATGGCTGCATGGATCTAGTTTTTGTACCCTCACTTTGAGCCTCATTGCCAGTCTGGCTCTTTGTTTAGGTGACCCTTGGCCCCCGGAGTCAATGTTTGTCTTCTAAATGGTATTTTGGCACTAACATCTGGCGATGTCCCCAGCCTGACATTTGTGAAGCAGATGCTGCCAGTGGCCTGGAGTGTGCCTTCTGGGTCAGTGTTTTCATTCATGCCCTCCGGTATTGATCTCTGCGGTACCTCTCCCCAGGTAAGGAAAGACACCACTAGGAAATGGCCGGGAGAGAACACTTCAGGCCATCTGGAGGTAATCTCAGGATATAAAACCCCAGAAGTTCTGGTATAAAGAAATACCTAGAGGCAGAGAGTGGGGGGTGGGGCGAATCAAGTCCCTGGTATTTTTTTCAAGGTGTCCTCTAAATAGTCCAACAGTTCAGGCCTGACGAATGGATACTGCATTTTAGTAATTTCTTAGCACATTTCTTTCTTTCTACCTGGGGTCCACTCTCCTGAAACTTTGCAGTAACAGAGAGCAGAATTTGCCGCTGAGAAAAGCCAGCCCTCTCTCTCACCCAGCCCCACCCCCTGTCCAAGTACACTCTTGGGCACACATTGCACAATACTTGGTAAGAGGCTCCTGTCAAGGTGGACCCAGAGAGAACTTAAAGGAGCCTGTGGACTAGAGCATGAATCCCAACAGCCCACAGTTGGACAACAGCGCCTTTTTAAATTAGGGATTTTCTCCAAGAGTCTTGACAAGCTTTCAAAAGTAGGAAGTTGGTCAATGAGAATTACTTATGGAAACTGGGAGGTTTTTTTGGTTTTGTTTTTGTTCTGTTTTGTTTTGCTATAACACTGTCTCAAGATCTCTAACTTACTATCACCAGCAACACCTACACAACCAACTATAGAAAAAGTCAAAAATCTTCTCTGCCTGCTCGGGAGTTCAGTACAAGCAAAGTACTCAAGAGGCCACTTTGTAATACTCACCCCATTGCTATGTGGATTCTATTTCCAAAGAACTTAGAATCCACCAGCCTTTCATTCAATCATTTTCGTGAAAGCTTTGCTAGCCAGCGATCAATAAAGGGAGGGAGTCAGCCATGCACATCCAATTTGAAGGCTATGGTAGATGGAAGTCTAAGATGACCATCCAGTGACTCACACTCTTATATATTCCCCTCCCTGAAAGCATGAAGAACTTGTGACTTTAAACCGATGGGCTGTGGCAATGGGGATGGGCTATCACTCCTAGGATTACACCATATTACATGGCAAAAGTGAAGAAAGATTTCCAGATGCAGCTAAGCTCCCAAATCAGCTGACTTCCAATTAATAAAAGGGGCGACACAGAGTGGCTCTGACCTAATCAGTGAGCCCTGCGAGCAACAAGTCCAAGGAAGAGTCTCCATTCTCTCTCTCTCTCTCTCTCTCTCTCTCTGGCGTGGGGGAAGTAACTTGTCACATTGCAGGACTTGTGAAAGAGGCAGATGGCAAAGCCTAAGGGCAAACTGTACTTGCTGAGAATGGTATCTGGCCACCAGCCAGAAAGAAATCAGGAACCTCCACTATACAACTGCAAGGAAACGAATATTGCAGACAAAATTGACACTTGTGTGTCTAGATAAGATCATTACCTAGATGACACTTTGATTTCAAGCATGTGAGACCCTGATCAGAGAACCCAGCTAAGCCAGGCCCGAATTCTGATGAGTAGAATCATGGGATAATAACTGGGTGTTGGTTGAAGCCGCCCAAGTTTATGGTGATTTGGGGCTGGCGCTGTGGTGTAGCAGGTAAATCTGCTGCCTGCAGTGCTGGCAACCCATATGGGCACCAGTTCAAGTCCTGGCTGCCCCACTTCTGAGCTAGCTCTCTGCTATGGCCTGGGAAAGCAGTAGAAGATGACCCAAGTCTTTGGGCTCCTGTACCCACATGGGAGACCCGGAAGAAGCTCCTGGCTCCTGGCTTCGGATCAGCGTGGCTCTGGCCATTGCAGCCAACTAGGGAGCGAACCAGTGGATGGAAGACCTCTCTCTCCCTCCGCCTCTCCTTCTCCCTCTGTGTAACTCTGACTTTCAAATAAATAAATAATTTTTTAAAAAGTTTATGGTGATTTGTCAGTCAGCAGCAGTAAACTAGTACAAGGGATTTGGGGTGAATGAGAATTCAGACATGTGAGAGCCCGCATTTCAGTTCACTAACTACTGTGCACATTCTGGAGTTTGGATACAGTTCTTCACTGGGAGTCAGTAGTCCTTTGGGACAGAAGAGAATTTGTGCTTCAAAACATGAATGGATGAATGGCTACACAGAAATACAAACACACGTACACCAAATACTTACTATATGCCAGGGTCTCAACCAAGTGCTTTAAATATTTTAGTTACAATAGCGTAGGTATTTTTAATGTCATAAATGTAATCAGCCTAGTAGGCTGAAAGAACAAAAAATAACGATTCAAAGAAAAGAGCACACGAATGGACCACTCATATAGTCACAGGTTATAATACATGCCCCAGTTCCAATGGATATGAAGGTTATAAAAAAGCAGAGAGGATAAGCTGGCTATAATCAATCTGTTCAGAGAGTTTGATGACAGTTTTAAGTCAAGAATTTAATCAAGGGGTTGCTGCCTACAATGCTGGTATCCCATATGGACACTGGTTTGTGTCCCAGCTGCTCCACTTTCCAATCCAGCTCCCTGCTAATGGCTTGAGACAAGCAGCAGAAGATGGTCCAAAAGCTCATGTCCCTGCCACCCGTGTGAGAGGTCAGGATGAAACTTCTGGCTCCTGGCTTAGGGTGGCCCAGCCTTGGCCATTGCAGCCATGTAGGGAGTGAACCAGAGGATGGAAGATCTCTCTCTCTCTCTCCCTCTCTCTAACTCTTTCAAATAAATATTTTTTTAAAAATGAGTTTAATCAAATCATGGGCTGGCGCTGCAGCTCAATAGGCTAATCCTCCGCCTGTGGCGCCTGCACCCCGGGTTCTAGTCCCAGTTGGGGCACCAGTTCTGTCCCGGTTGCTCCTCTTCCAGGCCAGCTCTCTTCTGTGGCCCAGGAGTGCAGGGGACGATGGCCCAGGTCCTTGGGCCCTGCACGCCATGGGAGACCAGGAGAAGCACCTGGCTCCTGCCATCAGATTAGCGTGGTACACCAGCCGCAGTGTGCCAGCTGCAGCGGCCATTGAAGGGTGAACCAATGGAAAAGGAAGACCCTTCTCTCTGTCTCTGTCTATGTCCACTCTGCCTGTCAAAAATAACAAACAAACAAACAAACACAGAAATGAAGTGTATGTAGAAAGGGTGGGGCTTTGGTGCAGCTGTTAAGATGCTTCTTGGAACACTGGCACCCCATATCAGAGCATCTGCCTTCAAGTCTCAGCTCTGCTTCTGATGATCCAGACTGAGTTCCAGCTCCTGGATTTGGCCCTTCCCAACTCCATCTGTTGCAGGCATTTGAAGAGTGAATCAGTGAATGGAAGGCTCTCTCTATCTCCATTTTTAAAATCAATCAATAAGAAATACTTATGGAAGAATGTTTTAAAACTATCAGTCACAATCTATTAGTAAGTCATATGAATCAATAATCAGACAAGTGAAAGCTGCTAGTGATGTGGAGCCCATGGCTGTATAAGCAATGGAATTCAGTATTTTTAAAGAAATAGTGTTATCTTTTTTTAATTTTTATTTTTATTTTATTTTTGACAGGCAGAGTGGACAGTGAGAGAGAGAGACAGAGAGAAAGGTCTTCCTTTTGCCATTGGTTTACCCTCCAATGGCCGCCACGGCCAGTGCGCTGCAACCAGTGCACCACGCTGATCCAATGGCAGGAGCCAGGTGCTTCTCCTGGTCTCCCATGGGGTGCAGGGCCCAAGCACTTGGGCCATCCTCCACTGCACTCCCTGGCCACAACAGAGAGCTGGCCTGGAAGAGGGGCAACCAGGACAGAATCCGGCGCCCTGACCAGGACTAGAACCTGGTGTGCCGGCGCCACTAGGTGGAGGATTAGCCTGTTGAGCCAGGGCACTGGCCAAGAAATAGTGTTATCTTTAAAAACTATTCAAAACTGAATGGCAATAACAGGGAGAACTCAATTATGATGCAACTATTCTAAACAAACCAGATGCAGTGTTAATATAGTAGTTAAGTTGCTAATTGCTATACAGCTAACCTCTAAATCTCAATGACCAATCAACAGAACTTTTCTTTTCACTCATATCACGTGTCATTGACTAAGGCAGGGAGAGGGGTTATATCCCACACAATTCATCAGGGACTCAAACAGGTAGCTCTGCCATCTTTACTCATGGCTTCCGGAGTTCTCCGAACATCAATAGTCAGACTTAATGTTGGGGAAGATTTATAGCAAGGATTGCAGCAAGATTCCAGAAATAGTGTAGCTACCTTCAATCCTCATTCCACTGGCCAGAATTCAGGCAAATGAACCTTCTTAGCTTTAGAAGGGACTAGAATAAATACTCCAAATCACTGCCCTCCCAAGCTCTGAGCTGCAGTTTCCCTCCTTTGGAGGAACCCAAGCACAAGCCAGAGGGCAAGAAAATCCATTGATGTGGTCCACAGGTGTTAGCTTCTCAGGACACAGGCCAGAGCAGAGATGGCGGTAAGCAAGATTAGAGCACCACTGGTAGATATTCAGATGTACATGCAGCTCATGGAGCCACCTGGATCCTGGCTCCAGATCGGCACAGTTCCGGCCGTTGCGGCCAACTGGGGAGTGAACCATCAGATGGAAGATCTCTCTTTTTCTCTCTCTCTGGCTCTCCTCTCTCTGTGTAACTCTGACTTTCAAATAAATAAATAAATAAATCTTTAAAAAAGAAAAAAAGAAAGAAAAAGAGCTGAGAGTATAAAGTCATGGAAAACTCAACCCGCTGAGCTTATGTTCCATTTTATTTCATTCACTGGGGCGCCTTAATCCCCGCATGAAACATTCGCAATTGATTAGAAGCAAAAGTGGCCTTAAAGAAAACTTAAGGCACTACACTAAAGAAGTGCTTTGGAATAGAAAGACACAATACTGCTGTGATCATGAAAGCCTAGTTATCTTACCCTCTTTTAATTAATATCTAAAATATTAGCTGGCATTAAAAACCTTTTATAATCCTACTTGCTAAATTTGGTGAACACTTTTAAACATTTACTGAGTTAAATCTAAATTGCATTTAAAAATTTACTTTTTTTTTTTTTTTTTTTTTTTTTTTTACAGGCAGAGTGGACAGTGAGAGAGAGAGACAGAGAGAAAGGTCTTCCTTTGCCGTTGGTTCACCCTCCAATGGCCGCCGCAGCCGGCGCGCTGCGGCCGGCGCACCGCGCTCGTCCGATGGCAGGAGCCAGGAGCCAGGTGCTTTTCCTGGTCTCCCCATGGGGTGCAGGGCCCAAGCACCTGGGCCATCCTCCACTGCACTCCTGGGCCACAGCAGAGGGCTGGCCTGGAAGAGGGGCAACCGGGACAGAATCCGGTGCCCCGACCGGGACTAGAACCCGGTGTGCCGGCGCCGCAAGGCGGAGGATTAGCCTGTTGAGCCACGGCGCCGGCCCAAAAATTTACTTTTTGTTAAAAAAATCTACTGAGTTAGTAACAGAATTTTATTTTTTTTTAAAGATTTTTATTTTTTTATTTACAGGTAGAGTTATAGACAGTGAGAGAGAGAGAAAGAGAAAGGTCTTCCTTCGTTGGTTCACTCCCCAATTGGCCACAATGGCCAGAACTGTGCCAATCAGAAGCCAGGAGCCAGGAGCTTCTTCTGGGTCTCCCGCATGGGTACAGGGGCCCAAGGACTTGGGCCATCTTCCATTTTCACTCCCCAACTAACCAAGCATCAAAAAGGAAACCTGTTGAAGTGAAATGGACACTATGAGAAACGGTGACTTGATCAGCCCTTGTCCTGACTGTTGATGAACTTAATATTTTATCCCTTTTCATATTTTTTTTGTTCTACTTAATACTATTGGTTGAACTCTGTAATTAATACACAATTATTCTTAAGTGTTGAAACTTAACTGAAAAGGGATCCCTGTTAAATATGAGTGAGAATAAGAGAGGGAGGAGATGTACAATTTGGAACATGCTCAATTGGACTTGCCCCAAATGCTACAGTTAGAAACGTGCCAGGGGATTCCAATTCAATCCATCAAGGTGGCATGTACCAATGCCATCTCACTAGTCAAAGTGATCAATTTCTGTTCACAATTGATCATAATGATAGAACTAAGAGTCAAAGGGATCACATAAACAAGACTAGTGTCTGCGAATACTAACTGACAGAATAAAAAAGGGAGAGAACGATCCAACATGGGAAGCAGGATACATAGCAGACTCATAGAATGGCAGATGTCCTAAATAGCACTCTGACCTCAGAATCAGCCCTTAAGGCATTCAGATCCAGTTGAAAAGCCCATGAGAGTATTTCAGGCATAGAAAGCCAAGACACTCTGGCAAAAAAAGAAAAAAACATGACCTAAATGAAAGATCTCTGTGAGTGAGATCCCAGTAGAAAGAACCAGCCATCAAAGAAGGAGGTACCTTTCTCTGAAGGGAGGAGAGAACTTCCACTTTGACTATGACCTTGTCTAAATATGATCAGAGTTGGCGAACTCAAAAGGCCTCCGTAGCCTTGGCAACTCTTGACTAGAGCCTAGGGTGATTACTGACACCATAAACAAGAGTGTCAAATTGTTAAATCAACATCAGGAATCACTGTGCACTTACTCCCTATGTAGGATCTCTGTCCTAAATGTGCTGTACATTGTGATTTAATGCTATAACTAGTACTCAAACAGTACTTTACACTTTGTGTTTCTGTGTGGGTGCAAACTGTTGAAAGCTTTACTTAATACATGCTAAATTGATCTTCTGTATATAAAGATAATTGACAATGAATCTTGATGTGAATGGGATGGGAGAGGGAGTGGGAGATGGGAGGGTTGTGGGTGGGAGGGAAGTTATGGGGGGGGGAAGCCATTGTAATCCATAAGCTGTACTTTGGAAATTTCTATTTATTAAATAAAAGATAAAAAAAAAACAATCCAAAAAAAACCCAATTTAACATCAACTGTGTCATAAAACACTACCATTATGATGCCATAATCAAGTGTGATGTCATAAACCACCATTATTATATTATGACTGTGATATATTAAAGCCATGTGATGCTATACACCAATACTGCCATGCCATAAAACAAACATTGTGAAGTCATAATGAGAAGTTATAAAATAACACATCATAAACTTACCTTTGCAAATCATAAACAATCGTGATGTCATAAACCACCATTATGATATTTAATTTTGGTGTCATAAATATTGCAATGTGATGTCATAGATAGACCATTGCTTTGTTATAATCATTTGTGATGTCAAAAATCTGTTGGGGCCTATGCTGTGCCATAGTGGATAAAGCCGCTGCCTGCAGTGCAGGCCTCATATGGGTGCCAGTCAAAGTCCTGGCTACCCCACTCCCAATCCAGATCTCTGCTATGGCCTGGGAAATCAGTGGAAGATAGTCCAAATGCTTGAGCCCCTGCACCTGTTTGGGAGTCCTAGAAGAAGCTCCAGGCTTCTGGCTTTGGACTGCCCAGCTCTGGCCATTGTGACCATCTGGGGAGTGAACCAGTGGATATAAGACCTTTCTCTGTCTCTTTCCCCTGCCTTTCTGTTACTCTGCCTTTCAAATAAATAGTTTTTAAAAATATACTGTTGTTCTTCTAGTATTGTGCCATAGAGAGTTAAATAACTGCCTGTGACAGCAACATCCCAGGATGTCAGTCCAAGTATCAGCTGTTCCTCTTCTGTTCTAGCTCATTGCTAATGAACCTGGGAAAGCAGTAATGGCCCAAGTAATTGGGCCCCTGTGCTTATGTGGGAGACTCACTTGAAGCTCTTGGCTTCTCTGTCTTTGGGCTGGCCCGGTACTGGCTGCTGTAGCAGTTTGGGGACTGCACCAGCAGATGGAATATCTGTCTCTCTGCTTCCCCCTTATCTCTCTGTAACTGTCTTTCAAGTAGATTAATAAATATTTAATAAAGCTCCCATGTGATGTTATAATCACCTGTGATATCATAACTGCCATGTCATAAACAGTTTTTCATAATCAATTGTGAGGTCAGAACTGTGACATCATAATAAATTGTGATATAAACCATTGTTTTATTAAAACCATTATGATGGTACAATCAATTGGTTCATGATAAACCCACCACTGTGGAATTATAAACCTATAACTGTGATGTCATAATCAGTTCTTTCATTAACCTGTCATTGTTCCAAAATGACCATTGTGACATCAACTGTGATGCCATAATCAATTGTCATATCATAAACCACCATTGTTATGCCATAAACCTACCATTGTGATGTTATAAATCAACTATTGTTTTGTCATAATTGTGTTATCATACATCATGATTGTGATGTGATAAGCCAAAATTGTGATGTCATAATAAAGTGTAATATCCTAAAAATCATTGTGATGTCCTAATTATAACATAATTAAAACTAACATGATGTAATAAACAATTGTTATGTCATAAAAAATTTTTTTTAAAAAAATGTGACTGGTAGGGGCCAGTGCAGGATTTTAAAGCCCTTGCCTGAAGCGCCAGCATCCCATATGGGTGCTGGTTCAGGCGCCCATATGGCTGTTCCTCTTCCAATCCGGCTCTCTGCTATGGCCTGGGAAAGCAGTAGAGGATGGCCCAAGGACTTGGGCCCTGTACCCGTGCGGGAGACCTGGAAGAAGCTCCTGGCTCCTGGCTTCAGATCGGTGCAGATTCGGCCATTGCGGCCATCTGGGGAGTGAACCAGTGGATAGAAGACCTCTCTCTGTCTTTACCTCTCTCTGTAACTCTGACTTTCAAATAAATAAAATAACTCTTAAAAAAAATGTGACTGGTAAAATTGATTCAAAAAGAAAAGATAGATATCTATTTGGCCACAAAATTCCATTCCTTGGAGCCGATCAAAAGCATCAACACAAAAGGAATAAATAAAGATAATTATTGTAGTATTTCTTGTCAAGGATGAAGCAAACTAGCATACCAAACGGAGCGCCTAAGGATTAAATACATTCATGATGTAGCAGGTAGCTTGGAGAGAATTCCACAAGGCATTCTGAGTGAGAGAAGGAAGACACAGAGTTGAACACAACCTATTTCTGTTTCATTTTTAAATGGCTCAAAACTATATAGGAATAAATGTGTGTGTGTGTGTGTGTGTGTGTGTGTGTATACATTCTCATTTGACTGAAAAGCATGAAGAAGAAATGGAAGATTATTAACCAGGTTATCATTGTGGGTTAAAGGGTAGAGGTGGCTGGCGCCGTGGCTCAACAGGCTAATCTTCCGCCTTGCGGTGCCGGCACACCGGGTTCTAGTCCCGGTTGGGGCGCCGGATTCTGTCCCGGTTGCCCCTCTTCTAGGCCAGCCCTCTGCTGTGGCCCAGGAGTGCAGTGGAGGATGGCCCAAGTGCTTGGGCCCTGCACCCCGTGGGAGACCAGGAAAAAGCACCTAGCACCTGGCTCCTGCCATCGGATGAGCGTGGTGCGCCGGCCGCAGCGCGCCATCCGCGGCAGCCATTGGAGGGTGAACCAACGGCAAAAGGAAGACCTTTCTCTCTGTCTCTCTCTCTCTCACTGTCCACTCTGCCTGTCAAAAATAAATAAATAAATAAAGGGTAGAGGTGATGACTATTGAGGGGCAACACATTGGGTAAATAAAAGGAAAATAATAAACATTAGGAAAATAATAAAAATGTAGGTGATATGCTCACATTTACACAATATCAGAAATTGTATTTATGCATATAGATGGAATTTTCACAATAAGTTTGACTAATTCTATAAAAAAAAAAAACTAATCTGTTAGGGCTACAAAGGATAGACAGAAAATCACCCTGCAGTTGGTTGTTCCATAGAACATTTGTTTCCACTCCCCCAGATCAGAAGCATTTCATCAGCACAGGCTAAACCTGACCTCTCTCAACAATGGAAACTGTGCAAAGGGGCCCCTCCCCTTCTTGCCAACACTTCACCAAAGCCGTCCCTTCCTCTCTGTCCTGGAGTCCATTCTCTCCCGCTTCTCCCAGCAGCTGTCACCGTATCTATTCTGCATCTTGAGTTCCTACCTCCAACCGTGGGCTCAAATCTCTTCTTCCCAGGGTCCCACTCCCCCACCTCCACCCCAGATCTCACGAAGGTAATTTGGATCTGTTTTCAACATCTGCTGAAGACGTGAAAATCTCAATCTCTAGGGCAGACTCCTCTTCCCAGTCCCAACAGCTACACGATATCTCTACCAAGGAACCTCAGGGCACCAAAGACTCATTGTGGCTGTATTAGCTGCTGTGATGGCCCCAACAGAAAACCACAGCGTGGGTGGCTTGAACACGGGAAGTTTGCTCCTCACAATTCCAAGGCTACAGGTATCGGTAGGTCTGGGTTCTCCTGAGGTCTCTCTCCTTGGCTTGCAGACGGCCCCCTTCTTTCTGTGTCTTCACAAGTCCTTCTCCTGGTGCAGGTACATCCCTGGGGTCTCTGTCTCTTCTTATGATGGACACCAGCCTTAGTGGACTAAGCCCCACCCTAAATGACCTAATTTTAACTCTGTCCCATCTACAAAGGCCTTATCTCCAAATACAGTCACATTCTGAGGTGATGGGAATGAAAACTTCAACACAGGAATTTGGCGGGGCCAGCATTGTGGTGTAGCAGGTAAAAGCAGCCATCCCTGATGCCGCTATCCCATATGAGAACTGGTTCATGTCCCAGCTGCTCCACTTCTGAGCCAGCTCCCTGCTGATGGCCTGGGAAAAGCAGCAGAAGACGGCCCAAGTGTTTAGGCCTCTGCTACTCGTGTGGGAGACCTGCATGAAGCTCCTGGCTTCAGACTGGCCCAGCCCTGGACGTGGTAGCCATCTGGGGAGTGAACCAGTGAATGAGAGATCTCTCTGTCTCTATTTGTAACTCTTTCAAATAAATAAATAAATCTTTAAAAAAAAAAACAAGAATTTTGGGGAAATGCAATTCAGTCCAAGATAATAGCCAAAGCATAATTTATTCTCATTACAAATATCAACTATTCTCAATGTATCAATCAATGAAAAAATTAGCAACCCAAGATCCTGAGTAAGAAGCCTCAGAGTTGCCTTTCGCTTCCCTTTCCTATCTACCCCCCCAGCCCCTCCCAGGTGCTCCTCCAAGGCAGCCCCATCCCTGTTGCTGCCAAGTCAGAGATAACCGTCCTGTCTCCAGTTTTATTCAAACCAGACTCCACTCTGCTTCTAGAAAATCCTACCTCCACTTAAAAATAAAACCTGGTTATGCACACCTGCTTAGAAACCTCACTCGACTGTCAGAGAAAGAAGTCCAAACTCCTATGCTTGGCTTAAAGATTTGCCATTAGCTGCCCTCGTGCTGCGGTTTGATCCCATCCCGGGGCCTCTACCACTGGCATCCTGAGTCCTAAAGCATTGATCATATCCGCCCCCAGACACATTGGGCCGGCTCCTCCTCACTGGATTCATTCTGTTCCCTGAATCTAGAATGTCTTTCCTTCACCCTGTAAGAACAGATCAAACACAATCTCTTCTCTAAAATCATTCCCGTATTTCTCACGCAGCCCTTTTCTAACCCCAGACGCTGCTTTTACCTATTATACACACTTATTCAACTACTGTCATTTTATACCTTAGTTTTTCACCACCAGGCTATTTGTGTCTGAAAGACAGAGGCCCTCCTTACGTGGCACCCATGAAGTATGTTCCCCATGAGTGGGTACAGAGAGTCCATGTGCTACAGCTTCTGATTCCCCTCCCAGTGTCCATGATCCAGCCAGAGATCCCACTGTGTTTCTTGGACATGTGGTGTTCAGATTTTTAATTCCTCTTGAATTTCATCTCTGCTTTCACTCCCAAGATCAAATCAGCTTCCAAAATGTAAGAGCTTATTCCTCAAAAACACTCTGTTCCCACCCACTTGCACCTGCATTTCTGCCCTCCTAGCTTTCAGTCTTACTCTCATTCAGCCAAATCCATTGAATGCTACATCTGGGCAGTTCTGCTGAAATGCCACATTCTAAACGCTACTGCAGCAGATACCTGTTGCCCACACAGTTCATTTCGTACTCCTCACTCTGGCTTTCAGTAAAGTAAAATCATGGATCTCCCCTCATTCCCTGTGGTTGCTCATTGTGGATTTTAGGTATAGCATTCACATTCTCTGCCAAAGTCTTCCCCCTTCCCATTCTCACCATTCATTCAATACCCTGGTCATTCATTTAGTGAGAACTGTCTCCTTGCCCAACACTGTGGCAGGGCCTGGTGATCAAAATGTAAAAAGGCAGAGTTCCTGCCTTCATATAGAGTCGCTGTCCTCTAAGTTTACTATGCCTAAAAATTAGCTAAGGTGAAAATGAAAATGCCCATACTACCCTCCCTCCAAAGACTCATATTTATAGGGGAAGAACGGGGCCTAGAAGGGTTGCTGTTTACCAAACACTTGGGTGATTCTAACAGACCCCACTTTGCAGCACATTGACATAAACTGACAATTGCAATAAAGCGTAAGAACCATGCTAGGTTTTATGGGAGCACACTGTACTGGAAAGGCAGGCACATTAACAAGGGAAAGGAGATGGGTGCAGAGGGACTGGTAAGAGAGGACCTTCCATTAAAGAAAGAACCTGCACAAAGCCAAGTTTTGAAGGAATATATTAGAAAAGGTTCTCTGAGGTTAGATGAGAGTCCAGTGGGAAATGATGGAAAGTAGACAGTGAGATTAACCATTCAGTACAAGCTTGTTCCAAAGACAATGGGCCATGATCAGTTTCCTTCCATAAGGGTCAACCTGAAGGATGGGGTGCAGGAGGTCAAGTCTAGAGCCTGACAGGACACTGAGAGACTACTGACATCATCCAGGCAAAAGCAGGAAGAAACCCAGAGTTGTGGCTCTGTCGCTTAGGTGTCTCCCCTAAGGGTTTAGTGCTGGAAGCCTGGTCCTCAGGGTGGCAACAGTGGGAGCTGGTGGGACCTTTAAGTGATGGAACCTAGTAGTGGGGACATCACCTTTGGAAGGGATTAACATAGTTCTTGTAGGACCCCAGTTAGTTCCCATAAAATTGGGCTGCTATAAAGGGGCAAGATTGGCACCTCTCTGGCTTCCTGTCTCACCACGTCGCCTCTGCTCCTTGCATAGCTCTTACCACGATGTCATTCACCACGATGTGATGCCTCCTAGGAGGCCACCCGATCTTGAAATATCTCCTTCGAAAAATGTGAGCTAAATAAATCCTTTTTCTTTATAAAGCACCCTGCCTCACGTATTTTTTAATAGCATTGAAAAACGGACCAACACATCTGGTAAATTGTTTGGATGCCAAACTTTGTAAATATTGCCATCTTGGGTGTTAGCTATATTTATACTACTAGGAAGAATCTTGAGTTTTGTTCTGGAGTATTGTTAAATTACTTGGAAAGAGTTTACTCCTCTTCCATGTTGCTTTCAAGCTTTATTAGAAACTTTATGGGAATATTTGGTCTAGAATGGATTGTTCCTCCATTAATAGCCCATGAATTATGAAGTTTCCTACTTTGGCTTAGTAGGAACAGAAATGATTCTTGTTCCTGCATGAGCTCTGAGCATTGCTCCCTCAAATTCTGTTAAGGCAGATGGGTAGATATTAGCATATGTGCATAAGAGAGGCTGAAGAAAATGAGAAGTTTTAAAGAAAATAAATTTTTGTGCAAAGAAATGACAAAGAAGTCCTAAAAGCAGGACCCAGCCTCTGATCTGTCTGCCTGAACCCGAGTTGTCCTTGCTTGGCTTTTAGCAAAAGGAACTCACTCACTGGAGGGTTGATACAATAAATTCTGATCACTGGACCGCTTCTCTAACAGATAAAACCCTTGATGACCACCACTGTCCAGAGGGGTTTGCCCAGGGGAATTCCATTCCTAAAGTAAGTGATCTTGTCTTATAACCCTGTTAGGTGGGGTTCAGCCCTCTCCCTGGGGATAGCTCAAGGGAATCTCATGTGCCCTTCCCTAAGGGGACTACTGAGAAGTTCTGGGAGGAATTCCACACCCAGAAAGCCCTCCATGTTGTAGTATCCAAGAGAGGGCGTAATGGGAAAAGAAAATGCAGGACCCAGATGCACATCCATAAAAATGCCAGTCAGAATACATGCCGGGCTCTCAAGTCTCTTCTGAGGTGCCTGCCTGGGTTAGCAGGTAGAGGAGTTTCTGTCTCTCCCTTTTTCATAAACTATGCGAAAATGGCCTTCTCATCTGCTAGTTCACCAGCCCCATACTTTGTTGTCGATGGAACAAATTCCAGGGTTCAAATCCTTTTCATTGGTTCTTGCCCAGCCTTAGCTTCATTTTGTGCTCAGTAGCCAGCTGAAGCCTTGCGGGGAGTCTGCCAATCTTTGGAGATCTAACTCTTCGCAGATTCCTTCTCGTTGGCCCTTTGCTCTGAGAACTCAACAGCCTGCTACCCCTCGTCAGCTCCATTTCTTGATGCAGGGAGCCCACGATTTTCCTCTTAGATGTCTCTTCCCTGCATGGTGGCCTCAAGTCTCTCTGTAAACAGTGATCTTGGGCAATCAGAAGGCTCACGTCACATGATTCCTCTTCCTCAGAGAGCACTGTCCCACCTTGCCCGATTCCCAATATTCTGAACCATTTCTTCTCCATGTATGCTGCCCGATGTTTAAATTGTCTTAGCCAGAGGATAAATCTGATCTCTGTTACCATAATATGGCTAGAAGCTCAACACTGCCTTCTTTTTTCAAGATAGAAGTATATAAAATCAGGGGATGAGGAAGCAGAAGAGACGATGATCATGATTCTATGCCCTTCAACATCCCTTAGGATTAAGGGAATGGAATCTCTGAGGGGGGAATGTTGTGGGCAGGCAGATAGGATAAAATTGATTAGGTTTGTGAGTTGGAAAACTACGCCTTCACCATGCCCCTGTGTGACCTCATGCCCCTACCTGACCACACCTGTGTGCCCACTGGCCAATCAAACTAATTAATCACTCCCCTTTGGAAGTGGATTAACAGCCTGGGACACAGTGGGCCCAGCCCTATTGGCCTTTTGCCATTGTGGGCCTGTGCTGCCCACAATGTGAACTGAGCCTCAACTGTGAACTGAGCCTCACATTTCGTCTTCCCTCTCCTATGTTCCATTTCTTTGCACTTGGTTCTGCTTTCTGAGAGATCATCTCCATTTTGTCTGCCAACCCTTCAGAGCGTGTGGCCTTTGAGCATGTTTCCTGGCCTACATGCTCCTCCACATGGCTGGCTCCTGGTACTTGGTATGAATCTAGATTTTCCCCTCTGTTTTAGATAGGGCCTTCACTCTCCTATGCATTTCTCTCACTGAATAAAAAGCTTAAAACTTTAAAAAATAAAATAAAATCAGGGCATGAACAGGACTTGATAAATTAAGTAGAGTTAATTTCAATACTATAATAAGAGGGACCAATTCTCACCATCTGCTTCACACCCACAAAAACCACTTCAAGGGCATTAATGATCTCTCAAAAACAACACTGTTTTCTAAATAAAGGCTTATGCTCATATTTGTTTGATTTGTACATTTTAGGAATTAACAACTATTTTCTTAATTTGGTCAATGAGTACTTAGCTGTTTGATGATACTAACACTCACCTCCTCCCAAGTTACCCTCCCCCAATATAGTTTCCTCAGTATGTTCAGTTAATCAGTTGTCTGTGTTTATATTTTTATGCCTACAGAACCTAGTGGCTTATTTTTTTGCTTCCTTTGTTACTTTTGTTTTTCCTAGAGTTGACATTTGCCTCATTTTTATCTGCTTAATTTTCATTTACTTATTAGTAATTTTGCTCAGACTGATGTCAATGCCTCTCTCCAGAACTCTGCACTCAAGCTGCATTTTGGTCCTGTGTTCCTTGGCTTTCTATACAGCTGTTGCCCTACAGTTCCCTCATGGAAGAGCTTATTAGCTCTCTCCCTCAGATTTCTCTTTCTTGGTTACTCCCTTCGTTTACTGAGGTACTTCTTCCAACACCCTCCTAGAATCAGGGCTCATTCAACCTGGGGATTTGTGACTTCCTTTTTATAGCTTTGCCTCCTCTTCCTCTTCCCCTTCTCCCCCTCCCCTACCCTGTTCTCGTGTGTGTGTGTGTGTGTGTGGTTATTGTTGTTTGCATGTTCTCATTAGTCAGATCTGTTGCCTCTGGAACTTATGGAAGTCCTGTGCTTGACATTGTGAACTGAGCCTCACATTTCATCTTCCCTCTCCTATGTTCCATATCTTTGTAGTTTGGTTCTGCTTTCTGAGAGATCATCTCATCATCATCATCATCCCTTCCTTCTGTTTCGATTTATATTTTGGTTATTTTAAAATTTCAAGGGCCTTCTCTTAACAATAGAACTTGCCATAAACTAGGTGTTGTCTGACTATTTTCCATATATTACTTAATTTAATCTCCAAAAAAAGCAGGTACTATAACTGTCCTGTTTGATAGAGAAACTGTGGGTCAGAGATGACAAATAACTTGCCCAAGATCACATAGCTAATAAGCATCTTTTCTACATTTTTTTAAAAAGATTTATTTATTTATTTGAAAGGCAGAGTTACGGAGAGGCAGAGGCAGAGAGAGAGGGAGGCCTTCCATCTGCTGGTTCACTCCCCAGATGGCTGCAACAGCCAGGGCTGGGCTGATCCAAAGCCAGGAGCCAGGAGCTTCCTCCAGGTCACCACATGTGTGGAGGGGCCCAAACACTTGGGCCATCTTCTGCTGCTTTCCCAAGCCATAGCAGAGAGTTGGATCTCTGCTATCTGCTATGAAGTAGAGCAGCCAGGACTCAAACCAGTGCCCATATGGGATGCTGGCACTGCAGGCAGTGGGTTTACCCGCTATGCCACAGCACTGGCTCCTTATCTACTTTTTAAAAAAACCTAGCTCCTCTCCAGTATCTCATCTCTGTTAAAGTTTTTGGCTGAGATCAAGGGAAATGAAATCAGCATATGAAAGTTATCTGTACCCTGAAGTTTATTGCAGCTCAATTCACAATAGCCAAGACATGGAATAAATCCAAATGTCCATCAACTGAAGATTAGATAAAGAAATTATGGGATATGTACACCATGGAATACTGCACAGTGGTAAAAAAAAATGAAATCCTGTCATTTGCAACAAAATGGATGCAACTGAAAAACATCATACTGAGTGAAATAAGCCAGTCCCAAAAGGACAAATACCATATGTTCTCCTTGAGCTATGGTAACTAATATGGCACCTAAAAAGTAATCTATAGAAGTGAAATTGACACTTTGAGATGTAATGACTTTGAACAGCATTTGTCTTGACTGTTGAGGAACAGTTTTTTCTTTTCTCATATATTTGTTAAACTCTTTACTTAGTATAGAATTAATCTATGTGTATAAAATTAATTGAAAATAGATCTTAGTAAAAAAAATGAATGGGAGGGGACCCTGGGCGCTGTAGAGTAGTGGGTAAAGCCACCACCTTCAGTGCCAGCATCCCATATGGGCGCCTGTTCAAGTCCTGGCTGCTCCACTTCCAACCCAGCTCTCTGCTATGGCCTGGGAAAGCAGTGGAAGATGGCCCAAGTCCCTTGGCCCTTGCACCCACATGGTTGACCCTGAAGAAGCTCCTGCCTCCTGGCTTTGGATCAGCTCAGCTCCACTCCAACTATTGTGGCCATTTGGGAGTGAACCAGTGGATAGAAGACTTCTCCCTCTGCTTCTCTGTAACTCTGCATTTCAAATAAATAAATAAAATATTTTTAAAAAATAAGAATGGGAATAAGAGAGGGAGGAGAAAGAAGGGTGGGAGTGTGGGTGGGATGGCAGGTGCAGTGGGAAGAATCACTATGTTCCTAAAATTATATATATATGACATGCATGAATTTTATATACTTTAAATAAGGTTTCTGGAGGGGAAATTAAAATACACAAGTTAATAATAACAAAAAATAAAGTTTGGGGTTGAGAGTTCTAAAAAAAGAAAGATTTATGTATTCAAAAAAGTAGACTGAGGGAGAGATATGGAAAGAACTTCCTTCTGCTGGGTCAATCCCCAACCCAGGAAAGCCATCTGGATCTCCCACACAGATGTCAGGAACTCAAGTGCTTAGACCATCACAGCTGCCTGCCCAGGTACACATAAGCAGGAAGACGGATGTGACTCACACCAGGTGCTCCAGTATGGGATGTGGCTGTCCCAAGTCGCAGCCTACACCACAATGCCCCTCCCTGAAGTTTTACTTTGTTCCTTATTACAATTCTTTTTTTAGTTTCTTGGTTATTTAGTTACTTATTTTGGTATGGTTGGGTTCTTTTACTTTCTCTGTCTCTCTTTCAATGGCCTCTTCACTCAAACACCTTGTGATTCTCAGCTGTCAGTTCATGTTTAAGACCAGAGGACTGGGGGGAACTGAGAGGGTGAGAGGCGTCTGTCATTTGACAGGTGTTATTGCATGCTGATCAAGTAATGAACATTTTTTTTGTTGTTTGTTTGGGAAGTCATCATTGTACTTCCAGGTTTCTTAGACTTTCTCCATGGACGAGTCTCGTATTCATCTAGAGGTTGGGAATGATGGGAAGTGTCATTATAAGCTTTGCTTCATGTCTCCTTTGAGTAAAACAAGACCCAAGGGCTGGGGCCGGCGTTGTGGAGCAGTAAAGCCAGCAGCCCATCTCAGAACACAGGTTGCAGTCCCTGCTGCTCTGCTTCCAATCCAGCTCCCTGCTAATGTGCCTGGGAAGGCAACCAATGATGCCCCAAGAAGTTGGGCCCTGCCACCCATGTGCAAGACCACGATGGAATTCCAGGCTCCTGGTTTCTTCAGCCTGTCCTAGGCTGGGCCATTACAGAATCAGTGGATGGAAGCTGTCTCTTTCCTCTCATTTTTGTCATTCTGACTTTGAAATAAGAAAATCTTTTTAAAAAGTCACTTCATTGCTCCTGTCTTTAGTTTTCTCAACTACAAAATAAGCCTCATTAGAACTGAGGCTACCAGATAACTCTCACAACCCCTATGGCCCTTGTATCCCACACTTCCTGCAGACAACACTAGACCCAAAGCCAGCCTCAGAATTATTTTCAAGACACTACTCTAGACAACCAGTTTTGACCAAGAGATGAGAGCCAGCAAACAAACTGAAACATATTGCCATTTTAGAACTGGATGCTATAGTGCCTTCCAGCTCAAATTCTAGGTGATTCTGGCTAGATAGTAGTCAAGACAAAGAATAAAAAAATAATATAAGTTATCATAGTTAATGGGAAACTGTTACAGCAGCAATTTTCTATTTGTCAATTATAGCTGGTGATTAAATCAGGTTGGGGGAGGGGAGAGGAGTGTGTATGTTGTTCACCTGTTTCCAGTAATGTTAAGAGGACTGTAGTTGTGCTGGGAGTTAAACAGAGCCAGAAGAAAATATAAGAGAGATGGTTTATAGAGCTTTTCACTTTCTGTTCAACAAGAATAGAATACAAAACCAGGACCTATCTTCAGGGTCTACTTCTACCCACAGAAAACACCAGACTTGTAGATTTGCCATTGAGAGAGTGCATTAGCTAGGGGCCCGCAGAATCTAGAACAAAACCTATGGTGATGGCAAATCAACCCATCTATGGTGATTAAAAATGGTTATGTCACAGATTCTGCTAACTATGTCCATGCTCACTTGTGGTATTAATTCTTTGAAAAACAACAAAAAAGCAAGTCTTCAACGGATGAGTGCTGCAGGGGTGGGGAGCATCTAGCCTGCGGGCCACACAGGGCCCATGAAATCATTTGTTCTGGCCCTGCCAAGCCAACCACAGGTGGGACTTGATACTCAATAAATCTATAACAGGCTAATTCTTAAGTTGATAATTTTATATGGCCCATGAGTGATGCTATAAATATCCACATGAACCCTTGGCAGAAAAAAAGTTTCTTCACCCTTGAAGGAAAGGGTCACCAAAAACAGAAGTGTTCATCATATTTGATAAAATAAGTTGCCTAAATATAGGGAGAAGAAACTCTAAATAGTGCAAAACAGATCAACATTTCTCATACAGATATCAGGAAAATCGGGTGTACAAAAACAACAAGCACAGTGGATCATGTAACAGAACAAGAAAAGGACCCCAACAACCCTCGCACTGTCTTTGAGAGAAAGATGGCGGCTTCAACTCCACTTCCGCTCTTGCCTAACTCCCTCAAGCTCTCCAGAAGGGATCTGCTGACCTCAGGGTCATCCCCTGTGGAGCCCCACTCTGGGGCTGGAAAAGGGTACAGGCAGAGCAGACACAACCATGTGGGAAGAACCATGGGAAACTGAAAGACCCTCTCCTTGGCCGTCTCATTGGTCTTTGAAAAATCAAATGGGTTCAGGAACCCAGTAGTTGCCTCTCTGAAGCTAACTCAAGTTGGAACTTTAAAAGAAGGACTGTGTTCCAACTAAGACATCAGGGGATTTGCATACAGCATGGGGCTGGGTCCGAAGCTATCTCTAGAGGTGTACATCCAAACATCCCCAAAGCCGAATCCCTCGAGAGGCCCATCTCTGTCGCAGGTGGCTAGATCAAAAGGAAATTCCCCTCCTCCAACAAGAAATTACACAAGCCCCTACAGCTGGAATTCCGGAGGGGAAAGGCGAAATAGAAAGTCTTTGTATACTTTTCACGTGGCCCCGATTCATTTGTATGCCTTGTTAAGGATTAAGATGATTCCTGCTCATGCCTGCTGACGTACATCCAAGATTATCCTGCTAAATCTCCAGAAATGCCAACTGGGAAACAAATGAGGATTGTTCTCCTAAAAGATCTTTGTTTGACTGTGTGATTGCCATGGCCTGTTGGGCTCCTTCAAGTGCCAGCCTGAAGACGATGGTGCAGGAGGCGAGAAAGAAAATCTCTGCAGAGCAGCAGGCAAGGCCACAGCAGCTCCAGCCCCACAGAGCTGGGGACAGGGGGGACGGGCCATTCCACCAAGGATGCCAGATCCCAGGACGGGAGGGCTGGGAACCTGAGCGCGGGGCCAGAGTAGTGGGAGCCACAGCACAGAGCCAGGCAGAGTCCAGCACTTGCGGCCAGTAGTGGTGCCCTGAGTGGGGTCAGAAGCTGCTGAGGGAATCAGAACCCTTGACGCGAGAGAGCTGGAGGCTGCCCTGCCCATGGTCATGACGAAGACCTGTGGTTTGTGCGTATACACACACACACACACACACCAGCACACAAGGCCAGCGTCCAGCTGCCTAGCCATAATGCCTCTGGAGTGTCCACCATTTCCTTTCCAAGGCTGCTCTCACAGCTCATTGCCCCCATTTCCTTGAGAATTTCTCAGGGCTTCCTGGGGAGGGAGAGGGAGGGGGAGCAGTGCACTCTCCTCTGCCCAGCACGTCCTCCTCCTCAGCCCCCAGCTTGAGGTGGCCCTGCTCCCACTCTCGAGCTAACCCCGACTTCCCTGCTGAGCAGCCATGCAGGCCCAGCCTCTCCTCTCCAGCAAGGTGCACACACCGGAAAGGATGCTCAGAGACCAGCCCTCCCTCTTCCCACTGCTCACCGCCTTGATAGCTTTAGGGAGCCCCAGCACCACAGCTACGGTGCCCGGGGACCAGAGAAAGGCTCCTCAACCCGAGGAAGTGCTGATGGGCCCAGCCACGTGCCTTTGCCCTAGAAAGGAGAACGAATCAGCGTGCTGGTCAAAGGAGATGTCTTCTCACTGACCCTTGCATTCGCAACTTTTGTTCTGCCACCTTTTTTTTAAATCTTTCTTATTTTGTAATGCAATAATTCAGACAACCAAGCAAGAAGAAAATATACTCTTTATTTTCACTACTGTATGTCTATTAAATCCAACTTGGAAACATTTGTTTTCATCATTACAGAAACAATGAACTTGGGAGCAAGAGCCAAAGAAGCTAAAGGACGTTATTCTGAACAAATGACCTATCGCAAAGACCTGGCCCAAGAGACCTGGCCCAAGGGCCCGGAGAAAAGCCACTGCTGTGAGCCCACACCAGTGACAGGGTGTCACCAGGATAAGGCCTCCCAGAACTCTCTAGAGGACTGGTGCTGATAGGAACTGGTTTTCCCAATTCCCTGAGGGATCTAGCCAGCCCCAACCTGATAAAGCTCAGTGGGGAGGGGCCCTAACCCTGAGGAAGGTCCAGCACAGACAGGGAGAGGGTTCAGGCTCCAGAGTCAGGTACTGACCTCACTCCTGTAGTTGTAGAGTTCAGGGATAACTACGAACCCATCCCAGAGCCTATTCTCCTGGGCCTAAAACAGCGATGGTGGATACTCACAATACCCCTTACTGAGCACACAGTATGTCAGGCTCTGTAACAGACCTGAAATGCCATTCATCTCATTCACAACCCCAAACCTTATGAGCCATAAGGAACTGTTCGATGCTCCTAACAACACATTTTACAGATGGAAACTGAGGCACAGAAAGCTTTAAGGGTCTCATCCTGAGATTGCCTGGCATGGAGTAAGTATCAAAGGAGCATTAGCCTGAAAGATTTCACAAGCCCTTAAACAGGTCAGAAGGACTCCCTAGGCAGAGCAAGATCAGGTGCAAACAAGGGTCTTCAGAAGATTTATGGAGGATACATATTTGAAAAATTCATGCGGGTGCTGGCACTCTGGCTCAGCGGGTCAAAGCCCTGGCCTGCAGCACCAGCTTCCCATATAGATGCTGGTTCGTGTTGTGGCTCCTCCACTTCTGATCCAGCTCCCTACTAATGCTGCTTGGGAAAGCAGCAGAGGATGGCCCAAGTGGTTGGGCCCCTGCACCCACCTGGGAGACCTGGGAGAAGCTCCTGGCTCCTGGCTTCTGATTGGCTCAGCTCCGGCTGTCATAGCCATTTGGTGAGTGAACCAACATATGGAAGACCTCTCTCTCTCTCTCTCTTTCTTTCTCTATGTAACTGTCTTCCAAATAAATATATCTTTAAAAAAAAAAAAAAAAACTATGCATGAATTTCCGGGGCCGGTGCCGTGGCTCACTTGGTTAATCCTCTGCCTTCGGCGCCGGCATCCCATATGGGCGCCAGGTTCTAGTCCCAGTTGCTCCTGTTCCAGTCCAGCCCTCTGCTTTGGCCCAGGAGGGCAGTGGAGGATGACCCAGGTGCTTGGGCCCCTGCACCCACATGGGAGACCAGGAGGAAGCACCTGGCTCCTAGCTTCGGATTGGTGTAGCTCTGGCCGTAGCGGCCATTTGGGGAGTGAACCAATGAAAGGAAGACCTTTTTCTCTGTCTCTCTCTCTCACTGTCTATAACTCTGTCAAATAAAAATAAATAAATAAATAAATAATAACATACTCCAAACATAAAATTTGCATCTCTCCTTTTCCCACATAACCTTCTCCTAAGTAGAAATAAGACTGGCACAGACAGGTGACACTGGAGGCTGAGTGTGGACCTTCAGCAAAAGACAATTCGATTCCCAAACTTTAAAAAAAAAAAAAAAAGTCAACTCCCTGAAATCTATTTAGTCTCCACCAACTGTCCTAAATGAAACAGCACAGAGACCACTCAAGGAGTGAATGAAGTCTTTTCCAGAATGTTCTTCAAGAGTACACATAGAAACCTCAGGCTTTCAAAAGTAAGTCTGCTTCCTGTGCCTGTGGCTGCTTTAACTGGACTCTTCCCAGAGGGGCTGCAGGACACGTGTCCGGACCGGCACCATCTGGTTCGCTGCTCCTTCTCCAGCTCAGACCCCCGCCATGGCAGAGTAATCAGAAGAAATCAGAGGAACACCTCAGGGAAGAGATGCGAGGGCTCCGACTTAACTTCCTCCAAGGAGGATCAAACACTGAAGACTGTTCCTTTTCAAGTTTTATTAATCCTGGTTCGTAATTTCCACCACATCATTAGTCATTTCCTATTTCTGAAGGGCTGGCAGCAGTTGCCAAAGCATCAGGCAGTAAATGGCAAGATAACCGTGCCACCTGCGTGCCGTATTGACAGCTACCCACAACCACATCTGGGTGAGAGGCTAACGCGCTTTTTCTAACAGGCCAGTCATTTAGAAGTACAGCCCGGTTTTTGATCTCCTGCTAAATACTTTTATCCACAGCATCTCCCCATCTGGGCCTGGAAGTCATCATGTGACCTAGGGTACTTTGAAAAAGAAAGCCGCAGCAGCAGATCTGCTGTAACCCTGGAGCCCAGCGAGCTCGCGAACTCCGCCCTAGAAAGGGAGACAGTCTCTGTTGCTAGCCGGGAAAACTCAAGTAGGAGTGGAAGATTAAAGAAAGAACGAAGAATAACATCAGGCCAGAGTCCCTTTTCAAAGCAGACCCACGAGAAATCATTCACAGAGAACTTGAGAGGTGCCCAGTGACTATCCCAAGAGCGTCACCCAGCTGATGATGGCGTGTAGGCCAACGCACTTCCCATATCCTGGGCTACCAAGGCCAGTCTCCCTGACCAAGCCCTGGCAGCACGTGACAGGCGGGGTGCAGGTGAAGGCCTGTCTTCTCTACAGAGAGAGGCTTCAAGTCCGAGGCTCCAGAGAGAGGGCTAGCAACGAGGAAAGGGACACAGCAGCTCAGCGTGCCAAGCCCCTGGCTGCCTTGCCCACCCACCAGTCCCGAGAACCGTGGCCCCTGAGGGCTGCTTTTCTTCCACTGGCGACTCCCTGTTTCAGGAACTGTAAGGGAAACACAGCTAAAGCTCATTTGAGGATGTTTTAGTTTCTGAAAGGCTAAACCCCAATATGCATTCCTTCAACGGCATTTCCACCTGGACAGTCTCAAGCCCTTGGCCAGTGGTCAGGTAATCACAGCCCCAGCTTAGCCAAGGTCCCAGACGTCTCTCTGGGCGATCTCCACCATTGTGCAAAACAGTGTTGGAGGACCAAGCTCTGACTGCCATTCTGAGGCTGAAAACTGGGCCAGGACAAGGGTTCGTTTACCCACGGCCTTTCCCCGCCTCTGCCTCTGTCCAGCCATGGTGGAAGCAGGTGGTCACAAACAGGTGACCCCACATGATGGCAGTGTCAGCCATGACCGCAACAGGACAGGAGAAATCCAAGCCTACGTCCCTCTTCCTTAAACTCACACACATCCCTGGCATTACTGACAAGCCTCGAGACACAAACGACGCCAACACGCCCGTGCCGTGACGTGTGGAGGAGCCTGCTCGACATATCTGGCCTCTTCTGAAGCCTCACATGCCTCCTGGGAATGACGAAATGTCTAAGCTATAATCGTGAATAGCTGTTCTTCTTGACTACATGTACACAAACAGCCTTGGGATGGTCAATCTTCAGCTCCCACGCTGGTTTCCCCCACCTCTGGGTCTGGGGATTTTACATGGCAGTCCACGACCCACCCATGAAACACACGGAAGGAGCAGCCACCACTCCCTGCTTTTGATAATGACAGTGACCCTTATGTTAGGGACTTATCCTCAAGCCAAGGGCTCCCGAAGAGGCAAACAAGTGCTCTCACCTGCACAGCATCCCAGCCATGAGCAACAGGCCCTTCTTCTCCTTCCTGCAACTTAACTTATTAGACTCTCACCAGTTCTCTAATTCCCCTGTTCACATCCCCTTCAGCAAATCGTGTATTGACAACTAACATTCCTGTATAATCACTTAAAGGTAAATCTCCCAGATTAACATACCCTTCCGAGGGGGCTGGTTTTATGGTACAACGGGTTAAACGGCCACCTGCGACATCAGTATCCCTTATGGGAACCAGGTCGAGTCCCAGCTGCTCCACGTCCACTCCAGTTCTCTGCTCATGCACCTGAGAAAGCAGCAGAACAAAACAAAACCAAACCATCAAATCCTTCTGGGGAGGTAAGCACCCTAGCTCTCTGGCTGAGCTGAATCCTAACGAGGTTAGCATGAGGAAAGGAATCCGAGGACATCCGGACAGGCTCGGCCTTTGGTCGCCAGGCCTGCACCTATCTCGGCCAGAGTCCCTGGGGCCCTGTGTTCCGGGTTCCACACCTCCCCCCAAGCCCCCACCCCCACCCCACACTGCAGCCCCTGTGGTAGCTGAAACCGGTATTGATTGTTATCTGCCTGGCAACCCCACGCTCCCAGAGGTTCCAAACTGATCAAGTGGCCTTCAGAAATGCCACCACTCCTTAAAAAGGCCGAGCCCAGCTCTGTGCTAGGGAGACAGAAAACAATCCCTTATCGTGTCGGAAGTAATACTTGTGGTTATCTAGAGCAAGGGTAATCATATCATACACTTTATCTGTGAGTGGCTTTTTCCTTCCAGGGCTAGGAAGAGAAACTTCTTCATAATGAGCACTATTGAAACTCCAGCCGGCAGACCTCTGGCTTGGCCCCGCGCCATGCCCTGGCGTAAGCATGTAATCATCTCAGAAACTGCAGCAGGGCCGAACACAGGTACAAGTATTTTCTGGAAATACCGTGTGTAGGGGCCCGTTTTATAATGGGGATCGTTTGTATTTAGAGCCCCTGGGGCCTGTATGGCTAACAAGAGCCAGTGGTTCGAGTGCCAGCTCCTTGGATCCAGTGGGACTTTGTGTAGTTCAGGGGAGAGGGCCGGGGGCGGGAGGCCGGGGAGGGAATGTAAGCATTTTCCCTTCGAAGTGCAGCCTGCTCCCGAGAGAAAAGCACCCCGCTAGTTCATCTGCCATAGTTCCTTGGACAGATACTGTGGCTGTCAGCACCCGCATCAAGCCATGTGCTCTATCAGATTTTCAGCACTGCGGAAGTCTTTACAATACAATTACCCAATGGCATCATTTATTGGGAACGACAACCCAACCGCAGCGTCTGGGCGCCACGCATCCGGCAGGCGCATGCGCAACATTAGGTGTCCGCATCAGCTGGGGGCCCCTCGCGTAGGGCCGTCTCACGAGGGCACCACCACCATCTCCACAAGAAAAGTAACACGAAATCTCCTTCTGCAAGAGGGAACAATTTCCATCTTTGGTTGTCAGGTCAGAAACCTGGAGTGCGGTGCCGGGTGCCCTGTGAGTGTGGCAAATACTGGCTCCGAACAACGAAGCACCATGCATTTTTTTTTTCTTCCCCATGCTCCCTTCAGGCACACATCCCAGCTGCCCCTCGCCGAGTCCAGCCCCAGAGACTTGCTTCTCACTGCAATTTGTGCCTCCGCTCCTAAGCTGACCGCGCAATAGGTACACAGATGCAAGGGGTAAAATGATCCCTATTTGCCTATAGTTAGAGTTTTGTCTCCATAAATGAATATTGCTAAGGGGGAAACAAATCATTTTCATGCCTAGAAAGCAGTGGCCATTATTTTAAATCTCCTTAAGGGGCTACTGTCTTTGCCTTCCTGTAAAGTAAATATATGAAGATATTATGTATCATGCAAAAACAAAGACACAAAACTACCTGCTCTGCTTCAGAAGAGAATTGTGTTAAACATGGGTTATGCAAAACTAAAGAAACCTAAAAGTGTTTTCAGAATATTTTCCCTCTACATACTTGTCCATTAGACTTCTGCTCAATAGAAAGTAGTGT
This sequence comes from Sylvilagus floridanus, assembly GCA_949820135.1. Lineage (NCBI taxonomy): Eukaryota > Metazoa > Chordata > Mammalia > Lagomorpha > Leporidae > Sylvilagus > Sylvilagus floridanus. The sequence continues at coordinate 21,207,303 of OX463239.1, read as the reverse complement.
TTATCTTATTTAGTTGTTAATTACTGACTTAGGTGCAAGTTTAGAGACCAGGCCAGGGAAATATAAGACAGTAGTTATTGAAAGGTGATCGTAATCAGCTATTGTCAACTTGAATAAATAAGAATATTTATTTAATTGTGACAATATTGTCACTAAATAAATAAGAAGCAACAGGTTTCAAAAACACTGGAAGCTTAGATAAAAAGAAGACATTCTTGGCAATGAAGTTCACTCGCTACTGAAACTCCACCACAGATATCCTAACTTTTTATTTCCAGGAAGCTGTTAAGCTCCAGCTACCTTGAGGGGGTGACATGTTTCTAGGTAGCTTTTTAAAGTCCCTGCCAGCAACATGGGTCTTCAGTTAACACACACACCTGCTCATGCGAGCCTACCACCACTGCGGAGTTCGCCGTCAGAAGCTAACCCTGGAGCACGGAGCTGACGGCTTGACTTCACACCCACAGACAAAATGTGCACACTTTCCTTTGTATGACAAGCAGGCTTGCATTCACCACTCTGAGATAAAAATTGGAGGAAGGCAGGCCGGTCAGAAAACAAGTGAACAGCAGCAGCTAAGATCGCGGATCTGTGGGAGAAACAGAACAGGCAAAAGGGACTTTTGAAAATAAAAGTTATTTGTTCCTAAATCCTGCTCCTTTGCTGGGAGCTATTTCTTAAGAAAGAAGCTGCTTCCTTCCCTAACCATATAAAATGATCCCTGAAGTTATTTATAGTGTTCATGGCCCAGAGGCATCACTTGGTTCCCCCACCACAAGCCCAACCATGTGTTACTATATTAAAAAATGTGAAAAAGTAATTATGGGGTATGGAAGCCAGTGTCTGCAGACACAACCTGCCAAAGAGGAAGTGACAGGAAACGTATACTCCTCCGTGCCGCTCAGCACTGCCCAGGCTCCAGGCTCCAGGCTCTGAAGGCCAATCTGTGCCAAGAAAGAGGCGAGGAGCCTGCCCTGGTGAATCAAATATCCTTGTTTCTGAATACACAATAAACCGGTTTCCATCACCAGGTCCCCTCGCTGGGTCAGACTTTCCAGTCCCGTGGAGAGACCACTCAGGGCAGCTGTCTGCTTCAGCTCCCACCCCCTGGGCAGACTGGCACGCACAAGGTTCTGGACTTGAGCGAGGGTCTGAGACCACCAACACTGACCCCGAGACCCTGAGCTGCCACTGGCAGGTCCCAAATCCTGACCGGCCTTGTCCTCAATCCAGCTTCCTTGTTCCTCTTCCTGCCTTGCCCCAGCCCTTGGCCTGATCATGCAGGCTGGGGTGGCCCCTCCGTTACTGACCACTGGAGCTAGTATTCCCCATGCCGCAGCCCCTTCAGCCTGGCCCTGGACAAAACAGCTCCACCAGCACCGGGACATGGCTGGTTTCTACCTCGGGAGGCAGACAGAAAAAGCAGTGTAAGCCTTTGTCCTCGAGAGCAGGCACCCGCCAGGGAGGAGAGCCCAGGCCAGCGTTCCCAAGAGCCCTCAGCTCAGCAGAGAAATGGCATTTCCTCCTCTGGGCTTCCCTTTGCCTCTGGGCTAAGCGACAAAAGACGTGTCCTTCTAATGTCTTAGGCAAATGGAGACAAGCTGCCACCCTCACAGGACGGCCTGAGACATTTGGAAAATTCCTGCTCTCTCAGGGAGACTTGGGGAGCCGGTCAGTGTGATCACCTCGGAGTTCACTTTGATTATCTGAACGCGTCAGCACAGGAACTTCCGAAGAAGGTTAACGGGCCTTGTCCCTTACCATCCCCTGAATGTAACTAAATCAATCAAATTAGCCTATTTCCCTATTCTATGAGCATGAAATTTTCTATTACATATACACTAGGCTTGAGTTTCTACTTTACATGCTGCAGATTTAGAATATGAGCAAATGTTGATTCTCAAAAGTCCCTAAAAATACTCCCTTCGGGAGTATTTTTTTTTTTTTTGGCAACTCATAGGATTTAGGCAGATATCTATTGGTGTAGCTGAGCAGACGGCTTTAAGAACTGAGAAAATACTTTTATAAGACAGGTCCATGGCAACCTTCCACATACAGAGACTGGTTTACAGTTTTCTGAGATGCCCTGCTAACCTCCTGCAGATCTGTAGACTCGTTTATATTATCTTAATTTCCCAGGTTTCCCCCTCTCATCTTTGCCTCCCAAATCTGCTCTTCTACCACTGCAGTATCCACAGTGCCACCTGCTGGTAGTTGGGAGTATTTTCGCGGTTCCGATCCGTCCCTCCCTCCGGGGATTGAATTATAAAAGTCTACCAATGGCTGCCGAAAGGTCACAGCAACACACTCCTTAGTAGCAGGAGAGTTCACGAGATGAGAAAGCTATCAGTTCCTGGAGGCTTAACGTGACTCAACACATTCTCTTTGAGCAAAAGTGTGGCTATTTTTAAAGCAACATGAAACAAGTTCAAAACATTTGCAAATTTCCTTCATGCAAGTTGGGAAGAGGGCTCCATGTGAGAAATATATGCATATCCTTTAAATGATTAGTAAGACTAAACATCTCCAAAAAGTTTCCAGAATTCTGTATCGCCTCATTCCCATCAATTCTGGGTTTCTACGTTTTCCTTTCCCAAAGTGCCTTCACCTGTCCAAAGATAGGGAATTTGCCATCATAATTGGTCAGATGGGAGCAAAATTTTAACTCAGTGCCTTGGCTTCCATTCACAGCATCCCCTCTGCACCAGCAGGCGCCCCTCTCCTCCTGGGGTCCGGGGGGCAGCACCCAGACAATGGGCCCTGCAGCAGCCGCAGGCCAGTGTGAAGGCACTGTCCCTCCTCCTGTTCCTAACCTTTCAGGTGGCTCAGCGCCTCTCCCAGTGCCTGCCCTCTGCCACTGGCATCTCTGGCTTTAGCCTGGCAAATGATAACACAGGGTAATCTTTAGAATTCCCAACTATTGAATACGAATAAGGGAATAAGATCATTCCTGCAAGCTTCAGTGTAGGACTAAGTAACCCAGCAGGCAAGTATTTCCACCTCCAGGCTCTTGACAAGCATGAGCTAATCAAGTTTCCTACAATCCCCCTAGTCTAGACTGGCAAAGGGTCATCATCCCCCTTTAACAGGCAGGCAAACTGAGATACCCACAGGTTACCATTTCTACTGCCTATGTTGCTGATATTCTGAGTCTATATTGGGGAAAAAGCACAGCATGAATGCCAAGCAGAAAACAGGCCCAAGTCTCAGGACACAAAAATCTGGGGAGAGGATCACGTATTCAGTAGAGGTTTTATCAGAGATGATGAATTTAGAAATGTAGAGTCTCTACCCAAGTATTTAAGATTATAACTGGGTAATCATCTTCAAGAAATTTTTCAAAAAGATTTATTTATCCACCAGAAAGAGTTACAGAGAGAGGAGGGGAGAGACAGAGGTCTTCCATCCAATGTTCCCTTCCCAAGTGGCCCCAATGGCCAGAGATGAGCCAGGCTGGAGCCAGGAGCTTCATCTGGGTCTCCCACGTGGGTACAGGGGCCCAAGCACTTGGGCCATCTTCCGCTGCTTTTCCTAGGCCATCAGCAGGGAGCTGGATGGGAAGTGGAGCCCACATGGGATGACAGATCCCCTCCACACCCCCACCCCAAGCCCCGCTAGAGGCTAAACAAGGCAACTGCAGAGGGAGGGGAGGCCACAGAGCACAAGGCAGCCGTCCTGCTCTCTCTGGCACATGCCCCCATTTTAATTCTGTTTGCATTTACTTTCCTCTTCCAAGTATAAACCGGACCCTGACATTTTCCGGCCTGCACCCAAATTCAGGAACTGTCACTTTTTCTTGTCTTTTTTTAAAAGTCTATAAACTTCAAAATATTTTCTGTCAAGTTGGCAAAGCTCCAATCAGCCCTTAACCACTGCAATTAAAGTGATTTTCCATCTGAATATAACCCTGACATGGAGAGGACTTGTGAGAGTTCTATGTAAATCTGTCTTGATAGATTTGTTCCCTCACTGAGCCTATTTTTATACTCATCACAAGCATTTATACATCCTCACCATATTCAGCTTATTCTAGGAATTGTGAATCAAAATAACAGCAGTGGTTGCTATTTAAAGGAAAAGCTGTATTTATGATCCCCCTTTAAAACAAGCAATAACCTAGAAAGCAAAAAAAAAAAAAAAATCCTAAGAAGTCTTCCACTTCTTTTCATGTTGATATAACAAAACAAGCTAAGCCTATGATAGAGCCAGACAAAGTCAAACAACATATTCCACTTAGAGGAGGTGGGGCAGCAGGCAATGCTATTACAAAGCATTCTTCTTATGTCATCACGGCTTCCAGAAAACACTCAAAGCTCCAACATTTGTTCACTTACCATGGGATTCGCTTCCCAGCCCAGGAGGACTTCGGTAACAGTGCACTTAGCACTCAGCAGTTATTTGACCTATTTTACTAATGTGTCTGGGAAGGAGGTTAATTAACAGTGGATGGCCATATCCTTAAGCTTAATTTTTCCAACAGCCCTGCTCATAAAAGGAAAAATTGAGTATGTATTGAAGGAAGCAAGCAATTAAGTTGCACAAATAGTGAGCTCATTGAACTGCAGCTGACTTCTATCATGTCAAAGAACAACTAAACACAGAAGCAATAAAAAGACTGTTGCCACGACCACCACTGAGAGCCGACTGGCAATAAAGATGAATAACTTCCTACTTGGAGATCACTGATGAAAGCGCTGTAGAAACCAAATGTTACACATCGGCATAAATAGAGAAAAATATTTTAATGCGTGTTTGGCAGGTTCAGAAACACTTTATAGTCAATTTTAAATGAAGGTTTATACAACAACAGTAAACTCCACTTACAACAGCCCTTGCAATCGCTCTTCTCGCAAGCATGCTGCAGTGGCCTTCTAGAAGGCCTGAAGTGTGCTATGGAAGAAATGTCTCCTACCTGACACTGGGGGAGGGGGAGGGGGAGGGGGGAGGGCGGGGGTGGGGGTGGGGAGCAGAATTCCACCAGCCGGGCTCCTCTGAAACCAAACCCAAGAGTGGAGCCCCAGAAGCCATTCAGATGGCTGTGACCCTTGGAGGCAAGTAAACAGACTCCCCATAGCAATCACCAGGAAATGTCTCCCCCACCCCCAGCAACCCTCTGCTCCCTTCCCCCCTCCCTAAGCTTGCAAAGGTCAAGTTGGAGCCCAAGCTGCCCTTCAAGTAAGTGTACTCACACCCAGGAGTGCAACGCAGTTGGCATCTGAGTCAGCTCCCAGGGCTATCAGTGTCACCGAGGTGGGACGGGCATGATTTGACAAGGACAATGTGTCTGACAAAGAGGCTTCTGCTCTCAGCTTACAGAGGCCTATGGAGAAGACCAGCCCCTCTAAGGGTTGGACCCCTGCACCCACCTGCTGCCTTTGCAGGGCACTCTGTGGAAAGTCACCCAAGACCAAAAGAAAGGAGAATTTGGCCTGCCCAGTTGCTTAGAACCTAACAGAAAATAAATAACTACCCCTCTACATATAATAACTACATCTCACTACCGTGGAGAAGCAGAGTCGACCTACGGCAAACATCCCTTCCTCTCCTGCTGGCTCCATCATAGACTTTGTCTCGACAACAGGAGGCAGGAGGGGAATGGACAGGCGCTTTCCTTCTGAGCACCCCTCCCCCCCCCAGACTTGGGTCGGAAGAGATCAGAGCCCAGCCATGACGTTAGCATGAGCTGTTCTTCCTCTCCCTCAACTCCAACCTCTTCCTCCCTCACTCTGATATGTGGGCTGTGAGCTCCTGGGAGACTTGTTCTCCAAACACCAACGAACACCCATCAATGTGCTGGGTATTCTGTAGGTGCTTAATGAATGCTTTGGGGCTACAATCAATGGAAAGGGTTTGCCATGTTTATGTTCCATTTCAATATTTATTTTCTCTTAACTATTGCTGCTGTGACCATCAAAGGAATTGAAACTGGAGACAAGATTTTATGCCACAGATTGTGGGGGTGGGGAGTGTGGAATTTTTTTTTTTTAAAGAGGTACAGAGTTCTCAATTTTCTTGGGTAGGAAAAGAGACCCAAAATGACCTGAATAAATTAATTATACCAAGTGCCTATGTTCACAGTCTAGTTTGGTTGGCCTATCCATTAGACACTATTTTCCAGAATTTCAGAACTGATTTTACTCCCTATGATCTTTAAATATTTGACTTGGGTGATTCTAACCATAATGCAAAGTAAAACTGCAAACATCGGAATGGTTTTATCAGATGAGAGATAGGTATTTGGAATTTTAGCATCACTTTTCCTAACCACCTTTTAAGAGGACTTGTCATCAGACATACGGTCTGCAAATCTAATAAAGAAATCGGTTTGAATATTTATATAAATTGCGTTTCATTTGCCAGAGAATTCCTTCCTTCCATTCTCTAGCCTGAAGCTGTGCACAGGCTTTGAACTCCAGGCTCTGCACAGACTTCCAACGCCACACACTCAGATTCCAGATTTGGAGCGAATTGCAGAGCACAGGACTGGGGGCTGGAGGAAAAAAGTAGCCACAGGTCAGAGATGGGAACCCTCTGCTCTCTGGAAACACCTCCGGCCTCAGCTTCTCTCTCCAAACTCCAAAGTTCCCCTGTGTTAAAAGAATAAGCAATCGGCCGAGGAAAGCCCACGGTTTCCTTCCGCATGGAGCAGAGGAAGCAGCGGGGCAGCAGCCGCCCAGGCACAGCCGTCACTTCCTCGGGGGCTGGTGTCCATTTCCACCCACTGGGACGGGGTCTGGCAGCTTTGCAACCAGCAGGATCCAAGAATCCAGTTTGGCTCCAATTCTACCTTTAGGAATAAAAGCCAGTTCTGTGGAGCTCTGAGAGCCATCCAAGCTTTAGGAAGGATTTCCAATTGCCTGCTCTTCCTCGAGAGCACGGGCAGAAGGGCAGTTAGGCCAGAGACTCGAGGGATCCTCGCAGACGCTTGGAGAGAACGGAAAGACAGAAAGCACGCAGAAGCACGAGAAAGCAGATCGTTTCTTCTCCTCTTCTGGGGAGTCAGTGCCGGGTCCTAAATTTAAAGCAAAGTAGGGTCTAATTCTAATAATGGAATCCAGAAAGAATGCTTCTATCAAGCTTGAAGAAAGAAATGGTGTGTATAATTCAAGTGCATCAAAAATGGCATCTTCCGGTGCTGGCGCCTTGGCTTACTTGGTTAATCCTCCACCTGCAGCGCCAGCATCCTGTATGGGCACCGGTTCTAGTCCTGGCTACTCCTCTTCCAGTCTAGCTCTCTGCTGTGGCCCTGGAGGGCAGTGGAGGATGGCCCAAGTGCTTGGGTCCCTGCACCCGCATGGAGACCAGGAAGAAACACCTGGCCCCTGGCTTCAGATTGGCGTAGCTCCAGCCGTAGCGGCCATTTGGGGGATGAACCAACAGAAGGAAGACCTTTCTCTCTGTCTCTCTCTCTCTCTCTCACACTGTCTATAACTCTACCTGTCAAATAAAAAAAAAAAATGGCATCCTCTAAGCCTTCTTCTCTTCAAAGCTCTTTATCTCAGTTCACAACTTCTCCATTTACCAACTCATGGAAGGTGAAACTTGAGAGCCCTGTGTGAGGCTCCCAGGGCTCCCCTCGCATTCCATTCAGCCTCGATGTCTCTGGGATCATTCCCTCATCTCTGCTTTCCCTATCAGCATCCTACCTCACACCATCTACACCCGGACTGTGGTCTATCCCGCCACAGAGCTCTCAGTCACCACTCGCATTCTCTTGACTCCAAGTCATCTTTCCAGAGTACAGTTATAGGGGCCAGGTGGTATGGTGGGCTAAGCCACCACCTCCAGTGCTGACATCCCATATGGGTGCCAGCTGCTCCACTCCCGATCCAGCTCTCTACTAATAGCCTGGGAAAGCAGTGGAAGATGACCCACGTGGACCTTGCACTCATGTGGGAGACCCATATGAAACTCCTGGCTCCTGACTTCAGCCTGGCCCAACCTCAGCTGTAACAGCCATTTGGGAAATGAACCAGCAGATGCAAGATCTTTCTCTGTCTTCCTCTCTCTCAGTAACTCTGCCTTTCAAATAAACATAAAATCTTAAATAACAAAACAAAACAAAAATCCAACAACAACAAAGTACAGTTACAGTCACGGCACACCCTCTCGGTCCAAAAGCTTTTAGTAGCTTTCTCTCTTAGAAAAGTCCGTATGTCTTAGCACAACAGTCAAAATCCTTCAGAAACGGAAATGATTCTGTACTTTGAAACTCCCCTGCCAGTTTCTTCTCTTGCACATGTCCTTGATCGTGTCAGGATCTTTCCAACTTCTGGAACTTGGCACTTGGGTTCCAGCTTCATCTATGCAAAATCTTGCTTCTCCTTTAAAGACTCATTCAAATGTCACCAATTCTTAGAAGCCTTACCTGACTCTAAGACCAAAAAAAACAAAAAACAACAAAAACACAAAAAACTGTTCTCTCCTCAGGGCACATATAACACTTTATGGACTGCTTTATTCCAATGATTGTTGTGATCTCACTTAAAGTGCAGAATTTTCCATCTCTTAGTAAAAGACAGAGACACAGTCCAGCCCTTCAAAAACTGTCCTGGGTCACCAGCTTAGTGCCTTCAACAAGGCAGACATCCCACAAACTTCTTACACTGAACTGACAAATACAGAAATAAGGAGTCTGCACTGAAAGCTGACCACTGATGAAAAGCTAAGCTGAGAAGTCATCAAACAGGACTTGAAGGGAAGGAAGAAACCTGGATACACGCTGCTCAAACTGAGGTCCAGGAACAAATCTCTCCTGGCGGAAGAGAGACCGCCTAGGCCCTGGCGTCTCAGCATTTCAGATTTGCATACACTTGCACAGGGTCTGACTGCGACTGATAAGAGCCACTGGAACCAAGTACAGAAACGACCCCTTCTTCAGCAGTAGGGTCTCAAGATGTTGTGGTTGAAAGGACGTGATCAGAAACTGACAAACTTCACAACTCAAAAATATATATAAACGTATTTCAACAAGCATATAGGAAAATTGATAGTGCGCATTTTTCCCATAAACATTTTTTAAAGATGATACAGACCACATAGTTACACCAATAAATATTTATATTTGAGATACTATTTCATTTAAACATATCTACAAAGATTAAATGATGTCTTAATAAAACTAGTATTCAGTTCACGTATTTGCCATCATAGCATAGGGGGAGAGCCAAAAACTAAAACCATCTCATCTCCTTGGCCTTACCGGCATTAAGCAATCAAATTCCCTGTGACTCGGAAATCTGAGACAGGCTCAGTGCAGGCTTTTCATTCTTGTTAGGAATAAAAAAATTTAAAAACTTGGAAACAAAAAGGATAATTTTGCGCCATCTCCTAGTAGAGTCTGGCCTCTCCCCTAAACCTTTTCTGGGTCAACTCTTCCTGAATCACATTAAGAAATGAATCTCTTAACTGCACCATAGAAGCTAAACATAAGCCAGGACTTCATCACCCTGGATGTAATCAAAGGGCAGAGACACTGGGGCATTTCAACTACATCTTCATTCCTGCACTGTTCTCGGTTATTCTAAAGCAGGCCTGTGTGTAGGAAGGCTTTTTTTTTTTTTAAGTGTTTTTATCTCCTTTTTGCATGTTAGCAGGTCTCACGGTCTCCTTTTCACCACAGATGGAAGCCTGAACTAGGCCAAAACTAAGCAGCCAGGCCAATGGATTTGCTCGAGAAAGAAACAAACTCAGTCATGAAAATGACACATGGATTCAAGACGAGCTAGGGGCAGAAGAAACTCAAACTACACAATCAGTCCCCAAAGTCAAGCCAACAACAAAGGAGAAACGCAGACAAGTCTAGACCTGAAATAATATATGGATGCCACAGCCAGACTTGAGGAGAAACAGCAAGAAGCTGGTGCGATGAACTGGAGAAGAGGGAAGAGCCCTGTGTGCGCTTCCTGGGATGAGTCTCGATTCACCAGGACATCCAGTGTGATGATCACACTCTTATTTTGCTGGAAGTGGCCACTGCGGGTCTCTTGAGAGTGCATCCCACACCAGCACCAACGTCTACCCCTCTGTCTGGCACTGATGAGCCAACAGCCCTCCACAAGAGACAGGCAAAAGGAGGCAGCCACCAGCGGAATCATCAGTACTGGGGGTAGCGAACTCTGTGAAGTTTAAACACGGGTCTGAAGTAATATTCTTCCCTGCATCATTTCCTAGCCACACAGCTCTATTCAATCCAAATGTTTTCTAAGAGTGCTGCCCTTTGAGAATAGCTGTGAGCATGCTATTTTGCTGTCCACAGCTTATCCAGGAGCTTTGTGTCCAAAGGTCTCAGAGCTGAGCCCTCATCTACAGATTGGGCTCCCAGGATAAAGTGGTAAAGCTGGAAATTTATCTGGAAGCACCCAGCGGTGGGCCACCCATCATGTATTCCATAGAGCTGGCTGCACCCTAGAACCTGTTTCGCCATCTATAAAAAGCAAATAGACACTTTTACTCGAGAACTGAGACTCAGTAGCTACGCAGCGGTGATTTGTAAATCGAGCTAATAGTACAGACACCTTGGTGAAGGTTAGGCATAGATCTCAGAACTGTTCAGAAAGGGTGGGGCAGGTTGTCAGCAGACACCCATTCCCAGGAAGACTGCCTCACAATGAAGACAAAACCCCTTTCTGTAACTGTCAACACCAGGCTACAGTTTTGTGATTGATGTGGCCTTTACATTGCTGAAATTCAGAATTACTCCCCTGACTGTGGTAGCAATGCCATTTCTGCAAGAAAGCTGGGGCAAGGTCAGGGTGGAGTAGACCACTGTCAAAACCTTTTGTCCAAGGATCTTGGTAGAGCTCATTTCTAGGAACAGTCTGATACCTTGGATAAACAGCATCTTCCCAATCAGTGGCAAAGAATTTAAGGAAGACAATACCCCTGACCCCGTGAAGTGGGTGCAGTTATGATTCCTGTCACTGAACAAAAGCACTGAACCAAGTACAAAGGGAACACAAGAGACTTTCCTTCCCTCTTTCATGTGTTAGAGATGGAAAGGCCCCAGAAGGAAAGAGGAAAGAACGTTTAGCTCCCCAAGATCCTCTTCCTGAAAAGAAATGTCCTCTTTACAAAACAGTAACGAGGTAATGTACATGCATTTGTGCAGTTTCCAGGACACTTCTGGATTCCCTAAATAACAGCATATTCTATTTAAAAAAAAAAAAAGCAAAAACAAAGCAAGACTTTGCACTTAAGTTAACTATTATATTGGCTAGGATTTCTAGAGGATTGAAAGGATATTAAAATGAAAAAGAGATTAAATCTTCAATAGCATGAAAATAAACCTTAAGTTCACTTTAACGCTATTGGGTTTTGTTTCCATCAAATTGAAGTGCATTAAAAAAAAAAACTATGTGCACACAAAGATTCGGGACTGAGATAGTCTTGTTTCTCTTTCTGTCTTCACTGTTTACAAAGCAACCTTGAGCATGCCTATTTTATCTTTGCTGCTATGTTTGCTGACTTGTCAGTGTTTACATCAAGTTTGGATACTTGCATCTTGCACTGCACGCAAAGGCAGCTGGTCCAGAGGGGCCGGAATCAGGGAGCGAGGAGTTGGAGAGCTTATCAAGTCATCCCCCAGAAGCCTTGCTGTGCTCATCCTCTGTAAACAAGTAGACATGTCAGCGGCCCTGGTTGCTGTCACTGCTGACAGTTCTCTACAGATCAGTAAGTGTTGAATTCTTTCAAGCTAGATTGTGCCCAGTGAGAGAAATGATAGTGTGGGATGAGGGGGACTTCATGGATATCTGAGTACCTTGGGAAAAGAGAGGAATTGATGCTTTTCACTCAGCAATCTAATGAAAACTAGACAAATAGTGGTCCTTGTAATATATAGTTTCCACCAATTCATGCGCCTTTTGTAAGGAACAAGTCTAGCCCATATAGAAAAAGAGACGGTTAGATAGAAAGAAATAAGTTCTCTTTGACGAGGGAGCTTCAGGTAAAGCAATGCTTAAATCCCAAGAGACTTGAGTCTATATTGGTAAATTTCTATTGCACAACTATTTCATTGCTTTCACTTCGTAAACCCCAAAACTTTATGTGCTCAAACAAGGAGAGAACTCAATAATCCATTTGGGAGAGCCAGGGCTGTCTACAAAACACAAAGAATAAAATACAAATCTTTAAGGACTATAAATGAGACACTGTGGCAAAGAAGGGAAGACTTGAAAATAGGTTTCAAAAGCAGTACCTGGTGTTTAAAGAACAATTACCTTTAACATGCTCTGCTTTGAATTCAAAAAGCATCTACTGGTACAAGTTACCTGGATCAAGAAAAATTCCAATTCATTTATTTATTCATCCATTCTGACCTCAGATTTTTAAGATGTATAAAATGAAGATCAGCCATAGACAAAGAACAACCTCTTTTCATCGAAACTGATAAAATGTGTTGAACTAGAATTAATCCAAATTAAATATGGCATCAAAAAGTCATTATAACAGCAAACGCTAATGTGTTGTATTCAAGAGTAATTTTGCCATGACATGTAAGATACAGGCTTTCAGGTTCATGATATTTAGTAAGTAAAGAAATTCTTTTTCACTGTTTTCATTTTCTTCTTCCTGGGCAGATTTCCTAAAAGCATTTTGCTCCATTAAATAGTTGAAAGGACAAAATGTCTTAGGTTCCAAAACTCTGAGAAGATCCTAATTTCAGTATCAAGGTCATCCCTGATCTAAGAACCATCTCTAAAAACAAGGCCAGAATCTAACATTTCACTAATCTAACAATATAGTAGTTAACTTGATTTTTTGGGGGGTACTAGTTTATCATAAATGCTATTTAATGGTACAAAATCCTATTCTTCCCAAGTTTGTTTTTAATTCTTGTCAACGTTCTTTATCGATACATCTATCATTATCTTACAGAGCTTGTCAGTCTGTCAACCACGAGAGGCAAAGAAAAACCTAAGGAGAAAATTTGCACATTTCTAGGCACCAAATAAAATGTCACCCCATTTTCCTAGTTTTCCTAGGAGCAGAAAAGCTAAAGAGCCACTGGTAAGGCCCAGGCAGACACTGCCAACCAGCTTTCCAAAAAGCAAATGGTAAAAATAAAATAAAATGAAAAAGATTTGCCTGTCATGGGAGTTGGTCAATAAAATGCAACAGTGTTTATTACAACATTTAAAGTCTGTGATTAAGAACACCAAAAGGCCTAAACTAGAAAGGTTTTCAGCCTGTAATTTCCCTGCAGTCCTGGCCGGTACTTCCTTATGAGTTAGCTCAGCGGGGCTTTTTTCCACGTCCATCATCAGCTTGTAATTATTGCCATTCTCAAAGCGAAGCCAGATGGGTCTTTGGAAGCAGGCATGCAGCTTGTTTATGAGAGAAAGAGCTGTAATATTACTCTACACAGAGGCCTATCTGGTCCTACTCAAAGAGCTGCTCCTCCCTCCCCCTCTACCTTCCCCACCCTCAGCCCACTTCTCACTGCCTTTCCCTAGACAGTGCTGGACAGCCTAGGGATGGGGCGGTGACCACGGGGACCAAAAGATGGCTGCATCTTACAGTATGCCGCCTGATCAGGGCACGTCACCAAGTGCACATGCAAACGAGACCTGGGTCTATGGGAAAATCAAGCCACGGACTCTTTTCCCCTACAAACTCTAGTTCAAACCCTTCTTTCGGAGGCAGGGCTGCAAAGCTCCCAACCACCAGCACGATGCCTCCCTTTTGGCTTTTCTGGTGATGTCTCATTGGTTAGAAGCAAGATTCCCAAGGACAAACCTTTACTCCCTTGGCCTGGTAGGAAGGGTAAACATTTGTAAGAAGCTGGGGTCAAGTAACGCAAAGCAACACAGGGAAAGGCAAACGCCCTACCCCAGGTTCATCTGGTGATAGGCTGGGGGTGTTATGTATCCCAGAGAGCCGAGCAGAGCTTCAATCAGCAGTTAATGAGGCAAGACCTGCAACAGATAGCCACTTTTAACTTACAAAAGCTTTTAGATGTCTCTGTTTACTTTGATCCATTTCAGTTAATTTGAGCCTGGTTAGGATGAATTTGCCTCTCTCTTTTTTCTTTTTTTTTTTTTCTTTTTCTTTTTTTGGCTAGATAAACCCCCTGCTCCCACCCCACCCCCACCTCCCAAACAACAGTATCATTTACCAACTTTATACTTAACAAGTTTTGGGATCTTCTGTCAAGGTCAGCTACAATGATGCAAAAATCAGCGGGGGGGGGGGGGGGGCTGTAGCACGTCTGCCCAGAATTTTGAAATCTCACCAGAGCAAGAGAAATGGACAGGGGGGCGGGGAAGAAGTCTGCACTTGGGAGACATTCCGAGTTCGTTTGTGATTAGGGGAAGCCCGCGCTTTCACCCCTGTGCTGACCAGCGAGGTTTCTTTGTTAAAATGTTTCAGAGCGGATAAAATTAATTTACTGTAATGTGAAATAATCCAGGAAAAACCCGTACCTGAGGGTCACAGGCCCGCAGGCAGCTCTAATAAAACAGCCACGTTTCCAGGCCCCGGGGCGGCCGCTGAGATTCCGGGTTTGGGAAGCCGCGAGGACTCCTGTGCTAATGGATTTGCACCCGGGTCAGCCTGTTAACAGGGATGCGCTGCCCTAATGAGATCTTAATTAAGTTGGCTTGGCGCTTGACCTCCCAGGCTGTGTGTAACCACGCCTAGGACCACAGGAGGAATAAACTATCTCGGAGCCTTTCCCGGCATGCCCCGGGTCGCCCGCCTTCCCCGGCATGCCCCGGGTCGCCCGCCTTCCCGGCATGCCCCGGGCCCATTCTCTCTGGCACCCTGGTTCTTTTCCCAGGTGTTTCCTGCTCCTGCCGGCACTCTTGTATTCCTCTCGAGCTTGTGCTGTGTTCCAAAGCATTTTTTCTTGGTTAAAAAAATAAATAAAAAACACTATATTGAGGGGCTAGCGTGGTGGCACAGTGGGTTAAACTGCCACTTGGGACCCCAGCACTGATAGGAACAAAGGTCCTGTCTCTTGTGCTTCCGGTTCTGCTCCCTGCTAATGTGCCTGGCACATAAGAGACCAGGAAGGAGCTGCTGGCTTCTGGCTTCAGACCCTGCTGTGGAGGCCATTTGAGGAGTGAGCAGCAGATGGAAGAGTCTCTCTCTCTCTCCCCTCTCCCTCTCTCTCTCTGTGTCACTCTACCTTTAAAATAAATAATTTTTTAAAAATACTACATTTGAGGGAAGTGTGTATTTCTTTTTGAAAAAACTTCTGTATATCTGGCTAGCAAAGTTAATTTCATGAGTGCACTCCAGACAGGTTTGGCTAACGTCTATTCCTCAAAAATAGACTTTTCTAAAATGAACTATATTCCCGTTCCCCACTCCCCACCCCTATCCCGTCTCCTACATTTCCAGGAAGTATTATGAAGATATTTAAGTTCATGGAAGGAACAGGATGAAATCCTTCAGCACTTCTGCCCTTAAATAAATTGGAACTACTGTAAAGTGTTCTCTTTGCAGTGTCTGCCCAACAAAGACCCAGGGGGACCATGAGGGAAGCAAAGCTAGGAAACTTGACTTCTACTTTGGGTCCGTCATGGAAAATAAAAGGTTAAGTACCCACCTTGGAGGGGACTGTTACCACCAGGTAGGGCTCTGGACACTCCACATGCCTTCTCTGCTGCCCTCTCTGAGAATGATAGCAACAAAAATATTTATGCACTGCCGACCAAGGGACATTGAGCTAAATGCTTTAGGTTTCTGCAAATGTGTAGAGTGTCTCCTGTGCAAGCTTACTAAATTCAGTTAATGATGGTGGCAGTTGCTAATCTGTAGGCCAAGTTATTCCTTTCATTCACGGTCTAGAGAGAGATGACACGGGGCATGTTGAGTCACTCAAAACAGGCTCAAACCACCCCAAGGAGTTTGCTGATGAAAGGTTTTCCTTGCCTTCAAAGCCACTTCCTGTGTCACATGACCTATATCACTCTAAAGATAATAACACTTCACTTTTATCCAAAGATCTCAAAGCATTTTCAAATGTTAATTAAGCCTTCCTCATCCTGGAAGATAGCAATGCCAATCTCGCTGCTTAAACACTATATTCCAGAACACAGGTTGTTCTAATCACCGAGAGAGAAACGGAGGCCTCTTTGAGGAAATCCAGTATGTGAGCCACCACCCAAAAACTCAGAACACCCAGAATTCTCCTACATCTCCAGGGAAGCCACAACAGTGTCCTATTCTGTTGTCCCCTGGCCCCACGGATTGCTCCTGCTGCAATCACCATATCCAGGCAAACAAGGGGGGGGGGCAGCAAAGACTTTATAACTGTTCCCCTGTGTTTCGGGGTGGAAATGTAGGAACACATTTCTGCACACATATCTGTGCTCTCAGCAAATAGAAAGGACCCTCAGCTGTCAGCTCTTTTAAAATTTTTATTTTTATTTATTTTTATTTTTTTGGACAGGCAGAGTGGACAGTGAGAGAGAGAGACAGAGAGAAAGGTCTTCCTTTTGCCGTTGGTTCACCCTCCAATGGCTGCCGCGGTCGGCGCGCTGCGGCTGGCGCACCGCGCTCATCCGATGGCAGGAGCCAGGTGCTAGGTGCTTCTCCTGGTCTCCCATGCGGGTGCAGGGCCCAAGCACCTGGGCCATCCTCCACTGCACTCCCTGGCCACAGCAGAGGGCTGGCCTGAAGAGGGGCAACCAGGACAGAATCCGGCGCCCCGACCGGGACTAGAACCCGGTGTGCCGGCGCCGCAAGGCGGAGGATTAGCCTGTTGAGCCACGGCGCCGGCCAAAGTTTTTAATGTATTTATTTGAGAGGCAGAGAAACAGAAACAGGCGGAGAGCTCCCAGCAATCCATTCACTTCCCAAATGCCCACAGTGGGTGGAGCTGGGAACTCAACACAGGTCACCCACCTGGGTGCCAGTAACCCAATCATTTGAGCCACTACCTGCCACCTGCCAGGGTCCACAGCAGCAGAATCAGGAGCAGAACCAGTACTTACACTCTGTCACTCTGATATGGGACGCAGGTGTCTCAACAGGCTTCTTAATCATCCTGCCAAATGCTTACCCCTTTATGCTTTTTGGTTTTTCATAAGCAGATGGGGGGCAAAATAATCAACTTTCCCTGTGCTCAGATGTGACTGTTGAGGATGCGGTTTGCCTCTCCTCCTGTTTCACACTCATCAAGAACTGACTCTGACACAGGGAGCAGGCAGATTTCAGGCTGCTGTGCACCCTTTAGACTGCAAAAGGAAGACCAGTGGCCACCAAGGCCCGGAGAGATGCATCCTTTTCTCCCTTCCAGCTTCAGCTCCCTCTACTGCACCACACTGACTGTCTCTCCATTCTACTACGGGCCAAGCTGTTTTCTTGTCCCAGGGTCTTTGCACAGGATTTCTCTTCTACCTGGAATGCTTTATGTCCTGTTCCTAATAGAACTCTACTCATAGAGTAGACCCCTCACAGAGTTAGCTTTGCTCTGATGGCAGACTGTTTGGTGATGAGCATCCATAAAATTTTTTTGTTTAATGGCTCCCTTCTATACTATAAGCTCCATGAACAGAAGGGTTGTATCTATTCTGTTCCTCACAGTTAAATCCATGTCTGGTACTTTGGGTGCCTACAGAAAAATTTGTGTTAAATAAATTAATGAGTAAATGTTTTCTGATCCCTTATTTCTTTTAAAGTGATATTACACAATGACTAGGACAAGAGGCAAATAGATACCCGAAATTTGGTTTTCATCATTGAAGGTCTTAGCTTATTTCTACCCGTTTTGAGAATAGCAAACAATCTGAACAATCTGGGTAAATATGACTTTTTATCCAACAACCTGGAGAAGAATCCAGTCGCATCCTCATTTTGCCATCACGGGGACAAGTGTCGTAATTTGCCCATGTCTCTGAGATTTCTCCTTCTATTCATTTCCTTCCTAAGCCCTCGCCATGTGTTAGGCCCTCTACTAGTAGGGCAACGACCAAGACAGGCATGGCTTCCTTCTTGGAGCTTTTCTCGTGGGTCCTCAGGGCAATAGCAGAGTGCATTCTGGTGCACATCTGGTACTTGGTAAACACTTTTAAAACCAGTATGAACCAGATGAAAAAAAAAAAAAAACTTGACAGACTGTGACTGAGTTCCTCCCAAGTTTGAAGGAGTCCCAGTACCTCTGCAGTGATGGTGGTCGCTGCCTGACTTGCCTGGGGGACTGTGGTTTGCTATTCATTGTGTAAACGTGTGCAGTCCAGAAGGAGGTCACAGACATTCTATTATTTTGATAAAAAGACAAAGATCAATATTCATGAAAGTTTTCATGCATGCTACTCCATTGCAGCCAAAGTGATCTTTCGAAAATGTTTGCCAGACCATGTCTCTCTGATGATGTATCCCATGGCCTGAGGATGGAGTCCAGTCTCCCCATCTCCTTGAGTTGGATCATGAGAGCTTAGCTCTCATTCTGGAATAATCTCTGTCTCACCTACTGACTTTACTTATACATTTCAGACTCTGTAAAAATCCTTTCTCTCCCCCCATCAACTCTAGGCCTTAAACATGTTCTACTTCTTAGTAACCCCCTCCCTGCACTCCCCACCATACCACAGCTCATTGCCCACCATGAACAGAGTTCATCTGTGTGCATAATTGTTATCGGACAATGTTCTTGGGAACAACTCCTGAGAACAGGAAGATAGCCCGGATGGAGGGAGATGCTGAACTGCAATGGAGCAGCAAGCAGGACCTCAATGAACCTACTATGAGCTGCGGCCCCAGGCTGACACTCAGAGCTGCCCTATCCAAGGCAAGGAGGGGTCCTGCACAATGCTGTGCATGGAGAGGAAGGGAGCTTCCTTCAGCAGAGGGTGGTTCCTGATGATGGCTGAGTGCCATCAAAAGCAACACTGCTGCCAGCTGGGGAGCAGCGGTCCTTAAGGAGGTGTGTGAGCGGTGCTCCACAGCACCCACCAAAGTCTGCTTACCTCTGCTCAGCTTTGGGGTCTCAGCTTGAATGTCTCTTCTGCTAGAAGACTCCTTCCGACTCTCTAAGCCTAGGGGAGATACTCTTCCCCTTCCTCAGTGTCCCAGAGCACCTGCTGCCTGTCCCAGGAAAATATAAACTACATTAAAAAATTAACACTCTATCAAAATATAAATAATCATGAACAAATTAAAGAATGCATGGAAATTAAAGATTCTTTTATTTTTAAATTTTTATTTATTTTCATTTCATTTTATTTTTATTTATTTTATTTTCATTTATAGAAACAGACAGACAGGGATCTTCCATCCATTGATTCACTTCCCAAATGCCTGTACAGCAGCCAGGGTTGGGTCAGGTTGATGCCAGTAGCCAGAAACACAAGTCAGGTCTCCTACATAGGTGGCAGGGACCTAAGTACTTGAACCATCCCCTGCTGCCTCCCAGGGTGCACATTAGGAGGGATCTGCAATCATTTGGAAGCAGAGCCAGTACTTGAACTCAGGAATTCCGATTTGGGATGTCTGCATGCCAAGCATTACAATCCCCACTCATCCACACACATAAAAAAAAAAAATCTGGAACGGAAAATGTATTTAACTTGGAAGTTAAGGCGTCCACATTCCATAGCAGAGTACCTGGGTCGCACCACTTCCCGTTCCAGCTCCTGACTGTTCCTTGCTAATGCAGACCCTGGGAGGCAGTGGTATTGGGTCAAGTACGTGGGCTGCTGCCACCCACATGGAAGACCTGGATTGAGTTCCTGGCTCCCAGCTTTGGTCTTAGCCCAGCACAGCCCTGTCTTGTCTACTGTGGGCAATTAGGGAGTGAATTAGCAGGTGGAACCTCCCCCGCCCTTCTCCTTCTCAGATAAATAAATAAATAAATATATATTTTACATCTGGATGACCCAAACATTGCTGTAATCTGTTAAACATTGCTGTAATCTGTTGGTGGCAACACTGTGCTTGATTTTTATTCCTTCATTAGCCCTTTGGTATATCTAAATTTTTATAAATATATATAAATTTTGCAATTTTTAAAAAAGTTGTAATCATTTTGAAGACAAAAATAAACATTGACAACTACTAGAATAATTAGTATCTATTGCTGAATCCCATTAAGTTATTAATTTTGTGCTGTAATTTAGAGTTCACTATATAGTTCATTAAAGGGAATTTCACATACGTAGTTTTGCTTAATCAGAAAGGGAAGTATGAGATTCTGATTCCTACTAGATTGCAAAATAAAGCCAACTCTCTTCATCAGGAATGAGCTCACGCACCCACACCGCCTGGGAACCCAGGCTCTCACAGGGGTACTTCTCCAGCATGTTCATTTTCCATGAGGTCTTGGTGGGCTTTGAGGAAACAGCACCATCAGGACTCACACATGCTAAGCCAGCCTGTATCCCCTGAGTCTTCCAGCTACAGTCTCTGCCCTTCCTCTTCACTCGTCCCCTCCTCCTATTCATAGAAGAGCGGGATGCCTCTTCCCTGGCCGCATTCTCATCATTTGTTTGCATAAACCTAATCTGCAGGGCCCACTGGAGTTGAAAGCCCTTTCTGCCCCTCTGCTGTCTCCCCTTCTCTCCCACAATGATAACACTGTCCACAAGGCTTCCCCATACATCACCTCCCTGCATCTTCCCAACAAAGCTTTGAGCTCTGCACATCAGATAGGATTTGCCCCATTCTAGAGATAAGGAAACCAAAACACAGGTTATGTGACTTGCCAAAAATCACAGTTAGTTACTGATAAAGAAAGGCTAGAATCTGGGGCCTTACAGAAAAGCCCAGAACACTCAATGTTTTTGCTTTGATCTTGCAGTCTAGCATATGACCCATTGATAGGGCCCTGCCAAATCTAAACCTGGTTAAGAACTAAACTGACAAAGGGAAGATTCTGGATTCATTTTCTGGGGAGGCTGGTGGTGATCCTCGCATGGGAGTCATGCCACAGACTGCAAGGACAAGGTCTGCTTGAGAGCATGTGGACAATCAGCTTAGCTCCATCACCATGGTGACCTAAACAATTCAATCACCTGTTCTTTTAAGGCTACATAAATATATACACACAAGTATATAAAGAACCATTCCCATAAACACATCACACAAATCTATGTTTCTGCAATTGTTACTTTGTTATCTTTCAAGTCTCCGTGGGGTAGTCTCAGCTGATACCTATTGTCTTGGTGCAACTGGTGATGACTCTCCCATTCTTTCTTCCTTAATTATAAAGATTTAATCCATCCTTCCTCCCTTCCTTCCTTTCCTTCCCCCCCTTCTCATTTAAAAGGCAGAGAGAAAGGAGGCAAGAAGGGAGAGATCTTCCATTTGCCAATTTACTTCCCAAATGCCTCCAACTGCAGGGATGGGGCCAGACCAACGCCAGGCACTCAGAACACCCCCCAACCCACCCCCAGTTTCCCACAAGGATGACAGGGAACCAAGCACCCGAGACGACTCTCCCTTTCACTGCCAAAAATGTTCTAGTATAGAGGACAATTTATACGGTCATCTTATATACACTCTACAGAAAACAAATGAGCGATTTCAGTAGACACTGAAAAGTATTGATTTTCAAAGTGGCAAGCCCCCAGTGTTGTAGGAAGGGTTGCCATTACTGAAATACACGGCTGGAAAAAGTCCCAGTGTTAAATAGCCCTCACCAAAGACACAGCGAGACACATACCCCTTTGTGTTATGCTGGGCTCAGGTTTTAAGATCTAGTGAAATTCTGGCTAGCTTCAATCCAGTTGCTAAATGATTTTGGGTTTTCTGCACTTCACTCCCTCACCTGATATTATATCTTTGTCTCATTGCTTATCAGAAGTCTTCCTTTCCACATTCTTTTTTTTTTTTTTTTTATGAGAAACAAATTAGAACTCCCAATGTTTTGGCTTAAAATAAGAATACCTCCACATTTCCCAAAGGAATCTTGCCAAGGCAATGGCTTAAAAAATTTAAAAAAACTATTTGCCAAGTGGTAAGATTTTCATAGTAATTCTAACTCATGAACTTTGAGCTTCTTCAAGTCTTTTTTTCCAGCCCCCCCCCCCCTTCTCCAACATCTGAAACACGGGGAGACTATCCATTCTTGAGTTTCTTAAAAACCAGAATTGGGGCCAGCACTGTCATGCAGCAGATAAAACTGCCACCTGTGACACCAGCAGCCCCTACGGGCACCGGTAGTCCCAGCTGCTCCACTTCCGATCCAGCTCTCTACTGATGTGCCTGGGAAAGCAGAGACGACGGCTTCTCTTGTTAGGGCATTGGATCTTCCAAAAGTTCATAGGAAATGCAGACTATGAAAAAATAGACTTGTAATTTTTTAGTGCTAAAATAAACTTATCTTTCGATTGAATTTTCTAAATTTTTGAAGTATTCTCATTTTTCCTTTTGGAAGACCCCTTGCTCTAACCCTAAGTTGATGCTCCAATTGTACAGATGAGGAAGCAAATGCTCAGATGTCCAAGCTTGCAAAAGTGGTCAAGTAGGATTCAAATTGGTTGCAGGGTTTCAGAGCTGCACCCCCCCCCCCCATTTCTTTTGTTCTCATTTTAGCTGGGTGTGCTGTCCGCTGGCACCATGTGAGAAAAGGATCTGATAGCTGGGTGTTTTCTTCTGCCAGCATCCTTGCAGAAGATGTCCTAACTTCACTGCAACACAAACCTAGAGATAACATGGGATCTGGCCAGAGTGGAGTTACATCCTGGCGCAAGTACAGAACCCCAGGCTTCCAACAGTGAGCACACCAGTATGTCCCATTCTTTCAACAGCCCCAGGATAATGGAGGACAACGATGACACAGGTAATTTAAAATAAAAGGAGAGTTTCTCTAAAGTCTTCAGCAGCTATCTCTTGAATTCATTATATGATTTTTTTGAGCTCCAAACTACATTTTTCAAATGTAGTAACTACATTTTCAAATGTTGTAACTACAACTGTTAAGCAGTTTCTGGACAATGTTAGCTAGGTGTTCGAGCAAGTCAGCCAAGGAAACACTGGACAGCCGGGAGACTGAATTCAAGAAGTAGCTTCCACAAAGCCCAAGGGCTGGTGGCTCTGGACAGGCCACAAATTCTTCTCGTCCCCAGCTTCCTCAAGAATAAAATGAAGGTGCTTAACCATAAGATTTCATTGTTTATTCAAAAAAAATTAGGCACATTATTAGATATCAATACAGAGGCCTGGTTCCCATGATGTCTGTAGCCTTGTGAGGAGACAGACAAGGCAATAGACGATTTCAATGGAGTGTGATCAGTGCTATGGCTAAGTAAATACGGGGTGCTACCAGAGCACACAGGGGGACTGGGGATGCATTTTGGGGGGCGTAGGAGGAAGGCACCCAGTACGTAGGATGCCACATGAAGCATAGTGGTAAGGAAACAATACAAGCTGCAAGGTGACCTGTGTATAGGGGAGGGTAACAAGGGCAAGGGGGTGGCAGCCCGGGACACAGGCCTCCCAAGGAGCAGTTTCAGCTGCCCCAATGCCTATCCCCATTCAAGGTTTAAAGCAGGGAGGCGACAGCAAGCTTCGAGTTTTAGAAAGACCGTATTGGCTACTGTGTAGGACTGGCTTGGTTCGGATAAGCCTCCTTCAGCCATAAAATTCTGACTTCATGATTTAAAACTCAGGATACAACAAACTACAACAGCTCCAATTAATATTATATATGAATATATAATCATATTATTCTGCATGCATATTATCTTTGGTTTATAGGTTTCTTTTCAAGTGTTCAACAAATCAAATGGGTTCTTTCACTTCTCACTTGCTGTACATTCAGACACCAGAACATTTGGTGGGGAAGGAGGGACAGCGATTTGTGTTACACATTGTGGATATGGCGGAGAGGGTCTTCACAATACCTTTCTAAACAAGGAACAATAAGCCCCAAGTTCAGTTAATGCTAAATGTCACTCACTGAGGACACAGTTAAGACAAGTTCAAATCTGACTCCCTGGGTTGATTTAGTATACATCAACGCTTATAGTGTTTTATGTCATAAGACATGATCACGGCTGGCACCGCGGCTCACTAGGCTAATCCTCCTCCGGCACTCTGGGTTCTAGTCCCAGTCGGGGCGCCGGTTCTGTCCCGGTTGCTCCTCTTCCAGTCCAGCTCTCTGCTGTGGCCCAGGAAGGCAGTGGAGGATGGCCTAAGTGCTTGAGCCCTGCACCCGCATGGGAGACCAGGAGGAAAGACCTGGCTCCTGGCTCCTGGCTCCTGGCTTTGGATCGGCGCAGTGCACTGGCCACAACACGCCGGCTGTAGCGGCCACTTGGGGGGTGAACCAATGGAAAAAAGAAGACCTTTCTCTGTCTCTCTGTCTCTCACTGTCTAACTCTGCCTCAAAAAAAAAAAAAAAAATACATAATCATAATCTAGACACCATTTTCCTTGAGCTCCCAGAAGATGGGTAAAAACCTGACCCTGAAGCAAAGGGTTAAAATATGAAGTATGTGAAATGCTGTGAACGATCAGCTGGCTGGCTCATTATCGTTATGGATGTTTTCAGTAAGCATGGCTGATCTTCAATAAATTGCCAAACTCCCGATACTCAGAAACCAGACGAATCCCAAAATGCTGCTGTGAGTTTACAGAACACAGAACTGAAACGGCCTATCAAGTGCACAGAGCAGGGGTCTTCAGGTAAGAAGGCAGCATTTTCTTCAAGCACGGATGCAGAGGTGGTGAGTGAAGAGTCAAGGCTAAATATTTAGCACTTCCTCAAAGGTTGTCTTCCAGTACAAGAAATGCTGCTGTCAAACCAACGACATTCCCTGACCTTCCTGATAATAAACCAAAAATAAACCAGAAAAACCACCTCAGACCCCAGAGCCCATTCCTGCTCTGCTCACTTGGCATCTCCTCTTGTCCTCAGGGAACCCCACCTCTTACTCAGCCAGGATTGGGGTTTACAAGGCCTCCAGGAGCCTGGCAGCCTGCGTGCACTCTCTGGTTCCCACCCACCATCCCCCAGTCCTCTGGAGCGCCCCGTTTCCTGTCCTGGAGCTAAGCCCTCTCACCAGACACAAGGAGGTGGGCCACTTTCCTTCCAAGACTTGAATGGTGAAAGTTGTCCATTGCTCTACTGCTTTGCAAGTCAAGACACCTGCTGCATGAGCTTGTAGTTAGTTGTAACTGTGGCAAACAGAAGACTTAGCATCATTTGATCCTCGTGTTTGTTTTCGTCTGAAGCACAACATTCAGTCATACCCAGGAGTAGCAGGCTCCTGGCTATCTGCCCAGACTGTCTAACTCTAGCTTTCCTTTGGGCAATCCACACACCCTGCACAGCCTTGTGCTAAGAGCTGGTTTTGCAGGGAGCACTTGTTGCGATTCTGGCCAATGAGATGAGAGAGGTCTGGAGGGCCGGGGCATGAGGGGGAGTCTGAGTTCCTAAAGAGACGTCTATGAGGAAGCAGCCTCTTCTTCCTCTTTGTCCAATAGTTACTGTCAACACCCTAACCATCTTGCAATCCCGGTGGGAATCAGCATGGGGATAGAGCTGACATGCTCAAGATGGTAGAGCAAAAAACTGGAAAGAACCTGGGGCTGTGAACTTAGCAACCTAGAGTTGCCTGCCTTCAGGGCCCCTGCTTATGGGAAATGAGCAGTTTTTCTTATTGTCTGAGTCTCTGAAAATCTCCTCCTATACCGGAGAACCGATGAGTGGACAGCTCTCTCTTACTAACCAGAGAAATCAAGAAGCCAGGCATGGGAAAGTCTCCCAAGAAAGCAGGTTTTCCCCATCAAGGCAGTAGTGATTCTGAGTGCAGTAAAGTGCCTGGCATTTGCATTTGTCCCATGGTCAGCCACCCACTGGTTGGGGGATCATAAATAAACATTGAAAGAACTACTTGTCTTTAAGAATCCCCTAAGCAGCCACTGACAGAGTGGATCATCCCCAGTTTAAAGCAAGTAACTTACAGCTGGGGCATCCCTGGGGCTTCACTTCTTCTACTGCAGGGATGCTGGAGTTTGGGGGATACCCCGGAGAGATGGGGCTGAGGCTGAGAGCAGCGGTGGTGTCCACGGAACCCATGTGAGGTGGGAGAAGTCCCCTACCCTCACCCTCACCCCATGGCAGACATGACTTCCTTCCCTGCAGCACCAGGGCTCACAGCACTCCCTGCAGGATGAGTGGAGCGCACGAGAGACCCTCCATAGGGTTCCTCCATAGTGGTTCCCAGAGATAATTGGGGGAATAGCAACTGGGAGCTGGAAAGCAAGGGCCTTGCACCAACAGGTGGGAGCAGAAGCAGAGGGAATCTGCGTGACTGATGTTTCCCACTCTTCAGGTATTAATGGCTAAGAAGGCCAGCGACCACAGAGAGCCTTCTCACCAGTTGGAAGGGAGCTAGCGTGACATGGGAACGGACGTTCCAACGGAGCAAGAAGATCACCATTTCGCTGACTGTGAAAATTCCCGTTATGAGTAATTTTGCTTTGAGTCTCTGCAATTAAGATCATAACCCTTACCTTTTTAAAACCCATAAAATAAATAAATAGAGGCTGGCACTGTGATACAGCTGTTTAAGACCCAGTCTGCAGTGCGGGCTCCGGTTTGAGTACTGACTGTCCCACTCCAATCCAACTCCCTGCTAATGCGCCTGGGAGAGCAGCGGAGGATGGCCCAAGTCCCTGGGCCCCTGTGCCCACATGGGAGACTCAGAAGAAGCTCCTGGCTCCTGGCTTAAGATCAGTTCAGCTCCGGCCCTTGAAGTCATTTGGTGAGGGAACCAGAGGATAGAAGAGCACTCTCTCTCTCTCTCTGTAACTCTTTCAAATAAATAAAATAAATCTTAAAAATAGATAAATAAATCTCACACCTTAGTAAAATGATTTAGGTAAATAGAAAAATAATTACTTTTAGCTATTGAAACATGTCCATTCTGAGAAATGGAGCAAGGAGGCACTCCTATTTATAAATATCATTTTTTAAAGATTTACTTATTTGAGAGGCAGAGTTACAGACAGTAAGAAGGAAAGACAGAGTTTCTTCCATCCACTGGTTCACTCCCCAAATGGCCGCAATGACTGGAGCTGGGTAGATCTGAAGCCAGGAACCAGGAGCTTCTTCCAGGTCTCCCATGTGGGTGCAGGGGCCCAAACATTTGGACCATCTTCTGCTTTCCCAAACCACAGTGGAAAGCTGGATCAGAAGTGAAGCAACCAGGACTCTAAGTGGTACCCATATGGGATGTTGGCAGTGCAAGCTGTGGCTTAGCCGGCTACACCACAGCACCAGCCCTATAAATATCATATTTATAAATGAACTTTAAGGCAGCACCTGATCTTGTACACAAATGCTCGCAGTTATCTCCAAAGGAATTTTCTAGTCCCTGAAGTTGCTTTGTCGTGGGGTGAAGCTTGCACCAGGGTTCAGCTGCAGAGGTTCGACCAGGCAGGGATGTTAAGAGTCCAGAGAAGCAAGAAGCAGAGTCTGAGTGAAAATACAGAACCATTTCCAAGAGATCACACGGGGACCAGGGCAGAGAATCCAGGGCTGCCCAGGATCAAGGGGCTGGCTCCAGGCCAGGAACAGGACAAGAAGGCAGGAGAGCGAAGGAAGAAACAAAGAGGAGAGATGGGATTCAAGGTAGCGTAGTTCAGAAAGTCTATTGTATAGCCCGAAGGGCTCTGCTGCTCGGTTCTGGCCACATGAGCCTGAATAGTCAACCGGGCTTAAAGGAACAGATAAGGGTGAAATGAGAGGATCCAGGGAAAAACAAATGCCTGAACAGCCCCAGCCTTTCTACCGCCCCTCTGAGTTATCTCGCCATCCATCTCAGTGCTCGGACACAGAATATGAGAGCAGGTTAGGGGCAGCCAATGACTCCCAAATATAGACAGGCATCGTGTACGCAAGCAACTGTTTAAAAATATGACTTCCAACAGAGTTCCCAAGGGGTGGGAGAAAGCGCGCAGAGGAACAATTGCTTCTATTCAGGAAGAGAAAGGAAGACAACCGGCTAATACATGGGCTCACCTACTGTGTGCCGCTCTTGGGTGCTGAACATAGTCCCGAATCTCACCATCTCCATCTTTAGAGGACGAAATGAAGGTTTAGAGAGGTCCACCTGCAGATAATGCAACAGAGAGGCATCCAAGCCCCGAGCTTCCTCTCAGGAATCAGGGAGTTTCAAGGAGGCAATGGCAGAGGGTGAGGAGAGGCTGAAAGGGGGCGGCCACCCTGGAGCCTTGCAGGGGAGAAGGAAGCCAGTGAACACGGGAAAATAGGAAATGCAAAGTGCTGAGATGGAAAAGGTGGGAGGGGAGGCGGAATGAAAAGTGCCACGGGGAGCCACTGCTGGTTAAGCTACCACCAGCAACACCAGCCTCCCAGGTGAGCGCCAGTTCAAGTCCCGGTTACTCCACTTCCAATCCAGCTCCCTGGGACAACAGAAGATGGCCCAGGTACTTGGGCCCCTGCCACTCGTGTGGGAGACCCGGATGGAGCTCCTGATTCCTGACTTCAACCTGGCCCGCCCCTGACTGTTGCTGTGGCCATTTGGGGAGTAAACAAGCAGATGGAAGACCGCTCTCTCTCTCGCTCTCGCTCTCGCTCTCAGATGTCACTGGGGCTCCACTCAAAAGTGTCCCTCAAGTAATTCATCGCAGGTCAAAGAGAAGTTTGCACCTGGTTTTCAGGATGGGAATTTGCCCCACATCATCCAGAGACACCCTCCTGGAGTCAGGGGAAGGCTGCAGGCAAAGGCTGAACCTGGCAAATGGCCTGCGGAGAACACAGCCTTGGGCTTCTACAGTGTGTTTTGTTTTCAACGGTTCAGCTTCTAGAATATCACACTTAGTTAAAATTCTGTGATCTATAGTGATGAAACCCTTTGGTCCATCCCTGGGGCTCCCAGGCTGTCACATAAACCAGTGTTTTACTTCGAGCTTATACCTTGGAGAGTCTGGAGACGACGGGAGCTTTTCCATGTGTCCCCACGAGGGTCACAGCACCGCCGTCCCTCCGCAGGCTTCCTCTGTGGTCTGTGCCTCTGACCTCTGCGCTCATCTGTTTCCCATGATTCCTACTGGGCCCCAGGGCAGAGCAGTACAACATAGAACAGCATAACTCACTTTTATAGAACATCCTTCATGCAAGCCATCACGGGGAGCTAATCAAACGCTGACGAGAAAGGCTCTGTTGCAGGATAAGATTTAAAAGGACGCACTGATTTAGTGGCTCAAGGGGCAGAAAAGAAATTTCAGATCGAAGGCTTGGGAGACGTGGAAAACAATCCCCACTGCGGCAAACCTGGAGGGAAGCGAACAGCCCCGTCTTGGGCAGAACAGGAAGGGTAGGAAGCTGCTGGCACCCTCTGACTCTCCCAGCGCCCTCCCCACCAAAGCTGACTGGGACTCCATTCGGGAAGTGAGGCATTAGGAAGTCTCCAGGTCCACAGAACAGAACACCCAACCCAAACAATATGACCACCAAGGACATTTCACAGAGCAAGACATCCTAAGAGTGGCCTGGTTAACTCAGCAGTCCAACAGTTTCTTCAGTGTCTCAGATCTCAGGACAGGTATGTGGCCTAGAAGTTAAGCTGCCCACAACCATATCGGAGCGCCTGGGTTCCATGCCTGGCTCTGGCTCCTAACTCCAGCTTCCTGCCAAAGCAGGTCCAAGAAGGCTGTGGTGAGGCTCAAGTAATTGGGTTCCTGCCACACACAGAAGACCTGGATTGAATTCCCAGTTCTTTGCTTCAAATCCCAGCCAGGGATCATTGTGAACATTCGGGGAGTGAACCAGCAAACAGGAGCTCTGTGTGTGTGTGTGTGTGTGTGTGTGTGTGTGTCTATCAAGTTAAGAGTCCCTGACTCTTGCCATCCTATTACTCCAAAGCCCTCACAGTGTCAGATGCGTCCCCAGGCCTGCTAGTCCCAGGGTCCCAGGGAGACTGGCTGTGTTCCGAGCACCTCTCCTGGGTAGAGGAACATCTAGACACAACTACAAGCAGCAGCAGAAGGGAGCGAAGCTGTTGCTTTTCTAGTGGGTGCTCTTCGAAGAGTGAGGAAGTCTTCTGGAAGTCTCCATCAGACATAGCCCTCCTAACACACAGGCCCTTTCTAAAGCAAACACACCAAGAAGAGTAAGATCCTTGTGATCTGTTCAGACCAACCACCCCTCACTCTGAGTCACCCCAGGGGGAGGGAGTGTGAACCCCCATATCAGGACTTTGCCCACAAGGAGGGAGGAAACACTGGCAACGGAGATGTCAACCCATAGAGAAGCAAACGGGGCCCTGAGCATGTGGAGACCCCTGGAGGAATACAACACATACCTACACAATTCAGATGAGTAAGGTAGAATTTAGCAAAACCATAATAGGAGGGGAAAAAAAAAAGAAAAAATGCTATACTGAGAAAGAAAATAATTTTTTCTGGTATGAGCACTTATTAGGAAGGCATTGTGTACATGGGAGCTGAATTTTGGCATGCATTGAGGGTGAAATAAAACATACTTAAAGATGGGAGGAAGGTACGTTTGGGATCAGGGATTTCTGCCCTTGGCAGATGAAGCAGAGAAGAAAATTTTACTTCTGGATTAAAGAATGTAGGGGTCCTCAGTCTTTGGCGAGCAAGAATCTCCAGTTTCTGAAGGGGGCGGAGCAGATGTGCTGGGGAGATATGCAAGAATGCAGAGCCAAGTGTCCATCCAGGGACAGCCACAGAATTGCTGCAAAGTCCCCAGCAAAGGGCTGCGTGACACCCACAGGAACAGGAGGGAGACACGTTTTTGTAAAGTGTGGAACCAACTTGAACTTGATGGGTTCTGAGCTTCCCACTGACCCGGAGCCTTTGGGGTTCGAGTTCATTTACTCTGGGAAAAATTCACCTTCCCAGCACTAAAGGCAAATACTCTCCCAAAATTCTTGATTACTGACCGGCTCCTGGGAGACCACGCAGGGATAAGTGAAGTGTAAATGAATCGCAAACACGCAGATTAGGTTTCTCCTAAGCTGCACCAGAGTGGAAAGGCCAAAGGCAAAAAGCACTTGAAGCCAAATACATTTTGGCTTTGGTAGAACCTAAAACATTTTTAACGAGTTTGAAGCTACTCAATTAACTTAAAATTTTTCAAAAAGTTTGTAGAGAATGTGTAGTAGTGAAAGATACATGGATTTCAAAGGTTGGGACCCTCAAATAAACTTATCTTTTAGCTCCATTTTTCCATGAGCTTTCAGAAGTAGCTGCTTTTTTTTTTTTTTTTTTTTGACAGAGTTATAGACAGTGAGAGAGAGAGAGACAGAGAGAAAGGTCTTCCTTCCATTGGTTCACCCCCCAAATGGCCGCCACAGCTGGCCCTGTGCCAATCCAAAGCCAGGAGCCAGGCACTTCCTCCTGGTCTCCCACGCGGGCGCAGGGCCCAAGCACTTGGGCCATCCTCCACTGCCTTCCTGGGCCACAGCAGAGAGCTGGACTGGAAGAGGAGCAAACGGGACTAGAACCCAGTGCCCATATGGGATGCTGGCGCCACAGGCGGAGGATTAACGAAGTGAGCCTTGGTGCCAGCCCCTTGGAAATAGTTTCTTATACATAGCTGCCAGTCTACACCTGCTTTACCACAGAGAGGAAATCGCTTTTATTTTTGGTATTAACTTCTTGATCCAGTGTGACCAAAGATAGCTGAGACAAATATGACAATGACAAAATTACTATTCAAGTGGCCTGTAGTATAAATCATCAAATTCACACAGAAGTCTGAATTCAACATTGGCCAGAGAGGTGGGCACTGTGGCATAGGTTAAGCTGCCACCTCCAGTACTGGCATCCCCATAGGGGCACTGGTTCAACTCCTGGTGTTTCCATGTAAGATCTAGCTCCCTGCTAATGCTCCTGGAAAAGCAGCAGAAAATAGCCCAAGTGCTTGGGCCCTTGTACTCACACAGGAGACCCGGATGAAGCTCCTAGCTCCTGGCTTCAACTTGGCCCAACCCTGGCTGTTGCAGCCATTTGGGAAGTGTGCCAGCAGATGGAAGATCTCTCTGTCTCTCTCTTTCAGTGTGCCTCTCCCTCTCTGTAATTTTGCCTTTCAAATAAATAAATTAAAAAAAATGTTGGGCAGAAGGTTAACAAGAAATATGACAATTGAAAATAAAGCAATTTCTCCCGAGAACTTTACATCTCACACGTTAGGGAGTGGATAGCAGGAATTTGTGTGTCATTCTATCACTTGTGGAGAGTTATTGAGTGTGTACTAAGCAGCAGGCACTCCTGAGGCTGTGAAACTATCTAGTTCTTTATCAGTTTGCTTCTCTTTCTGGACCAATATCACTCGGTAATTGGTTCAGTATACTATGCCACTAGTCTCTTTCTAAAAATATTTTTTTATTTTCATTTTTTGTTGGAAAGGTAGAGAGATGCAGAAAGAGAGAGAAATCTTCCATCTACTGCTTCACTCCCCAAATGCTTGCAACACAGAGCATTGGGCTAGGCTGAAGCCAGGAGCTGGAATGTCATCCAGGTCTCCCCCATGAGTGACAAGGATTCAACCTGCTCTCTCCCAGGGGTCACATTAGCTGGAAGCTGGGTGGAAAGGCAGGACTCACACAATACACTCTAATAAGGGGTGTAGGTGTCCCGAGGGGTGACTTAACATGCAACAGCCATCCCTAACGTCTCATCCCCATTCCTCATGGCCTTTGGAGGAGGTGTGTTTCTTTTTGTCTTCTAGCTCTCACTTTACAAGTATCAGACCTTCTCAGATATAGCACATGCATCCTTCCTCACAGGAGATACACAAACCCTGAGACACCGAAATGTTCATTACTCCCTCAACTTCTCCTCTGGGCTCTCCTACTTTTGCCTGGCTAGCTCACACAAACTTCCTTCTACCCAGTTTTTGATCTGCCCATACCATAGTATTTAACTACCATGGTCTAGTACTCCCTGGATGGTCTGGCTTAACCTTCTTGTAGAATTTAGAATATTTTAATAGAACTCAGGATTCTACTCTTTTAGGCAACCATCCTCAAATAGGATTTCTTGAAACTGATTTGAGGTAGATTCTGCATCCAGAGTTATAGTTCCTTGGGACATAGAGTGCAGTCCGAGCTAAACCATGGTTTTGTAAAGGCCTTCCCAATAAAAAACAGGGTTATAATATAGACGTATCTATCAAGAATCACCTTTGGTTGAACACCTTTGATGTCACAGACACCGTGTGCTACATCTCATAAGACAGATGCTATTACTATTTCCAGTTAACAAATGAGGAGTCGACATCTCAGAGAAAGTAAGTCACGTCACCAGAGTTGCAGTACCAAGACGTGACAGAGCAGCATTTGAAGATGCATATTGGGGTGCCAATCTGATCTGTGACCTTGCACTTCACACTGAATTGAAGAAAGCAGAGGCTGAGCAGGGGTGGTGGGGTGGTGGTGGCTGGAGTTCTTTAGCTCGTGTAAGAAAGCAAGAGCTAGAATTTTGTTTTGTTAGCCTTAATTCAGTTACAGGGAAGGAATGACACTTCAAGGGAAAGAGCCAAAGTTTTATTTTTTCAATTAAATTATATTTTATAAGAATCCCTGATGAAACTAGAAGGCAAATACCTTGCTTATGCTCTTTCCTTAAGGGAGTACCAAAAACATCTCTCCCTGCTCCTGCCCTGGGGAGATGGCCTATGTAGTCATCCTCAGAGTGGCCTGTCCAGTTAAAGGAAGGACCCCAAGGCCAAGTGCACTGGCCCCTACCCCAACCCCGCTTCCCAACAGACTTCCCTCTGCAGAGGAGAGCCTGTCCATGCCCAGTGAAAACAGATCCCAGATCCTGCATTTTCAATTGGAGAGAAAAAGGGGGTGGGTATGTGGCTGACAACGGAGAGGACAACAATGAATCCGATTTTCACCACACAAGTGCTGGAACATTTTCTCTGGGAACCAAAGCAAAGCATTCCTTTCCTCCAGCCCTTCGGCAGGGGACTCACAGCAGTCAACTGATTCCCACTCATTTGCCATAAGCCACTTCCTCTGCCCACCCATCCATGTCAGACTCCCCCAGAAGGGTCCCCCCGTCGGATGACAGATTTGCTAGTCACCACCACAACAAGCAGATTCACAAAGCGAATGTGTAATTTCGGATGGGACACGAATCCTATTGGACCACAGGAAGAAAAAAGAAGAGGTGGCTACAGCCGAAGTGGAAATACGTTCTGGAAAATTCTTGAACATATTCCTAAAATCTCAAATTGGGCCAGTGAATATACCCTGAGGAAACACTTGGAATTTCACAAAATATAAACAAGGTAAAAAATGTGAAAGTGTTAAAAATGATGGAAATAAAAGATGTGGATGTCTCCGTGGAGAGGAATATTTTTTTTTCCCTCTTCCAACGTTGTTTGCTTTTGACACTTAAGCTACTGCTTAAGAAGTCCCTGGCAGGCAGGAAGCAGTGGTGGTCTCTGAATTTCTATCCAGCAGGGACTTAGGGCATACACTCTGGAGAGTAGGGGAGGTTGGGGATTTGAAGACATCTCAGTCAAGGTTCTCTAGAGAAACAGAATTGTAGGATGGACAGATGAATGGGTGGGTGGATAGATGGATGGGTGGGTGGATAGATCGATGGATAGACTTATTATAAGGGACAGGCTCACACAATTATACAGGCTGGCAAACCCACAATACCCAGACACAACATCCTGGTTTGAAAAATGTCAGGCAGAAAGAATTTCGTCTTGCTCAAGGCAGGTCAGCCTTTTGTTCTATTCAGATCTTTAACTGATTAGATGAGGTCTCTCAGATCAGAGTGCTTTATTCAGTCCACCAGTTTAAAAGTTAATCTCAGGGGCTGGCGCTGTGTTGTAGAGGGTGAAGCTACTGCCTGCAGTGCCAGCATCCTATCTGGGCGTCTGTTCAAGTCCTAGCTGCTCCACTTCCAATCCAGCTCTCTGCTATGGCCTGAGAAAGCAATAGAAGATGGTCCAAGTCCTTTGGCCCCTGCACCTGCATGGGAAGACCTAGAAGAAGCTCCTGGCTCCTAGCTTCAGATCGGCACAGCTCCAGCCATCGCGGCCAATTGAGGAGTAAACCAGCAGACGGAAGACTCTCTCTCTCTCTGCCTCTCTTTCTCTCTCTGTGTAACTCTAACTTTCAAATAAATAAATAAGTCTTAAAAAATAATTAATCTCAGGCCAGGCAGGTTAAGCCACTACTTGGGACGCCGTATCTCATATCAGAGAGTGCTGCTTCAAGACCTGACTACTCTACTTCCGATCCAACTTCCTGCTAACGTGCCTGGGAAGCAGCATATGATGGTTTAAATATCTGAGTCCCTGCCACCCACATGGGAGACCTTGATGGAGTTCCTGATTGCTGGCTTTGGTCTAACCTAGCCCCAGCTCTTGTGGCCATCTGGGGAGTGGACCAGCAGATTGAAGATCTCTTTTCTCTCTCTCTCTCAAGTAAATAAACAAATAACTGCTTACAAAAAATAAATAAACAAAATTAATCTCATCCAGAAACAGCCTGAATATATGTGACCAAACATCAGGGTACCCTGTGGTCATGTAATCACATAAAATTGTCACCATGACCACCTAACAGTCCTCAGTTAGTGGCAGTTCAGGGACTTGGAGAGTGACCTGAATAGAGTATGGTGCACTAACAACCCCCCTCACACACACACACACACACACACACACACACATTCCATGCTATGGCAGCGAACACTACTCATTTTCTAGCTAGCAACTGTGCCTCTTTCTGTTCTTCCTAACAGACCCCGATTTTGATTGGTTGGCCACTAATCCTTTACATGGTCATGTTCCTTCTAGGAACAGGGTCCGGGACTGATCCCAACTTGCCCAAGGTAATCCTATGGAACAAGCCTCCAAGCTAACTCTGGCCAATAAGACAGAGGGCAGGGGTAGGTGTTGTGGCACAGCAGGTTAAGCTGCCCCTTAAGATGCCCACATCCGATGTCAGAGTGCCTGGTCTGCGTCTTGGCCACTCTGTACTTCCCGTCCAGCTCCCTGCTAATGCACTTGGGAGGCAGCAGAGGACAGCCCAAGTGCATGGGCCCCTGCTACCCATGGGAAACCTGGATGGAGTTCCAGGCACCTGGCTTCAGCCTGGCCCAGCCCTGACTTTTGCAGGTATCTGAGGAGTAAACAAGAGGATGGATGACATTTCTCTCTGTGTGTGCCTCTCCCTCACTCTCTGTCAATCTACCTTTCAAATACATTTAAAAGAATTTTTTTTAAAAAAAATAAGATATGAGAAGTCTGCTGGGGGTTCCAGAAAGTATTTCCTCACTCCTAAGAAGACAGATTTCTCCAGTGTGAAAGCTGACCCAAGTTGCCATGACTCCTGGAAGTTCTGAAGCCATTTTTTAAAAGAATTATTTATTATTTTGAAAGGCAGAGTTACAGAGAAACCAAAAAAAAGTGTTGAGGAACTTTTTCTTCTCATACAATTTGTTGAACTCTTTACTTAGCACAGAGTTAAATCTTCTGTGTATACAGTTAATTAAAAATAGATCTTAGTAAAAAATAAGAATGGGAATAGGAGAGGGAGGAGGAAGAAGGGAGGGCAGGTACGGTGGGGAGAATCACTATGTCCCTAAAGTTGTATTTATGAAATGCATGAAGTTTGTATACCTTAAATAAAAGGTTCCTGGGGTGGGGGAGGCCAAGAATTGTTTATTATTATTTATTTGAAAGGCAGAGTTGCAGAGAGATGAAGACACAGAGAGAGAAAACTTCCTTCTACTGGTTCATTCCCCAAATGGCCACAATGGCCAGGGCTGGGCCAAGCCAAAGCCAGGAGCCAGGTGCTTCTTTCCAGTCTCCCACATGGGTGCAGGGCCAAGCACAGAGGCCATGGTATGTTGTTTTCCCAGGCCATTAGCAGGGAGCTGGATCAGAAGCGCAGTGTGTTGGTGTCACAGGCAGTGGCTTAATCTGCTACATCCAGCACCCCTCTGCAGCCTTCCTGCTGCTCACCTGAGGATGCAGCCCACCCAGAGACTGGCAGAGGACAGAGATGAAAAGAACAGGGATCTTACTGACATCAGTGAGCCTCCAAGGCAACACAGGAAAGAGATCACTTTATCTCTGGGCTTCTGGCAACATCCTCTCCATAGCGTTTAAGCCGATGACTCAAGGCTTTCTGATGCTTGTGGCCAAAAGAGACCAAACAGACATTGTCTCCTCCTTTGACACAGACATGGTGAACAATTTTCTTTTAAGATTTATTTATTTATTTGAAAGGCAGAATTACAGAGAGAGAGGGAAAGACAGAAAGGTCTTCCATCTGCTGGTTGGTTCACTCCCCAAATGGCTGCAGTGGCCAGGGTTGGGCCAGGCTGAAGCCAAAAGCCAAGAGCTTCATCTATGTCTCCTACATGGTTGGCAGGGGTTCAAGGACTTGGACCATCTTGCGCTGCTTTCACAGGTGCATTAGCGGAGAGCTGGATTGGAAATGGAGCAGCCGGGCTTGAACCAGTACCCACATGAGATGCCAGTGTCGCAACCAGCTGCTTTACCCACTATGCCATGACACTGATCCCAGGAAATTTTATTTCAAGTGACAGGTATAAAGGCATTTATGATACCTTTTCTTTTCCCTGTCTGTTTAAAATGTTTTTCAATAAACCACTAATTTTAAAAAGCTCTCTCTTAATGAAACCTGACTTTAAAACCTACTATTGGGGCCAGTGTTGTGGCGCAGTAAGCAACAGTGCAAGTCTCAGCTGCTCCACTTCTGATCCTGCTCCCAGCTAATGTGCCTGGAAAAGCAGCGGAGATGGCCCAAGTGCTTGGGCCTCTCCACCATGCAGGAGACCTAAAAGGAGTTCCAGGCTCCTGGCTTCAGCCTGGCCCAGCCCCAGCCATTGCAGCATTTGGGGAGTGAACCCACAGACAGAAGTTCTCTCTCTCCTGTCTCTACCTCTCTCTCTCTGTAACTCTGCCTTTCAAATAAATATATAAATAAATCTTTAAGAAACATATCTACTATGGCTTTTTTTAAATACGACATAACAGCTGCCTCTCCAAGCCTGTCTGGCTGCTCTGATGAGTGGTCCTTTCTCTGAATATTTGCATTCATTTACCATATGTGTACATAGCCACACCAGTATGTGTTCCTATTTGTGTCCCTTTAAATATTACATTAACATGTATCATTTTATATAACTTCAAATGGCTTTACTCCACCAATCATTACCCCCATAATATACTAGATCAATTCATTTTCCTATTGGACAGTTAGATTGTTTTCAGCTTTCCGTTAATCAAATGACTCCACAATATTTTAGCCTCCTTATATACTTGTGTTTCTTTTTTGATGTTTAAATAGAATCATATGGGGCCGGCGCCATGGCTCAACAGGCTAATCTTCCGCCTTGCGGCGCCGGCACACCGGGTTCTAGTCCCGGTCAGGGCACCGGATTCTGTCCCGGTTGCCCCTCTTCCAGGCCAGCCCTCTGCTGTGGCCCGGGAGTGCAGTGGAGGATGGCCCAAGTGCTTGGGCCCTGCACCCCATGGGGAGACCAGGAAAAGCACCTGGCTCCTGGCTCCTGCCATCAGATGAGCGCGGTGCGCCGGCCGCAGTGCGCCGACCGCGGCGGCCATTGGAGGGTGAACCAACGGCAAAGGAAGACCTTTCTCTCTGTCTCTCTCTCTCTCACTGTCCACTCTGCCTGTAAAAAATAAATAAATAAATAAATAAATAGAATCATATGAAACTGTTAATATTCAAGAATTTTGACCTACTGAATGGAAAATTGCTACAGCCTCACTTATACCTAGAAATGAAAACAGCAGTGAAGGATAAAACATCTTCAACCCAACCGGTGACAGTTCTGAGAGATAGTTCTCGAAAAGCTTATTGTACATCAGTAGCCACATCTTGAGCACCATGTTCACAGCCAGGAAATGACTCCATTACACAGAGAAAATATGTCTTCCGCCTATGAAAGGGAAGGAAGGGCACAGAGAAAGAATCTGGAAGCTTCCACGTGACTATGGCATCTACTGAACTTTAGAGATGCTACTGTGCTTCATTTCAAACCCTAAAGCTTTCCTTTTTCTTTTCTTTCTTTTTTTAAAGATTTTTATTTATTTACTTGAAAGGCAAAGTTACAGAGAGAGGAAGTTCTTCCATCCACTGGCCAAGCCAAAGCCAAGAGCTTCTTCTGGGTCTCCCACATGGGTCACAGGGACCCAAGTGCCTGGACCATCTTCTGCTGCTTTCCCAGGCACATCAGCAGAGAAGTGGATCAGAAGTGAAGCAGCCAGGACTCAAACTGGCGCTCATATGGGATGATGGTGTCTCGAGTGGCAGCTTAACCTGCTGTGCCTCAACACCATTCCCCAAGCCTAAGACATCGTAGATGGCTCAATAAAAAACCGATGCATTCTTCTAGGAGGTCTGCTCAATTAAGTTTAAACTCTGGTCTCTCAGGAGCAGCCCCAGAGGATATTTAGACCTACAAATCACAGAAAGCCAAAGTGGCCGTGGCTTACTTGTAGCCCTCATTTCTTAACTAGAACCAGAGAAGACAGACAGGGGTGGGCAGAAGCAAAAGGATTTTCTCAAAATTTCTGTATTGGTTCCATTTCTGAACTCAAGGCATACAAGCCCTGTATTAACACAGGAAAAGATAAACTGATGTTTGCATTCTCGAGTTTCTATACTAGTCCTGTAGATGCCTCAGTAATTACACCCAGGTCACCTCCACTGGAATTATCACACTGCTTATATACCTATAATAATTACACGCTCCTTGCCTTGTAAAATCTATTGCCAGTGCTTGCTGCTCACCACATTAAAGTGCCAACACCTGTTCATCAAAGATGATGCCTGGATGCTTGAAAGTCATTTTTGCAAATGTCCTGATCACCCTCCAACCTCAAACATGGTCCCAATAAACACAAAGCACAGCACTGGGCCTTAGAGTCCTGGATCTAAAGGCTTAGATATTTGTCTCCAGATGAGGGGTATTTGGAGATTTTTCTTTACATACAGCTTCATTAAATTCAGCTTTATGTACCTTAAATATATAAGTATTATGAAGTTGTATCTAAATCAGCTGTATGTTACTACAGTATCAACCCCCTCTCAACACACCAATGACTTAACAACAAATGCACAGTCACGCATCACTTAGCAAAGTACAAGGACACGTGTCTGTCACCGATCCAAACACTGCTACACAGCACGCAACGTAGTTCTTATGCTTATGTTTCTGGAGGGCTGTGGGTTGTCTATGGTTACACTGGTTTCCACTCAGCCCCACACCCACTCATTTCCAGTGGCCAGAGCAAGGGCTCAACGTCAGGGAACCAGGAGAGCATACTGGAGAAGACGGGAGGCAGGGTGAGTCACGCCCCGCAGGACGGGGAAGGCAGAGCACCCGTGGTGGTGAAGTCACCCGACAACACCACCAGTGTCTCAAAGCCCCTTTGGGCCAATGATAGAAAAGGAAAAGAATACAATGTAAACTAGGGCTCATTCAGGAAAACTTCGAATTTTGAAGTCACATGAAATCTGACACATTGAGTGTCATAAATACTACAAGGCCCTACGGGGGAAGTCAGGTCATTGATAGATTTTTATTTCAGTTTTCCCAGGTGAAGTCACAATTTTCTTTCCCATTAGACTAGAAGGTGATGAACTTACTTCTTAGCAGCACAAAATAAAACGGTCCTGCCCTTGCCCAAAACATGCAATGTGTTGTCTTCTCTTTCTCATGACTGGGCTCACTGCAGGGCGGTGGTGGGGGGGAACCAACAACATTCTTGAGGGCCACACTTGGATATCTGTGGAGCTTATTTGGAACCAAGTCTTACAAACCAGGCAAATGAACGGTCAAGGTGAGTAACAGCTGGAAATGAACCAAAGCAAACTGCCAGCATCCAGCAAATGAGTAGCTTTCTTGAGTAGCCTGCAAGCTCTGTAGGTAACTCCAATTGAACATTTCCAGGACTGAGTTTAGCACTGGCAACATCATTGCTATAGATGCATAGTCCCTTAAAGTGATACTTGAAAAAGGAAAATCCAGCTCAAATTCTGGGTTTTGTTACTATTTTTTTTTTGTCTTTTAAATTTTCATTCTCTCTCATCTTCCTGTGTGTCCTTCATAGTGACAGGTGGTAGTACCCATGTTTAATATTTGTTTCTGTCCTCCACAGCAAGCCAGCCCAAGCTGCTCAAACTGGCACAAGAATTCCGAGCACTCACAGGGATCCCAGTGATTCGTACATTTGTATGGAGATGTGGGGTCAACTGCTCCTTGGCCAATTTTCCTGAATTCACCTGGTAGTCAGCACCTGAGAGCACACAGGTACTCTTGAACACCAAGCCACAGACAACTGACAATCCCCATGCCCATCCTAGTGGACACTCCAAAGAAAACTGCGCTAGGGGACAGCAAACTAATGATAGCAAAGCTATAGGGCTTTGATAAAACAAATACTGCTCAACGACAGGTGTGTAGTACAAACTTGACGCATAAAGAATTCCTAAAGCTCATAGCAGTACATGCCTGCACTGAGACCTTTAAGCTGTACTTGTGAGAAGGGATATCCAGGAATCTCACGAGGACAACTCATGCAGCTCCTGGAACAGGCAGCCCCATTGAGAAATCTGGCCCCGGCGGGCACCCAGCTAAAACTTCAATCCCCTCAGCATTTGGGTGCATTGTTAAGATATGGCTTGGCACACCCCCATCCCAGATCTAAAGGGTCTAGGTTTAAGTCCCAGCTCCAACCCCTTTCCAGCTAATGTACATCCCAGGGGTGGGTGGCGTGGGGGGAGCAGCAGGTAGTGGCTCAAGAAGCTGGGTTTAGACATTGCAACTGGCTGGGAGACTCAAATTGAGCTCCTGGTTCCTGGCGTCAGTCTGGCCCAGCCCTGGCTGCGGTGGGTATCTGCAGGGAGTGAGCCCGTGGATGGAAGCGCGCTCTCTCACTCTCTACTTTTTCAACACATTTTTAAAAGGACTGCTCCAAGCCTGCCTCTGTGTAGCCTGAGCCTGAAACTGTCTGGCTTGCAGCCCCCCTTTCCTTCCCCGCTGCCCTCCCCTCCTCTTTTACAGGATAGGGGTGGGATGATAAAAATGGAAGAAAAGAGGAGGAGTCCATAGGGGCGACGTGGGGCAGAGACATCACGGCCAGGACCCTCCAGAGCAGCTCGGGGCAGCCGGCTTCCGCCACGACCACTTTGTACATTTGGACTCTTGCTGTCCAGGCCTCTTGGTAGCATCTCTTCACCATCCTTGCGCTCTTCCGCGGCCTTGCAATCGAAACTTCTGGGGGCCAGAAATGTCATCCATTTGGATCTGATCACAAGGAAAGAAGCGCAGACACAAGTCCTCGCCGGCTGCTTCGCTGCGCCCCTCTCTGCCGGGCTCCGAAGGCAAGCGACCCCCGAGCGCTGCCGTGGGATCTGCCACCAAGACGCACCGGGGACCTCGGGGGCTTCCCCGGGACGCCCCGAGCCGCAGGTGTGCGATTACCTGCCTGCCCCCACTCCAGGCGCGCAAAGGCGGGGACCGGCCCTCATCTGCCTCGGGAAACCCGTGCAGCCATCTCCCCGCGGCTGCGAGGGCCGCTGGTTGCACGTTTTGCTAAAAGGAGGCCAGCGAACACCCTTCTCTTACTTCCTCATATATTATGTCCTCCCCTGCCGAGTCCAGGGACCTAGTCTGGATTTGGTAACCGAAGTAATATAAATGTTAGCTAAGAAGCATTCCCGCAATGTGGTTCCAATTTAGGCTCGTTTTGAAGTCTAAAGGGCCAATATGTCTCCTGGATTCTCCGCTGGACATTAGCGCTAATGTGATTTGCGGAGGGCCGCGGGCCGCGCCGGGGCCGCGAGCGAGGGAGCAAGCGCACGGGGGGCGCGGTCCCAGGGCCCCGGGAAGCCTGCGTTCGCCGGGAGCGCGCCCCCCTACCGCGTTCCAACTCGGGGAGGGGGGCTCGCTCAGGAAATGGTCTTATACCTGCCAGGGTCGCCGATGCAGGGCGCCAGGGGAAGTGCTGCAACATGTCACCACCCTCACTCTGGAAACTGGCGGCCCGCGTGCACTGCAGCCTCTCGCTGCACCGCCGTTTGCACTTGGCGGCGATCGCAGCCTTCCCAGCGCTGGCGTGCCTGGCGGAGACCGGCAGGCCGCGGCAGGGCTGCGCCGGTGCGCTCTCCAGGAGCCCCGAGCCCCGCACCCCCGGCACACACACACACACACACACACACCGGCTGCATTCCCGTAATGAGCAGCCCCACCCCCACCCCCGCCCGGGAACCGCCTGCCCTTTATCTTGCTGGGGACACCCGCACCTTTTGAACTGCCATCTGTAGATTGTGTTGGTGCACTGACTTGTTAACTGTGCCATGCTGTGAAGGAAATGGCATGATTTAGATCAAGTGCTCGGGACGGCTGTTCATAAGAAACACTTGAGCC
The DNA here is from genome assembly GCA_949820135.1 of Sylvilagus floridanus. Classification (NCBI taxonomy): domain Eukaryota; kingdom Metazoa; phylum Chordata; class Mammalia; order Lagomorpha; family Leporidae; genus Sylvilagus; species Sylvilagus floridanus. Next base: position 21,163,956 of record OX463239.1, on the reverse strand, counting down.
GAGCTGTTGCTGCTGAGACTGTGCCCTGGGGAGAGGGGTTCCGTTTCGGGTCACCGTCCAGCCTTGTACGCGGGCAGGCGCAGAGCGCCTCAATCCCCGCGCTCGGCCGGCGCTGGAGCGAGGGGGCGGGGAGCGGCGTTATGAAACCATAGAGGCCAGGCTGCCAAATTAACTTCTCACCCTTTCAATCACACTCCAGAGGATAAAAGCCCAGATACAGGCTCGGTTTACACCAAACAAGTTATTTCTCTAATTGGTCAGCCCAGCCTGCTCTCCTCCTAATGACTGAACCCTTCAGCAGTGTGCGCAGCCAGCCGCCCCGGGAGGTGCGCGCCTAGCGCCTAGCGCTGAGCTAGGGGACGCGTGTTGCAAGGTTTCCGAGGCCAGCATGGCCCCCACGACCCGCTTATCAAAGTAAACACAAAGCACAAAGTTTCTGGCTGGAGCTGTTTGGTTTTCCTGCAAATGTGCTCGCTGGCCCCAAGGGGCAGCGATAAAACCGACAAAGCACACGGTGCAGGTAAGCAAAGACCCTGAAATCTTCACACACTCACACACACACACACACACTCACACACACACCACCACCACCACCACCCCTCCATCCCAAGTATCTCTAAGTAAAGTTTAATTAGGAAGCCGACAGTAAGAGGGAGAATTAGGGAGGGGAAGAGGAGAAGGAACCCCTCGACTTAATTCATCGACTCCCAGGCTAATTCCAAGGACACTGATTTGTCCATTATATGGAAATAGATGATTAGGGTCATTCTCTAAGACAAATTTACTTTTCTGCACATTCTAAATCTGGTTAGTCACTTTAAAGGTGTCAATTATTGGAACAGGCTAAGACTATGAATTTCTTAGTAATAGCTTTAATAACATTTTGAAATGAAAAGCAGATACCTTGAAGTCAGCCTCCTTTGAAAAGACATAGGCACAGCTCTGGTTTTAATTTGGGTAGCATTCTACATCTGGAATCCCTTATAATTAAAACTAAGAACCCAACTACGACTTCCACCTGTCAAATGATGAAAAGATGAATGTACTAATAAGTTACTAAATAGCGCAACATGATAGAGTTTACATTCTCATTCTGTACAGTAAAACCGAATTCCGCACAGGAGGCTAAAGGTCTTTGGTCATTACTAATAACACTCTTTCACTATTAACCTATATGTCCCGCTGCAATTACTGACGGCTCTTTTTTACATCAAGAGCTAATTTTCATTAAGCCTTTGTTTGAAAAGCAAACATAGGTCTCACAAAGAATATTTAAAAGACCTACATGGAGAGGTACTTTTCATTGTGTTTCCATTGTTGTTGAAACCTTAATGGCTTTTTCTAATAGCGGCATGTGGTTGTTAAATGCAGCGTTCACAAATATTTATTAAACACCCACAGTATACAAGGCATCGTCCTCAGCCCTCGGGGCCACAGCACTGAGCAAGATGTATCTTTGTAGCTAACTTAGACTTGAGAAAACTTGCAGTCATTTCTTCAAAATAACAAAAGTCACTCTTTTTTTTTTTTTGTGCCCAGATTCTGATAAGGAGAAGCAATTTTCTAAAGCTTTTGCTGTCACTCCAATTAAAACAATAGGCATTAAACTGCCCTTGGACTGTCACTGGTGATCAGAAGGCTAATGATTTTAAAATGTAAATCCTGAGCTGTAATCCCTATAGAAGCTGTTTGCAACAGCTCCCCCTGCCCAGGTCCAGCTGTGTGGCGGCCCCCGGAAGGCTTATTTTTCTTATTACACAGTCTCACTTCTCTGTTGTGAAATAAAAATGGAAATATTGCATTTTGAAAAGAGCATTGATTTCCTGGGGGGGAGGGGAAATGATGAAGGGCTTGCCAGCAATTGAAGGATCCTTCCACAGGACACAGGCGCTGCTTTCGGGGCGGGGAGGGGGCAGTGTCCTAACCGTTCTGTTCAGCACTGGAACCACGTGGTCATGATGCACCAAGTTCTCCCTGTGCACCAGTAAACCCAGGAAGAGACTTGCAATCTGCCTTAACTCTTTTGGGTCACTGGGGACTCCACTGAACTATGGCTTTCATACCCCTTTCTGGACATAGCTCTGTTCTAGAAGAAACGTAGGATTTGGCTGCCTCACGCGGGTTCTAAGGCACAGGTCACAACCTGTGGCTTCCATCCAGCCTGAAGACATGCCTCTTGTGGCCAGCATATTATTTTGAAACTCAGGACCCAAGTGTTTGTTGATGGATGTGTGGATAAAGAAAATGTGGCATGCACATGCAGTGGAATACTATTTAGCTTTAAAAAAGGACATTCTGAGCCATGCACGTGGATGAGCACTAACGACACGATGCTATGTGAAATGTGCTGCATGCATGAGAGGCAGCTAGATAGGCAAGTTCATAGAGATGGAAAGTAGCATGGTAGATACCAGCAACTGCAGGGGCAGCAACGAGGAGTTGCTGGCTAATGGGCAGTTTCCATTTAGGAAAATCAAAATGGATTCTGGAGATGAGCTCGCCAAAGTGCGGATCTACTTAATTTCACCCAACTGCACAGCTTAAAAATGGTTGAAATGGGAGCGGATCTTTGGCATTGTGTCTTAGGATGCCTTCATCCCATAGCAGAGTGCCTGAGTTCAAATCCCGGCTCTGCTCTCCATTGCAGCCTGCTAAGGGACCCCCTGGGAGGCTTTGGTGATTGCTCCCTGCCATCTCCATGGGAGACCCAGACTGAGTTCCAGGCTCCTGCCTTCAGCCTGCCCCAGCCCTGACTGTTGTGGACATTCCACGAGTGAACCAGCATATGGGAACACTTTCTCCCCTTCTGTTTCTCTGCTTTAAATAAAGATAAACAAATAAAACTTTTTTTAAAAATGGGTTAAAATGAAAAAAATTTTAACTTACATGTATTTTACCACAATAAAAAAAGCAAACAATTTTACACTAAAATGGGTATCTACAATTTATCTAGAAACAAAGAACTCTAAGTATTAACATTAGCCAGCATGTCTGAGCGCTAACAAAAATTGAAGTTGAGTAACCTTTGCCCCTTGAAATGTGTGTCCTGGGTCACCATGGGGCCCCGCTCCTCCCTCTCATCTTCTACCCACCCCTTTTGGCTCACTTAGGCCACCTGCCAGGCCCCTGAGGCCATCTTCAGGGCCCTGTGTACAGCTCCCACATGTACATCACCACCAGTAACCCAGCCTACCGCAGATACAGATGAGGCCAGATGGGAGGCGCAAGATGACATCCAGGACAGAGAGGCAGCCGCCTCCTGCAACATGAACCCTTGGCAACCCACTGCATATACCAGCTGAGGGGAGGGGACACTGGCCATCACACCCCGGAGACGTCCTAAGCCATGCTTCCCTGCTCCACCCTTGCAGACCCAGCCGTAGGTAGATGCACGCTCACGAGCTGGACCACTCTGCAGGAGGAGTAAGAGGTTTCTTCTTGTCTGGTTCTCTGATGGTGACTTTATATAAATTTATGACAGATTTTGTAGCCCAGAGTCAAGGAGCAATGAATTTAAGGATCTTTATTGAAGTCTGCATTATCCCCAAACTGTGAACTTTCCTTCTAAGCCACCGACTGTCCAAGGGTTTTCCCCCTCTGAAAGGCTACTGTCAAATTGGCATTTTAAAGCATTTATCAAAAACCAATGCCTACAAACTTCAGTCTGTGCATTCCATACGGAGTAAAACCCCAGCCCAGTGTTGATGCATCAATGATGTGTTGGTTTAATCTATTTTTCACAGGGGGTGTCTGAGAGGAGGCAAATTAGAAACAGGTAGAACGGGCTATTATTACTGTGCCATAGTGTGCTCTTTTACATGCGGTCTGGATTAAGATAACATCTGGTCCGTATTTCTTGAACTATTTCCCTTTTATCACAAGAAAAATCGGCAACCCATCTCACAACTGCTCTTAATTTAGATCTAAATATCACTGATGAAACATTGTACAACATGCTGTTATCTATTAAACTGATTTCCCTGAAGGAGCAGTTGATACTTTCATATATTCCAGCAAAGCTAATCATGCCAGGCCCCCTTCGCAGGACTTACCTTACAATCACATGTTCAAATGCTCCACCTGGGGGCTGGCGCTGTGGCATAGCAGGTAAAGCCACCATCTGCAGTGCCGGCACCCCGTATGAGCGCCGGTTCAAGACCTAGCTGTTCCACTTCTGAGCCAGCTCTTTTGCTATGGCCTGGGAAGGCAGTAGAAGATGGCCAAAGTCCGTGGGCCCCTGCACCCGTGTGGGAGACCCAGAAGAAGCTCCTGGCTCCTGGCTTCAAAGATCGGCACAGCTCTGGCCATTGCAGCCATTTGGGGAGTGAACCAGCAGACAGATCTCTCTCTCTGCTTCTGCCTCTCTGTAACTCTGCCTTTCAAATAAATAAATCTTTAAAAAAAAAAATGTTCCACCTAAATCACAGCTTTGATACCACCTAAGTCTCAATTCTGAGACATTGCTAGATACAGTGCCCACACTGGGGAGCCACAGAACCATCGAGAATGCTTTCAGAGAAAAGAAATTGTCCACTGGAGCAAACCCATTGTTCCCCGCTGCCTGTTCTGTGGGCTCCCCGGAGGTCCTTTCCAGGGAAAGGCAGGAAGCTGTTTCCAACACTTATCAGAGTTATGCACTATACAATATTGTAGATGGATTTCCTAGAATGAATTGTTTTGTATAGCTCATTTCAACAGATAACAAATCAGGAAAGTGTCTTTTCTCAAACTAATTTACATACTTGTTCATTGTCTTCATTTTAAACTACATTAATCCCAAGTCACAGGAGGTGAATCTATGCATGAACTAGCTACATGGGAGATGATGTTCTAGCCCCACCTTTAATTTAGCAATACCACAAGGTCCTAAGGTTCTAAAAATCATGAAAATCAAAATGCAAAACCCACAGAGGTATGAAAAAAGCAACTTGGACAACTGTGAAAAGACAAAAATGTTGGCTGCAGTAGGAAATGAAATTTAGATGAGAAATACAGAAAAACTGGAAACAACAAAAATGCTTATTCATAGGGAACTGATTAACTGAATTCTATTACCAGTGTAATATGGAGTACCTCTTAGCCATTCAGTAAGGACAAATATGTTCACATGGACAGAGAAAAGATCTGCACAGTATAATGGAAACACAACATGAATAGCTTGCTATCATTTTTGTTGTCATTAAGAAGAAAAGGAGACACATACGTCTGGGTTTATGCAGAAAGGGTCTCAGAAGAATTCACATCCGCCTGCTTGCAGTGATCAACCACCAGGAATAAAGATGGATGATAACATCTCACTTTATAAACTCCAGTGGCTTTCCTATGGCTTAGAGAGGAACTCCTCAAGGAGTTCATAAAAATGTGTATTCTGAAAAAAAAGAAATTTGCAAGGATTTCACCATTGTTTGCACTGAAATAAACATCTTTTACTAGTCCATGTTTCCACGAAGAAGTATCCCTGCATCTATTACTTTCTAGATTAAATACCTTAGAAGGGTACCAAGCCGGCCAGCGCCACGGCTCAACAGGCTAATCCTCCGCCTTGCGGCGCCAGCACACCGGGTTCTAGTCCCGGTCGAGGCGCCGGATTCTGTCCCGCTTGCCCCTCTTCCAGGCCAGCTCTCTGCTGTGGCCAGGGAGTGCAGTGGAGGATGGCCCATGTCCTTGGGCCCTGCACCCCATGGGAGACCAGGAGGAAGCACCTGGCTCCTGCCTTCGGATCAGTGCGGCCGGCCACGGCGGCCATTGGAGGGTGAATCAACAGCAAAAGGAAGACCTTTCTCTCTGTCTCTCTCTCTCACTGTCCACTCTGCCTGTCAAAAAAAGAAAAAAGAGAAAAAAGGTACCAAGCCAAGGGAGCGGAGATTGGCCATTCGCTTCTCGGGAAGAAGCTATAACCAGGGAGGTGGTTGGCAGGGGAGGGGCGCCTGCAGGCAGAGCAAGAGGCCTGCAACCCACAGGAATGCTGTCATCCTGTATTTTTTGGAGGGAATTCTGAGAATAAAAAGCCTTCGGAAGTTATCGGCGGGCAGGCTGGAGCCATTCATTTTTCACCTGCCTGTGTGTGTTGTCTGGCAGCCAGTCAAGGGCGCTATTAGCAGAATTAAGATCCAGAAGAAAAGATTATCCCATGGAAGGCGAGATAAGGGGCTGGAAAGTGTGGCTGGTTATCAATATCACAATACCAAACAGGTCAGAAAAGAGGCCGGCTGGGTTTCCCTGGAAGCAGGTCAGCTCTGCGCAAAGAATGGAGCGACTGTTCCCCAAAACACGCACTGCCTTGTACCGCGGTTCAGCTCAGATAAGGGGACAGTCCCGGCCGGAGCCCTGGGCTGCGGGGTGCGCGAGGAAGTGCCACAACCGCATTGCTGCGCGCCCTCTTACTCAGTTCCCTCTGAGTATGGAGACAACACCCCCCCCCCTCCCGGCTCCAGATCATTGTTAATATCTGTGAGTGGTTCACGTCCATTCACGTGGTTTTCCTTTTCCCTCCGAGGGAAGGTCCACGTGGAATGCTCTAGTGCAATTTGCGAAAAGACCCAGGAGGGATGATTATAACATTATGGAAGTATTTAATTGTTGGGAGATTTTTCAACAGCACCAAAAGTTAGCATGGATTCGGAGCGAGGGAGGGTTTGCCACTCCGGTACTGAAACATGTGTTTCCAACCGTGTGTCAGATTGGGGAAGGTTTGAGTTCATGTCAGCACTGCAATTTGCAAGCGTTCACATGCAGCAGGCACTTACATCTATTTCACCACGTTGTCTATGAATCACTCCATTCTCAGCTCTGCAGCCTGTGGACCGCGGCAGAACGCAGAGAGGTAAGCCAACACGTTTCCTAGTTTCCTCTATTGGAAATGAACGCTTTTGTTCCCCCAGCTATTTTTTGTCTACACAATAAAGGCTCTTTCGTTTTTTATTCTGCTTTGTTTTTTCTTTACTCCACTTCTTTAGAACATTCAAGGGGATCGATTTTTTTTTCCGCACATTTTTCAGCATGTGAACCTTTGTGTTACACACACAATGATGACATGATCAACATTAGCTCGTTAATGTGGTAGCGATGGACTCACAGTGGTAAAACCACCTAATACTTGCTCAGTAAAACACATTCTCAAGACAGCTACAACTGAAGGGCAGTCTCTGACTGTGAGAGGTCTTGCACGCCTAATCAATGTATTCAAGTTCATGCTCAGAGACCTAAGACCTAGCAAATTTCTCCGTGAAAACACAAAACTGGTACACTGTACATTTAAAATGACGATGGGCTTTGGGATTTCTTTAAAGTCATGAAGCTGAGTCAGGCCCATGTGGTATTTGAAGAGGCTCCCATTTTAGCCAAGAATTTCCAAGTCTCTTCATGTTGCTTTGTTAGAATGGACGAGACCATGTTGTGTAATGGTCACTCCTTTTGGTGGGCAGTACTCTCACCAGGGCATTATAAGCTTCCACAGCCGCTCTCCCCCATACACACATCTAGCCTGTTCCTTCAGACTTCTGAGTTTGCTACCCTCATTCAGTATATTTATGTTGTTTTATATATATAGATTCAGTATATATTATGTTGTTTCAAGGTTGCATAATACCCCACAATAAGGATACACCATAATGTACCTGGCTATTCTTCTATTTATAACGTGCTTTTCAAAAAAATGTTTATTTTCATCTACTTGTTTGGAAGAATGAGGGGGCAGAGGGAGAATCTTCTCTCTACTGTTTTGCTTCCCCAGATACCTATAATAGCCAGAGCTGGGTCAGGCCAAAGCCAGAAGCCAGGGGCCCAGAATTCCTTCTGGAATTCCCACGTAGGAAGCAGGAAGCTAATCAACGGGGCTATCACCTGCTGCCTCTCAGGATGCATTAGCCTGAAGCTGGACTAGAAGCCCAGAGCAGCCAGGACTAGGACTGTACGCTGATGTAGAATACAGGCATCCCAAGATGCAGCCTAATCTCTGTGCCCCAGTGTCTACCCCAATATGCCTGCTCAAGTCCAGACCTTCCTGCTGTGTTTGGTAGGGCAAAACCAAATGCTAATTCAGAAGTGAACGCCCTCTTGTTTATTTACCAACTGACTTTCCCTTGCAGTCTGTGCAACCTACACCCATGACTGATAATGTAGCACAAAACCTGACAAAGGGGCTGGTTGTGACACAGAGGGTAAATCCACTGCCTATGACACAGACATTCTATATGGGCACCAGTTCAAGTCCCAGCTGTTCCACTTCAGATCCAGCTGCTTGCTAATGCGCCTGGGAAATCAGAGGAAGATGGCCCAACTGCTTGGGTCCCTGCCACCCATGTGGGAGGCCCAGTTGAAGCTCCTGGCTCCTGGCCTTGGTCTGGCCTAACCCAGCCATTGCAGCCATCTGGAGAATGAACCAGCAGATGGAAGATCTCTGACATTCAAAATAAATAAATAAATCTTTAAGAAGAAAAAAAAACTAGCAAAACACAAAATTGTGCTTCTAAAAACGATATTATGAATGAGAGAGTTGAAGGGGGAAGAGAGGGAATAGGAGGTGTTTAAAAGATAAGGAAAGGTCAATCCAGAGCTTATAGGATAGAGTCAATGAATTATTCAGTGAAATCAGGATTTTTCTCTTAAAAAAAAAGTCTATGCTGAATAGTGCAAGCATTCTCTGGTATCTTCCATCAGCACTACCTGTTCTCACTCTTCCTTCCCTGAACGGTTCCCACCACAGGGGCAGCTCTGACAATGGGATGGTGACCTGGCAACCCTGCCATCCCACAAGTTCAAAAGCACTATCCTGCCAGGGGTGCTGCTCCAGTGGACCAAGGAGAGGGCCTTGAGATGGCTGTTACCTCAGCAACTGGAGCATGAACCTGAGCCAGAAATCAAAGGCCCTGCACAAAAAACTAGCCTATCCATCAAAATAAGAAACACACGTGGAGTGACGCCATCGCTGTCTTCGGAGGAACAGAATTTGTGCCTGTGTAATTTTATGTGAGGTAGGAGTTCTCCTGCTTAAAATAAACACATTGAGAGCATATTTCCCAGACTCCCACGTTAGTTTTTTTCTATTCAAATTAACAGAAAATCTCAAAACCTGCCATTTCTTCTAGTGAGCTACAGAAAAGTGGAGAAGAGTTGGTTTTCATGAGGGTCTTATTTATCGGTTACATATTTCTTATTCAGGAGTAAACCCACGCCTGTCTTTCTAACCACAATTAAACTTCAATGAGTCTTTACCTGAAGGTTTGAGATTTTGAAAATAAGTATATATGGGGCTGGTGTTGTGGTATTTGGGTTAAGCCGTATTGGAGTACTGGTTCTAGTTCTGGCTGCTCCACTTCCAATGCAGCTCCCTGCTAATACCTCTGGGAAGGCAGTGAAAGATGGTCCAAGTGCTTGGGCCCCTGCACCCATGTGCAACACTTGGAGGGCATTCCTAGCTCCTGACTTCTGCCTGGCCCAGACCTAGCTGTTGTAATCACCTGGGGAGTGAACCAATAGATGGAAGGTCTCTCATGTGTTCCCGTGCTTTCTCTGACACTCAATAAGCCTTTTTTCAAAATAAAAAGAAAATAAATATGAGTTATTTCAGAAAGTTCATAGAAATGGAATTAAAAGGTAAGATGCATTTTCCAGGAACTTCTTAAAAATCTCCCATGTCTGCCTACTGAATTTCTTCTGTGTGCAAAGATGTAAAGAATAGTCTTTGATTATTTTCAACTCAAAATAATCAGCCTCTGAAAGCCTTCCAGAATTCAGCTAAGTAATTTTTTTTTTTGGACAGGCAGAGTGGACAGTGAGAGAGACAGAGAGAAAGGTCTTCCTTTGCTGTTGGTTCACCCTCCAATGGCCGCCGTGGCCGGCGCACCGCGCTGATCCAATGGCAGGAGCCAGAGGTGCTTATCCTGGTCTCCCATGCGGGTGCAGGGCCCAAGCACTTGGGCCATCCTCCACTACACTCCTGGGCCACAGCAGAGAGCTGGCCTGGAAGAGGGGCAACCGGGACAGAATCTGGTGCCCCGACCGGGACTAGAACCCAGTGTGCCAACGCCGCAAGGCGGAGGATTAGCCTGTTGAGCCACGGTGCCGGCCTAAGTAATATTGGAACAACCTAATTCATACGAAACTTGCTTGTCAGTTTGGAAATAAATAATCAGTGCATTGTTTTTAGGTACTTTACTGTTCATTTGCACTGTTAAAGATGTTCCCTCAGTAAACCAAAATAAAACAAACTTAGGGTTTTACACAGGAACAAGAACACTGTGTTAATTAGACCGTGTGTGGATCTTCAGCTGGTTCAAGGGCGTCTGCTCTGTGTGTGGCTGCTGTGGGCTGTGTGCAAGGCAACAGTTACTTCAAAACACTCACAGAAATGATTCCAACCCCTTGTTATAGTCCCTCCCTTCCCCAGACGAACTAAGAAGCCATCATTGTCATCTTTAGCCAGATCTCATACTGTCTCTTCCTTTTTCCATTATTAATATCAAATGCAACTCAGTAGAGCTTTTTTTTAAAAGTACAATCCCTGTGATATTTCAATAGAGGCAAATTTGAGAAAACTGAATCCAAACACACACACACACACACACACACACACACACACACACACAGTTTCAGCCTAAAGTGAAATATAGCAGATTCCCTAGACAGTTTAGGCCTAGCAAGGCTATGCCTCCTGGGTGCTTTAATCTGCCCCTGTGGGCAACGTTCAGAGTAGCTGAAAGCTGATAACATTCTCAGTGAACAATTGTGCACAGATTGGTGATGATATGGACGTGTTAGGTCCTTGAGGTTAAAAATGAGGCCTGTGGGATGGTCCAGGGTGATATCTGCAGGCCAGTCTTGTGAAAATACAATTACAGGGCATGCGATTATAGCTGGTGCCAAAACAGAGATAGGCACAAGAAGACACAGAGAAGGGACCTGCTCTGCTGTTGGTAGAGAAGCAGAGAGTGATGGCAGAAAGCAGCCAGACCCACTCTGTTAGGACAAGGGTGACAACTGCAGGCTCTCTGCTCAGCTGTGGTGGTGGCTTATCCATGAGCCATGTGTCTGATTGTTGGGGAGGTCCCCAGGCTGCTATCTCAAAGCCCCAGGCTTTTAGAGCACCTGTTTGCATTCCCTAGCTACCTTACAGTGGTTTAACTGTGAAACAGACCCAAATGATAGAATGATCAAAGGATCATTTCACTTTCCATCCTTTAGATCAGGGCAGGAGTAGCAGGAGATGAAGAGCTAACCTCAAGGTGCCCTTCACGCATCTTGTCAGAAACTTTGAACTGGAACACTTCTCAAGGATATTTTTATTTCAGTCTTGAAGAGCAAGTGTGCACAAGTAAGTGCCAACACAGAAATACCTCCAGTGCAGTGCTACCTTCCTGTGAAAACTGCTATGTGGCCCCCAGATTCAGCCAGATTTGACATATCCTTATCCAATAATGATTGCATAATTTCCCACTGAGCTTATCTGATTATCCCACATGTTTCTCAGACCTGCGTTAAGAAATAGGAATAGATAAAGCAACCCATTTTATATTATCAAAGCAGCAGCCTGTATTTATTACAGGAAAATCTCCACAGTTGGGCATTCACAGAACTATGAATTCTCTACTCAACCCTAGATTTAAACTTCTGCATACAACGTTTTGTGTACTGATGACCACTGCTGTGGCATAGAGGGTAAAACCGCCACTTGCCATGCTGGCAACTCATAGGGGTGCCAGTTTGAGTCTTGGCTGCTCCACTTTCAATCTAGCTCCCTGCTAGTACACCTAGAAAAGCAGTAGAAGATGACACAAATGCTTGGGGTCCTGCACCCACATGGGAGACCTGGAAGAAGCTCTTGTCTCCTGGCTTCAGCTTGGCTCAGTCCCAGCTGTTTTGGCCATTTGGGGAGTGAACCAGTAGATGGAAGATCTCTCTCTCATTCTCTCTCTCTCACTCTCTCTCTCCCCTCTCTCCCCTCTCTCTTCTTGCTGTCTTTCAAATAAATAAATAAATCTTAAAAAACAAAACAAAAAAATCAACTGTGTATTGAAAATACTACAGGCGAGCGCCGCGGCTCAATAGGCTAATCCTCCAACTGTGGCACTGGCACCCCAGGTTCTAGTCCCGGTCAGCGTGCCGGATTCTGTCCTGGTCGCCCCTCTTCCAGGCCAGCTCTCTGCTGTGGCCAGGGAGTGCAGTGGAGGATGGCCCAAGTGCTTGGGCCCTGCAACTGCATGGGAGACCAGGAGAAGTACCTGACTCCTGGTTTCGGATCAGCACGGTGTGCTGGCCACAGCAGCCATTGGGGGGTGAACCAACAGAAAAGGAAGACTCTTCTCTCTGTCTCTCTCTCACTGTCCACTCTGCCTGTCCAAAAAAAAAAAAAAATACTACAGTGTTTTTTAAAAAACAAGTAAGAACTATGAGTTTTGGGAATTACAGCATAAAAGATGGCACCACCATACCTCACAAATGCAAATCTAAAAATGAGATACTTTCCTTATTTTCTATCCAGTGACTAAGTATGAAGAGATAACATGGACATGGACGCAAAGTGAAACTAACACATACATACCATACTAGTAAGAGCGCTATTTACTTTAACCTTTTAGTAGTAATTTTCCAATGTAAATAAATAAATCTTTTTTTAAAAAGGGTATACATGTGACCTACTGATTCCATTTTTCAAAATTTATGCCAAGAACCTCATCAGAAACGCATTTTTAACTACACATCTCAAAAATAATCAAACACCCAACATTTAGAGAGTGGCAAAATAAAGTATAGCACATGCTTATGTTAAACAATTATGTTTTTTTTTTTTTTTGACAGGCAGAGTGGACAGTGAGAGAGAAAGACAGAGAGAAAGGTCTTCCTTTGCTGTTGGTTCACCCTCCAATGGCCACCGCGGCCGGCGCACCGCGCTGATCCGATGGCAGAAGCCAGGTACTTATCCTGGTCTCCCATGGGGTGCAGGGCCCAAGCACTTGGGCCATCCTCCACTGCACTCCCTGGCCACAGCAGAGAGCTGGCCTGGAAGAGGGGCAACCGGGACAGAATCCAGCGCCCAGACAGGGACTAGAACCCGGTGTGCCGGTGCCACAAGGCAGAGGATTAGCCTATTGAGCCACGGCACCGGCCTAAACAATTATGTTTTAAAAATAATATTTAACAAAAAATTTGAGATATATGAAGCTACTTCAAAGAGTTTGTGGGAAAATAGAATTAAAAGATAAGTTTTAGTGCAAAAAAATTTGAAATCAATGCAGTTTTTATAATATGTATTTTCTATGAAATTTTAGACAATCCACTCATGTTACAGTAGGAAACAAATTACAAAGCAACAGGAATAGTATGATTATAATATTTCAATACACATGTATATATACAGAAGTGTACTCATATAAACATATCCTGATATAAAAAATAACATATACACACTATAATATTAATATTTTATGGGGCCAGCATTGTAGCATAGCAGGTAAAATTGCCGCCTGCAGTGCCAGCATCCCATATGGGTGCCAGTTCAAGTCCCAGCTGCTCCACTTCCATACCAGCTCTCTGCTCTGGCCTGGGAAAGCAGTAGAGGATGGCCCAAGTATTTGGGTCCCTGCAGCCATGTGGAAGACCTGGAGGAAGCTCCTGGCTCCTGCTTTTGGATCAGCACAGCTCTGGCCGTTGCAGCCATTTGGGGAGTGAACCAGCAGATGGAAGACATTTCTCTCTCTCTCTGCCTCTCCTTCTCTATGTGTGTAACTCTGAGTTTCAAGTAAATAAATAAATCTTTAAAAATATTATATACATATTGCACAGTGTGATGTATTATCATATTATATGCAGCAATTCCACATTATAATATTCCATGTGTTCAATATATAACATATAATCATTCCTTCAAGTTTTGAGGGAGATCATAAAACCAAATTGTGATAGAAAATGACAAAATAGAAAAGTCTCTTTTTTAGATATCTTTTTTTTTAGATTTATTTATTTACATGAGTGGCAGAGTTACAGAGAGGAAGACACAGACAGAAATCTTCCACCTGCTGGTTCATTCCCCAAATGGTCGCAACAGCTGGAGCTGGGCCCATCCAAAGTCAGGAGCCTGGAGCTTCTTCCAGGTGTCCTGTGTGGGTGCAGGGGCCCAAGCACTTGGGCCATCTTCTACTGCTTTCCCAGGCCATTGGCAGGGAGCTGGATCAGAAGTGGAGCAGCCAGGACACAAACTAGCACCCAAGTGGGATGCCAGCACCACAGCACTGACCCCAAAGTGGAAAATGCTGATACATGCATCATGTCAAGCACAGTGGGTTATAGACAGTCTGATTCCTTAAGTCATGTTTATGCTATCACATAGAATAAACCCTAAGTGTCAATGCCTCACGTCAAATGAGTGTTTCTACTTTTTCCTTTCCTAAAGAGCGAAAGTATGTTCCTAAGAGAACACACTTACACGATGCAAAGATTCCTACTGTGTCGGCCCCACATCTGCTGGTATGCTGGCACCCTGGTGGATGAAGGTAGCGTTCTCGGTCACCCATCAGCCTGCCTACTTCTTAATCAAGTACAGTGTGTTTTCTGTGGCAACCACTGGCCAGCACAGGCTTGTTCTGGAAGTATGAAACCTAAAGAAATGACTGATTATTCAGGTATGCCAAGAGAGAAATATTATACGCTAGTGTTCCTACCGCACTTCTTTCATAAGCACAAACATGACTTCCCATCATACTTTCCCTGCAAATCACAAAATTGTGGTTCCATAGCAGACTTAAACAAGAGAGGAGGAACAGCGCAGAGGGCAAAGGATAGATCAATGTTATTGCCTGATCAAAGCACCAAGGAGTCGGGGAGCTCCTGGAAGTCCTTACGTGGCCACACCACTGCCCCAGCCTTAGCAACAAATGTGGGTAAAGGGGGTTGCAAAGCAGCTGTTGCTTTCAAAACAAAAACCTGTTTCTTGCACATCTCCTCCTTAATCCTAGACAAAGAGAAGTGCCAGAAAACTTGACTCCGCTGGGGGAGGGATTAAAATGGTGTGTCAATGTTATCTCCTTAATGTCCTGTTTCCAGATAAGCCAGACCCCTAAGAGCAACCTAATGGGTGATTACAGGGTTTATCCCGTCCCTCTGTTCTCTAGGGAAAGCGCCCTTCACGAGACAGGATCACATGTGTTACTTCTCTGGTGACATCTCCCTTCATTCACATCAATTTGAACCAAAACACAAATCATGAAAAAGGTGATCTTAAAGCTCCAGGATAGATGTGTCATTTGGGGAAGGTCAAGGGTGTTAGACTTCCATGGGGACCTGAGCAGTGGTAGGTGGCTCTCCCCAGGAAGACCAGTCTCCCTTTTGGCCTGCGAGCAAGGAGAGGAGGTCACACAACCCTCAAGGCACCGTTCTTGCTCCTCATGGGCCTCCTTCTTCCTCTTTCCAAGTAGCATCCAAATCTAGAATTCTGTATGGCATTTGTATTCGGAATCTCTTCTTCAATCATGTCCCCAAGAAACCAGCGGATGTTCCAAATTTCTGGGGAAATTTGACACAACATACAAACCCCTTATTATATGTTGTTTCAGGTGCAAAACTTTGGTCTTTGTGGCTTCCTAGAGTCAAGAGAGTGAGTAGCAAGCAAGGACCTGGTGTCCTCAAATTAATCTCCAAATTAACTACTGCAAAACATAATATGAAATTGAACCAATTTCTGAATAATACTTTATAAGTAGCAAAATATATTTTAAAGAATGAAACCCAGGGGCAGGTGCTGTGGTATAGCAGGTAAAGCCACCGCATGCAATGCCGGCATCCCACATGGGCACTGGTTGGAGTCCTGGCTGCTCTATTTCTGATCCAGCTCTCTGTTATGGCCTGGAAAAACAGTAGAAGATGGTCCAAGTTCTTGGGCCCCTGCCCATGTGGGAGACCCAGAAGAAGCTCCTGGCTCCTGGCTTCGGGTTGGCCCAGCTCTGGACATTGTGGCCATCTGGGGAGTGATCCACCAGATGGAAGAACTCTCTTTCTCTCTCTGTCCCTGCCTCTGTAACCCTGCCTTTCAAATAAATAAATAAGTCTTTAAAGAGAGAGAGAACAAAACATAAATAAAAATGGTAAGTCAAAAACCTCCTCATGGAACTCTATGAGACTCACATTTTATTGTCCCTCAAAGGATGCAGGAAAATTTGCAGATAAGTTCACTCGAAGAATACCAGCTTTAACTCAAAAGTTACCCACATGCCTCAAATCTGCAAATTGCCTTCTGGCAAACAGAAAAAGGAAAATGTGTCCACTCCGTTAGAGAGGAGAGAAAATTGGCATAAACATATCAAGATACCGTCAGTCACAGTCGCCCCCTCTTCCCCCCATGCCCTGATTCCCCCACAACAATTAAGGAATTAAGGTGGAAAAGGGAAAGGTTAATATTTGTTAATATTTACAGTGCTCCTGTGGTTCATTCATTCATAACAGAATCAAAAATGCTCCACACCAAACCCCTAGATATAGTTTTCCAAGGATCAGGATTATTGCTGGGAGTGTAACAGATACAACAGGGTACAAGTACACACAGAGATGTCATCGTCGTCATCATCATACAGTTTCCCCACTGCGCTCTGTTTCTGCATTCAACAAGCATGAGGCAGGCCCTGCAACTCAACAGCACCTTGGTGTAGATTTTAGGTAACAAACAATGGAATTCAATCGTGAGCAAGTGTAAATGGGAAAAAAAAAAAAAAGCAATTTATGTGGTGCAGCAGGCTAAGCTGCTGTTTTCAACACTGGCATTCCGTAGGAGTGCCAGCTCAAGACCTAGTTGCTCCAATTCCAATCCAGTTCCCTGCTACTGTGCCTGGAAAAGCAGTGAAGATTGTCCAAGTACTTGGACCCCTGCTACAATGTGAGAGACTCAGATGGAGTTTCTGATGTCAGCCTGCCCAGCATCAATAGTTGTGGCTATTTGGAGAGTGAAGAGTGGATAGAAGATTCTCTCTCTCTCTCTCTCTTTCTCTCCCTCTGTGTGTGTGTATGTGTGTGTGTGTCTACCCTTATCTCTGTAACTCTACCTTTCAAATAAATAAATCAACTATTACAGAAAAAAAGGAATGTATGAAAGAGGAGCAGATATTCAAAACTCTCAAGAAGGGACAGAGAGCCAAACCCTGAAGCCATGAAGCCAGGAATGATGGTTAGCCAACACAAAGAGGCTTTCCCTAAGGAAAATACACCTGTACCAATACTCAGCACTACAACCTGAGGACTGGAGACCAGGGTCTCTCCATCACTGTCCCCTCTCCCTGCACATCCCATCAACCTTAGCTGAAGATTGGTTCCCTCCATGCAGCCATCTCCTGACGTGGCTCATTTCCAAATCCTCCTTGCAGGGCCCAGGTGGTCAGAGAGCCAGTTACAGGGCTCCCCTTGACCACAAAGGAAGCTGAGATATGCATTTCGTGGCTTCTGCCTGGGAAGGCAGTCTCATCATCATGTGGGAAATCAAGAAAAGGATGGATGAGCACAAATGTCCACTGTAAGATACAACACTGTCTGCCTTGGGGAGGAAGCCGTCAGTGCCATGTAATAGTACAGGAACAAAACCAAACACCAAGCAAGTCTTTAGGCCACGATTAGCGAGCATCATGCAGACCTTTCTACACTGTTTCACACAACTATTATGGTACACATGTGTAAGGTTGATCTGATCTGAGATTTTTCTTCCCTAGGGGATCAACTTCTCTGTGTCCACAGTTTCATTCTAGACTTGAATCAGCCCAGCCATTTGGCTATGGGCTAATTGTGTTCAGCAAAAAGAAAACCAATTATATTTTAAAATAGGAATTAAATATTTATATGCTAAGCCCTGGGTTTCAGCATGCATTATAGCAAATGATTTGATTTAGCCATCAAAGAGATTTGCATTCAAATTCCAGCTCTCCCATTGCCAGCAGCGTGTTCCTGAGCAGGCTACTGACTTCGCTGAGCCTTCATTGTTTGTTCCTGATGTACCCAATATGTAAGATTTGTTTAGGAAGTTTAAAAGAAAGAGGGCACCTACAATGCTGAGTGCAGTGTCGGGGCTATTGTATATCTTTCATGTCATTATTTAATCCTTACATTAACCTTGCGAATTGAGGGAAGAACTGGAATCCTGGGGAGCCGACCTCACTTGCCCAAGGTTGAGATTTGAACTTAGGCTTTCTTTTTTTTTATTTTTATTTTTATTTTTTGACAGGCAGAGTGGACAGTGAGAGAGAGAGACAGAGAGAGAGGTCTTCCTTTGCCGTTGGTTCACCCTCCAATGGCCGCTGAGGCTGGCATACTGTGCAGATCCGAAGGCAGGAGCCAGGTGCTTCTCCTGGTCTCCCATGGGGTGCAGGGCCCAAGCACTTGGGCCATCCTCCACTGCACTCCCGGGCCACAGCAGAGAGCTGGCCTGGAAGAGGGGCAACCGGGACAGAATCCAGTGCCCTGACCAGGACTAGAACCTGGGGTGCTGGCGCCACAAGACAGAGGATTAGCCTATTGAGCCAATGCGCCGGCCTGAACTTAGGCTTTCAAACGTCAAGACTGACCTGTTGGGGCCAGCGCTGTGGCACAGCGGGTTAACACCCTGGCCTGAAGCACCGGCATCCCATGTGGGCACCAGTTCTAGTTCTGGCTGCTCCTCTTCTGATCCAGCTCTCTGCTATGGCCTGGGAAAGCAGTAGATGATGGCCCAAGTCCTTGGGCCCCTGCACCCATGTGGGAGACCTGGAAGAAGCTCCTGGCTCCTGGCTTCAGATTGGCATAGCTCCAGCTATTGCAGCCAGTTAGGGAGTAATGGAAGACATCTCTCTCTCTCTCTCTCTCTCTCTCTCTCTCTCTCTCTGCCTCTCCTTCTCTCTCTGTGTGTGTAACTTTGACCTTCAAATAAATCTTAAAAAAAAAAAAAAAAGACTGACCTGCTTCCATCGCAATTAAGAGCTCAAAATTACTAATGCAGTTTGTTAGAAACTCTTCGTTGTATTATTCTCCACTTGGTAGAGAGAGAAAAAAAGAAAGCATAGATGCCCAATAAAGGTACAGTCTTTTCCCTAGTCTTTTTTAAAATTATTTTTAAAGATTTATTTATTTATTTATTTATTTGAAAGGCTGAAAGAGAGAGAGAGAGAGAGAGAGAGAGAGAACATGATATTTCATCTGCTGCTTCACTCCCCAAATGGCTGCAATAGCCGGGGATGATGCACCTAGCTGAAAAGCGAAGCCTGGAACTGCATCTGGGTTTCCCAGATGGGTGACAGGGTCCCGAGTACTTGGGTCACCTCCCACTGCTCTGCTTTCCCAGGCACATTAGGAGGGAGTTGGATCCGAAGCAGAGCAACGGGGACTTGAACTGGTGCTCATGGGGAACACTGGTGTCACTGCAGGTGATGGTCTAACCTGGTGCGCCACAATGCCAGCCCCCTCCCTAGAGGCTTTAGAACCTCCAATATTTAGGACCAGAAGGAAATTTGGAAGGCAGCCAGCCACTCGATGCTCCTGGAACTTATTTCACCTGAGGACCATCAGACCTGTCTGCTCCCTTCTCTTCTCTTTGGTTTCTGTCATTGAAGGCAGGCCCTGGAGACAAGCCGAGGGGAGTCACAGAACTGTTATTCAAGCAAAATACAAGGATAGAGAACATTCCTCTTGCCCAATCAGTGGCACACAAGCTACTGGCATTTTCAGAACAGGGTGAGTAGCCCTTCTTGAAAATTCCTAGGATAAGAAGTGCTTGACATTTCCCACTTCTTCAGATTGCAGAATATTTGTCTATAAATAAGGAGCTATCTTGGGAACGGAGTCCAAGTCTACACAGAAATTCATTCATGTTTCAAATCTACCTTGTATACCTTGTCTGCAGGTAAAGTTATACACTATTTTTAGTGCACCTGTATTTTGACTGTGACCCATCACAGAAGGTCAGGTATGGCATTTCCACTCGTAGTGTTAAAATGTTTCAAATTTGGGGATTTCAAGTGTACAGAGTGGGGACGTTCAGCCTAAAGCGTATTGCCTGGAACTGCTGGTTTCTCACACCACTGGGAGATACTGCACCAGGAAAGGAAGAATTCTTCAACCTAGTGAAATCTGAAAAGTGCAGGAGTAAACCAAGTTCAACAGGTTTGCTCAGAACCTTTAATGTGCTAATGAACATGAAGAAACTGAACAGAGTGTGGAATGTTTCGACCATAGTCCCCACACAATCTGATGGGACTGCCGAGCCACAGGACATGCTTGAGAAACACTGTGTGAGGAGAGGGATTTGTCATTAGAACACAGTGGGGAAATGAGATAGTTCAGATGTGACAGTCAGATGCAACAGGAAGCTGCCAACATCATTCGGGGAAGAAGCTGCCGGCTCAGACATCTGGTCGGCTTGGCATGAACCCTGATGCCGTGGGTAGACTCAGGTCACATGGCCCGATGCACTTGATGTGACTGTTGAAGCTCCCTGTTCCTGCTCAGCAGGCAGCCTTCTGATGACACTGCAGCTCTCTCTGCAGCCTTCCTACACACAAAAGTGCCAGGCAAACTGGTTTAGGCGGCTGGTACGCTTGACAGTTACGTTTATGACTTGAAATTAATATAAAGATTTCATCCAGTTGACAAGAACATCCAGTCCATTTGATAGATCAATGCCCAGTGTAAGTCAAACCATCATTGCCTTTACATACAAACTCTGTTGAGATTTGTGGACGTGAGATAGTTCTTGAGAGTTCCTAGGTATGGACTAAGTCCAATTCCCAGACTGGCGACCTTGAAGACCAAATCAAACCTGGACGCTCCTGTCTTCAAAGCAACAACCACTCTGAGGCTTTGCCTAGCTGATATCCCTTTGAGGGCTTTAGCTCTAATTTGCCACTCCCTTCAGCCCCAGATTCTTAAAGAAATGGCTTCAGACTGAGATGAAAACACACTTTTCCTGATCTACCTTGCTCACGGATGAGCAGCTCTGGGGTTCAAGTGTAGAAGGCACGTGTCCAGGCAAGCACAATCGTTTTAACTCTCACTGGCAAAATCTCAACCAGCTGAAAGCACGGGAAGCCTTGCATAGCACACAGAAACAGCATGTCTCTCTTAACCTGCAGGCAGGGGTCAATGTTCCATCCTGAACTTGCCAAGCTACACAGTGGAAGATCCAGGCAAGGAGCTAACTCTGTTCCAATCAGCTCTGCCCATAGGGAAGACTGGATTGGGAATCTCCTGGAGAGGGGCCATGGTGCTGGGGGGAATCATTTTCATAAACACACTTTCTTTCCTCCTTTGAACAGGAACACCTGTTTTCTCTACTAACGCTGCTGCTTCGGTCACTCCTACCCTAGGGATAGCAGTTGTAAGAAATAGCAGATGCAGAATTTACACAGCAGAGAGCATTCCATCCCTTCCGTGTACAAATTTTGCAGAAAACGGCCCACGTGGTCGAGAACTCTTTTATGAACTGTGACCTCGAGCCACTCATTGAAAATGCAGTTGCTATCAAATGGTTCTGTGCGGGTTTCCATTTTAACTGATGAACACATTTGGAGTTCATTACTCTTAACTCAGCCATACTTACAAACTTCTTTGCAAAATGGTTTGAATTTTATAATATTACGCTAATATTGCCTCCAACTCTTGGATAGAAAAACTCAGGCACAAGTACCTTGCCCACAACTTCTGCAAAATGAAACAGAAAATGATTGTCATGGGAAGTGGGCATTTAGCTTAGAGATTAAGGCACCCTTGCCCTACAGCGAAGTGCCTGAGTTCGATTCCTGGCTCTGGCTTTTGATTACAGCTTCCCACCAATGCAGATGCTAGGAGGCAGCAGTGATGGTTCAAATAACTGAGTCTCTGCTGGACTCGTGGGAGACCTAGACTGCACTCCTGGCTTTAGTTCCACAGCCCCACAGTAGCCATTGCAGGCATTTGGAGAGTGAACTGGAAGATGGAAGCCTACTCACATCTCTTTCTCTTTCTCTCTCTCTCTCTCTCCCCCACCCCCAAATAAACAAGCAAAAATTTACAATAAATGTCTTTTAATTTGTGGTTTTTATTTATTTCTGGATAATTTAGCAGGAAGGGTTCAAACAGGCCAAGATCTCTGCAGACACCAGAGCCAGATTCCTGCGTAGACAGATGAGCCCACAGAGAAGCCCCAGACCAGAACAAATGAGGGAAGGGAGAGGAGCAGAGGAGAACAAGGTGGCACTCCGGTCTGCTGAGTTGACTGTAGGAACAAGAAACTCCTATTCATTAGTGAGCTCAAGTCTTGAATCACTTTTAGGAAAGCTCCAGCATTTAATAAACTCTGAGTGACTATGAGTTTCTCCAAATATCACAAGAAAGAATCCAAGAAATATTTTCAATACAAAAGCTGGGTGACTTCACCTGCCTGGGTCCCTCAACCTGATGCCCCTGAAAATCCCCTGGAGAGCTGGCAGAATCAACTGGGGGCATCATCTCCACCGAGCCCAAGTCTCCAGGGCTTAAGCCTGTCATCAGTGTTGTTTGCAAAGGCTGATCAGGGCTTCATGCTCCACAGATAAATTTGGGGGCCTCTGGCTCAGACATGACCATGCCAGGGTGACCCCAACGAGTGGCTGTGGGGTGGCTTGTGCGGTCTACACACCCTCTTCCTGCTCTAGGAGGTCCTTGGTGTCTCACCAGGGCTCCTCCCCCTCTCCACTGTCCCTAGGAGGCTTCCTCCTCCGTCATCCCATGCTTCCACATGGCCCAGGGCAGTATGACTGAAGTCATTGTTCCGCCACAGATGGTGGCTATGTTGTGTTAGGAAAAGAGCCTCAGCCCAGAAGGCTTAGAAAGTTTCACTTTTTAAACTTTTAAAAAGTTTAAATGCATGGCTGCCCTGCATGTAAATAGCGCTTTTAAACCTCCTCATCCAGAACTGGGTGCTAGTTCTCTTGAGACGGAAGTTGGGAGGCGGTTTGGCATAACGATAATAACATCGTTGGAGTTGTGTGATCCCATGGGGTCCTGGGACCCATCCCTCCGTGGCCCCTATGCCTCCTGGAGGCACGCCTGCCCTGATTGGTCTTCCTGGGGCTCTCTGCGCAGGCCGGCAGTGCTCAGACACACACACCCGGCAGTCAGCTCTGGTACCAGTGCACCTGTGGGGCGCCCGGGACACTGGGCTCTCCTTCTCAAGGCACACACGCCTGGTGGATGACTCTGCACAGCCCGACCTCCTATGCACCTCAGAGCTCCTGTGTAGGTTCCTCAGGACCACCGGGCCTCCCAGTGCTATCAGGCATCTGCTTTTGAGATGGGCAGGTAGGTAGATCCGTGCATCCAAAAAGAGAGCGAGCGTGCTGCAGAACTGCAATTGCACAACACTTTAATAACTGCTTTGTATTAAGGGTTCCACAGTGGGTTTCATTCTTTGGGAAATAGTAGATTAAAACCCAGCTACTTCCTGCAGCACTTTCAGAGCCTCTAACAGGCTAATGTGTATTTGAACTATCGAAGAATAGAACCTAAAATATAGCCTCTCCCACCCTCATGTGGCCATGGAGCTATTTTTTTTCTCAGAATACCACAAAAGAGTAATGTCACAAAATTAATTTTAGGTCAAGAAATGAGTATTATCTGAAATTAAAATATCTACTTGTTAATTAAATTCCTAAATATTTCAATAGTAAGATATTCTCAGTTTTTTTTATTATTATTATTCTATTAAAAGGTCTTCCTTTCCATTGGTTTACACCCCAAATGACCACTATGGCCTGCACACTGCGCTGATCCGAAGCCAGGAGCCAGATGCTTCCTCCTGGTCTCCCATAAGGTGCAGGGCCAAAGGACTTGGGCCATCCTCCACTGCACTCCCGGGCCACAGCAGAGAGCTGGCCTGGAAGAGGGGCAACCGGGACAGAATCCAGCACCCCGACCAGGACTAGAACCCGGGGTGCCGGTGCCGCAGGCGGAGGATTAGCCAAATGAGCCACGGCGCCGGCCGATATTCTCAGCTTGATACATATAGAACTCTGCCCAATATACACCTGTGTGTAAATTTCTGTTATTTATAGTTTTGGGCCATGGTATAGAATTAATGCTGTAATTTCTCTATAAATTGTTGCAAAGTATCATGTCAATCTTTGTTAAAAATGAAAATACACAAAACATACTACTATTTATTCCCAAATATAAGACACTTTTTAAAAATCCAAAGTTAACTCCCTCCAGATGTTATTTTATATTTCAATCTTTGCATGGACTTTTAAATTACAAGGCATGTTCTCAAT
The DNA here is from genome assembly GCA_949820135.1 of Sylvilagus floridanus. Taxonomy (NCBI): domain Eukaryota; kingdom Metazoa; phylum Chordata; class Mammalia; order Lagomorpha; family Leporidae; genus Sylvilagus; species Sylvilagus floridanus. The sequence goes on along the minus strand of OX463239.1, from coordinate 21,139,735 downwards.
CACATTATTCAATAAAAATAAATAATTAGAACACAATTAAAGCTAATTGAGGATTACAGAGGTTAGCTGATAGAACTGAGCTTTTTATTTTTTTTTTCATACTGTTTGTTGAACTCTTTCTTTAGTACAGAGTTAATTGTATGTGTACAAAGTTAATTGAAAATAGATCTTAGAAAAAAGTAAGAATGGGAATAGGAGAGGGAGGAGGAAGAAGGATGGGAGTGTGGGTGGGAGGGTAGGTATGTTGGGAGGAATCACTAGGTTCCTAAAGTTGTATTTATAAAATGCATGACATTTATATTCCTTAAATAAAAGGTTTCTGGGAGAAAACAAAGAACTGAGCTTTAAAAAAAATCAGAGATCAAGACATTTCTCCCAGAATAATCGCAAGTATTATGTATTGTTTCAAAGATGCTTTTTGAAAAGACACTTTCAAAAATAACAAAGTGAAGATTATGAGATTGCAAAGATATGTGTAGAGAATGAATGAAAAACAAAGTAAATCCCTAATATTATGCAAATGGCCAGGGGTGGCTTAGGATAAACAGACACAAACAGCAGCGTCTGAAGCAGAGGTGTGGACCATGTGCTATGTGAAATTGTCATAGAGGACTCAGCAAGAAGACCTGGATGTCACAGCGGCAGGCCAAGAGTGTCAACAAAACTGTCTCATAAACTGTGAGGTTAACACATGCAATATTTCTTAATTAGATGATCTTATAGATGATTTTAAATATGCGTAACTACATGAGTAAACTCAATATATAAGCAGATGAGCAACTAACTGATCTATGACCCTAAAAGTTAATGTTGCCTTTAATTTTCTAAAGATTTTTTGACTAGTGACCAGCAGTGTTATGGCACAACAGGTTAAGCCACCACCTCCAGCACCAGCATCCCACATGAGCACAGGTCCCCAGCCCAGCTGCACCACTTCTGATCCAACTCCCTGCTAATATTCCAGGGAAAGCAGCAGAAGATGCCCCAAGGGCTTGGACTATTGTCACCTACATGGGAAACCTGGATGAAGTTCCTGCTGGCTTCTGATTTTGGCTTGGCCCAGTGGCAGCCATTGCAGCCATTTGGGGAATGAGCCAAATGAACCAGCAGATAGAATCTCTCTCTCTCTCTCTCTCTCTCTGTGTGTGTGTGTGTGTGTGTGTGTGTGTGGTGTGTGTGTGTGTGAGAGAGAGAGAGAGAGAAAGAGAGGAAGAGAGAGAGAGAGAGAGAGAGTGTGTCCTTCTCTCTCTCTCTTTTCTAAGATTTATTTATTTATTTGAAGGGCACAGTTACTGGGGGTGGGGGAGAAAGAGAGACAGAGATCTTCCATCTGCTGAATTACTCCCCAAATGGCCACAACAGCTAAAGCTGGGCTGATCTGAAGGAGCCAAGAGCTTCTTCTGGGTCTCCCACATGGGTGCAAGAGGCCCAAGCATGTGAGCCATCTTCTACTGTTTTCCCAGGTGCCTTAATAGGGAGCTGGATTGGAAGTGGAGCAGCCGAGACTTGAATCAGTGCCCATGTGGGATGCCAGCATTGTAGGAAACAGCTCTCCCATTACACCACAGTGCTGGCCCCAGAAATTTGAATTTGCAACCTCTAGACTAGATAGATAATCTCTAAGCCCTCCCCCAACCCCCAGCTGTAACATTCTTGAACCTTATAGCTCTATGCTACAGCAACAGCCCCCTCTCCTTCTCTTTCTGTAACTCTGCCTTTCAAATAAATAAAACAAAATTTGTTTAAAAAATCAAATTTCTGGAGCCAGTGCTGTAGTGTGATAGGTTAAGCCTCTGCTTATTGTGCCAGCAACCCATATGAGCATCATTTGAGTCCCAGCTGCTCCACTTCCAATCCAACCCCCTGTTAATGGCCTGGGAAAGCAGCAGAAGATGGTCCAAGTGCTTGGGCCCCTGCACCTACATGGGAGACCTGGAAGAGGCTCTTGGCTCCTGGCTTCAGATCAGCTCAGTTCCAGCTATTGCAGCCATTTGGGGAGTGAACTAGCAGGTGGAAGACGTCTTTCTCTGTCTCTCCCTCTCTGTCTATAACTCTGCCTCTTAGACAAAAAATCTTTTAAAAAAAACTAAATTTCCAATGAGGTCAGGAAGGCACTATAAATGAATAAAGCAAGCCATATGTGACACAATATGGAATGGTGAGGACTGTGGCAAACTGCCTAAAAAGTGGTCCCTCTGATATGAATCCAACATTCCCACTTCACAGATAAAGAAACCAAGTTCCAAAGAAGTGAAGTCATTTGCCAGAGTGAAAGGTCAGTTTAGATCATTTCCCACTAAACAGGATGCTCCTGGCCAAGATGGAAAGATGGTAACTTTGCCCAGACCAACAGTGCTCTGCTCCCGGGGTAGACAGCCCTTTGTTGTAGGGCCTGGAAATGCCATCCTCCAGGGTGTGTGCCCTCCCAGTCTTCCTGCTCCCCGTGGGCTGTGGCCAGCGCTGCCTTCACTGTCAGGAATGCTCTGTCGAGGGAGGATTCCCAAGATGCGATGTGCGGTCAGCAAGAAAGCACTTTTGATCCCAGCCACAAGAACGCAGCTGAGCTGAGAATCTGACTCTCCATAAATCAGAGTTCTGTGGGGAATGGCCGGTGCGGCTCCCCACGCAGGTGCCCGGCCCCTCGGCAGTCCTGCGGGGGCACTCCCTCACTTTCAAAGTCTTCTAGAAGCTGCTGGAGAGCAAATGGTAAATCCATATGACTCTGCGCTCACACACAAATTCTTCCCGACTTCCCGGGCATCTGTTTTCCTCATTCTCTCCAGGCAGGTGTGAGCGCCTGTCTGCCTTGCTTCTGTTTGTTATTTCGTGTCTAACCTTCAGCCCTGAACGTGGCTCAGCCTGTGAACAAGAGCCAGAGTTCTGAGTGTGCACTGCTTTTCATTTGTGCAAAGAGACAGAAAGAAGCAGCTCTACAAAAAGTTTAAGAAGTCAAGATATTCCTGCAGCCCCGGGTGCTTGGTCTGGAGAGGGAGCTGCAGAGTGGCTGGAATCCTCCTCCAGGGATGCCCTTGTGCCTTGGGGAGACGAGCTTTTCCCCTAATCAGCAACATACTTCCCGCACAGATGAGCAGGACACACCTGCTAGAACTTGAGACCAGGGCCACCGTCAAAAGTTCAGGTGCCAGGGCAGCTATAGAGCCATGCCCCCACAATTCTTTTTTATTTTTTTAAGATTTATTTATTTATTTAAAAGGCAGAGTTACAGAGAGGCAGAAGCAGAGGCAGAGAGAGATTTTCCATCCGCTGGTTCACCCCCTAAATGGCCACAATGGTCAGTACTGAGCCCATCCGAAGCCAGGAGCCAGGAGCCACCTCTGGGTCTCCCATGCAGGTGCAGGAGCCCAATGAGTTGAGCCATCTTCTACTGCTTTTTCCAGGCCACAGCAGAGAGCTGGATCAGAAGTGGAGCAGCTAGGACTCGAACCAACGCCCATACAGGATGCCAGCACTGCAAGTGGCAGTTTTATCTGCCACAGCACCAGCCCCAACTCCAAGATTCTTAAAGGTGCCCATTCTTAGCTGCTACCTTCATGAAGATCTAAGAATCGCAGTGTTTAGCAAGCACTGGGTAGGTGCTGAGTACAGCTCTCAGCACTTTACAGATTATCTGTTAACTCTCAGAACAACCCAGGGAAGGTAGTTCTCACCATTGTAGCCCCCTGGAGAAACCGAGCTTGCAAAAGATTAGGACAATTGGCCCAAATTCACCAAACCAACACATAGCAAAGCAAAATTTAGAATCCACTTATTCTGATTCCAGGGAGCCTCAGAACCGGAAAGACATATGTGAGAACTCTCCCCAGATAGGGGGAGTAGCCAAATATAAAGGCAGTATAAGCAGTAGCCAAATATAAAGGCAAAGATTGTTGGTAACTATGGGGGTTTCAGGATCACGGCAAAGGTGGAGAAGGGGGATCGGGCACAAGTTCTGCTAAGATCAAAGACCCAGATCTGGAGACACCTTATGGACAAGCCAGGGGAGCCAGGCGGCCTCCGGGGGCTGCAGGCGGGGTCCACATCCAGGTCCGGCAAAAAAGTCGGCCCTGGTCAAGCTCCAGGGCCACAGGCAGTACCCACACTAGGCACACTCTGGCACCGGAGTAAAAGCATCTACTCCTCTTCGGAGGTAGGAAGACCGCCTTGCCTTCCCGGGCTCCCTCCAGGCAGGGAAGGTGAGGGAGGCCAGGGCTGGGGAGGCGGGGCCAGGGCGGCCGCACTCCCCCCACCCACCAGCACCCACACCCTCCACCAGTCCACTGTGCCCCAGCCATGACTCAGAGGAGCAGCTAAGTTGACTCAGCCGCCAGCCGCAAGGTGCGCTTCCTCACGGTCACATTATTGGAAAGGGTGTGTGTCCCCAGCATGGAGCCACCATCCTCGCATGCACCCCGCCAAATCACACTGCGGGCCATTTTTAGGACAGAGAGACGAGACACGCAGGCAAGCTTGGAAATGTGGATTTGCTCTTAAAAGCTGACCCACGCCACGTGGATTGGCTGAAGGCACTGAGGGACTCTGAGGCTGGTTGTTTGAAGTGGGATGAACACAAGGGAGGGCGTGATGTAGGCACACACGGCCGTGGGGAAAGGCTGGATGCTGCTCCACGGGGCACCATTCCCCCCATTCCTCTCCCCCAGCCCCCTTCAGGACCTCTGCTCTGACCTGTCTCAGAATCGGCTCCTTGATGGTCGCCCCGGCCTGGTTCCGCACACCCAGAAGCCCAGAGACAGTGGCAGCTGCAGGATCTCTGTTCACGGGACCGGCACAGCTCGGTGCTTACTCACCCGAGCAGGTGGGCGGAAGCACCAAGCATCCAGGGATACGCCCTATCCCCGGGCAGCTCCGCTGTATTTAGTGCTGGGTCAACCACCCTTCTCTGGCTTCTGGGTGCCATGTGAGGCACGAATGCACGCCAGTCACTTGGGTATGAGCGCCTGAACCAATGCTACAGCCTGGCAGCCCATCCTGGAAGCGAGAGGAAAAGAGTGTCTTCCACAGTTAATGCCAGCCACTGTGTGACAGGGACCTGCCTGGGGCCCTGGATGCCATCCTGTGCCTACACCATGGGTCTTTAAAAACTTCACGGAAGAGTAGGCATTTGGCCTAGCGCTAAGCCGGTGGCTGGGACGCCCACACCTATGAGTGTCTGGGTTCAAGCCCTGGCTCTGCTCCAGATTCCTGCTTCCTGCGCACCCAGGGAGGCAGCAGGTGATGGCTCAAATCCACGGGTCCCTCCACCCATGTGAGAAACCTGGATTGAGCTCTTGGCTCCCAGCTTCAACCTGGCGCAGCCTTGGCTACTGCAAGCATTTGGGGAGGGAACCAGTGAAGAGAGATTCTCTCTCTCTCTCTCAAATCTACCTCTGTAAGAAAAATATATTTTTTTTTTTTGACAGGTAGAGTGGACAGTGAGAGAGAGAGAGAGAGAAAGGTCTTCCTTTGCAGTTCGTTCACCCTCCAATGGCCGCCGCGGCCGGCATGCTGCGGCCGGCGCACCACGCTGATCCGATGGCAGGAGCCAGGTGCTTCTCCTGGTCTCCCATGGGGTGCAGGGCCCAAGCACTTGGGCCATCCTCCACTGCACTCCCGGGCCACAGCAGAGAGCTGGCCTGGAAGAGGGGCAACCAGGACAGAATCCGGCGCCCTGACCGGGACTAGAACCCCGTGTGCGTGCCGCAAGGCGGAGGATTAGCCTGTTGAGCCATGGCACCGGCCAATAAATATTTTTAAGTTCATGGAATATATAGGATTAAAAAATCTGCTTGAAAGTTTTTGTTGTTGCTGCAAAGCAAACATCTTTTTATTCCTTTTTCCCAGAAACCCTTTTGAAATCTGAAGCTAGCAGGGAGCAGGACAGAGGAGGCAGGGAAGCCGGCAAAGGGCAGGCGCACAGGCAGCCTCTGGGGACAGCCACAGCCTCAGTGATTCTAGAGAAAGCAGAAATCTGGGTGTTCCTGCGAAATCTCAACATTTTTAGGATAGCCATTAATTCAGCTGAAAAACTTAGAAGCCAATGCTAGCAGGGCAAACAGCCCTCCCGCCCAAGGGGTGTGGTTCTGAGTTGGTCCACTCTCACCCTTGGTCACCAACACTAACGTTCCTGGTGCAAACAGCGGTAGGGGCCAAGAGATTCTCAGGCCCAGCTTGGATTTAAGCAGGAGACCTGGGCATTCCAGCCCGGAAGGACTGTGCACTGGAAGCTCATTTGCAAGTCTGATCCTGGCTGACTGGGAACCAGGGGTCTGCCTCCAGCTGTGACATTCTGTGACCCCAAGGACTACTCCATTCTGCCTCTGGGAACTGCTCCCCCCCTCCAAGGTCCTGTGTTCTGCCTTGGTACAAGCCTGGTATTGGAAAGTTGAATTCCCCGACTGCTGCTGTCCTCCAATACTCCGGAATTGGAGGGAAGGGGTGCTCCAGGTCACTTTCCTAACTAATCTAAACTCCTAATCATGGAAGTGTGTTCACACAAATATCTCAGTATCAGTCCTAAAGATCCACAGTCAGTCTGAAATGGTCCGTTTCTCCTTTCCCCAGTAAAGAATGATTTCAGGAGTGCTTGGCATAGTACTTTAGATACCACTTAGGATTAGGGGCCTGGCACTATGGCACAGTGGGTTAAACCACTGCCTGCCATGCCAGCATCCCATATGGGTGCCAGTTCAAGTCCACTGCACTCCAGTTCAGCTGCCCCACTCCAGTCCAGCTCTGTGCTAATGCACCTGTGAAAACAGCAGCAGTTGGCCCAAGTGTTTGGGCCCCTGCCACCCACATGGGAGACCCAGAAGAAGCTCCTGGCTCCTGGATTAGGCTTGGCCCAGTCTTGGCTGTTGTGGCCATTTGGAGAGTCAACCAGCAGAAGATGGAAGATCTCTCTTTCTCTCTCTCTCTCTCTCTCTCTCTCTCTGTAACTCTGCCTTTCAAATACATAAATAAAGTCTAAAAAAAAAAAAAAAAGACACCACTTAGGATGCTAGCATCCGATATGGGAGTGCTTGAATTCAAGTCCTGGCTCCGTTTTTCCATTGCAACTTCCTAATAACAGGCACCCTGGGAGGCAGCAGCCATAGCTCAAGCAGTTGGATCCCTGCCTTCCCCATGGAAGACCTAGACTGAGCTCCCAGCTCCCAGCTCCCGGCTTCAGCCTGACACATCCCCTTTGGGGGAGTGAACCAAGTCTTATCTCTGTGTCTCTGCCTCTCCAATACATAATAATAATAATATTATTAATAATACAAAATATATAATACAAAATAAATACATAATTTTTAAAATTAAATATTTTAAAAAGGCATGTTTTCACATTACTTTCTGCTCATCCTCAAAGTGCTAAGAAGCAAATGGACTCTTCAAGGATAGATGAGGAAAAGCACATGTATGTATAAGGATATTTTTTAACTGAGTTCTTCTCATTTCTGTAAAACTCATCCCTAAGAATCCTAAAGGACTTACTGGCCTGCTCAGAGGCTTTGGGGGACCTGACAAAGGTTCAGAGCAAATTTCCTAAACTCCATTGTCTTCATGAGCAGATCTCTCACCTCTTCTGGTTGCTCCAACTTCAATATTTCCCAAAGCTGTCTTTTGTCCCTTCCGATGATAGCAGGTTAAATTAAAGTTCAATTGAAGAAGAGAGGCATAAAAACCTCTAAATGTATCCACGCCTCTGAATGTGCCTCCCAATCTTATTATGGTCAACAAGGGCTACAAAAACAGGTTTGTTTAACTCTTACCTTCATTGGCTGAAAGAATAAACCGAAAACAAGCTATTGTGTTAATCTGTAGATTAGCCCTCTAGTCTGTCAATGTAATACTGATTCGTAAACAATGTCCATAATTAAACTGTTGTCAGAGACACGAATGCCCGTGAGCCTGAGCTAATGAGGCAGCATTCAACTCCCTGACAAAGGCCAGCCCTACACAATCCCAGGAATGTTAATGCGGCCGGGATCTGCTGCTCTCCACAGTGGGGAAGGCCGCTGACGTGAGATAATTAAGGGCCCATGGCCTTCCCGGTGCTATTTGTTTGTTGAGGAGATGTGCTTAGGGGCAAGGAATTGGAAATCTCTGAAACCAAATTGAGCACATTGGGCATCAAAGCACCCCAAGTCCTCTGCTGAGGTCTGTGACATGCATGTGCATGACAAGGGGGCACGGGGCCACCTCTCCTCATTGTCCCAGAGACCTTTTAGTCTGGGGGGAGACAACGTGTCTTGGCATTTATGTAATTAGGTGCACAGAAATCCTTGGGGCAGGGCTGCCTTGAAGTCCGGCTGTGCGTGGTAACCAGGGCTCTAGGGGCTCCTTGGAGGAGCCAATGTCTCCAGTCTTTCTGCCCTGGGAGATGGCTGCTCCTCCCCGCGATACCAGCATCCCGAATCATTGTATCCAGACACCAGGCAATTGAATCGAGTTTTCTCTTCTAGAGAGTGTTCCTACTAGGACCATCATATCCGCCTTCTGTTTTGGCTTGGATTTCATTCAAAAATCCCACAGCATGGGCCAAGTCACATGGCTGTAGCACAAGCATCACAACACGGAAGTCTTCTAGACAAGGGGTCCCCACACCACCTCCCACCGCGTGTCCATGTTCATTGCTCACGTTCCCAGCCAGGAGGCCCTCTGCAACCAGAACAAGGCTCCTCCGTCCCTGTGGTTACTCAGCGGCTCCGAGGGAGGCTTCAGAGCCTGCCTCCCAGGGCAGGGGCATTCCCCTAGAAGGGGAGAGGGGGGCTCTGCAACTGGGTGCTCTAACAGTTCACCAGAGTGGCCCTGAAAATGCCATCAGGAGGTCAACTCCCTGGGGGGATGAGATTATGACACTTCTCTACGCCCTGTGATCAAGGAAAACCAAGTCCTACCCCTCAAAACATAGAGGAGGGCAGGAAAACACCTACTGGGCGTCAGCTGAGCTCTCTCCATTCACTCATTCATTCATTCATTCATTCAGAAATGGTAATGAAAGCCCACTAGGTGCCAGGCCCTGGGACTGCAGAGGTAAATCAGCAGAAGCTATGCTTTTGCTTGGAGTTTGCTGCCTATTAGGGGAGATACATACGAGCCCAATCATTAGACACTTAACTAAGAAGGCTGCTACATGGAACAACTGGACCAGGGTGCTAAGAGTCTCTTACACAGGCTGGACCTCAATTTCCTTATCTATTGAATGCGAAGTGCTAGCAGGAGCTGCTCCTAGGTGGTCAGATGATACAGTGTTTTCTTTTGTGAACGCTCTATGCATTTTTCCTTAGAAGCTAGACAATTTAGGAGTGCAGAGCGCTGGGTCTGGAGGCAAACTAGCTCTTTGATCTTGAGCAATTCACTTCAGCTCTCCCAGCCTCAGTGTCATTACTCTGATTCATAGATAATCACAGTTCCTTCCTCACGAGCTGGCTGTAAGAATTGAGTAGGATAAACACCACAGTGCGTGCCTGGTCACTCAGAGGATATGTCCGAGTGGAAACAAAGAAAGAGGGAAAGGATGTCAAGTTACTCTTTGTTTCAGATGAGGGCTGGACCCAGGCAGTCTCTCCTGCACCTTCTACCTGTCAGTGGAAGGCTGGCACCACTATGAGTACTGTATTCTTAGAGTGTACACTTGCATGTTCTAGGTCTCTGGTTGAGGACATCGGCTCTACTTTGGGGAGCAGTAGAATCACCCCTGGACTGCCCTCGGATATTTCTCTTATAACTCTTCTCTGCCTCCACCATGTCTCTGTTCCAAAATATGTAATGGGGACAGTGGCATAGTTTGGGACTCAGTAACGGGACTGAAGAGAGAAGTAACTGTTTTATCCCTGAATCTTCTACCCCAGACTCAAGCCTTACCCAAGTGTTGGATTTAGTCCTTTTGTTTTTTTAAGATTTTACTTATTTATTTGAGAGGTAGAACTACAAAGAGAGGGAGAGATAGAGAGAAAGGTCTTCCATTCTCTGGTTCACTCCCCAAATGGCAGCAATAGCTGGAGCTGGGCCCATCAGAAGCCAGGAGCCAAGAGCTTCTTCTAGTTCTCCCATATGGGTACAGGGGCACAAGCACTTGGACTATCTTCTACTGCTTTCCCAGGCCATAGCAGAGAGCTGGATTGGAAGTGGAGCAGCCAGGACTTGAATCCATGCCCATTTGGGATGCTACCACACCACAGCACTGGCACCCAGAAGTTTAATTTTAACAAATATCATCAGTCACAAAATCATCATCCCTTTGGAAAACACAGCTAGTAGGCCTGACTCAATGACCTCCCATGACCATGAATTCCAGAGTTCATGGATGGCTTTCCAACCTTTAAAACATGGGCAAGTAACTAAATAATGCAGCAACACCAAACTCCTACATGCTCTGCTCCTTCCAGTTTCTGTGAGGTGACCTCTAGCAAGACTCAGTGAGAAGCAGCAGCAACCTCATCATAGTCCTTTTCACATCAGTAGCAGGAACAAGTCACCAAGATGTGCCCCAAACAGAAAGCCGGAAAACCCAGCTGCCTCCTCCTCTGGGAACCATGGCTGACCTGGGACTACTCCCTAGAAGGAAGGGATGAAGGCCCAAGTCCTAAGGTATTGAGCTAATTGAGAGCCAGAAACATGACTTAAATGCAAGTAATGTTGTTAAATACTCTGGTTGCATTTGACTCCACATGAGACATCTTGAGCCACCCAGAAAGATGGGTCTCTTATTTTCCAACTCTACGTGAGAAAAGAATCATTTTGTTATTGTTAGTCATGATACACTCTCATTAAATGTATTGCATAGACTGAAGAGTCTAGGCTTTTTTTTTCTGTTTTTAAACTTTTTAAGTGATTTTTCATCAACAAATAAAAGTACATGCACAGTACACAATGGGATGTTTTGAAATATGTATATATTGCTATTATCTGCAGTCACCAGGTAAAAGATCTCTAGAACTTATCCCTCCTATCTGAAATTTTGTACCCTTTGACCAACTCTCCTCAATCTCTCTCCCCTAGGTCCTGGTAACCACCGCTGTACTCTCTGCTTTCATGAGTTCTACACTTTTAAAGATTGACTGATTGTTTTGAAAGGCAGAGTAACAGAGACAGAAGGAGAGAAAGAGGGAGAGAACCTGCTGTTTCACTTCCCCTGACAGCCTGTGCTGGGTCATTCTGAAGCCAAGAGCCCCAAACTCCAACCAGGTCTCCAAGGTGGATGGCAGGGACCCAAGCACTAGGGCCATCTTCTGCTGCTTTCCCAGGCACATTAGCAGGGAGCTGCATCATAAGAGGAGTAGGCCAGGATTCAAACCAGCACTCCAACATATGATGCAGGTATCCCAGGTGGCAATTTAACCCACTGCACCATAACACCTGCCCCTCAACATTTTTAGGTTCCACTCATGAGTGAGAATGCATGGCATTTGTCTTTCTGTGCCTGTCTTATTTCACTTAACAGAATGTCCTCCAGGTATGTTGTTGCAAATGACAGGCTTTCTTACTTTTTAAAGGATGAATAGTTTAAGGACTGCATTCCATTACCCGTTCTTCCATTGATGGACATTTAGGCTTATCTCGTATCTTGATCATTGTTAATAATGCTGCAATGAAGATTTGAGAACAAATGAACATGGGAGTGCAGGTATCTCTTTGACATACTGATTCCCTTAGAATATATATCTGGAAGCAGAGCTTTCTTCCAGTTCCACTTTTCAATTTGTTGAAGGACCTCTATGTTAGAAAACCATAACAGGTGTATTAATTTGCACTCTCACCAAACAGCAGAATACAGAGAAACAGGGAAAGGGGGAGACACACACACACACACAGATTTCTCACCCATTGGTTCACTCCCCAAATGCCCACAACAGTCAGGGCTGGGCCAGGCTGAAGCCAGGACATTGGAATTCAATCCAGGTCTCCCACATGGATGGTAGGGACCCAATCACTTGAGAAATCCTCTGCTGTCTCCCAGGTGAACATTAGGAGGAAGTGGCAATGAAGAGTGGAGCTGACACTCAAACTCGGGTGTTCAAATGTGATGCAGGTATCCCACGCAGTGGGTTGACTGCTGCACTAGACTGCCTGCCTGGTGGCTGGTTTTTTTTTTTTTTTAATTTACTTAAATAATTTTTATTTTAATATTTTTAAAGAATTATTTATTTAAAGATTTATTTATTTGAAAGTCAGAGTTACCAGAGAGAGAGAGAGAGAGAGAGAGAGAGAGAGGGAGAGGGAGGGAGAGGTCTCCCATCTGCTGCTTCACTCTCCAATTGGCTACAACAGTTGGAGCTGTGCTGATCTGAAGCCAGGAACCAGGAGCCAGGAGCTTCTTTAGGTATCCCATGTGGGATACCACATGTCCCATGTGGGGCCCACAGTACTTAGATCTTCTTCTGATGCTTCTCCCAAGCTGTTAGCAGGGAGCTGGATTGGAAGTGGAGCAGCCAGAACATGAACAACCACCCACATGACATGCCAGCATCACAGGCAGTGGCTTTACCAGCTATGCCACAACACCAGCCCATGAACATTTTAACAATATTAACTCTTCCAATCCATGAACATGGTATATCTTTCCATTTATCTTCTTCAATGTATTTCATCAATTTTTAAGTCTTCAGTATATGAATCTTCTACCTCCTTGGCTAAATTTATTCCTAAGAATTTGGCCTGCTAGCTGTTCACCTGGCACATTTTTTATTTCCCACCTCCACCCAGGTAATTCCTATGAAAGAAAAACTTGTGTGTTGGTTCACACCTTCTTCAGAGAGCTTGGAAAAGATCTGGAGCTCAAATACTTGTCAAATGAATAAATATACTATAACTACCAAATATTTAGGTTTCAAAATAATAGAACTAGCCACACAGTATTGAAAAACAAAAACAGAATACTTTTTACCAAATGAATAATTCACAAGAGAAGATAGTTCTCTATTTTTTCCTGAAAGTAGTTTTCAATGAAGAGGGATAGTCACCAAGGTACAACTGGAAAAAGGATTCCTTCCTTCTGCCTGACATTCAAACCTTCTCTACCCATACAGCAGTCCTTCAAATAGTTCATGGAAAACGGAATCAACAGATATGTTTTGGGACAGGTGTTCGGTGCCACTGTAAAATCACCACTTGGAAAGTCTGTACCCCACATCAGAGTACCTGGTTGGGTCCTGGCTACTCCACTTCAGATCCAGCTGCCTGCTAATGTGCCCTAGGAAGCAACAAGTGATAGCCCAAGTACTTGGCTCCCTGCCACCCATGTGGGAGGCCCAGATCAAATTCTAGGCTATTGGTTTTCTCCAGCCTGACCCCAGTTCATGTGAGTATCCGGAAAGTGAAACAGAAGATAGAAAATCTCATCTGTCCCTTTCTCTGTCTCTGTGCCTTTCAAATAGAAAAGGGGATGGGGGGTAGGGAACCAGGATATATTTTGGTATTAAAAAAAATTGAAACACATTGCATACTAGGAGCCATCAAAATATTCATAGGTGGGTGGGGACTGTAGCACATGGATTAAGCCACCCCTTGAGATATCAACATGCTATATCAGAGCGCCTGTAGCTGCTCTACACTTCCAATCAGCTTCCTGCTAATGCACTTGGGAAGGAGCAGATGATGGCCCAAGAACTTGGGTCTTAGCTACCTACACAGGAGACCCAGTTGGAGTTCCTAGATCCTGGCCTAGCCCCAGCTGTTGCAAGCATTTACAGATTGAAACAGCAGTGGAGGATTCTCTTCTCTTTTTCTTTCTCTTTCTTCCTCTCTCTCTTTCTCTCTCTCTCTTTCTCCTTCCCTTCCTCTTTCTCTCCTTCTCCATCACATCTCCCCAATAAATGTTTTTTAAACTTCATGGAAACTGTGTTATGAAAAAATTATGCATAGATTTCAAAGATGTTTTTCAAACCAAAATAAATTCATATTTTAATTCCATCTTTCCCTGAACTTTTTGAAGTACCATCATATGTACTGGACAAATCAAGTCATACCTCTCTAATTCTCGAATAATTCAATTTTCTTACTTATGAAGTTTGGAGAGGGAATGATAATACCAATTACTTGAATTTCAAAGGAGTTCATAGTCTCCAAGATTCCAGGTCTAATTCCAGGCCACACTGGTTCACTCACAGGTGAGCCCCACACAGGTGAGCCACTCCTGGCTCGTGTGAATAGCAGAGGTCTATAGTCAGAAGACTCAAATGGCAGCTGGTACCTTCCAGTAAATTACCAAAGCAAGTGGGCAAGGCACTGAAAAGTTTTATTTCTCACAGAGGAATCTCCACCCTAACCTCCAGGTGAACAACACAAAAACAAATATTCACTGGATCGCAAAAAAACAGCTCCATGTAAAATGTAGTAAGTTTAGTAGGTATGTCTGGACTTGCAGCTAGAAGATTTTATTATGTTATTTAATTCTTGCACTATCTCTGTGGCCTACAATCTTCTACACAATCACAAAAATCACAAAACTCTGGAAACTGAGCTTTTTTAAAACTCATTTTGTAGTACAAAAACGACCCAAATCAAATGCTTTGAGTATGACCATCTTCTGCATTTAATCCTTTTTCTGTGAATTTGTATCTGTTGTCACAGAAAAAGGATGTCTTGGATTACAGAGTACTGTCAGATATTACATTATGTGCTTTCCTAAAATCCAAAAATATTCCAACTTGCTAAACACATCTGCCAGCACCCCCCAACATTTTTGGATAAAAAACTAGGTATTATCCTTAATTTACAGAGGAGGCCAACACAAAAACTCAGAGATATTAAAGTAATTTCTCCAAAGTCACATAACCAGCATATATAAGGATTAGAATTTCATTCTGGGTCTGTTGGCTTCAGTGTCATGTCCTACACTTAAACACCTCATTTTCTGTCAAGGAACACAAAATATCAGCATAGTAAGCATAAAGTAGAAGGTGAATGAGTACCTTAAGAGTGGTACAAATAAAGTTCTTTCAAGTTCCAGGAAGACCCTCCTCTGGCTGGATTATTCAAGAAAGTGCTGTACTAACACTTTTTTTCCCCCTCAAATATCATTTTTGTGGCAACTCAAGGAGATTTGGCCACCAGACATTTTGTTCCTTCAGCAACCCAGGCCTAAAAAGGGAGACTGGGGTGTATTTGATAACTGGTACCCACGATGGGACAGTGCATTTGGGGCTGAGTGGATCTTATCGCTAGGGTGATAAGACTCTCCCTTATTGAAGACAATGGGACTGTTCACATATGAATCCAAAGATCATAGCAAGTTCAAGTTTGGGCAAGCTTCAGAACCAGGAAGATGAATGTGGTGGCTGAAACACTGAGGACCAAGGAAGGCAGAAGGTCTGTGTCCTCGTGGCCTCTCACGGGCAGGCGGAGCTCCCTAGGAGTGAGAATATGTCGAGGGTGTTAACTGAAATAGTAAGTTCCGTCAGGATAACAGGGAAGTTCAACAACATATTCCGAGCCAATGTGGAAAAATCCAATGAATTGCCTATGTCAGGGTGAGAAGGGTCTAAAAGGGACCTAAAAGATTCCTTGAGTTTCTGTCTGACACAAACGTTCTATATCTGAATCGAACTGAAGACTCAGGGAACCTATCATTTTTTGAAAATGATAGATTAAGAGATCCTGAAATTCTCCAGCTACCAAAAAAAAAACTTTAAAAATATATAATATCTTTAGTATTATACACACACACACACGACAGCAAACATATATACTGTATCATGGTAACTAATTATAATACAAATAAATTGTATTAGCATATGGACATGTGTTTTTCAGTTTTAGAAAATAAATGACATAACCCAAAATGAGTTAAGAATCTGAGACAGCAATCAGAGGAATGAGAGTGTTAATGCAGTCGCTGTGTGGGACAGGAAACTAGACTGGAGACCTATCCACATAGAGCGAGGATCCACAATGGGCTGTTCTTCCAGGAAAATGGTGAACTAAAAGTGCATTCAACAATGGCTAGCACAAAAGAAATATTGGCTCTGGATCAAAATTTACAAAACAAAACAAAACAACAAAAAAATCTCTCTGTGATTTAAAAATAAAAAAACCAGCCTAGTCACACACAGGGGTTCCTGGTAAGAAAGCACACTATCAGTGTGGTCAAGAAAACCTCAGAGGATTTAAATTAAAGTGGAACCTGTTTGATGGTGCCCTTAGGTAATGGGCAAAGACAATTAGGAATCCATCCAGCGAAGTAAACCCTCAAGCCAAGTCTCCTCAAACCTCTTCAGAGATAATTCCCACAAACATGAACACACAGTCAAAAATCACAAAGTTGGGGCCAGCACTGTCACGTAGTAGGTACCATCACTACCAGAAGTGCTGGCATCCCACACTGGCACCAGTTCAAGTCCCAGCTGCTCCACTTTCAATCCAGCTCTCTGCTATGGCCTGGGAAAGCAGTAGAAGATAGCCCAACTCCTTGGGCCCCTGTACCTTTGTGTGGGAGACCCAAAAAAGCTCCAGGTTCAGATTGGTTCAGCTCTGGCCGTTATAGCCATTTGGGGAGTGAACCAGTGGATGGAAGACCTCTCTCTCTCTCTCTGCCTCTGCCTCTAACTCTGCTTTCCAAATAAATACATCAATTAAAAAAAAATCACAAAGTCCATCAGGAGACAAGCATCCATCAACAAGAGTCATCAGAAACAATAAGCAATAGAACCAGACCCATAAAGGCTTCAGATAATGGCATTATTTATGCTAAATGAAAGGTAAATACATTTAATATTTTAAACAAATAAAGATGAAACCAATGTTGTGAATCAGAAGGAAGAGACTCATTCTCCTAAATAAAAAATGATCAGATAAATTTGAAAAAGAACTAAATAAAACTTCTTTTCATGGAAATAAAGTAACCATTTTTTTAAAAAAAAGATTTATTTTATTTATTTGAAAGACAGAGTTACAGAGACAGAGAGATCTTCCATCCACTGGTTCACTCTCCTGACAGCCACAATGGTCGGAGCTGTGCCAATCTGAAGCCAGGAGCCAAGAGCTTCTTCCTGGTCTCCCACTTGGGTACAGGGGCCCAAGGACTTGGGTAATCTGTCACTGCTTTCCCAGGCCATAGCAGACAGCTGGATCGGAAGAGGAGCAGCCGGACTAGAATCAACGCCCATATGGGATGCCGGTGCTTAAGGCCAGGGCTTTAACCTGCTGTGCCACAGCGCCGGCCCCAGTAACCATTATTTTTAAAACTCAGTAAAACCACTATGATACAATCAGCCAAACCTTGAACATGGAAAACTCCATAAGACAAACGATTTATTTCTTCAACAACAATTAAATGTCAAGGGGAAAAACAAAGGGAGTTTAATTGGTTTTGGATTAAAAGGGATGTAAAAAACCTCCATGTTGTGGATCGTGATTCCTGGAAACCAGATCTAAATATTGTTAGGAAACGTGATGTAATCAGACTTGTTTGAAGGCTAGGAATACTTTTCTGTTGACTTTGCTAAAATGGGCTTTTGTCTTAGATTTATGCTGAGGGATACTACAAGACAGCCATACACCAGCTCTCCAGGGCCATTCCTACAGGAATACCGCCTGGGATAACAGCATCCTCTCAATGAAGATCCACAAGACTCCATAGAGACACTGAGCTTCTCTCAAATGATTCTGCTTCCTCTTGAGAACACTGCTCCCCAAAACCATGTCTGTTTGTTCCTTTGGGCTTTGGTCTTCAGAAAACAAATTTGCAATCCACCTCAGGCTGGTGCACAGAACCATATGAGATACATTCCTGTGTGCTCTTCTGGCCCAAATTAGCTCAATGTTCCTTCCCCTGGCTTCTTGTAGCCATACAGTTTATACTTGGCACATTTTTTTATAATCCACCTCAAGGCTTAAAAAAAGTTGTAAACCACCTCAAATTCTTTGTGTCCACTTGAGGAGGAACCCAGGCTCTCTAGAAGGTTTAAGGAGTGATTAGAGGTGGCACAGATCTGCTTGTCACACACACTCCACCCAAGTATTTGTGCATCTAGCTTTCCATTTCAACAAAGCCAGAGCTCTTAAAGGCGGTCCCTATATCTTCCCCATCCTGTGTCATACAGAATGCCCTGCACACTTGAATGATCTACTGGGAGGGGAGAACTCCAGCATCTTAAAGACCCACACAGTAGTGTAACCTTCGAGGAGTAACCAACGGGCATAAATCCTGCATCACATTCTCTGAAGTCCATGTTTGACTCTGCAGATTTCCACAATCTACTAAGACACAGAATTCTAGAGATGGAGACCAATACTGATGGGTGTTGGTTAGGTTAATATCATTGAATTCTAATTCTTGGCTAGATTGAAAATATCACCCAGGTTAATATGGGAGATATAAATCCTGGCAAATTCATTATATTCCCTCTGCTTCCTAGTCTGTATTGTTTCCAAATTGCTGTTCAAACTCTGACATGTTGTGCATCCTAGACCATAGCATGTGATAATTTATGACTCATTTGAAGTCCTGTAGGTCGCATTTCACAGAGGCTAAGCCTGGGTACAGTCAACCAGAGCTGCCCTTTTCATCTTGGCTTCCCCCAGACTTAGGGGTCTCTCAGGAATTTCAGGGATGAAATTGGGAAATTCCTGGGAAGGTACAAATAGGAGAACTCACTGGCTCTGCCAAAGAAAGATCTAGCCACAGGGCCAATAGGTCCATGCAGAGGTGGCCTTAACCTAGCAGCCAGGCAGCAGGACACCAGCTGGAAGGTAGATCAAGTAGGACACAGGCAGAAGATGTGATGGGCTTGGGTACTGGGGGCTCAGGAGCCATTGGGTCAACACCGCCCATCTGAGACAACGCAGCTCTTACCCCAGGCCAGGAACACTTTCTGGGCTTCGAAGGTCATCTAATGGCCCCAGACCTGCCCTGGTGAATCTCTAACTCTGCCAGTGTGTTCAGAACAAAGGGGTTTTTTGTCCTGGTGGTGGTTTCTTTTGTCCCATATCCATTCTCATAGCAAAATTTTTAAGTCGATGGTTTTGAACCCAGGCTCCTCTTCCCACCCTAAGCACTGACACTCTCTTCGGTAGCTTTACTTCTGTTTTAGGCAACCACCATTCTGCATGTTGTCCATCTTCCGAAAATTCAGAAATATCCCATAATCACCCCTTTCATCATTAATGTGGGTTGGAGCCAATGTGTGACTTTTTGTGAGTTTATTTTCATTGCACTTCTTTCTACATCTCCCGTGTGGGATGACTTTTTGTCTTCAGAACAGAAGTTCAAGCATCAGAGAGGATGTGGGACCACTCGGCTAACTGTGTGGGAAAGAGCCAAATGGCTCCCTTCAACCTTCTACCGCGGTCATGTTACACGGAGTTGAGACTGGAGAAAGTCCATCTTACTCAGAATCGTGATCAACTGGCTGAAAAGGGGGAAAGGCTTGCCCTCTTGTGCAGTTTTATTCACCTGTTTCTGGAATGATGCTGATCAAAGAGTTTTTAAAAGTTCTCCCTTGAAGGCCGGCACCTCGGCTCATTAGGCTAATCCTCCGCCTTGCAGCATTGGCATACAGGGTTCTAGTCCCGGTAGGGGCGCCGGATTCTGTCCCGGTTGCCCCTCTTCCAGGCCAGCTCTCTGCTGTGGCCCGGGAGTGCAGTGGAGGATGGCCCAAGTCCTTTGGCCCTGCACCCCATGGGAGACCAGGAGAAGCACCTGGCTCCTGCCATCGGATCAGCGCGGTGCGCCAGCCGCGGCGGCCATTGGAGGGTGAACCAACGGCAAAGGAAGACTTTTCTCTCTGTCTCTCTCTCACTGTCCACTCTGCCTGTCAAAAAAAAATTAAAAAAAAAAAAGTTCTCCCTTGAGTCTAGGAGTCAGCTCCCTTCTAAGGGTTTGCTGAAATCCTGGGCTGTGTTTTGCTTCATGGTGACGGCTCGCAGGAGCTCTTGTAGTCCACCGCTGTAGGGACACAGGCCGGCCTTTCCCCCAAGCACAGAGGATCCAAAGGGCTCTTTTCCCTGCCAGACAACAGCTTAACTGCAGGGGACAGAACAGTCTAGAAATCTCCTTCTGGCAAAAGAACAGAGCCAATGGAGGGCAGCTCTCCTCAGGCACAGCCGGAGGACTGCCCGCAAAGGGGAGGAGCAGGATGGCATGCTGCTGGCTGACTTGCACTGATGCTGGCTCCACTGGGCACACACTCCTAGGAAACGAAGCACTCCACTCCCCTCTCCACACCCCCTTCACTGCCAGCCCTTGGAAAAGGCAGCCATGAAATGACCCCAAGGTAGCAACCTGCCTGGGAACGTGCAAGCCCCTAAACTCCTGGCCCCAAGCCAGCTGAGCTTGGAAGCAGGAGTGTGTAGCACTACAGACTACCAGAGAATGGAGCTGGGCTTGAGGGCTCACTAGTAAGACGCTGAGCCTCTCATTCAGCCTCAATTTTTTGATCTGTAAATGGGCAGTTGCATGGGAGTTGGCACAAAGTTAGTCCTGGGGCTGTTGTAACCAGCAACTAGGTTCCTTAAACTCAGCAAAACATATTCTTTTCAGCTCTGGAGACCAAGGCCTGAAATCCAGGTGTCTCTCTCCAGTGTTGGTTTCTCCCAGGGGTTCTGAGAGAGAAACCATCACAGGCCTCTCACTGGGCTCTGGTGGCTACTGGTAACCCTTGGCATTCCCTGGCTCACAGCTGTGTAACCGTGACCTCTGCCTGTGTTGACATACAGCCTTCTCTGTGTCTGCTCCTCTCCTGCTAAGGACAACAGCTATATTGGATTTAGGGACCACCCTAACCCATTACCACCTAAGCTAATGAGATATGCCAAGACCCTATTTCCAAATAAGGTCTCATTCTGAAGTTCTGGCTGGCTATGGATTTTAAGGAGACACTATTCAACCTGCAACAGGTTGCACTCAATAAACAGTAATACCCCATTTTTATTATTTGACTGACGGATGGAAGGCCCTTTCAATCATTATCTCAACAAATATTTCTTGAGTGCCTAGTACGTGCCAGGCCCAGTTACAAGTGCCAGAGATGCAGTCCCTGCTGTCATGAAGGTTCCATACTAAGGGAGCAGGAGGAAGACAAACAAACCTATTAATAACCACAGACTTGTCAGATAGTGATGAGCCCTAAAAAGAAAGGCAAACAGCAAAGGGGATCTGACAGTACTGCCTCCTTTGCCTCCACTCCCGTGTGTCCATGACCTCCTCCTGCTCTGACACTTGTTCATGTTGTCATCATCTCGGCCCTTTTGCTGCATGCTTTGCAAGAGAGAGCGTGAGTTTTCCTACCTAGAGATGAAGCTCTCCGTTCCAGACAGCGTTTTCCCTTCCCATGGCATAATTAATCACGATGCTTCCATAAACGGGAGACTTGTGGAACCGAGGAAATGGTTCCAAATGAAAGAACAGCTCAGAGGGTAGGAGGGAAATCGAATTCCACAAGTGATAATAAGAGAGAGCAGAAGGAGGGCAGGTTTGTATCAGCTGCATGAATCATTTACTATAAATCCAGATGTTTGTGAAATGAAAAACAGGCCAAGTCCATGACCTCGTGAACTGATGTAAGGACTAGTTAAAATATGACAGGAGAATAAATACCGTGGAATGTTCTTTTAAAAAGTCAAGGAAAGGCCACTCACCTACCTATCGCCTAGGACATGTAGGAGATGGAAGAATACGAAAGATTTCATTTTGAGATGCCATCAAATTACTTCGATTTTCTAGCCACCAAAATTTCAATGATTATAAATCAGTAGCACAGCAGGAGTGGCTTGTTATATCACGGTGGAGAGAAAAAGACATTGTTAAGCTCGTTTCCAAGGAAATGAAACGCTTTTCAGACGCGTCATTAGTGCTCATAAAATCCCCCAGAGCCAAGGAGAGGGCAGATGTTATTTTCAGAATGGTCACAGACCATCCATAGGAGGAAAGTTCATTTAATTGTTTGAGTATTTATTGTTTGAGTACTTACACTTCAAGGAACCCATTTGAGATAGGAGTATACACTCATCTGTATCACCTAAAACACCTATCAAACCACATAAGAGGCTAAATGGCCAAGGAGGCATACGTGGAGAATTTATGTTTTGCAAACAGAAGCAAAACACCAATTGAAGGGAAATCCCCTGTGCATACAAATTCATGAAGCGAAGCATCCTGGACCCCCAAGGCTCCTGAGTCCGCACCAGCCCAGGGTATATTTCCATCCAAACCCAGAACATGACCACTGCCCCAGCATTCTACCCAGCGCTGCACCTCAAAGTCATTTGCCGTTAACCCCCTGCTACCCACCCCCTTTCCAGGCAGATTTCTAAACCCCACAGCTGTCTGCATTCTCCCTGCATTGCTCCATTTCATTTCTGGGCAGTCAGACGTCTAGTTTACCCTCTTCCCAGCACCACGGTGTCTAGACAACAACATCGCTACCCACCACGCATCCCCACATACGGCTCCTGGTCCCCGTTCTTCACAGGGGCAGAACCCCAGCCCTCACGCACCTATCCTGCTTCTAGTCTTGTAAGGGGCTCCCCTCTCTCCCTAAGGAAGGCAGAGAATATCTCAGGTGCTCAAAAGACAGCAGCAACATGGCTCTGATGCCGGTGGCAGAGACAAAGAACAGCCTCTGTGGCCTGCAGGACAATTCTGAATCCTATAGCTTGTTCATTCATGAAATTGCTCATTCAGCCAGAGTCTCCTGAGCAGTGCTAGGTATGAAGTTACTCCTAGAGGCTGTGGACCAGAACGCTGTGGACCACGTCTCTATGCTCAGATCACGTGGTTCACAAGTCAACTACAGCCACACAGTGAGAAGCAAGGAAGGATAAGTGCTGTAAGTCGTCACACTTAGGACAGGGTGGAAGCAGGAGGAAGAAGCACACAGCCTAAATTCTGGATTCCACCTTTCCTATCGATAGTATCATTACGACAACCAGAGTTGAGATTTGAGCAAGATGGCTCAGCAGAGGTGGGTGCCTGGGGTCAAGGGCAGGCACTTGTTCTATCAGACCCAAGAGCAAATCCACTGCACCAGAGTCACAACTTGGCAATTAGGCCCTGGAGCGGCCATGGGTTATATCTGCATTTTTTGGATAAAGAGAGATAGGCCAAACGGGTATGCCAATGGGCATTCAAATAAAGACCTTATAAATATTTGGGACCTCATGTGATTTAATGTATCATGAATATTTAGTACGACCTGGTCCTCCCGTCCCTTGCTGGCTTTTTTCATGCTTGTTCTGCTTAATCGGTTTGTACAAGAGGCTACTTGCAATGCAGGCTTAACACAACGTATGAGTTTCCTCCATTCTTTTTTTTCTATAGCAGAATTGACTCTTCTCAAGCCATACAGGAAAGCACACCTTAAGAGCCACTACTATGCCGCCAGCTCTAAGGATGGAAGCTGATGAGAGAGGCAAGGGCCGCAGGGAGCAAACACAGGGAGGAGCCAAGATCTGAGCTAAGACTTCAAAGCCCAGTGGGCCCCAGCCTGGGCACGGCACACAAGAGCAGGATGGTGGGCCCACCAGTCATGGGCAGAAGTGGGAGGCAGGGGCAAAGTGGACAGGGCCAAAGAGGAGGCCTGGTAGCCTGGAAAGTCAGATGGAGCTCAGACTTGAAGCAGGTGGGGCTGTGCAGTTACACACGAGGGCCGTGTGCCAGCTCCAGCTCCCAGCAGGGGCTCCGTGGCAGAGGCGCTGGCAGGGTAGCCCAGGCTGTGGAAGTGGTGCTGATCAGCCTGGCGAGGGTCGGGCTGTACCCTGCCACCTGGGCCACGTGGCGTGGCTCAGTTCACTGGCCGGCCCATTTTACTGCATTGCTTTCTGCTGCTGACTAAGCTGGGGGCTCTGCTTGTGCAAAGCGTCTGGAAGTGAATGAGGCAGGTTTTACCTCCTTCCCTCCCCACAGGTGACAGGGTGATGTCAGCTGGTGGAGAACTAAGTCTGCACGTGTCACTGCTCCTGTTTGCCGTCCCCGGGAGCAGGGGCTTTGTTTCACTCACTACAGATAAATAAACTCCTCTTCTGGGACCCTCTCAACCAGGGCGGATCGGCTGTGTGTCTATTTGTGATAAAAGGGTAAACACATGCGACTTTCCTTAAACTGTCCCCTGGCAGAGTCAGAAGAAATTGGAACTCTGAATGTCCTACCTAGAATCTAGAAAGAAAGCAAATAGCAACTACACGTGTCCCAGTGCTTCTCACAGTGCGCACGCCCCTGGGCTGATCCACTCGCATCTCACTAAGTGCTCTGGGAGCCCCCAGCAGGTGAGCAGGAGGTGGGTTTCACACCAGGATTCAGCATCAGACCACTAAGGGCTCACCTGACAAACTTCAACGGAATCAGAGATGGATTCACCCAAAGGTATAAAGCTTATGTCTCAGGGCTGTTCCCTAGGATGGCTCCCTGGAGACCCTGGGAGGAGCTTAGCAAACCTGACAGTCATTGTGTTTTATGAAACTTGCAAGTGTATAATATTTCAATTGCAATTGGTTTGAGCATACGATGTATTGCCATTCTGGCTTTGCTTCAGCCATACTTTCCCTTGAGTTGGGTGGCTACAGGCATCTGGGGTGCTGGCTAAGCTACAGCAGGGGTATATTTACTTTGTGTGCAATGGGATACAAGGACTTGGGTCAGTCATTTCCCATGGATATTGTTCTGTCCAGCATCACCGTGTAGGACCTACTTCCAGGAAGATCTCTCTACCCACTGTACCAACTCACCAGCATCAAGACAATGGCACAGGGCCAAGGGCATATCATGATCTGAATGTGCCCTGCCGAACCTAGTAGCCCAAGTGTGTGCGTAATGGGGAGTAACAGGGTTTGAAATGCAAGCAGTCAGAAGCTAGTCTAAGGAAAATACACCCAGCTACGAGATGTGTCAAATCCCAAGTAGGTGCGGTGGGAGGCAGGGGTGGGTGGGTGGGTGGGTAGGACGACTGGCATTGTAGTGCAGTGAGCTAAGCTACCACTTGTCACGCTGGAATCCCATATCAGAGTGCTAGCTCAAGTCCCAGCTGCTCTGCTTCCTATCCAGCTCCCTGTTAATGTGCCTGGGAAAGCAGTGAAAGATCACCCAAGTACTTGGACCCCTGCCACCCACATGGGAGACCAGGATGGAGTTCCTGGTTCCTGGCTTCAGCCACTGTGGCCATTTGGGGAGTGAATCTGCAGATAGAAGATCTCACTCTCTCACTCTCTGTCACTCTGTCTTTCAAATACATCTTTTTAGGGGAAATGTAGGGGGGAAGGTATCAGGGAAGCAGATAAACCTATAAAGAGATCGTTATTTTTCTGCATTACCATAGTTGTGGCATGTGTCAGCTCTTACACCTGTATCATCTCTTGTGACTTCTTTTCTCATCCTAGATACGATACTCATTTTGATACCTATTTCTTAAATAGAAGCTTAAAAACTGCATACCTTCAAGAGTCCACAAACCCCAGGCTAGCCAGGCACATGAGCTGGTGGGTGGCCGGGACTGGCCAGTTCACACTGCCCAGATGCACCCGGGAAAGAGGCTCACCAGGCTTTACCGAGTAGAGTTCCCCACTGGTCCACTTGGTGGGCGAGGAGTCAGGAAAGGCCCACACAGGTGGGCAGGCCTGGGTACGCCACGCCCATCCTTGGAGGGCTAGGAAACCAGGGGCAATGATGATCTGCCAGGCGAAAAGATAGATGGGAGGCAGTAACAGAGACGGGGACCAGGCAGAGAAGAGCTGAGACAGCTTTGCTGCCCTGGAAGAATTCACGCTCTTGCTGGACCAAGTGACACAATGCAGACTTCAACACTAAGCTAGAATGTCTAATATAAAACTGCCCTCAGTAGTGGAAGCCGCATGCATACAGGGCCACACCCCAGACAGTGAGACTGTCCCATGGCCATCGTGCAAGAGTTATTCAGGCAAACCTTCAGTGCCGCTACTTCTTGGCTCTAAACCCAGAGGAAACAAAGTTCTCTGGCCTGGACTCCAATGTGTTATTTGTCTGCCACAGCTCACTTTTGATGGGGCTACATCTCTGCTTCCTCACAACTCACCCCTGCCCACCTGCAGGCACCTACGTTCTCTTCAGGATGTGAAAATATGTGGTCCCCTGCTCCCATGGTTCCCTGAAGCCCTCCCCACCAAAAGCCAAGTTGGAAGCCCCAAACGGCAGTGCCCATCTCCCCAGCTACTCTGGAAAGTTCATTCCATCTGTGCCCCCAAATGCTTTAAGTTTCCCGAATGTTCCCAGCCAGCAGCTGTAGGCCTACCCTACTTGTGCCAGGAGAATGTGGTTCATGACCTGTGGTAGACACATTTTGGAAGACCAAGGAAAACAGACACCCCAGGAACTTTTGGGGTAGTGAGTGGAAAGTACAAATGAAGAGACTCCAGACCTAAATGGCATATGATCAACAGTGTCTGTAGATTATTGTACTTGATGGAGGATACACAAGTAAGTTTCCTACCTGTCTACAATGACACAATGGCAGACAGTTCCTTACACGTAGCTTCTGCATCTTTAGGATGGGATGCTTTGGGCAGAAATCCTGGTACATTTAGCTTAAACATTTAATTATCTCATGTAACAGCAAGTTACAGATGGGGTGGTTCTAGGACTGGTTAACTCAGCAGCTCAGAGTTTTGTCCACTCTACCATTCTCATTGTGTAGCGTGTAACCTACCAGGTTGGCTCCCCCTCATGGTCCCAAGATGCTACTGCAGCTTCAGAGGATGCATTGAATGCATTATCCAAAGGCAGAAAAGGGCCTTTTTTTTTTTTTAAAGTCTGTTTTATGGATATATGTTACATACAATAAAATTTCCCATTTTTCAAATGTACAGAGTGGTGAATTTGACAAGTGTATACACTCATGGAACAATCAAGGTATAGAACATTCCTATACCTCGTGCTGCTTATAGTGAAATCCCCTCTTTCAACTCCAGCTCCTGGCACCCACTAAGTTGATGTGTCCTTAAAATTTTGACTTTTCGAAGGTGTCATATGAATGGAATCACTCTTGTGGGAAGACTTTCGTGTTTGGCTTTTCTCATCAACCACAATGCATTTGAGATTCATCCATGTTGCTCGTGGATCTATGGTCTGCTCTGTTTTATTGCTGAGTTCTATGCCATTGCATAGATATACCATAACTTGTTTATCTATCCACCAGGTAATAGACATTTGGGTTGCTTCCAGTTTGATCCATTATGAATAAAACTGCCATAAACATTCACATACAGACTTCGTGGAAATGCATGTCTTTATCTCATAAGTTCTTAGCAGTGGTTTTGTTGAGTTGCAAGTTTAACACGCATTGCTTTTTAAGAGCAAGCAAACCTTCCTCAGAAGTTCCTCCACGTCTTATTAGTCAGAATTGAGTCACATGTCCCTGTGTAAACCAATCACTACAGACAGAACAGGAAGGAATTCATCAAAATCCACAGTCATGGCTCGGGGGATAGGACAGAACTCCCTAACCATATAGCTTCATCTAGAAGCAAAGTCCAGGCCCTTTCAGTGAGAAAAGCAGGTTTAGGCAGGCAACAGCAGTGACCCATCCAGGAACCACCCTTCCTCTGGACCTCTTATTATATAAGTAATTCCTTATTTTGCACGCCACTTGATTCAGATTTCCCGGCAGCAGCACCCTAAATGACACATGACCACATGTGTCAGGAACAGTTGTACCACCCACAAGGGACTGTCATGACTGTCACCTGCAACCACGGGATCTGGGCATAGCAGACTAGACCATAGGCTGGCCCATGACCCTAAAATACTCTGTGGAGATGCTCCAGTCTAGATTTGGCTGACCCTCTCAATCGTGTCCTGGCGTACTGGATCTCAAGGCTTGGGGAAAGAGACAGTGAGCAGAAGAGGAATGGCCTGGCCCGGGAGACAGACACACAGCGAGCAAGCCGAAGATTTAGAGGAAGGAGAGCAGAGAGGCCAGCCTGGCCAGTGTGGAAAGGCCTTCCAGAGCAGTTCTAGAAGGATCGTGTGCAGGATCCAGCCAGTAAACAGGAGCCCGGTGCTCACTTCTGGGAGTGGGGCGGCACTAGTGCCATGCTACTGTGTGTCTCCACAGCCCACCGCTTTGCCTGAAGCTTAGAGGCCTGTTGCTGGTCTCTGGTTTCCCAGGGGTCATCATGGAGACACCGCAGGGAAGTCAAGAGTCTCTTGGTGCCACTGGAAGCTGTGGAAGATGCCCAGCTGGAGGGAACCCCAAGCAGGGTCTTAAAGAGCCCCAACAACTCCCAGCACACACACATTTCCAACTCTCAAACCAAGAACCACACCCCCCCCCCCTCAGAGGTCTGGTCCAATGGCAGAACTGGCTCTCAGACCAAGAGCAAGCGAGCAGTTTGGACTCAAGAGCTGGCCCTGCAAGGCCTCACCTCTGCAGCTGTGGAGTGTAGACCAGAAGCCCTGACGTCACCCATGACACATGCTAGAAGCATAGGGTCAGGCCTGCCCAAGACCTGGGGAATCTGCAGCAGACTTGCAGAATGGCCATGGATGATGCACATGAACGCAGGATCCTGAAACACTCTGCTCTGTGGAGTCCTGGGAGTCTGTAGAACAACGGATGGGGGGAG
This sequence comes from Sylvilagus floridanus, assembly GCA_949820135.1. Classification (NCBI taxonomy): domain Eukaryota; kingdom Metazoa; phylum Chordata; class Mammalia; order Lagomorpha; family Leporidae; genus Sylvilagus; species Sylvilagus floridanus. The sequence goes on along the minus strand of OX463239.1, from coordinate 21,111,226 downwards.
GCAAGAAACAAGGAGCCAGACCTTGTCCTATTTTACCCGGATCCAAACCTGTCCAGATGGAGGGCGATTTTTCACATGAGGCATTTAAGGTTGTCAGGAGACACCCACTTCTGCACTGGGCGCTGGTATTTTGAATGCCCACTCAACAACAAAAGCAGAAATTTTTGCTTTTTTTCTTTCTGAATTGCTTTCCTGAAATTCCTCCATGTGTCTCCTCCACTCCCCCTGCCTGGATGTGTTTCTGCGTGTGGAAGAAAGCAAGGCTTCCATGTCAGAAGGAAGGGATCAGATTCCCAATCCTCTTGCCAACCAAGAGCGCATTTACTAGTCTCTTCCCTCCATTAAACGTTCAATGATGTTTACGAAGCACCCACATGGGCCTGGAGCTTTTCTCCGTGCTGGGCTTGCCAGGTGGCCAACATAAATGGCATTGGCCTTTCTATGAACTTTCTACTCTGGTGTTCTTGGAGGCCCTGCAGGAACACGGACAGACCCGGATTTAAAGAAGGAAGGCAGCAAGGGGACAGACAAGACACCTGAGAAGCATCCCCCACTCTCAGGTACACTGGTGAACTGACTGCATTGGTCAGGTGCATCTTATCTCAGTTTCCCCAGAAGCCCTGTCCCATATCTGTCTTCAGCTTCCCTGGCCATTTCCCACCCTAGCTGAACTCTGCCATCCAAAGGAGAGGTGGACAATCCATCAAGTGCTGAAAAGGGTGTCAAAAACAGGCCCACTCTTCACGTACAGGTCTCACAGAGTGGACAGTCTCGCCAAGTCAACCTCGGGCTCCATAAGTTTACAATGGGAAAGCATAACGGAGCCTTCAAAAAGTTCATAGAAAATGCATATTGTGGGGGCGGGTAGGAAGGGGCGAGCTATAACTGGATTGTAGAATTTCTTGCCCCCAAATACACTTATCTTTTCATTCTACTTCTCCATCAGCCTTTCGAAGTGCTCGCAGATCGGGCTGGAAAGCTCAGATGGCAAAGTCACCCTCCCTGTAAACCAGAGAAGCATAAAAATGGGCACTTTGTCCTAGCACATGAGGAGAGCCAGGCTTTCTTCCTGTCCCAATCTGAGATCTTTCAACATCTTGTTCAGTGGACGCTAACTGAAGTCAGGGTGGGTGGCGATCTCCCTGTCGTCACGAAGGGAGACACAGCCAGGCAGAATTGAAAGCACCATTAGTAAACCAGGCATCTACTGCTGGCAGAGCGCAGAGTCCCTCACCAAAACTCTGCAGAGAAGGCAGGAAGGAGGAGGAGGGAGGGGAAGTGCGCAGCCACCGGACTCCTGCCTCCTCTCCTGTTTTCAGGCCAGCGGTGATGAATCCGACGCCGTGTGAACGAGATTTGCAGGTGTGAGTGGGAGGCTCCCGGGGCCAGCCCGGATGAATGGGAGCGTGGGGAGAGGGGGATTTCTGGGACAGAGGCAAATGTAAAGGCGGTGCTTGAGTGAACAGAGAGAAGACTGATGTGTCTTCCAGAGGAGGGGCAAACGGGTCATCCCTCGAGGAGATTTAGGGCCCCGAGTGCCACAGCTCTCATGCTGTTGCTGGGGAGGAATGCAGCGGGACAGGAGACTGCCCCCTACAGACAAGGGGAGGCCGAACCGGCTGCCGACTTGGCGAGTCTGCCAACCCCGTCAGAGCTAACTCCGCAGCAGCAGCCTGGAGAGACGGCAGGCTTGAAGAAAGCAATGAATGGATAAGGCAAGAGCACAACACCCGCTCCATCGTAGGCACTCAGGGCCCAGGTACTGGATGGATGGAAGGGTGGATGTGCCCATAAACTTCAGAGTCACTAATTCGCTCCAAGAACTGCATTCCTTCATGTATTAGTTCCTTCACTGTGCACGGTCTGGATGCCTCCTTTATGTCTTGCAACCTATGCAGCAGTGAACAAGGAAGAAAAGTTCAGCCTTCCAGAACATTCTAGCGGGAGACATCCACAAATAAACACAGACAATAATTCACAGTCAAGTGCATGTGCTATCAAGAAACCTAGATGTAGTGTTAGAGTAGATTTGAGCAGATTTTGCAAACATGTTCTGCCAAGGGCCAGTGAGAAATATGATAGTTTTTGTAGGCCACTCTGTATGCCACTGGAACACAAAGGCAGCCACAGATAACACAAATGATGAGCATGCCCATGTTCGGGTATAATTCTATTTATGGACCCTTAAAATTTTGAATTTTAGAGGACCAGCATTGTGCCATAGCAGGTTAAGCCACCACCTGCAACACCAGCATCCCATAAGGGCACCAGTTCATGTCTCAGCTGCTCCACTTCCAACCCAGCTCCCTATTAATGTGCCTGGGAAAGCAGTAGAAGATGGCCCAAATACTTGGGTCCCTAACACCCATGTGGGAGACCTAGATGAAGCTCCTGGCTCCTGTCTTTGGCCTGGCCCAGTCCTGGCTGTTGTGGCCATTTGAGGAAGATCTCTCTCTCTCCCCGCCCTGCCCTGTGCGTGTGTGTGTGTGTGTGTCACACTTTGTCTCTGTAACTCTGCCTTTCAAGTAAATAAATGTTTTTTAAATTTTGGGGAGCCGGTGCCGTGGCTCACGTGGTTAATCCTCTGCCTGTGGCGCCAGCATCCCATATGAGCACCAGGTTCTAGTCCTCCCAGTCTCCTCTTCCAGGCCAGCTCTCTGCTGTGGCCCAGGAGTGCAGTGGAGGATGGCCCAGGTGCTTGGGCGCCTGCACCCGCATGGGAGACCAGGAGGAAACACCTGGCTCCTGGCTTTGGATCAGTGCAGCTCTGGTCATTGTGGCCATTTGGAGAGTGAACCAATGGAAGGAAGACCTTTCTCTGTGTCTCTCTCTCTCACTGTCTATAACTCTACCTGTCAAATAAATAAATAAATAAATAAATAAAATTTTTGAATTTTATACATTTTTATGTGTCATGAAACATGGTTTTTCTTTTGCTCTTTCATCCATTAAAACTGTAAAAAAAAAAAAAACTGATAGCTCACAGGCTATAGTTGGTTGACCCTTGGAATAGTGTGACAGGGCAAAGAGGGAGGTCTGGCAGGAAGGTGACATGCGAGCTGAGACTGGAATGGAGATAAAGAACCAGCCGTGGAAAGAGAGGAGGGAAGGACAGTCTAGGGACAGAATGACCTTGAGGTAATGAACATGAGGTCTTCAAGGCACACAAAGATGAACAGGGTGACTACCATACATGCGTACTTCAAAACACTTGTGAAAAATGAAGTTAGGAGAATTCACACTAGTATAGTGTAAAAACAACAGTTTTGAAGTCCCTACCATTTTTCATGACACTTTGCCCATTAACATTTTGAAGACTCCTTGTGTAGTCAACAAGACTCTAAATGGTATGAAGTGAGTTGAGATAGATACTCTCACAATCTGCTTGGAAGAGTAAAAAATATATATGTAAATATGTACAAAGATGTACACAGATGACCATATAGATCCATGGTGTTAGCCACAGCAGACAGTTGTTCAACAGTTATGAGGGGAAATGGATCTACAGACTTCTATGGATTGGCTTGCTCGTGGCGTAGCAAGAGAAATACGAAGACAATCCTGGGGCCTGTGCTCAGCAGAGCTGTGATGCCCCTTATCTGAGGGGTGTACACGGTGGACTGATTCATAAGTAGGACTCTGGACAAAACTGAGCCTGCCTTCACTGACCCTTACTTCTCTTCTGCAGATGTCTTTGCTGTTCGAGGTCTGTCCTTCTTAGCTCTTAAGCAGCAATATCTTTCTGGAGAAGTAGATCACGATGTGAGTTTTATTTTTAATGCGGAATGGCCACGTTAGAGTTTACAGGTCTCCCATAAGGGTTGCAGGAGCACAACCACTTGAGCCATCGCTGCTGCCTGCCATGATTTTCATTAGCAGGAAGCAGTAGTGAGGGGTTGAAGGCAGGCCCCAGGACATGGGTGTGCTAACCAGTGGCCAATCTGCTAGGTCAAATCCCACTCCTATAACTTCTTGAATGTTATGGATTTTTGATGCTGGGGTTCTAACAAATACTGATCAGCTTGGTGCTTTACACACCAGAATTCAGTAAATCCACATCATCAGAAGTTTTTCCATATCCTCCATTCGAAAGGAAATGGCTAACTCCATCAATCCACAACAGACTCTGACAACCATGGCCATCACCAAAAGTAGGGTGCAGCAGGTCCTTGGACCCCCTGCTATATTTCATCTGTCCCTTATTAATTAGGGATAGAGCAAGAGGTAGGGAAAGAGGGAAACTTCCAGGCCCTAGTGAAAGGAACTTGTCTCTGGAGAGCATTGCTTTGATTCTTTGGCCTCTGACCCCTATAGCCTTGGACTTGGGTCGATTCCTGCTCTTGTAGAAGCCACCCAGATCCAAGTTCCACCCTTCATATATGGATTCTTGCTTAATCGATTAGCACTGTTTAGAGAGAACTGAAGCACAGACCAGCATCTCAACCCTTCCTATCCCCAACTGGGGGGCAAAGCAACTCAGCAGCTTTCAAGTCCTGGCAGCATCAAAAACCATCTGTAATCAATTACCACCACCCCTCCTTCTCACCATCCTTCGCTTAAAAATGGCTAACTTATTTTTTTCCCCTCATAGCCTTGTAAAAACACATGCACACACCAACACACACATGTGCTCCCAGGCTGAAATCACAAGTGCCAGGGCACAGCCTGGAGAGACCATTTATGACTGGGTTAGACATCCCCGAAAACAGGGGCTCTGAATGGAAACGCTGACAGCTCGTTAACTCCAACAGCATAAACCCAGGCCCAGAATTTGCACGTTGTCTCCATTTTGTTTGTGTTAGCAGGATTTCCAGGCCCAGAACCTCCCCACTGTAGAAGGCAAACTTGAGGGCAAGAGGTCTACACAGAGCCCTCAGGTGCGGAGTCTTCTGGGATGTTTGGATTCAGTAATGGCCCCAGAATTTCAGCCTAGAGATCCTAGACTTAGTCCCTAGCAGCTGCTCATCTCAGAAGACCAGTTTCTTGACCCAGGTAGGACTCTTATTGCCATTAGGGAGCAACTAAAAACAGCCAGTCAACAACCAGTAGGTTGGAAGGAGCCCTGCAGGCCCTCCAGTCTGGTTCTTATGCTGTCCTGCGAGATCAACCCAGTGAACCCCAGGGCCAGTGCTTAGACACTGCCTGACACCTACAAAATAGGGCTCAGTGTACATTTGGTGAGATTTACGGACGGACACACCAGCAGTGAAAGGAATTCACAAACAGATCTGTCAATGCCAGGGTCCTCATCTGTGAAATGAGGTGGTTCTCAACCCTGATTGCACACTGGAATCACCTGGAATCACACTGGACCCCATTTACAAAAACACTGACACTCGGATACCACTCCAGGCCAAATAACTCAGAATCTCTAGAGGTAAAGCTTGGGTACCCACGGTTTGAAAAGCTCCCCAGTTAGTTCTAACCTAGAGCCAGTTTGGCAAAGCAATGAATGAGATAATTCTAAAATTCTGCTCTGTATTTAAAATTCTATGCATTTTACCTAACTTGGGTAATAAAATTCAAGGTCTAGAACATCTCTACCCAGCTCGGAGAGTAGCGAATAAATCGACATCAGGAAATCATATTTAGGAAACACTGACCATGTACAGGAGATCTTGGTGCCACACACTGTGGGTGCCACACACTGTCCCCAACCTCTCAGAGGGGTGGCATCATCCCTGGGTTTCAGATGAGCAACCTGGGGCTCAGAAAAGTTAAGTGAATTATCCAGAGGCTCATGATGTGACACGGGTGTCGCCAGGTCCGACAGGCAGCACCCAACTCTGATCAGAATTAAATGGTAAGAGATTTATGTCCACGGAGAGCAGAAGCGAGAACGGGAAGACACCGCACAAATCCATGGGGGCTCGGGGAGGAGGAATTCCCTCCCACCTCTGCTCCTCTCCAGCTTTAAAAGGACAACCTGGTCTCTCCCCCAGGCCTCCAGCTGTCACAGATGAGCCCTGATAAAGGCCGGGGGGCCTCCTCCCTGAATTCCTTTGTTCCAGGACCCACCCCATTAGAAAAAGGTCACACATCTTTGGCCCCTTTTAATTTCAGGGGTGGAGAGGTAAAAGCCTGGGCCGGGGAAACCTGTGCAATTATGAGCAATTACTTAAACGGCTTTCAGACAAGCCTTGGCCGTCCACCAGCAGGCGGAGGGGCCGGTGTCTGGGTTTTGTAGGCGAGAAGGATCCAGTGGAAGGCTGGAGTGGGGGGCGGGGAGAGGAGGGGAGATTGCAAAGCCTTTTGTCACCAGGACTCCAAAAAAAAAAAATCCTACTCGGTATTTCCTGCCCCTGGACGAACTGACACTAACCAGTCCTGCACAGGGGAACTATTCACTTAAAAGTCATCGTTTCCTTTACTTATCTGCCTCTAAAGAAACAAATCTATTAGCAGCAAGAAATCACTCTGGCTGCTTTAACTAAGTGCTGCTCCTACTGCAAAAGCCACAGGCCTGCCTTCAGCTCGTTCCAGCTGTCCCCTCCGCTCCTCCACACCGGCCCCCGGTCAGGAGCCATGGCAGATAACAAGGGCCATTACATTCCAAATCCTTCCCCAACCTCCTCCCCTCCCTTCTGCCAAAGCCCCAAACCCAGTTTCTCCCTGGCAGATCAAAGGCTGTCCCAGCTACAGGAGAGCTCACTCGATCAATAAACCCTTGACAGGGGAATAAACAGAATGAGCCAATAGTTTCCACCAGGATTTATTTGGTCCGATGCAGTGCCTTGCCTTTTGAGAACCAGGTCGATGTAGTGTGGGGGTTCAGAACAGTTTGTTCTCTGAATTAAAAGTGCCCGATAACGCCAGAACTCCCTCTGATCTTGGTCTTAGACACTCAAGCCACATGACTGGGAGAGCTAGAGGACAGTCGGGCTCTTCGGATTTCCCAAAGGCATTTTGCCTCCCCTCCAACGCAGTTTACAAGAGCAACTGGAGAGCTAGCTCAGCAAGCAAATCTAATTTTTAAAATCCACTGTCACTGAGGAAGTCAAAGGTAAATCAATCTGCTTCTCTCGCTTCATCCTAAAGAACTCAAGAGTGCTTCGGAGATAAGAATCCTAAACAGTGGATCAAAAAGCATGGCAGGCAGATAAATACAGCAAAATTCAGGGTGTTGTGCATTCGGGACATACCAGTTCTTTTTAAATCCGTAGGAATATTCCTTTTAAAAGTCAGCTCCACTGATTTCTGTATCACCCTCCTAGGAAAGCCTCTTCAATGCCTAAATCCTTAATCCGTGACGTTGGAGGAACTGAAATGCAAACTAATTCCTGGGACACATTTGGGGCTTAACCATCTAGGGTATCCCCTTCTCAAGGAATTCGTCACTTGTACCCCAAGGAGCATCATATATGTCATCACAACGTGAGGAGTGGTCTTACATCTTCCTCCCTGACCATGTAGTATGTGGTCATATATGTCTCGGTCAACTTGAACTTTTCCTTAGTAAGTATGGACATACTTGACAAAGATCTCTGAGACATGCTAAGCCACTCTAATACAGGATCCAGATAAAAGAAAGCAAAACAGAGGCCAAAAAATGTGTCCATGGCCCAATGACAGTTATAGCCCAGGATATCTTGAGTGGGTCATTTTTACATTTACAGCCTGCAGGGGAAATATGGACTCCTTGCCAAGCTGTTTGTAGGCTTCCTTCTGAAGCGCAAGTTAATATTGATGGCCACCATTTCTCGAGAGCTCATGTTTCCCAAGCACAGAGCTAAACACTTGACAAGATTTACGTTATTTCCTTTAGCCCTCACAAGAGTCCTATGAAGTAGGTACCATTTAACAGATGAGGTAAGTGGGTCTTCAAGAGGTTAATGGTCTTGCCCCAAGGGCACACGGATGTAATTGGAATTACTAGGATTTGAATGGAGGCATTGGAATTCTGAGCCGGTACACAGAAAACCAACCTGAAACAAATACGCCTGCACCACCCCGACTCACCCACATCACTGTCAAGTTCAGCCCAGGGCAATCGTCTCTCTCTTTTTTGACATCTTCCAGTCTTCTCCATCCCAACCTCCACACACTTCTGCGATACCCCTTTCATCCCTGGGTGTGTGTACCCTGGGTGTGTGTACACTGCCCATCTCCGATTATCTTATGACTTTTTTTTTTAACACTTTTCTTTCTTTCTTACATTTCTATTCCTTAGTCAGGGGAAACCCCGACTTCACAGGCTGGGTCACAAAGCAACGCAGTGGGCACCTAGAAGCCACTCCACTGACTCCAGGTGCACACCCCGGTGCCTGGTGACCTTCGGGAAACACATCCTTCCCGTTCATTTCCTTGCTTTTCAATAGAGAGGCCTGGCGTTATTTAGCCACACGTCTGTCCCCCAGCAGGGGTCTACCGGGTCTACTCATTTTCCTCTTTCCCCTCTTAGCAGTGATTTCCACTAATCCTTGGGGATGGGGCCTTTTGTTCTCTTCAGACTCTGTGTCCAATGAGTACCTTGCCAGCCCTCTCAAATTATTCATCACAAGAACCCAGGGTCGGAGTCTGGACCAGCGCTGTGGCGTAGCAGGTTAAGCCTCCGCTTGCAGTGCCAGCATCCCATGCAGGCGCCAGTTCAAGTCCCGGCTACTCCATTTCTGATCCAGCTCCCAGCTAATGCACCTAGGAAAGCAGCAGCAGATGACCCAAGTGCTTCAGCCCTTGCACCCACGTGGAAGACCAGGAAGAGGCTCCTGGCTGTGGCCTGGCCTGGCCCCCGGCCATGGCAGCCACTTGGGGGAGTGAACCAGCAGACAGATGGTGTCTCTCTCCACTCTCTGACTCTGCCTTTCAAATAAATAAATCTTTTAAAAGTCCAACAGCCTTCGGATGCAAACAGGCGTGTCAGCAGCTCATTTGGAAGAGCCTGCCTGCGTGACGATGACAAGGGGCTCCTTGGCCCGTGGTTGACTGACACTGCTGAACTAACAACCTCCTCTTCCCCTGACCCACACCTGAAGATGGCTGAAATGAGGATCTTTCCTTGCATTTTCTAAAGTAAGATTACCACCCAATGCTAATGTTCCGTCACCCAGGGAGTCCTCTTTTGATATCTGAGGCTTCCTTTTGGTTGAGTATGGTAGGGGCAGGGGGGTGTCGGCGGGGCGCCCTGCAGGGAGTCGGTCCCTGTTCTAACCCATGGCTCTGTGCACCTGTCTTCTCCCGTGGGTCTCAGCCCACACCACTCTTCTTCCCTCATCACATGCCGGACACGATGGCTTTCTCTTTCTCCAGCACTCCAAGGTCCTTCCTGCCGACAGGTGTTTGCATTTGCTGCTCATCCCCCCCGGAAGACTCTTTCCCCATCTCCTTCTTGTCTTTCAGATCTTGACCCAGCAAGCACCTGCTTGGAAACACGGCCCTGGCCCCCACTTCTGCCCAGTTATTTGCCATTCTATCCCCTTGAGATTTTTCTCCAGAGTTGTGTCACCAAGACATCTGTTTATCTATTCATTGTGAGCTCTTTCTCTCTCTCCCTTCTAGAATATATGTTCCATGAAGGGGGAACACCCAGTGCCCAGAGGAAACCTGGTACCTGGTAGAAGTGAAATAGACAAATGACTGAACTGCCCATGTTCCTCAGAAGCAAGGCCCAGCTTCTCCCGAGAGACATCAGATCTCTGATTCATTATTTAGGGAGTCTGCAGGGCACTGATGGCCTCAGTCACCCTGGCACTCTGCTTAGTGTCCAGCTTTTGGGAGAACCTGCCAGACTTTGGGGAGTCAGAGGGATACTCCAGTTCCCCAGTACAAAATTTCCTGTCTAGGGGCTGGCGCTGTGGCATCCCATATGGGCACTGATTTGAGTCCTGGCTGCTCCACCTCTGATCCAGATCCTTGCTTTGGCCTGGGAAAGCAGAAGATGGTCCAAGTCCTTGGGCCCCTGTACGCATGTGGGAGACCCAGAAGAAGCTCCTGTCTCCTGGCTTTGGATCAGCACAGCTCCAGCTGTTGCTGCCATCTGGGGAGTGAACCAGCAGATAGAAGACCTCTCTCTCTCTCTCTCTCTCTCTCTGCCTCTCTGTAACTCTGCCTTTCAAATAAATAAATAAATCTTTTAAAAAAAAAAAGTTTCCTATATATTTAAATGCATAGGTAGGTTTAACATCTAGGGAATTACAATAGTAGCCAGGGATGTGTGTAACACATTCTCACCAAGCCTCACAACAGCCCTTGAAGTTAGGGGATGACCCCTGCTGTACAGGTGAGAAGATTGAGTCTCGAGTGATTTGCCTGAACACATGGCATACACAACCGTGAGACCTGGGACTTGAGCTTTTTGTCTCAAGTGGATTTTGAGAACTCATGCTTTAAATCACTGCTTTGCTTTGAGAAGCCAAATCTTTACCGTGGTATAGATAATCCACTTATACACATGTCGCACTACAGGGTTGGAACCATCTGAGTGATGTGATTTGTGTGACACTTTTCCAAACCCTTCATACCCATTCTACAGCAGTGCTGATCTCTAAGGAGTCTCACCGCTTCAAGTTTGTTTTTGAGTGTTGTGGGTGTGTATGCATTGCCTGCATCCACTCTACGGAATGAAAAGAGAACTGAGCTTTAGCGCCTGTGGAGTTTGCTGTCTTGTTCCTATTGAAAAACACCTAGTCCAGAGGTATCTCAAAAGCACCACGCACATAAAACACATTTTCCACCAAGTTTGTGAAGACCTGTCATGTGCATGGATTTGAAACTTATTTTGCACCAAAAATAAACTTATCTTTTAATGCCATTTTCCATTAACTTTCGGCAGTATTCTTGTATTTGTGACACAATGCCAGTGCTGGGAGAGGGGTTTAGCCTGAAGGTTATGACAGCTGAGTTCCGCATCTGAGCACCTGAGTACCTGGGCCACTGACTCCAGTGTTCTGCCAGTGCAGATGCCGGGAGGCAGCGGTGATGGTCCCAATAACTGCACTCCCACCACCCACATGGGGACCTGGGCTGCGTGCCTGGCTCCAGCCCGCGCAGGCATTGCAGAGTGAACTAATGAATCAAACTGTCTGTCTCAGCCTCTCAAAAAAGCACATCGATAAAAAATCTGAGTTCCTCCTTGTGTAGTGAATTTCTACCCAAGGTAACAATCAAGGCTAAAAAAGCCAATATTCTTCAGAGTAAAAGTTATATAGAAATTTATGATTTCTTATTTTTATAATAAGAGCTATCTCAACAACAGTGCCTTTCAACAAAAGCTATAGAAACATCAAGGTATTTTAGAGAAAGATCAAGAAGGAAATAATTTCTCTTCCAACACTCAGACAGTTGTTTTTCTTTTACCCAGGCACCGGACTCTCTTTCTTAATCTGTGCAGCATATGGATGGTTCTCCCTGTCTCCTGTCCCTCCTTCCCTAGAACTCAGGAGGTTATCTGCCTCTGAAGCCCTTAGTCCCTCCCACCACCTTTTAAATCCGCCCCCTCCAATCTCTGCAAGAAGCGAACCAGCTCCTCCCTTGATGTTTTTCTTCTGGGAGATGAGCATCCAAGTTCTTAGTCCTTTCTGCTTGGCTTTGTGTGAACGTGCAAGCCTTTAAGATTTACAGCTCCCTTTAGCAGGCTCTCTTGCCATTTGTTCTGAGGCTTGACTACTGAGAAGAAAAAAAAAATCCCCAGCGGAAACAGCAGGAGAAGAAGAGTTTGGAAGACACACCCAGAGCTCCCAGTTCAGTCGGACCTGTTGCGTGCCGGATGGTGGGGAAGGAGTTTCCGAAAGGGCACGTCTAGTCTCCAAGATGCAGCGCCCCAATGCCTGGATTTCACAGGAGCCTTTTCCCAACAGGGACAGACTGTGCACACGTGGACTGACTCTCTCAGGTCAGCTTAAAACTGCAAGCGTCCCCACTCCTGGGAGATAACGGGCAGCATAGCCAAAGGGCGGAGAAAATACATACAGCGGTGCAGAACACAGGGACGTGCAATGGCATTGTCCTTAAGAATACAGGTCTTGCAATCCTGGCTTTGACACAGAACAGTTCATGGGATCCTGGGCTTGAAGTTAACCTCTCTCAGCCTCGAGTACCTCACGTGTAACATGGGGCTGCTCACGGTACCCAACTCATTATTTTGCTATGAAGGTTTGATGAGATTGTGCATACACACACACACACATACACACTCACACAAAAACCCACCGTAATTAACACACATACGGCATCATGCTTGATAACTGGTCCCTATCATTATTTTCATTTGCCGAGGCATCATTGAACCAGGCTGCTTCTCACGATACAGAGTAGAATTGAGGACAATGGGTGTGTTGTCAGGCTTCCCTCCTCGATAACCCGACTAGATGCAGTAGAAAAAAGAAAAATAATGGACTTTTTTAGATGGGTTTCCAATATAAACGACATAAAAAGACAGAAAAGAACAAAATAAGAGGACACAAGAGATAAAGTTTACGACTCTCCCAGATTTCAATACAATCTCTCCTGGATTTAGAATAAAGACCTGTCTGTGCTTCAGAGTCCTTGTCCCTAGGGAGAAGAGTTGCCTGGAGAAGAGCAGTAATGACTGGCCTCACCATACCGAGTTCAACAGCCTCGCCTTGGCACCAAGGCAGCAGTGGCCAGCGTTGCTGACCTGTCTACCGAGTGTCTGCAGATACAGCCTGCAAGAAGACATCCTCACGGGTGCTTTCCATCCTAACTGCGTGCAGCTTAGACAAGGCAATGGGAAGAGGGGGCAACTGGAGTCCCCTCCTCCTGCTGGTACCTGTAATGGCTGGTAATCTAACCTCCTGGCCACCAGTTATCCTAAAAGGGACATCTCCCTTTCTCAGAGTAACCTCACAGAAAGGTTGTTCAAATGACCTGTGGTTTATAGCAGACGCGCCAAATTCAGACGGGCCATAAAGTAGCGCCAATTCTGATACCACGGCTAGCATGAGGTTGCCTGCCACTTTGTGGATTTTAAATCTACTTTATCAGGGCCAGAAAACACAGAAGCTTCTATGATCCTGGAACACGAGGTGCCAGCAATGGGTGGACGCCCTTAAGAGAAGTTTTTGCATTGGTTGTTGGCAGCCAGGGCTGGGAGACAGTTGTGTGCACCTGTGAATTACTCATGAGATTAGTAGTTGCTTGATAAATCTTTCCTTAGCCTGTGCTTAAAATTTTCACTGGTGGGAAAAGGGCACCGGCCACGGGCCTCACTCACGTACACCGCAAGCCTCGTCCTCCTGTGGGAATATAATTACTCTGTAAAATAGCCATGGCTCTGTTCTACTCTCGTGAAGTCTGTTTTTTCTCTGACAGTGACTTTCACAGCCTTCGAATACCCGAGCTCACTGTCAGACCAAAAGCAGTCTGATGTACCTTGGTTTTCTAACCTCTTGGAGAAATCGTGGCTTAAAAGTGAAAAATAGAGTCCAAGTCCATTTGTACCGCAAATATCACAAAATACGCCATGTACTTCTTTCTCTCACTTCATGCAGTGGCCGACGCCGGGAAACCAGCAGCAACTGCACCCAAAGATTCTGCACCGGTGCCTGGCAAATGTTTCTCCTTTTCTAACTACTTGAGCGTGGCAGGCCCTTCCTATTAACTCCATGACATCATCATTATCAAAGACGAAAGGAAATTAATTTTGCTTTTCAAGGTCTTGGCAATAAGTCGGTGCTTTACTTCATCAGCCATCTGCTGTTTTCCTACGTGTGTCATTTGCGAAGCTGCACTTTCTTTATGACTTTATCCTCATAACAATTTATCACACACGGTGTTTACCAGAGGACTTGTGCTGAAGGATTTTTCTCTCTCCAAGCAGAAAGTGCGACACTAACTTAAAGCCAATATCATCATCTATATTTCATTCTCAAATAGTTTTCTGGGCTTAAGAAAAAAAAAAAAAAAGAAAAGAAACCAGCAAAACTGTCAAGAAAAAATAACCACTTAGGGTCTCTGGCTGCAACGTATTGCCAGTGCTATTCCGCTTTGTTTTAACAGATGGCCCTTTATCAGCAAATTACGTGGGCAGCTCACCAACTTTCCTGCGGAATGGAGGCGTGCCTCCACTTACTTGGGCTCTTATCTGTTCACTGCAAACCGCATTTGACCACAGAATCCTGGGGATTTTTTTTCATGCATTGATACAAAGGATAAACTACAGAGAATCTTCTGTTCTCCAATAGTTAGTCGATCCTGGGCTGGTGGAGAGGGCCTTTGCCTGCTTTCACATCTGTGAAAAAAATCTCAGTGGTTCACATGGCTACACTGGCTCCATGAACATGCGCTATCTACATGGATCCTCTCACCTAATGGAATGAGGGATCCCTGGGAAAGTGCTTTGTGGTATTGATTTTTTAAAAGAATTATTTATTTGTTTATTTGAAAGTCAGAGTTACAGAGAGAGAGGAAAGATGTATCTTCTCTCCCCAGATAACTGCAATGGCCAGGGTTGGGACAGGCCAAAGCCAGGAGTCAGGAGCTTCTTCCAGGTTTCCCATGTGGGTGACAGAGGCACAAGCACTCGGGTCATCTTCTGCTGCTTCCCCAGGTGCATTAGCAGGGAGCTGAATCTGAAGTGGATCAGCCGGGACTTGAACCGGTACCTATATAGAATGCCGGAGTCACAGGCTGCGGCTTTACCAGCTATACCATGATGCCAACCCTGTGATATCAATTTTAATGGGGGTTTGACTCATTTCTTTTTTCCTTCTCTGATGCAAATCTGGTAAACCCAGGAGCAAACTTCCTGGGAGGTTCTTGTCTCAGATAAGAGTCATCAGCTCTGCACGGTGTGCTTAGAACCTGCAAACCAACCACGAGGAGTATTAAACAAAAACCTCTACTTGCCACACGCTTTCTCTAGGGAGCAGTGTTTTCATGTTTATATGTATAAATGTGTATATTTTGTTAAGGGGAGCCGTGCCAAAAAAGAGAGATGAATGATGACTCTTAAAATTTTATTTTACCCTGAAAATTACTTTCACCTTTCCTTGTTGCAATTTGACATAATCATTTCCACAAGAACCAAATCCCTAGGCCTCAGTTTCTCTAAACCTATAAAAGGAGAAGGCTGAATGAGACCCAAAGTTGAGGGCTCATGAGAAACACCTGGGGAGCAGGTCCAACATGCAGATGCCTGAGCTGCAATGCCAACAGCTCTCGCGCTCATGTTTGGGAGTGGGACCCAGGACGGCCGCATTTTCAGCTCAGTGCTGGTCATCGAAGGCAGGCAGTCCACCGGCCAGGCTCTGAGCAGACAGCTCCGCCCACCTCAAAGGCCCTTCTTTCCAGAAAAAACCTGATTGTCCAAGCAAATCCTGTGTTATGAACAAACCTCTCCCCCTACAGCGGGGCCTCTACTCCCTGACCACGCTGGGCTCAGGCCAAACTTGAGGCACAGTAGGGAGCGCGTGGGAGGGCTGCCCTCTAAGCACTGAGCAAGGCTGCCCAGGCCAGTCCTCTTCCCAGCCTCGGCACCAGGGGCTACTTCAAAAAGCTTCATTACCTTTGTGTTCAAAGTGAGCTCCCAAAACAGCAGATGCTTGCATGCTCGTGGCTAGGGGCAGAAACCTCTGACGCTAAAGTAGTGACTTGGGGATCAGCAGGGATTTTTCCCTATTTTGTGACAACTTCTCCATCACTACAGGGAGGGAGGTCTCAGGGACAGAGCTGGGAAACTGATTTCAGGCCCTGTGACCCACGCATCACAGTGGAGCTGGGAGCTTCTCAACATCACTCGTGCTGGCCTCTGGTCTCATGCATGCAGACTGGATGAAGTGCATGGCCTGGAGGGCCCCGACCCCGTGCTCCTGGGTGCAGTTTATGAAGCATGTGAAGTCAGAGACCTAGGTTTGCTCACACCTCCCTTACCAATTGGCCAAAGGCCCTCCACTTCCGCAAGCCTCAGTTTCATGGGCAACGTGGGCTCACTGTTTTTCAACACACATTCACTGAGCGCCTAGAGTGGGCCAGGGACTACGTCATAAGCTCAAGCCGTGGACAGAACAGGCAAAAAATCCCTGCCCTAAACAGCAATATGGACAAAAAGAGAAGTAGAAACAACAAGGGCCAGCAGTGGTAAACTGACATACACTATGGAGAAAAATGAAGTCGGGGAGAGAATTCTGGGGTGCTATAGCAGAGAAAGGGACCAGAGGTGGCCTCTCTGGGGAGAGGATATTTGAACAGAGCCCGGGATAAAGGAAGGAAGGAGCCACATAATTTCTGGGCAAAGGTCACCAAGTGCATATACAAAGGCCCTGAAGAATGGTCAAGTGAGAGCAAGGTGGCCTGAGGGAAGGGAGTGAGGTGGAGAGAGGCTTATCTGAATTTTTAAACAAGCATATAATTTTTAAGAAAACACAGAACAACATGTGGCTATCCCTGATCGTAAAGGGCCCCAGATTGAGCACCTGGGGTTCTATTCTGGGCTGGTGAGAAGCCATCGGAGTGCTGATGGCACAGAATGATGTCTGTTTGAAAGGACCCGCCAGCTGCCATCTGAGGAGGAGACCATGAGGGAGGTCCATCAGTTAGGATAGGCCAGGGCCTGCTGCTGTGACCAACAACCACACACTCCTTGCGGCTGACAAAAAACAAAGGTGCTTTCCCACTCACATTCCCGGTCCCTTGTAAATGGGCTGAGAGTCTGCTCCACCGCGCCTCGTTCTGAGACCCAAGGATAGAGCAGCCGCTATTGGAATCAGTGCAGATCTGCACGAGAGAGAAAAGGGAGGGCAGTGACCCAAGCAGGGGCTCCCTGGCTCCTACCCGGAAGTGACACTTCTCACTTCCACTCATATTGCCAAAGTAAGTCAGCCGAGCGCATCTCACTTCAAAGGCAGTGGACGAGGACAGCCCTGCCGCGTGCCAGCAGCATGGAATGCTGGGAACTACACTGACCCAGGCAAGGAATGAGAGTGGCTCAGATGGGACGGACATGGAGAAGATGCTGGGAAATGGATGCAGAAGACTTATTGACGGCAGAGACAAGATTTGCTGATGGACTGGGTGTGCAGCGATCTTAAGGACTTACAGTGGACGCATTTTGGTGCAGACTGAGAGGATGCCTATGAGATTCTTGCACACGATAAACCTCAATCAGTGGGGAACAGCTCTAGATTCAGGGGGTGCTCATGATAACAGAACAAAATGGTTGAATCTGTAACCATCCTGTTTCTAAGACATGCAGTAGCCATACCCTTACAGCATCTTCACAGCTTCTTCCAAAACGTCCACGGTAGTTAGGTATTATCAACTGGATTTTAACAGTCTCCGCCTGCTAAGACATTTTCTATAATGTATCGATTTTTTTCCTACCAACTCCATGGAAACTTTCACTCCTTTGGCCACACGTCTGAGACCCAGAAAATAGCCCTCACCAAAGTCAGGCAGCCCCTAGGCATTCAGCTCAGATGTTGTAGATTAATAGTCATTCGATTGGGGAATGTGAAATGAACTGATAAGAAAAGCCGTGCGTACCAATGACATTCAGGAATGAAAACTGACAGATCACCTGCTTTAGAAGATTTGATTCTTCAGATTTTTAAGAGGGGGGCGGGGGGAGACCTTTCAGTGACATTTGCTCTCTTATGGCTTACATTAAACAATTTAATATATAACATGAGGGAGAGAACATGATATAAACAATATATCCAGGAGGAAAAATAAATGACCTCAGCCCCAAGAGGCACTGTTGTGCACTGGTACTGTGTGTGCACGCTGGAAGGAATGATGTATCGGTTTTACTTCTAATCAGTATCTAAATATATCACCGGCGGTTCCTGGAGTGCATTACCCTATCTACTGATGTGTGTGCACATTTTACATTAATGTGGAAAGTATCCATCCGTTATCAGCAGAACTTAATTCTATACTGAAAAATGAGGTGTCTGCCTGGTACACTTCTATTTTAAGGTTTAAAGTCATTGAGAAACCAGTTCTAAAATAGAACTTTCGTACTAAACTCTGTTGTTTCTTCTGGCATTGACGTTGAGAGAAAATGGCTCACTGGGCACCTGACTCAGAGACATCCTGTAGATTTTCGGCGCTTCTGGTTTCTGACCCTGTGTGAGGGACACCATGGGGATACTCCCCTTTGTGACATGAAATTCTCAACAGTACTCAGAATAAATTTGTAGATCAACACATCATGTGTAAATAAATACACAATACATACAGCTATCCCGGAATTAATTGTCTACATATACAAGCAACATGTCCCAGAAATGCCACCAAGCCAGCTTCCAAGCCAAGTTTTGCAAACTGCTTTCTATGTATTCACGTGTCCTGACTTGGGGTTTAGCAAACACGGTCTCTGTAGACAGCAGTGGGATGCAAAGGGCTGGTTGTTCCGATACGAGACCAATGCCATTTAAGTACCGCAGATGCTGTGGATGCTCCCTGAGTGTGGCTGATGGGTGCACTGAGCAGCTCCTACGAGCCTAGAACAAGTGTTGGGTGACATGAAAACAGGAAATGCTGTGCCTGCCTCAAGCTTCAAAACCATCACAAAGTTGGTCTCCACTGGGTGCAAGTGATGGAAGCACAGCTTGATGGAGCTCAACCAAAATACACAAGATTTGTGGGAAGTGATGGGCTCAGTTGACAACGCCAGAGAGCAAGCATGGATCTGGCTTTGGGGACAGAGAGAACGAATGGCTCAAGTGCTCTGTCTCTGTGACACACTCCTGTGCCTCTCCCTGTGCACGGGCCTTGTTCTCCACGAGAACAAGGCCACCTGCTGTATCTAATGGATCACATACTGTGATATCCCTCCACGTCCTTTAACCTGGGACAAACCTTCAGCCTTTGTCTCTGTGGCACTGGCATTTTTGAACAACAGCCTGCTCTACCCTCTTTAACAGAATGGCCCTCATCTGGGGTTGTCTGATGGCTCCCGTTGACTGGATTCAGGTTAGGCCTCTCCAGAAAGAACATTCTATCAGCACTGCCCTGCTCTTCCTAGAGTGTCACAGCTGCAGGTCCCTCAATGGGACCTGCAAAGTGTGTTTTATGTCTCCATTGTACAAGGATATATAGCTGTTGTTTTTTACTTTGCTATTAATAAGCTACCTGAGGAGAGATTTTGAGATCAAGCAAACGTCCTGTTTCTTATCAAAGTTTCTCTCCTAAATTTACCATCTATTGCTATCTGTTGATGATTTATACCTGAAGCAATTCTCCTGCAGCAGTTGCAAAGCGGTGATTGTTCTCAACGTCAGCACACCTCCCACACCTACCAGGAGGCCAGTAGGTACCTGACCTTCCACTGTGAATAAGAGACCTCCCCCTTCTCCCACACTGATTTCTTTGTTCATCTACTTATTCCCAATATGGACTCCTTGATTCTTTTTTCTTCAGTGTTTTGTAATTTATCACTGTCTCTAAGTGCACAAAATATCTCTGATATGACCAGCAGGAGTCCCTTCATGCCAGCTATGGAGTCCTAGGACATAATTTAGAAAAAAAAAATCACTTTTTTACTTTCTGGCATTAGCATATACTCCATGGGGCCGGCACTGTGGTGTAGTCCCATATGGGCATATGGGTACCAGTTCAAGTCCTAGCTGCTCCACTTCTGATCCAGTTCACTGCTATGGCCTGGGAAAGCAGCAGATGATGGCCCAAGTCTTTGGGCCCCTGTACCCTCGTGGGAGACCCAGAGGAAGCTCCAAGCTCCTGGCTTTGGACCAGCTCCAGCCATTGTGGCTATTTGCAGAGTAAGCCAGTGGATGGAAGACCTCTCTCTCTCTCTGCCTCTCTAATAAATAAATAAATAAATCAAAAAAAGAAGAAGAAAAAGATATTTCAGTTTAATCTTGACCCTAAGCTGACTCAGTCCTCAGATCAGCCACTTTCCCCAGGAACCCTGGTTCCTTTTACTGGGGGAGGGTATTAGACACCAAGGTCTGGGTGCTAGGTGTGCTCATTGAACCTGGGATGTCATTGCTTTGTTTGCCTCTTGGTGAACAAAGCTGGGAAATACACACATATTTGTATATATACCCAACACTCATCCAGAAATGCACACACAGTTTTGAGTCCACTCCAGTACCTCCATTTTCAATCTGTCCCCAGAAGGTTCTTTCTCAACTCCCCATTCCACCTTTGTACTTCTCTTTAAAAAAACAAAATGTATTTATTTATTTTGAAAGTCAGAGTTACAGAAAAGAGGGAGAAACACAGATTTTTCCATCTGCTGGTTCATTTCCCAAATGGCTGAACAACCAGCACTGGGCCAAGCCGAAGCCAGGAGCCAGGTGGTTGATCCGAGTCTCCCACGTGGGTGCAGGGGCTCAAGTACTTGGGCCATCTTCTATTACCTTTTTTCAGGCCATTAGCCAGGAGCTGGATCAGAAGTGGAGCAGCTGGGAAACAAACCAGTATCCATACAGGATGCCAGTATTGCAGGTGGCACCTTTACCCTCTTCGCCAAAACGCCAGCCCACGTACCTCTCTTATTCCACAGTGACAGCTCTTACTCCCAACAACTTGAACTACTTCACCCATTACTCTATCCTGAAATACATCTAAAGTAATTTCAGAATGGCTATCCTATAGCAAATCTACTAGTAAGAGGTCAGGACTTGGTTGCTGTTCTCCCATCATTACCCCCTCCCTCAAGACTGCATGAAATCCATTCATTGTTTTCCCATAAAGTGCACTTCCCATGAACTATTTGAAGACCCTTCATGTGCCTGGATCCAGAAATCACTTGCACCCCCATAAACTTATCTTTTAATTCTATCTCCACAAACTTCCCAAAGTACCCTCACATATAATCTAACGCCACATTCAAACGTGACCTTGATCAGGTTTTCTCCTGCCTGTTCTATGTTATTTACTTGAAATACAGTTGGTTCACTTGCTTCCATTTTCTTCCTGTTTGGGGACAATTTTCCCCTCTCACAATTGCTGATTTTGTTTCATGTTGTGAAGATGTAGATCATCTGCATGTTTCCAAAAGTGCACAGAAAGTCACGCTCAGATAAATGCACACTGTGTGTGTGTGTGTGTGTGTGCGTGTGTGTTTTAAGTAGCCTGCTTTTTCTGCAACGAAATGATCAAGCAGAGAGAAGGAGAGAAAACCTAAAGCAACAGCTTGGTAGCAACAAGCAACAGAGAGGAGAGGGTCACATAACGCAGAACTGGCTCTAGACCCAGCCCTGTCATCAACACAGCGGGAAGATCGGCACGTGCACAGCGCTGTGGTCCAGTCCTAGGCTGCAGACCGCCACGCGCGGCAGCCAGGGTGAAGGTGCACCTTCACAGAACGAGGCTCACATGGACGGACACTGCTTTGGACAGAAAGAGAATGAATTCTGGCTTTGACACGTACTGCATTCTGGCTCGCGTTTGCTTTTCGGAAGCCAGAAGAAGCAGGACAAAACACGAGGAGGAAGCGAGAACCACAGCAGCAGGGAACCTGAGAAGGGCCAAGGAAAGCTGCATGGTAGAGGAAAGCCTGGAATTTGTCCTTCAAGCAACCTTGAAATCGCTCATCTTTCCTAATAGGCCCGACGACAGCTACAAATGCACCATGATGCTTCCCCACAGCAGCGCCGCCTGAGCGTGCGCCTTAGTGGCTCTGGAGTCGCACAGAGGGAGCCTCGAGTGCCAGCTCCACCACTTCCCAGCCAGGTGACCTCGTACGCATCAGCTTTATTTTTTAAAAGATTTATTTATTTGAAAGGCAGAGCTACAGAGAAGCAGAGGCAGAGAGAGTCTTCCATCTGCTGTTTCACTCCCCAGATGGCCACAATGGCCACAGCTGAGCCCATCCAAAGCCAGGAGCAGGGGCCCAAGGACTTGAGCCATCTTCTCCTGGTTTCCCAGGCCAGAGAGAGGGCTGAATGGGAAGTGGAGCAGCTGGGTTTTGAACCGACACCCATATGGTGAGCTGGCACTGCAGGTGGCGGCTTTACCTACTGCGCCAGAGCGCTGGCCCCAGCTCATCTTTCTAAGCCTTTGCTAACCTACTACAAAGTAGCGAGAACAACGTATCATCTCCTTGCGGTGCCGTTATGAGGATTGTAAGCTAATGCAAGGTACGCGCTTCGCACAACGCCTGATGAGAAGGAGATACTCAATAAAAAAATGGATGGATGGTTTTTATTTTTTGTTTATCTTCATATAATCAAGATTCCATCTCCTGCACAGGTAAAGGGTACGTCAAAACATTTGCAGAAAATGGAATTAAAAGATAAGTGTGGGGGTCAGTACTGTGGCGTAGCGGGTAAAGCTGCTGCCTGTAGCACCAGCATCCCATATGGGCACCTGTTCGAGTCCAGGCTGCTCCACTTTCCATCCAGCTGCCTGCTAATGCACCCGGGAAAACAGCAGAGGAAGCCACGTGCGGGCATCTAGTTCCTGGCTTCGGATCAGCCCAGCTCCAACCATTGTGGCCATTTGGGGAGTGAACCAGTGAATGGAAGATCTCTCTCTCTCTCTCTCTCTCTCTCTCTCTGTAACTCTGCCTTTCAAATAAATAAATAAATATTCACACACACACATCCCAAAAAAGAGAGAGAAAGAGAACCAACCAAACTGACTTTAAAAAAAAAAACAGGCACAAGTTTATTTGGGTGCAAAAAAATTGAAATCATGCATGGTTTCTTTTATTAGTCATTTATTTGTTTTGAAAGGGAGGAAGAGAGAAAGTGAGAGTGCTCCCATCTGCTAGTTCAATCTTTAAATGCCAACAGTGATTGATGCTGAGTTGGATTGCAGGTGGGAACTCAATCTAGGTCCACCACATGGGTGTCAGGAATCCAATCACTTGGCCATCACTGCTGCCTCCCAGAAAGCTGGAGTCAGGAGCAGGAGTTGGGAATTGAACCCAGAAACTCTAACAAGAGATTCAGGCATCTTAACTGTTTGCCAAAACACCCACTCCACAGGTTTTTTTTTTTTTTCATTAAATGCAATTTTCCATGAACTTTCTGAAGACCTCTTGTATGCGTGCATTTCAATTTTTTTTTTTTTGCACCAAAATAAACTTAGCTTTCAATTCCCAGGGACGTTAGGAAGTATATTCCATCTACACAATACTGCAGCAGTTCTCATCCTCGCTCACACAGTAAAGCACCCAGGGGAGCTTTAAAAAAAAAAAAAAAAACCACAAGAACCCAGGCCTCTCGACCCAGAGAGCCCAACTGACTTCATTGGTCTGGGGTGGAACTCGGCACGGGCGTTGTTTTGAAAAACTCCAAGGTGATGTTCAGCAGAGTGCAGCACACTGGAGCGCTAAGTGCAAAGCGGGGCTCTCCTAAGAGGCCCTCCCTCTTGACCCCTCTGACAGCACTTTACAGTAGAAATAGATTGCGGGAATGTTTCTCTTTTACCCCAAACACCCAAAGCATATAGCAAGTTGTTATTCTTTGGGCAGTTCTTTTCTGAGGAACATAAATACCACCTTCCCCACAGGAAGAGAGGAATGTTCCTCCCCACCCAAAAGAAACCCACCCCTTTCTGACCCACCCAGGCAGCCTAGAAAGCAAAACACAACTGAAGCTCGGTCAGCTAAACCCAGCCGGAGAGGGGCCAATGAGGAGCCAGAACTTCCCTGGGCACGGTCTGAGCAGCCTTTTCCAGCTCAGAGAGCCCGAGGCTGCGGGCTCCCAAGGCCACGGCCGGCTCTGCTCATTGAACAGATCATATTTAATAGGTGTTGGTGGTCTCTCAAAAAAACCACTGCCATGCACCTGTGCCACCCACGTCCTCCAAACTATGTACACACACACACACACACACACACACACGAAAGTCCATCCCTCCATGGATTCCGAGTCAGTTTTGAGACTCTGATCTGCAGGAGGAAAATGAGAATGAGGATTCCAAAGTGTTCATGGGAAAAATGGGACTGAAAGAGAAGTAAAAGGAATGCAAAATCAATTTGCCCATGCTGGGCCGGCACTGCAGCTCAATAAGCTAATCCTCTGCCTTGCAGCGCCGGCACACCGGGTTCTAGTCCCGGTCGGGGCGCCGGATTCTGTCCCGGTTGCCCCTCTTCCAGGCCAGCTCTCTGCTGTGGCTAGGGAGGGCAGTGGAGGATGGCCCAAGTGCTTGCGCCCTGCACCCCATGGGAGACCAGGAAAAGCACCTGGCTCCTGCCATCGGATCAGCGTGGTGCACCGGCTGCAGAGCGCCAGCCGCTGCGGCCATTGGAGAGTGAACCAACGGCAAAGGAAGACCTTTCTCTCTGTCTCTCTCTCTCACTGTCCACTCTGCCTGTCAATAAAAAAAAAAAAAAGAAAAGAAATCCATGCTGTATTTTTTTTCATAAAGTGCATTTTCCATGAACTTTTTCGAAGACCACGTATGCAGAGATTCCAAAATTATTTGGGACCACAGAGGTGACAGTCTGAGATGTGACCACCAAGCTGGGTACTGGGGAGATGGCCAAGAGTGACCCCAAGTTCACGCAGTATCTCATCTCAGTGCTGCTGATGCTTTGCAATGGTTGCAAGATAAATCTCAGGGGCTGGCGCTGTGGCCTAGTGGGTAAAGCTGCCGCCTCCAGTGCGGCATCCCATGTGGGTGCTGGTTCAAGTCCTAGCTACTCCTCTTCAGATCCAGCTCTCTGCTGTGGCCTGGGAAAGCCATAGAAGATGGCCCAAGTCCTTGGATCCCTGCACCCTCATGGGAGACCTGGAAGAAGCTCCTGGCTCCTGGCTTTGGATCAGCACAGCTCCGGCCATTGCAGCCAACTGGGAAGAGAACCAGAGGATGGAAGACCTCTCTCTCTTTCTCTCTCTGCCTCTCCTTCTCTCTCTGTGTAACTCTGACTTTCAAATAAAATAAATAAATCTTAAAAAAAAAAAAAAAAAGATAAATCCGAGACCATGTCTGACCAGATCACGGGAAGAACTGCTGTTATCAGGTGTAGCATTGATGATCTGAAGATAACATCAGGGCCCTCATGACCCAGGCTGGGACAGAAGAACTGGCAGGTGAAAACCAGAGAGCTTAAGGCTGCTAATGATTTACACTAAGCAGAAAGCGGAGAGGAAAGGACTACACAGCTGAGCTGGGCCTGAGGAAGGGCTGTGCACGAGAGCAGAGCTCCTCACAGGGAAAGCCCAGCACCCCGCCTCCGGGCTGCCCTCCACCTCGCGCGAGGACTCCCTCGTGCTCCCAGTGCCAACGGGAGCCAGTGGCTACCAGCAGCTGGGAGACTCCTCTCCTTACATAGTGGTTTACACAGGGAAAACCTCCCACGGTAGAAATTTTCCCTGGGATCTCTTTGCAGTCCTTGGCACGCCTACCTACGAGCCCAGGGAAAAGGTCTGGCCCAGTCTTCACGATTCAGCACTCTGCACTGAGTGCCCACTGTGCGTCAGACACAAGAAAACGCTGCGTGGGCTTAGTTGCCTTCAGCCCAGGTGGGCTGATATCCCTGAGGATATCTGTTCAGAGGCGTCATCACGTCCTTTCTGGGCGTCCATGTTTCATGGAACTTCAACACATGGGAGGATTTGCAAAAAGTTCTTGGAAAATGCATATAAAGAATGATGTATGGATTTCAAAAATATTTTACACCAAAGTATATTTTTTTTTGACAGGCAGAGTGGACAGTGAGAGAGAGAGAGACAGAGAGAAAGGTCTTCCTTTTGTTGTCTGTTCACCCTCCAATGGCCGCGGCGGACAGCGCTCTGTGGCCGGTGCACCACGCTGTTCCGATGGCAGGAGCC
The DNA here is from genome assembly GCA_949820135.1 of Sylvilagus floridanus. Lineage (NCBI taxonomy): Eukaryota > Metazoa > Chordata > Mammalia > Lagomorpha > Leporidae > Sylvilagus > Sylvilagus floridanus. The sequence goes on along the minus strand of OX463239.1, from coordinate 21,085,577 downwards.
AGGTGCTTCTGGTCTCCCATGGGGTGCAGGGCGCAAGCACTTGGGCCATCCTCCACTGCACTCCCTGGCCACAGCAGAGAGCTGGCCTGGAAGAGGGGCAACCAGGACAGAATCCGGCGCCCTGACAGGGACTAGAACCCGGTGTGCTGGCGCCGCAAGGCGGAGGATTAGCCTAGTGAGCTGTGGTGCTGGCTCAAAGTATATCTTTAAAAAAAAAGATTTATTTACTTGAAAGGCAGAATTACCTGGGTAGGGGAAAGAGAGAAAGACCTTCCATGTCTGACTGAGTCACTCCCCAGATGGCCACAAGGGCCAGGGCGTGGCCAAGCCAATGCTAGGAGTCCGGAGCTCCATCTGTGTCTCCAATATATGTGGCAGGGTCCAAGTACTTGGGTCTTCCTCCATTGCTTTCCCAAGTGACTTGGATTCCAGGGACTTGGATTAGAGGTGGAACTCAAACCAGTGCTCATACGAAATGACAGCGTCACAGTTGGCAGCTTAACCCACTGCACCACACCGCCAGCCCCAATAAACTGACCTTTTAATGCCATTCTTTCACAAACATTTTGAAGTGGAGAATGTATATTAGGAAAGATGACGCCCGGGTTTCGAATTGTTCTGTATCACAATAAACCTATCTTTGAATTTCATTTTTTTCCAAGCTTTTCGAAATACCTTTATGCCTTGGGGGGGAGGGGGGAGAATCACAAGATCCCAAAAAGGCTCTATGATGAATATTAGTAACCTGGGTCTTTCTACCAGTAGTGCATAGGCCTCCAGACTGACCCAACTAATTTCCTATTTCTTCCTTCCTAATCCAGTGCCTTCGCTGGTTCTGGTTCCTGAAACAGGTAGGGGAGGCCACTGTTCTGTAAAGGAAACCTGCGGAGGGCTTGGGCTATGCCCCGGGAGCCAAGCTGGGTGTACCCTGGCAACCTGGCCCAGCAGCAGGCTGCCATGTATGTGCCAGGAGCCAGGAAGACGTGCAGTGTGGGGGCTTCTGACACAAGGCCACTGCATCCCACATCCTATCTCCAAGGCTGCCTGCCTCCTCTGATTTCTGGCCCTCTTGGTGCCAGCCTTGAGCTGCGGGCTTGCTCTGGAAAGTCCCCGGTGCCTTGTTGGGAGCCCCACCGAGCAGCAGTGGCACCACTGCTGCGTGGATGGCAGAATTCACCTGCACCCAGCACAGACTCGGCATGCTCCGCAGAGGCAGGTCAGCCCACTGCACAGGCTCCCTCCCCGCATGCCCTCCCCAGTAAGTGCTGGAGAGTCACCTCCTACAAAGGACTGGGCAGAACTTCCACAAATGGACTTCTCCCAAACCCCTGGCCTCCAAATGCCACGTTACACTCTCGGATCGGCAGATCACACGCATGCTCCGTGTGGTAGGTAGGATTGTGTTTCACAGACTAGGAAACCAAGATGGCTAGAGAGTGCACACCTGCCGTGCCATGAAGCTGGCAGACGGGGGAGTGAGCATTCAAACCTCCCCCTCAATCCAATGATTCTTCCAGTACAACTGAAATCCCAGGCATTTTCATTCCAGCCTAAACTAGAGATAGTCAGAAAATCAGCAAGGGTAGCTGCTGGAAAAATACAGAAATAAGATTGGAGAATCTGAGTATTGCTCCTTCCAGTTTAACACCATCTAACGAGGTAACCCCAAAAGGTCACCAAGACTTTCAGATAAAGGGTGTCTCTAACCAATCATGAAAATGTTGTGTGTCACCCCAGAACAGACCTCCATGAAGACATGAAGTGTGTCTCTCTGTCCTGACTGTTCTAGTCCCAGCTCCTGCCACAGGGGTACACTAGTGTTTCCATAGTGAACACTCAAGAAGTGTTGGATGAATGAATGAATGAATGTTTGGGACTGCATATCAGAGTCTCTTGCGAGCTTTTTCAAAATGCACATGCCAAGTCCACAGACTCAGAGAGTGGGGCCCAAGCATCTAAATTTTATAAAAGAGAGAGAGAGAGAGAAAACTCCCTGGGCAGACACATGGTGTGAAGTCACTTACAGCTTTACAAGTCTATTATTCTATTAAATCAGCTGTATAAATAATGCAACATGAAGTCCAACATGAATTTATTTATTTAATTGTGCATAGTTCCCTCTTAAATAGGACGAAGGGCGCTGGGTGCTGTAGGAGCCTTCGACTCACAGAGAAGTTTCTCTTGTTCCTTCTCCAGAATCAGCCCGTGGCTCCCACTTTTCCCCTTCTTCACTGCCCTATGCTTCTCCCAGTTGCTTCTCAGAGTCTATTACTGTCTTCAAATTCTATCAGCAGGATTGAGACCATTCAATCTACCAAGATACACAGTACCAAAAGAAACTAGAAACCAAATAAATAACTCTTTAAGAGAATTCCTGTGTGCTGGTTTCACAAGTGTTTTTCTTCATTCTCTTGCCTTCATCTAAATTTCAGCTGCAAGGAATAACTGAGAAATTTCTCGTTTTCAGTACTCAGCAGGTATTTTTGATTTAAAAAAAAAAAAAGTGGGGAGAAAAAAACTACATCAAATCAACATTGAAAATACCTCAAATGATCTGGTTAGCCTACAAGTAGATATTGTTGGAATGCTTTTTGTCTTAAGAAGGACAAAGCTCACTTATCCTATGGTTTTGGTTCTGGTTCAATTTCCCAGTGTAGGCATTATCCTACCCAAGTACTGAGCTGTAGCTTGTAAGGAAACCATACTGACCCTCAGGGCTGGGAAACCCTTATTCCGCCAAAGGCCATTGGATATTGATAACATCACTCATGGGCCATATAAAAGTATCAACTTAAAAATTAGCCTGCTACAGATGTATTGAACATCAAGTCCCGCCTACAGTTGCCTTAACTGGGCCAGATCAAGCTAGGTGTTCCCCACCTTTGCTGCTAAACACTGACTTCTTTAAAGAATCCCCAAAGCCTTTTTGGAGCTGTAGCTTTAGTTATTTCCCTCCTCTGCTCACCTGAGGAGTCCTGGCCCCCGCTGTCCTGGTGGAGCTGCTCCCGCAGCCTTGCTTTGGGTATGTCCTACACACCTTGTTCCAGGGCCCTAACTGAAAGGTCCAGGCTGATAGCTGGCTGATCACTTGTCCCTGGCTCCCCACAGTCCCTGCCCCCACGCTCCTCTGTGTTCTTCCCACTTGGGTGTTATTAAAAAGCAAAGAGGGCGAGAGAAAGAAAGAGTCGCTGGCTCCTTTGCCAACCAAGTCCTTCCTTCCAAGCCCACACGGCTCTGGTTTCTTCGTTTCCTCTTAGGTTTAATTTTCTTTGGCCCAGGCTTTCTGCGATGGTTTTCTTTTTGCATTTTATCACCATAAATTAATTAAAATGTTTCTGGCGCTGAGTTCACATCTGATCATCTTGGCAGGATCCCCTTACACAGATGACGAGTAGATAAAGACCTATCCAAGCATCCAAGAACAAGAACAGCCCACATAGGGAGCCAAGGGAGAGACTTCCAGAAGAGAGGAGAGGCCAGTGCAAAAAAAAAAAAAAAAAATGTCAGTAGGCTGAGCAGCAAAGTTGGACTGTGCGTGGGATGAAGGCAGAAGGACTCTCTTGGGACTCTTTGTGGTCCTCCAGCCCTTCCCCAAACCTCCCAGAAGACAGCTTGTTACCAGTAGGTAGAATGGGAAAGAAGTAACTGTACTGCTACTCCCTCTTAACTCTTCAGTTTTGGGTAAGTCAGGTGGGCTACACAGGTGCTGGGGGATGGAGGGCACCTCAGAGGTCCAATGTGGCTAGCGAGGATTGGGAGATGCAGGGATGCATCGAGACAGAACCTCGTGTGGGTCAGACACCATGCTGCACATTAGGAGTGTAACAAGGAACGAGACAGACATGGTCCTTCGTCTCATGGTGTGTCAACCCCTCAAGGGAGACAATCAGAACCAGATGTCCAGGCAAGGAAAAGAGACCACAGCCTCAAAGTCTCAAATATGTTGTCATTGATAAGAAGGGCATTGCCAGGACAGAAGGCAGTGTGCACCTCCCTGACAATGGGACCACCGCACCCCAGGATCGGGCTGCCTTGAAGTCACTTCCAGGAGTTCAAAAGAGGAAGGCCCTGGGGTCAAGATTCAGGCAGAAAAAAGCTGAGCAAGCGAAGGGAAGCAGACCTAAGGCTACCCCTAAGGAAACTGCCAGAAGGTCATTTGAAAATCCTATAAAGTCTGTAACATTTCTTTCTGTAAAACTACTTGCACACAATGCTGTCCTGTTTTGGAGGAACTGTGCTCTTCACCAACACTAATAAGCAAAAATAATTAGTTGGTGAATAAGGCCACAAGCAAAATAAACAGGATGTCAGGCCCAGCAGAGGTTGTGACCACCATGAGGAGTGGTGAGGTCCATGAGGACCACCGCGAGGAGGTCCCTGGGTGGACCTTCCTGAGTGGTGACACTTACAAACCAAGGACAGGAAGGATCCAGGGGCCTCAATTTAAAACACAGCATCTGAATGAATGTGAGGCATCCAGGTCAGACCAGGCATAGACCACGGACAAAAGCAGTGATCTGAGACCCAATTGTGGTTTTCGGAGGCTTCAGGGATGTGTTCGCTAAAAGCCATTAGGGCTGCTGTCTCCCTCAAAGCCAGAGAGCCTCCAGGCTCCATTCCTCCGCGGAGGGGAAGGGGCAAGGTGGCACAAGGGTTTGCTTCCTCTGTGGCCTCCCCACGTGCCAGGCCTCGCTGTGGACACTGACAGTTGCCTTATGGAGTCTTGGCTGTAAGACGGCAATCTCCCCGGAGCTCCCTGGGTGCTGGTTGTAAGAAGACAACCCTCCCAGAGCTCCCCGGGGGCTGTCTCCAGTTCCACTCCTGTTGTCCTCACCTCCCAGCCATTGCTGGATCATGCTGGGACCTCAAAAGGCCCCACAGCCTGGACATGCACGCATTCCCATGGCTGTCACACTTCACTGTATGTCTCAGGCCACCTGTTTGCTGTGTGTCCAGGCCCCAGTTCCAGCCACCTCTAACAAGGCAGTAAACAGCTTAGGAACGAGATCAGAGTTGTGTATCCATTGTCTCTAGCTACTTGGTAGATGCTTGAGCAACACAATGAATTCAATCTAAAAATTCCAGTGAACATAAATCTCATTGCTAAATTGCTAAAGGACCGGGAATTTCATCTTGCAGATTTATTTTCTCATGGGGATTCCTAGTGGTGATGACGCTGGTCGGGATGCCTGTGGCCCCTGTTAGAGTGCCTGGGTTCAACGCCTGCCTCCAGCTTCCTGCCACTGCACACGCGGGCGGCACAGGTGCTGGAGGAAGTGCTGGGGTTCCTGCCACCCAGGGACTGAGTTCACAGCCCCGGACTTCAGCCAGCTCCAGCCAGTGTGGGCATTTGGGGGCGGGAACCAGCAGAGGAGAGCTCTCCGTAGGTCTATCTCTATTTATCGCTGCCTTTATTTCTCAAATAAATGAATAAATAAATAATTTAAATAGCATTTAAAAAAATCCTCCAAGGAGGAAGAGGCAGAGGGATGGGGGAGGAGACAAAGTCCCTAAACTTCCCCACTGTTCATCCCTAGTGTGGGCTTTATTATTCTAGGGCGATAACAGAATTTATCCTAGAGCAGGGACCTATTCATTTAGATACTGGACATACGTCATATATTTCAAAGACACACACACACACACACACACACACACACAGATTTCTTTGGAAAACCTTTCTGTGTGGATTTTTTATTAGCATATGAATGAATACATTCTGAGACAAGAACAAAAAAATATTTTAAAAATTCAACACTGCCAGAAACAGTAACTTGATCAGCTCTTGTGCTGACTGTTGTTGTACACTGTAATACTTTATCCATTTTAGTAATTTTTTATTCTAGTACTATTGGTTGAACTCTGTAATTAACAGACAATTATTCTTAGGTGTTTAAATTTTAACTGAAGAATGATCCCTGTGAAATATGAGAGTGGGAAAAAGAGAGGGAGGAGAGGTACAATTTGGGACATGCTAAATCAGATCTGCCCCAAATGATGGAGTTAGAATTGTGCCAGGGAATTCCAATACAATCCCATCAAGGTGGCATGTACCAAGGCCATCTCACTAGTCCAAGTGATCAATTTCAGTTCACAATTGATCACACTGATAGGTCTAAGAGTCAAAGGGATCACACAAACAAGACTAGTGTCTGCTAATACTAACTGATAGAATCAAAAAGGGAGAGAATGATCCAACATGGGAAGCGAGATACACAGCAGACTCATACAATGGCAGATGTCCTAAATAGCACTCTGGCCTCAGAATCAGCCCTTAAGGCATTCAGATCTGGCTCAAGAGCCCATGAGAATATTCTAGGCATGGAAAGCCAAGATACTCTGGAAAAAAAAGAAGACCTAAATGAAAGATCTCTGTGAGTGAGATCCCAGTGGAATGAATGGGGCCATCAAAGAAGGAGGTACCTTTCTCTGAAGGGAGGAGAGAACCTCCACTTTGACTATGACCCTGTCGGAATAAGATTGAAGTCAGTGAACCCTAAAGGCTTCCATAGCCTCGGCAACTCATGACTAGAGCCTAGGGAGATTACTGAGGCCATAAACAAGAGTGTCAAATTGTTAAATCAACTTCAGGAGTCACTGTGTACTTACGTCTCATGTGGGATCTGTCCTTAATGTGTTGTCCAATGTGAAGTAATGCTATAACTAGCACTGAAACAGTATTTTACACTTTGTGTTTCTGTGTGGGTGCAAACTGATGAAATCTTTACTTAGTATATACTGAATCAATCTTTTGTATATAGATAATTAAAAATGAAAAAAAAAATCTTGGTGTTAAATTGGAAATTGCCTAGAAAATTAATCAATTTTTTAAAAAAAATATCATGTAGGATCTCTGTCCTTAATGTGCTATACATTGTGAATTAATACTATAACTAGTACTCCAACAGTATTTTTCACTTTGTGTTGCTATGTGAGGGCAAACTGTTGAAATCTTTACTTAATATATAGTAAACTGATCTTCTGTATATAAAGAGAATTGAAAATGAATCTTGATGTGAAGCAAGGGGAGAGGGATTGGGAAAGGGGAGGGTTGCGGGTGGGGGGGAAGTTATGGGGGGGAAGCCATTGTAATCTAAAAGCTGTATTTTGGAAATTTATATTCTTTAAATAAAAGTGTTATTAAAAAAAAAAAATTCAACACTGCCAAGCATTGCTTATTTTTCTGTTCTTTCTCTCAGAATTCCTAGAGTCCTGGACCCTGCCCTCCCAGCACCACGGAAGTCAGAGAAACACAAAGCGAAGCAGATGAAATCATGAAATGACACAGGGAAGCGCTCTGAGGGCCCGGAGACCCCGCACACCCAGGGGCACAGGAGGGATGGCTGGGATTTTTACATGCGTTGACGTTTGTCTTCAATTTGCAAACAACTCAAGTTGTCTCTGTCTTGGTCTTGCATCAAGGAAGCTGAGCCAGGTGAGTGCTGGCTCACTCGCCCGCTCGGAGACCGCAGGGCCTGAGAAGCGGTCCAGCCTGGGAGTCACCTGGCCTGGAGCAGACGGCGCTGGGCCTACAGCATCTTACAGGAGTGCACGGAATCACGTGCCTTCGTGCCCATCAGCCTCCTGCGCTCTCTCTTTGAAGCACAGCGCCTTCTCCCCTATGGTTTCTGTACTTGACGGTTTAGGAGTGAGACAAGAAAGAGGAACCAAGCCTCCCGAGGGTGAGGCAGGCCCACGGGCTTTTCCACAGAAGCCACACCGATTCCTACAGGATGACTGGGAGGGAGAGGAGGCCCAGAAACGCCTACTCCCTTGCCTTTTGCTCACTGGGCTGCTGAAAGGGAACGTTTTGGTCCTAGCTAGAGATCTCCAGGCTCACACACTGCTGCTTGCAGAATATTTGCACAAACAAACAAAAAATCCAGCTTTTAGGACAGGCACCAAGGTGGGCACCAACGCACAAGGCACACACCCCACCATCCCCGCTTCTGGGGCCCAGCACCGTCGCCATCCTGTTAGATTCCAGCCCACGGACACGGCTGATGTTCACGACTCCACAGACAATTCTCAATGTCCCGCTGAGGATAAGGCGACCAGAAGGCACTCTCAGGCAGGCAAACTTCAGCTGTGTGTCTTTGCTATTTGCTGATCGTGGCATCAGTGTGGATGCTGTGGTCAACTGCCAGCAGATTCTTCTGCAAGCCCGTGCCGAGTCTGTGGAGCTCTAAGACAGATACCTATGTTGCCACAGTTTATAAAGAACAGTCGGCATCTGTTACATCCAAACCAGGTTCTTCAGACCCCACCTGATGCATCACACCCATGCCAGGAACCAGCAAGCTACTTATTTTATTTAAAAAAAAAAAAATCAGGGCTGGGGGCAGATGAGGGTGGCAGGAGAGTAGAAAATTGAATTCCCAGTCACATCTGGAAGCCAGGCCCCCGAGCCAGTGCAGCTCAGATCACTTGTCAACTGGCCACAGCCCATGAGATCAGAAACAATACCTTTCAACGAAAACATTTTTCTCCAGCTAAATGCTCATGACAGTGCCCAGATACCAGAGTCAGGTTTGCCATTGTGGTTAGCAAGGGGAGGAAGAAAGCTGTCCGTCTCCACGTCTCAGGCTCATGTGCCAGAAACTGTGTCTGGCATTTGGTCTGTGCACACTGATAAATGTTAGCGACACCCAATGGCCTCCTCGCCAGGGAGGTGAGAGGGAGGAGGCACTTGCCTTCCACAGTGTTTAAGCAAAGTGCTGGCTCCCCTCCTCATACCCAGGATCCCAACCTTTCTCCCTGTGCCTCTCCCAAAGAAAAGACATGTCTCCTGGCACAGAGGGCCCCATTTCAGGGGCATGCGACTGGCACATCAGTTAAGTTGCCATCTGGGACACCCATATTCCTTATCAGAGTGCCCGGTTTGATGGCTTCCAACCCAGCTTCCTGCAGAGGCACACCCTGGGAGGAGCAGGTGAGGGCTGAAGTGCCTGGCTCCCCGCTACCCACATGGGTGACCCAAATGGAATTCTGGGCTCCTGGCTTCAACGTTGCCCAGTCTTGTTCTTGCAGTCATTTGGGAAATGAAACAGACACTAGAGGATGTCTCTCTGCTTCTCTCTCTAGCTCTACCATTCAAAAAGAAGGAAAATAAGTAAACATTGAAGAAAGAAAAAAGAAGACCCCCATGTCTGTGAAGATGTGAGAGACCAGATCTCATTCTGGGCACCCACTAAGGCCTTGGAACTGGGCACAAAGCCACTTGAAGGGCTACGGGAAAATGCCTCCCTCCACTCCCCATAAAACTGCTATAAAGGAAACAGAAGTAATTATGGGAAAAAATGCTTAAGAACCTAGAGGGCTCTATTAAAATGAGCCTCAGACGGATTCTAGTTTAAGTTTCCAAGACTCGGGTAACAAATATTGGTGTTTAAAGTCTTCCTTCCCCAAGATACTTGGTAGAGCCAGCTGGGTTGTCCAGAGGCCTAAACAAACTCATCTATGGACCAATGCTTTTCTTTTTCTTTTTTATTTAAGAAAACAAACAAAAACCTACTTTAAAATAGAAGCAAAAGAAATCAGAAGTCAGAAAAGTGCCCCTACTCCCACTGTGAGCCATGAGCTTGCTTTTAACCTCATCTGTTCCCTCTGACACTTGTCCACAGACCAACAGGATTTTGACACAGTAAGGAAGGGTCTTTCCCATCTCACTATTGAGAAGTCTTTTCAAGTAACTTTGAATGCATGTAAACCCTGCAGTGATCAGTCTAGCCACAGGCTGAGCCACATCTCCCAGCTGGGTCTACATGAAACCAGTCATTCTTTCAGGCCCAAAGATTCCTTATTTGTGTGAGAGATAGGCCCATCCAAGTAGGCGTGAATAGCACCCAAATACCCCACCAGGCAGAGTGGCCCAGAGAGCACTCATGTACACTGTGCCCCGGCTGATCAGGTGTCTCTGCCTCTGCCTCTGTCCCAGCACATGCATAACACTCATCGCTTGTTTTGACCCCATTCCAGGCCCAGAGAGGCAGCATCTTGGGTCCCCTTGTCCTCTGACTTCCAGCTGAGATCAGCTAATGGGAGGTTTAGGCAGGAGACCCGAAGGGGTGGGGAAGAGCGAGGCCGGGGTATTTATTCCCCAATCCCTTTCCTGTTGGGACTCTAGGGGTTGCCATCCACAGTTCGGATGTGACCTACTGAAGGCCACAGCAAGAGCTCTCAGAGTTCAGTAACTGCTCCCTCTGCCTGCTCCTGAGGGCTGGTTTCCTTGAACCTTGCCCACCCACCCTCCTGGCTCATCCTCTGCCATGCAGCCACCCTGCACACCAGCCACAATGGGGCTAGAGGACCCAATACCTTCCATTAGCCCCATGTCTGCTCTCCTTCAGCTGAGGGGTTAAACCAAGAATGAACCTTCCAGAAATTCCCTCAACCAGATCCCAGGCATGAAGGCAAAACCCCCTGACTCCCAGTTTCTTGGGGAAATGCATACAACTGTTTTCTGCAATATATCTTGCCTGAGGCAGAAAGAATAATTCTCTTGCACCTCAAGGCTTTGAAAATTTCCATCTAGCCTGTAAGTAAGCAGAAAAAAGGCTTTCTCCCCACCCCCCAAAAAAAATGAACAAATGACTCCTCCCATGGTCTTTTGGGTCTGAAAGAAATGATGTTAGTTGCTCGTGTCACTAGTCCAGGGTTGTGGGGTGGAGGGGAGAGAACATGAGATGGAAACAGGTGAATCTGGGGTGTGTTTGGGAAAGAGCAAGAGGAAATACAGTCAGGGAGCTAAGTGGGGTGCAAAGGGCTCCAGCGCTCAGGAAGTTCTATTCCTGGAGATGTCAAGTGGAATAGCTTGGAGCAAGTCACTTAGCATTCTTTTAAGTCGGTGAGATTCCTTTTGGTTCGTTCATCTGTAAAATGAGAACAAAGTCCACTTATCTGGGACTCAGATCAACACCAGTAACTCCACCTGCTGGCGTGTCCCTGGGACCACAAAAAGAAGCCAGATCGGACGGCTTGGCCTTGGGATCCCACCAACCTAGGATCCAGGTTCAACTTCAAATATGCAACTTGTTAGGGAGTATTCCCAACAAACCCCAGGGCAGGGCAGCACATCCAGAGCTCAGAATTCTAACCATGTCCACATCTATGATGAGCGGGATTTCCATTCCTCACCGTCCACGTTGACGTTGTAAGTCGGCCCCCCGTGCATGCACACAAACCTCCTCCTCTCCACCTTTGTTATTTTATCTATCAATAAAGCCTGTGCCCGGGCTGGAGCCCCAGCTCACTAGGCTAATCCTCCGCCTGCGGCGCTGGCACACCAGGTTCTAGTCCCGGTGGGGGCAGTGGATTCTATCCCAGCTGGTCCTCGTCCAGTCCAGCTCTCTGCTGTGGCCTGGGAGTGCAGTGGAGGATGGCCCAAGTGCTTGGGCCCTGCACCGGCATGGGAGACCAGGAGGAAACACCTGGCTCCTGGCTTCTGATCGGCACAGTGCGCCAGCTGCAACGTGCCGGGGGTGAACCAATGGAAGGAAGACCTTTCTCTCTGTCTATCTCACTGTCTAACTCTGTCTGTCAAAAAATTTTAAAAAATAAAAAAATAAAGCCCGTGCCCAGGGCCCCACATGTGGGGCTGAGATGAACATGGGCGTTCAGCGGTGGCGTCTGGCCCCTTGGCAGTTTCTCCCAGCTGCTGCGCTGACAGCTCTCAAGCTGCTTTTGCCCCGTCCTATGGCTCAGCTGCTCAAGGGCTGTCTCTTCTGCTTGTCCTCCTCTGGACAAGCTCATATTGCCCTCCAAACTCACACTGAGTTCCAAGAAAATTGCACAAGCGACTCCTCTGCAGGAAAGACCCCATCCCGAGTGGCTGCGGCACTCGGAGCACCGGGCGGCCCACACAGGGGAGAGCAGTCCCAGTGCCGGACAGGAAAACGTCCAAGTATCCTGCATGGTCCATTGCTCCAATGAGAAGGGCTTGCGAGGAGGTGACTCGGTGATGTGCCAGGCACAGGTGTAGGCTAAGAGAACGCACTGTTTGTCTTTGTGTTTATACAAGACTGATCGCCACAAAACCCAGGGTGTAAATAAGCACATAATTTTGACACAAAAGGCCACAACTGACTTCTCATAACTGGCAATGCTGTCGCCCTCCAGGTAGCTTTCTCTTCTTGGTGCTGCTCTGAATGCCCGAATGTGAAATTCTGCACTTGTAAGCGGTTCCTCTGGCTCCCCGCTTCCACCCGGGCAGTCTGTGCAGCCCCTGCACATGGACAAGTGGACCAGGCAAAAGCCAGGCATCTACTAAATGGAAGCCTGATTTCCCAAAATCCTGTGAGTGGCAGCATGGCAGTCAGCTTCTAATCCAACCCTTCTGGAGATACTGGCCGTCCAAATGCACCCATTTGACTTATCACACAACAAGTCAGCCAAGCACTTGACTTTCAAAGGCCCGCAGTCGGGACTGCCACATACAGGTGAGCAGGCTGAGCACCGTCTAACTCCAGAGAACACTAACTGCACCAGCTACAGGGCCTAGAGCCCCCGGCGTGGTGCAACACAGTGGCCCCGCCCTTGGTAAAACGATCACTAAGAAATACAAGACAAGATTAGATCTCCCAAAACGTAACTGACAGGGGGATGTGGAATTTTTTTTTAAGAGTCTCGAAGGCCCTAAATTCCTGAAATAGCTGTGAACGAGTGTCTGGAGTGATGGAAGACAGTTGCTAAAACCCTAGAAGGTAGAACCATGTCTGGTGGAGTTAAAGAGGATGAGAGAAAAGTGATTTGATGAAGAACAAGAAGACGACACAGCCTGATAACACAAGGCTCAGCCTAAAACCAAATCATACTGATGAAGACGCTGGAGATACTCCTCCAGGGGAGAGTCCACAGGCATCTAAAACATCAACTGCACCCCCTAGGGTCCAGATTTCTTTTCTTAAAAAAGATTTATTTATTTGAAAGGCAGAGTTACAGAGAAAGAGGAAGAGAGACAGAGAGATCTTCCATCTGCTGGTTCACTCCCCACATGGCTGCAACAGCCAGGGCTGGGCCAGACCAAAGCCAGGAGCCAGGAGTTTCTTCCAGGTCTCCCAATAGAGATACAGGGGCCCAAGCACTTGGGCCATCCTCTGCTGCTTTTCCCAGGCACATGAGCAGGGAGCTGGAGCAGCCAGGACACGAATCAGGGCCCATTATGGGGTGTCGGTGTCACAGGCGGCTTAACCCGCTATGCCACAGCACCAGCCTCCAGACTTCTTTTGGTCCTTCTATCTTAATTCCTTTCTTTTCCAACAGCTGAAACCTTCCATGAATTCAATGGTGACTGCAAAAGTTCATGGAAAATGTAATTAAAAGATACATTTATTTTGATACAAAATTTTGAAATCCAAGCATAGTTTTTTCATAGCATGCATTTTCAGGGATTTATAGAAGACCCTTGCATTCAGGGATTTCAAAAAATTTTGCACCAGGGGCTGGCACTGTGGTGTTGTAGGCTAAGCCTCTGCCTGCAGTACTGGAATCCTATATGGGTGCCTATTAGTGTCTTGGCTGCTCCTCTTCTGATCCAACTCTCTGCTGTGGCCTGGGAAAGCAGTGGAAGTTGGCTCAAGTCCTTGGGCCCCTGCACCCATGTGGGAGACCCAGAAGAAGCTCCTGGCTTTGGATCAGCCCAGCTCTGGCCCCTGAGGCCATTTGTAGAGTAAACCAGCAAATAGAAGATCTTTCTCTGTCTCTCCCTTTCTCTGCCTGTAACTCTACCTCTCCAATAAACAAATAAAAATATTTTAAAAATTTTTTGTACCAAAATAAACAATTTTAACTGCCTTTTCTACAAACTTTTTGAAGTATCCCTGTATTTGAGTTCTGCAAACAATACCTTTTTTTTTTTTTTTTTTGACAGGCAGAGTGGACAGTGAGAGAGAGAGACAGAGAGAAAGGTCTTCCTTTGCCGTTGGTTCACCCTCCAATGGCTGCCACGGATGGCGCGCTGCGGCCGGCGCACCGCGCTCATCCGATGGCAGGAGCCAGGTGCTAGGTGCTTTTCCCTGGTCTCCCATGGGGTGCAGGGCCCAAGCACTTGGGCCATCCTCCACTGCACTCCTGGGCCACAGCAGAGGGCTGGCCTGGAAGAGGGGCAACCGGGACAGAATCCGGCGCCCCGACCAGGACTAGAACCCGATGTGCTGGCGCCGTGCAAACAATACCTTAAGGAGAACCTAAACGTGAATAAGACAAGATCCCTGTCTTCAGGGGCATCTGAGTCTAATGAGGGAGCTAAGGCAGGTGCACAGGAAAGTATGCAATAGCTTGTATGAGATTACTGCTTTCAATAGCTCTAGGCCCATGGCGTCAGGGAGCAGAGGTTACTGTCAGCAGGGGCGAGGAGGGAAGTCTTCAGGGAAGAAGTGGTTCTTGAAACTGACTTGATGCCAGCAGGTGGAGATGTTGGAGACACCTTGCAAGCCAATAGTAGCACACGCATAAAGACCTAGAGGTGACCTGGGGTAAGGCATGTTCAGAAACAACTTTGCTTCAAAAAAAAAAGAGTGAATACAAGGTAACATAATTTAACCCTTGGAAGTGGAGAAGTGGAGCTGAGGAATATTGTTGAAAAACTTGAATGATAAAATAGACAGGTGGAACAATCACCGGAAGAAATTCATTGTTATAATTCATTGCCATTACATTTTTAAGCAGAAAATGACACCATCAGAGCTGGGCCTTAAAAGCAGCTTCATCTGGCTCCCTAGTTCCCATCAACCGGACGCAGTGGTGACGAGGAGCCGTGGGACAAATGAGCAGGTGGGAGGAAGCATGTGACTACAGGAAGGGAGGATGTGGGTGGGACACAGCAAGGCCAGGCGAGCTTCTGCCTGGGGCAAGCCAACAGTGAGAAAAGAGCAAGCTGAGGTCTTAAGCCAGGGAGAAGACCAAGGAGGACAGTAAATCAGAGCGGGCAGAAGAGACATGATTTTGATGTTCACACCTTCAGCCAGGAGGGCTGGTGGAGACACAGCTGGAAGTTGAGACCATGCTGGTGGCAACTGGTGTGACACTGGCCTGGAAGAGGGCCACGTCGGGTCCTGCAGGTTCTGCTACCCCCAGCACACCCTGCTTCCGTGACTCGAGGAAAGTCGGTCACCCACCTGAGTCTCAGTCCTCTCGTCTGTTAAAGGGGACAACAACAGCATTCCTATCCCCGACACGCTTAGTGCCTAGAACACATTAAGCCTCCAGGAAATACTGTCTCTTGTTATTTTTCCCACGAGCCATTCCTTCGTGCCCAGGACCAATTCAGCTGTGAAGTGTGACAGCTGTCCTCTGGCCCCTTTGCCGCTTGGGATCTTGGCAGGGGCTTGGCATTTGGCCCTTCTGCCTCACTCTTTTTCTCTGGGGTCTGGGCCACCCTGGTTCTTGTGGAATCCCCACAGTTATGGATTCCTAACTCTTGCCAATGACACATGTGAGCCTTGATGAGTGCCGTGTGACCCCAGCTTGCCTGCCGTCACAAATCCTAACCCAGAACTCACGATCCACATCCTGGTGAGAAGATCATTTTCTAATCTGGGGTCAGCGCAAGGGGAAAGGGCCCCCCATCTCAGCCGAAGGGGTTTGCCCTAGCATCTTGGACGATATATATCCTTAGTACAAAAGCTGTAAAAAACGAGGATAATGTTACCATTTACTACCTCCTGGTTCGGGCTCCCCAAGCTCTTCATCCACTTCTTTATGACAGAATTTATCAAACTACATTATAGTCAGTTGCTGATGTGACTGTGCCCCTGCTGGGCCCCGGGCTCCTCCAGGGCAGGGACCCAGCCTGATTCATCTCCGTCTCCCCAAGCTGACCATAGGTGTTCAATAAATACTGAAAGAGGGTTAACAACAGTTTACATCTGTGTGGTTCCTTGTGTTTTGCAAAGGCCTCTGAGGGATATGGTGGAATCTGGGCCTAGAACGTGAAGCCATAAATTTCCTCTTGTTGAATGCACCTCGAGTGAGTGTCCCCATTAAAACTGGAAGGGATAACAGGACCTCATGCCAGCTATCAAAAGCAGCAGTTCCCAGCTTCGGGGTCTCACTAAGAGGTTTTTCAAATAAGCATGGAATTGGGGACAGCATCATGGGGGTCCCAACTTATTTTGCCAACCTTAAGGATAGCTTAAAGAAAAAAGTGTCATAAACAGGAGCCTAGGACAAAGGGGAGTTGATCAACCGGGCCTTATAAAGAACAAGTCCAACCGGCCATCTTTTCATCAATTCACCCTTGACAGTGGACTTGCCCCGGTGCCCGACTCATGTTAGGACACCCAGGGTCCAGCGCAGCGATCCTCAGATAGCAGAATTCCTGAGGTTCTGAAATGCCCCATCAGAATGTCCATAACATAAAATTGACCGTCTTAACCACTGCTGCGTACACATACAATTCAGTGACATCGAGTACCTCCCAATTCCTGCGCGACCGTCACCACCATCTCCACAGCTTTCTCACCTCCCCCAGCGGCAGCTCTGTCTCCATTAAACGCTAACTCCCCACGCTTCCTCCTTCCGACCTGGGCAGCCATCATTCAACTTTGTGTCTCTAGGCTTTGGGCTGCTGTAAGTTTCTTGTATAAGTAGCACCGTGCAATACTGGTCCCTCTGTGACTCGCTTGCTCCCTCCAGCATGAAGTCTTCCAGGATCACCCATGATGGAGCATGTATTAAGACCAGCTTCCTTTCTGAAGTTGAATAATATCCCGTTGCTTTATGCATTTATAGCATACCATGCTTTGCTTACCCATTCATCCATCGATGGATGTGGGGGTTGTTTCCATTGTGCTCTGTTAGAATTTTTAGTCTATTTTCCCATGTGCCAATAATCTCAAGCGTATAACAGAAGCAGACCCTGAACCCTTGAGCTGGTGCCTTACCACTGAGCCCTGATCATGCCTGCCGTCCTTAGTGTGGGCTCACATGTGGGAGTCTCGCAGGACTGCTGTGGAAACGCACTGGTGGGGGCACAAAGCCATCACAAGGCACCCAGTCATGCAGGCACACTGTGCCAAAACAGCCTTTGCCTCACGTTTGCACACCCTGTGTATGGTGTGAGCTGGTGGCCTGGGTGGTCCTGCTTGTGCTCATCACAGTTTGCTGTGAGTATCACGACAATTAACCAAGGAAAAAAAGATGTCTCGTCACAATTCCAAAAGCCATGGAATCAGACACCTGTTCTAGGCGGATTTCAGGGTCCTGCCATGCAAACCTTTCCTTCAAATGCAGACAGTACCTTCCCAACATGAAATCGATGCCCACTCAGGTTGCCGTTTGACCGTTTTATTTTCAGCAAAGCTTGACTTTACTGTGAAGTCTGGTGTTTCTAAACTAGCAAACAAAGCCCTGAAGTCTCTCATCTTTTTCAGACAGCTCACTGGCATATGTAGAAATTCTCTGAGCAGGGGGCCAGTGCCGTGGTGTAGTGGGGAAAGCGGCTGCCTGCAGCGCCGGAATCCCATATAGATGCCAGGTTCAGTCCCAGCTGCTCTACTTCCAATCCAGCTCTCTGCTATGGCCTGGGCAAGCAGTAGAAGATGGCCCAAGTCCTTGGGCCCCTGCACCCACGTGGGAGATTCAGAGGAAGCTATCGGCTCCTGGCTTCAGATTGACCCAGCTCCAACCATTGCAGTCATTTGGGGAGTGAACCAGCGGATAGAAGATATCTCTTTCTCTCTCTCTCCTTCTGCCTCTGTAATGCTTTCAAATAAAATAAATAAATAAATATTTTCAAACAATTATCTGAGATAGCAGCATTGAAGATTTTTTAATTAATTAATTTATTTATTGACAGGCAGAGTGGACAGTGAGAGAGAGACAGCGAGAAAGGTCTTCCTTTGCCATTGATTCACCCTCCAATGGCCACTGCTGCAGCCGGCGCACCGACTGATCCCATGGCAGGAGCCAGGTGCTTATCCTGGTCTCCCATGGGGTGCAGGGCCCAAGCACTTGGGTCATCCTCCACTGCCCCCCCCCCCGACCACAGCAGAGAGCTGGCCTGGAAGAGGGGCAACCGGGACAGAATCCAGTGCCCCGAACGGGACTAGAACCCAGTGTGCTGGTGCCGCAAAGCAGAGGATTAGCCTATTGAGCCGCAGCGCCGGCACCATTGAAGTTTAAAACAAAAATTCAATAAATATAGTCCGGGATCTCTAATCTGTGTTGCTACTATTCATTAGTGATTTGGGTTTTAGCAAAATGACCCATCCCTCTAATGGATTGATGCTAGTATTTGGAATACTACTGGTTTTCTCAGAATAAGGGACAGACATCCAATACTATGTGTGTATATATAATAATAACAATAAAATATAATAATAAAAATGGATGTATATCAACCTCAGGATGCACAAAGACCGTGTTGTCCCTTTAAAAGATTACTGTGTATTCCTCAAGTTTGCGAGGCATCAGTCTCAAGCTCTCTCTGTCCCTGGAACGCTTCGCTTCGTGGAAGCAGCAGCAGGGCAGGTCAAACTAATTAAGTGTTCCTAAAAACAGAGCTCATCAAATACCGCGGCTGCAGAGTCACAGCATCAAGAGCCAGCCAGCACCGAGAGGACTGACCCCGGGGACGCCAAGGGCTCGCTTTCACCGCCTCTCAGCAGCACTTTGCTTTCACGCTGCGCCCTCTACCGCAGTCATTGAGAATGACAGCGCGTCCTGCTCCAGCTCCTGGGCCAGTCTGCAGCCAAACCATCACGCATCAGGCACTCCCCAGGGACAGTCAGACGTGCGTGTGCCCTGCGATCTATAACACAATCTGACCTTCTTTTATGCCGAGGTAAACACACCACCTGTCACCTCTGAAAACTAAGCCTTGGGGTCGTGCACATTTGGAATCAGCCCCTGAGATTAGTGTGGAACAAGAAGGAAGGCTAAGGTAGTCCGCCTCTGATTGATTCTCCCTCACTCAGCAGCAATGTTCGGCTGCCACATGTGGACACCTGAACACTTCCCCTGGGAGGATCACGAGGCTTAGATCGGCTGAAAACCAGCTTCAGGACACCTTGAAATACACTGTGGCTCTGTCTGCATGCCCAGCGTGCGATCTTGCACACCTGTGTGCTCCGCGGGCAGAATTAGAAGGCCACAAGAGGTGACCATGCTGGCTCACGCCACCACCTCGGGCACAATTTGAAACTCCCAGATTTTCGTCTCCTACCACAGGGCCACACTTGTGACTGTTTCCATCCGGGCAGGATTTAAGGCCATGCACTGAAATCATAGGAACTCAACAACGCGTAGGAGTGTCCGAAGTTGCCATCTTCCCTGGCAACGGTGCGCTTCCAAGACACAGGAAGCATGACGTTGTCTTGTCCTGAAGCTAACTGAAATGAGCCTGCGTTTGATGCATGGCAAGGAATGTCACATGAAATCAAATCCCCATTGTAGATAAAGGATCTCCCTATTAACATATGCAAATGAGCCTCACATATCCCACTTATCATTTCTAACCCAGTTATCCTTGTACGATGAACACATCACACAATGGCACAGCCTGCTCAGGAAGACCTCTTCCCATTCAATTAAATTTAAATTAAATGGACTTTATTCTGCACCTAAGCACAATTCAGTAGATTCCACACTTGCACACACTGTGTTGCTCAAACAGAGCCATTTAGACCCGACTCTGCAGTGTGCGCTAGGGTTGAACAGCACAATGCGATTGTCTCAGAGACATCCTGGCCCTCCTCACTTCACCTCGAAACCCATTCCGGGGACAGAGGCTGCTTTCACCACAGCCTTATCGCCTCCTTCTCCCCTTCAATCGCGGGTCCGATCTCCTGCCCGCCGAGCTTGGCCGAGGGCATTTCCCTCCGATGCCTAACAAATGGCTTTCCTTGGGCTGTGTTTTTTCTGTTTGTCTCCAACACAAGGCTCAGTGCACCGCTTTCTGGGAAGTTCCCAGTCATTCCAGGGAGTGGAGCTTCCCGTTTATGCAGGTGAGTGTCCCGAAGCTCAAGTGAGAGCAGCTGGATCATAATAATCCTGCCTCCCTGGAGAAGGCAGATTGCAAAGAAAATCTTATTTTTTGCCTGCATATTTGCTCTGAGTGAAATTGGCAAGAAAATAGAAGTCCCACTGTCTTCCTCGTGCCATTTTCATATTCTTACCTCTACTACGACGCATCAAAGAAGTCATGCGGCTAGATTTGTCTACTCTTCTCTTCACTAACAACTAGTTAAAAGGACTTCACCCTTACCTCAGTACCTGTAACCAAATGTAAGATAGCAATCAACCTTCCTACCGCCGTGTTTTCCTACTTAATTCTTTCCCTGTGGGCTAACTCTTGGACATGGAATTCAAACACACGAACACATTTCTACACACCTCCCCAAGCCAGCTTTGCTTTATCACCTTCCGCCAAGGCGTGGAACACTGTATCCCATAAACAGGACTGGTAAGGGCAGATCCGAGCCAACCTTTTCTTTGGCTGCCTTTCAAAACGTTGTTTAAAACAAGATATGCTCTTGAACTGGAAAAAGGCATAACACACGATAACCTTCGAAAGCAGCTCCTTGCTCTGCCCAACCAACCTCATTGCACAACGCCCTGACTTCACATGAAGCACTATCTTCAGCCACAGGCCAGAGGAAGGCTACAAAGTGGCCCAATGGAGGTGAGATGAATTTCAGTGTGACTTGGCCATAGTGAAATGCTGCACCGAATTTGACCACAAAGAAACATCTAACAAGCGTAGGATAATGCAAAATTCTTCATTCTATCACATAATCTAATCCTATCATGTAGGATTCTAATTATCATCCCTTAACCTCCCCAGCTGGCTGTCCAACAGTCATGCCTACTCTGGGAATCACTTCCTTGATGTTTGCCAGGGACCTGTCCCGAGTCACCAACGCTCTCCCTCCAATCCCCACAACAATATTTGGATGAAGGTAGCCTGTGTGACAGAGTGATCTCCTCAAGGCAGAGCTAACGCAAATGGTTAACCACTGACATCCCACACCAGATCTGTGAAGCTAAGCCAACCAAGTAAGATCCCACACTTCCGCACAACAAGCAAAGGAAATATCCTTTTTCTGTCACCGTCTGTTAAAACAGACACATAAGCAAGCCCAGATTCAGGTCAATGGGCAAAGATACAGCCCCAGCCTCAGTGGAGTGGGACCAAGGACACAGAGTGTCTCATAAGAGGTGCCCACGGGGTCCAAACAGCACACGCTTCCTCTGTTTGCCACTTGCGCCCTCTGTGAGAAGAAAGCTTGCAGAGAATTTTTGTGAGCTGAAGTGTTTTAAGTCAGCTGGGCCAGACCCAGTTTCTGCAGAAGTCACCTCCTAAGAGTGTGGTGTCAGCGTTGCCATGGAATCGGGGCGGGATGGATTCTCCTAACTCCTCCCACAGTACTCCTGCCTCTGCCAGATGTGACGCTAACGGCCAACACATCTCGTCCTCCCAGGACTGAGCCCCAGCACTGTCAGCAAGGAAGTTCTAGTTCAACCGTGCTCAAATAGCATCACCAGAAGGGGTTCCCCATGTGCGCACTGAGCCCACAGAGAAACCTCGGCCTGGGGGAACCTCCCTGAGGGAAAGAGACCCTTCCAAGTACGGCTGCTCTGTGCCCTGTTCCCAGGCCCCTGCAGTAGCTCTGCAGGTCCAGCTAGCACCACTGGCTCACCCTTGATCTGCAACAGAACGCCTGACCTGGGCCGGGTTTCCCCATCTGTAACATCACAGTAATTATTTCAGTAATTAAGCACCTGCCCAGCACCCCCCCCCCCGCTGCCTTTTTTTCATGGTCTTAATCCAATACATTCAAAATACACAATGGATGTGGCGTTGGTAAATTCTCCCAACGTCTAAGAGAGACACAGTATTTCCGTTCCTTATAACTGGCTGCTCACACAGAAGGGAAGGGATTTCTCATGACAGTCAATGAATCCCTGGGCAAAGACTCCCGCTCCCCTCACATCCTCCTCTGTCCGATTTCCACAGTGCTGAGTGCCCAGTGAATGGGACAGGCGGGCACATCTCCCAGCGCTATTCCTCTCATTATTCATCCTTCCGGGCCATATCTAATCTAAGGTTTTATCACAAGGAAAGAAATCCCCAAAGCACGATTTGTGTACAGACTCAAACCCGAACTTGCAAACTGAAAATCTGTCAAAATGAGCCAAACATTAAACTCAGAATTTTTTTATTTGTTTGTTTAGTTAGTTTGAAAAAGACCCCCAAATTTGTTCTCGCTTGCACCTTAGGAAATTCAGTACCCAATGCTTCCCTATAAATAGTTGTCAATAAACACAACTACTGCAAATGTATTCAGTAAATGTTGAGGTCAAAGGCCTTCGCTGTTTATTGCCTTGTAAACTCAAAGACAAGTGAATTTATGGCTTGAATGAGTTTCAGGGTATTGGCCTTCATAAAAGTTCGGAATCCCAGGTACAAAATGCTCCATCAGCTCACACCAAAGCCATGCTGGACAGCACTGAGAGAGCCCACCACTGGATTCATAATTCAAACACGTCACCGAGAGGGTATTGTTCACCGTGTTGCACACATCCCCAGGGGTTACGGCTGAACCGTGCCTGTCATTATTACAAGAACTTGCTTCAACTGAACTATAAATTGCTGCTGCTTCTTAAACAATATCACCTATTAGCCCATCAATGCACACTCTCCAAAATATCAGAGGAAATGGGTCAAGAAGGGAAAATTCATCATTTTTCTCTAGCCTTTACCTAAGGAGAACATCTATAATCTCTTCCATAGAAAGCAACTGTCCAATCTGAAAAGAACAACTTTTAGATATGATCACACAGGATTGTAAGGACCACTACACATAATTACCCTCTTGTAGTATTTAAAACCCAACCTTTCTAATCTTGAGGTGTCATGTTGTGGCTTTACATACCAGTATCCCTAGCAGAGGTAGCAGAAAAGATCCTAATTCTTAAATATTATTCTTAAATATTATTATCTTCAGAAATTATATATATATAATTATATATAATATATATTATAAACATTTATAAGAGAAATTTGAATTTACAATTTAAAAATTGTTATATAATTATTTGCACATTTGATTGGCCTATGTTAGTATTTTCTTTAGCATGTAGATATTTCTTTTTTTAAAAGATTTATTTATTATTTGAAAATCGAAGTTACACAGAGAGAGGTAGAGACAGAGAGAGAGAGGTCTTCCATCCAATGGTTCACTCCACAATTGGCCACAATGGCTGGAGCTGCGCCAATCCAAAGCCAGGAGCCAGGAGCTTCTTCTGGGTCTCTCACGCAGATGCAGGGGCCCAAGGACTTGGGCCATCTTCAACTGCTTTCCCAGGCCATAGCAGAGAGCTGAATCAGAAGTGGAGCAGCTGGGTCTTGAACTGGTGCCCATATGGGATGCCGGTGCTTTATGCCAGGGTATTAACCCGCTGGGTCACAATGGCCACCCCAGCATGTAGATATTTCAAAGTTGAATTTATTCCCATAACTAAAGCCCAACTCTGGGCTGCTACACTATTGGGCCTTGCCATCTTGAGATTGGACCAAAGCAGTGTGATACAGAAAAGCTACGACTGGAATACCCAGAATGCAACATCAACTATGAAGTTCAAAATCGAATCTCAAGCTCAAACCACTGATGTTGAAGATAAAATTATTCCTGGCTTCTGATATCCTTTCTGCTATAAGGCTAGAGCCTCCAGAGAGCGATGCTGAAATCCGACCTCATATAAACCTGAATCGAAGTGACATTAAATACCTTCCAACTGTCAAAACGGATTTTTAAATGTCACACAGGCACTCATCCCACCACAAAAGGCTGGTTTGGGTTTAATGTTGGATTATGTCAGTTTTTGACATTATGCGTGGGAGAGCTGAATTCTTAATCTGGTTTTCTCAGGTGAAATATTGGACTCTATATATTTTGAACTTCATATATTCCCTTTATCCTAACAAATGTTAAACTAGAATTTTTTTTTCCAAAGGAAGGTCTTAATTGGGAATTCTTTACATAAAATCACCATGGCATAATAGCAAGATATCAAGATAATTTTTTCTTTTTTTTATTAAATTAGCTCAATGAAAATTAAATATAGTAGATGACTTATAAACCATCCTACACACACACACACACACACACACACACACGAACTTCTAAAAAGCATCTGTTAGGGATCTGTCCTGCATCACTGAGATGTGTAAGATAGAAGCCCAGCCCTCAAAGACTTGAGAGGTCGACAGAGTGAGAGGTCTATGCCCAAATGGCCACAATACAACATGGCGACAACAGCTGTGGCATAGCAGTTTAAGCCTCCATCTTCAGCACCAGCATCCCATATGGGCTCAGGTTCAAGTCCCAGCTGCTCGACTTCCAACATGGAGACCACAGAAGGCCTCCCTAGGAGTGGGAGAATCGAGAGGTGGGAAGACAAAGCAGGAAGCCATGATTGCTGTGCTGTGTGTGTGTGTGTGTGTGTGGTTACTAAAACTTCATCCTGCTTCCCATCTGGGAGACCTGGATTAAGTTCCTAGCTCCCTGCTTTGGCTTAGTCCAGCCCTAGTCCCAGTTGCTAGCAACCTCTGATTTTAAATCAGAAGTTGTACGTGATATATTATTAATATGACACAGGCACGTGTCACCAGCCTGTGTGACATTAACACAAGGAAGAGCATTAGCTATGATCCATCTCTTCTTTGCAAAACACACATCTGATTATTCCACAAGGACTCTACTTTGTGGAATTTACAGACTATGTCTGTTTTCATCTATTTTAATTCGTTTTTATTTACTTATTTTTATCCATTTGAAAGGCAGAGGTACAGAGAGAGAGAGAGAGAGAGAGATCTATCCACTGGTTCACTCCCCAAATGGTAGCAACAATGGGCACTGGGTCAGGCTGAAGCCAGGAGCTAGGAGCTTCTTCCGGGTCTCCCACGTGGGTGGCAGGGGCCCAAGCACTTGGGCCATCCTCTGCTGCTTTCCCAGGTGCATTAGCAGGGAGCTGGATTGGAAGTGGAGCAGCCAGGACTTGAACCAGCACCCATATGGGATGAATGCTGGCAACTCAGGTGGAGGTTTAGCCTGCTATACCACAACAACAAGCCCAATGCTTGCTTGCTTGCATTTATGTATTTGAGAGTCAGAGTTACAGAGAGAGGGAGAGATCTTCCAGCCGGGACACAAACCAGCACCCATATGGGATGTGGGTGTTGCAGGCAACGGCGTTACCCACTAGGCCACAATGCCAGCCCCCAGCACGTGTCTGTTTAACACTAGTGAGTCTGACTTTGCTTTCTCTGAACAGCAGGGACAGTTGCTTGCACGTGAATCTTGCTGGAGAGAAATGAGAAAGTGAATTTAATTTTCATTCCATTTTGAGGGCCGGTAAAACAGACAAAAAAATCCTCCTCAACTGATTTACCGCCTGGCACACTGCAGCTTCCAGTTGCCGAGGTGAAGCTAAGAAAGATGACGTGGCGGGACACAAAGGCATCGGCTGAGCCAAAGTGGCCGGCATCTAGAACTATGTTAATTATCTGATGCTGAAAACCCGGAAGGGATTAGAGGGATTCCCAGGCCGTTTGCAGAAACCTTCCTCGGTGCCAGGCCCGTGGGGAGGGCGCCCAGCTCCGAGCGCATTCCGACACCAGCAAAGACCTTCTCTCTGCACCCGAAGGCCCCGCAGGATCTAAAGCACTTCTCAGAGAGATCGTCCGCATGATCAAGGCATTGATTATACCTGTGTCTTTCAGCACAGGTAGGAATGTATTTCAGATAAGACAACTCCACGTTTGAAAAGTGATCCACGGCTTTTCAAGTCAAAGACATGTCTACGGAAACACTCTTGGGAATAAAGCCGCTAAGAGGCGGAAAGGCTTTTAATGTACAGAGCCCCTCATTCATGGGACGGCCTGGAAAAATGCTGCTGTGCTGGCCGTTTCTGGACAATGCCGAAAAGAGGCATGTTTGCCTGGGACCCAGAGGAGGAAGGAGGGCACGGAAAATGCCTGGGCCCCAGCCTTCTTGCACAGCCTCTGTGGTGTGAAGTGTGTTTGCAGAAGGCAGGGCAGGCATCGTGCAGAACCCGGAGGTGACCGAGTGGCATCTGGGGCATCCCTCAACCTGCACTTGTTTCCCAAGCTCAGAGTAAAAACCATGATTCCTCTTTTGCCCAATTCACCAGTCTTTAGGAGACTCCGACAAGAAAATATACTCAATGGTTTGCACTTTTCAGAGCACTTTTCAAAGACAGATGTTGTTAATAGTCTAAAAGGAGGTGCCAGCTACAAAAAAATCAACAGCAAATACTTGGCACTTAAATCCTAAAGTGTGCACCTAAATCACAATACTACCTGAACAGTCAGTGAGAAGGAAAGTATTTAACCATTGAATCTGTTTTCTCTGAGTACCCATGATCCTTCTAAAGGTCTATCATGTTCAATAGACCAAAAGACAATCTAGGATAATCATAAATAATTTGGCCTAATAAAAGCTAAAAATCAAAGTGAGACTTCTGAAAGAATGCCTCTATAATTCATTTTGTCAGTTTTTAATCTGGCTATATAGAAATCCTGTCTTCTGCCTTTTTTTTTTTCCAGTGGGGTGGGGATGGTGCTGTCAGGTTGCCAGGACTGATGGTCACATTTTACAGCCCAGGAGAGTGGAGACCAGCGGGAACTGAGGCTCACCACCTCAGCACGGACAGACTGACTTGGCATAATAATCCCAAGGAAACACCTACAAGGGAGGGTCCATCCGTCAGCAGCCCACAGCATCTGCCAGATTCAGAAGAGAAGAGAAAACACTTCCTGCAAATCCAGGCCAATCTTCAGACTCGCCCAATACCCTACATGAACACAGTGACTGAGCAACACTGCCTTCCAGTGGCAACAATAGGTCTTAGGACTCCAACCCCACACAGGATCCACCGCGTTTCAGCCCTGAGCGTCCGTTTGCCCTGGGGCTCAAGGAATCACCAAAAGATGATTTTCAAAGCCTTGGTGTCAGCACTCATTAACATTCCACATATTGGTAATGGGCTTTCTTAGCCTTTGTTGATGAGGTTGAGAACGCCCACCTCTTCTGTGTAGGTGAGAATCCCGCTCAGAAGACAACGGCACTTAATTCTGTGAACTCGCCTGAGTGCAGTGACCCTGTGTTTCACCCTCGAAAGCATGTTCCATAGCCACTGGTTCTGGATATCACCAAACCTTTGCCAAGAGGTTGTTCAAAGGTGTTTATGAACTCAGAAAAATCCCAGCTTTTCATGATTAACATCAGTTCACTCATTCCTTTCTTACATTTCTTTTAATTCTCCATACTGGGGCCAGCACCATGGCACAGTGGATTAAGGCCTCCGCTTGCCTCCCATTCGGGCACCAGTTTGAGTCCCGGCTGCTCCACCACTGGTCCAGCTCCCTGCTAATGCACCTGGGAAAGCAGCAGAGGATGAGCCAAATGCTTGGGTCCCTGCACCCATGTGGGAGACCCAGAGGAAGCTCCTGGCTCCTGGCTTCGGCTTAGCCCACAACCCCAGTCATTGCGGCCATTTGGGGCATAAACCAGCAGATGGAAGACCTCTCTCTCTCTGTCTCTACCTCTCTCTGTAACTCTTTCAAATAAATAAATCTTAAAAAAAAAATCTCCAAACTCCAGTGTTCAGGGCATTCTAGATACTGGAGGAATGATCATTGTGTTGTACTTCTTTTGAAGTCACTGCTAACCAGGAAATGTCATTCCTACTTTAAGTCTCTTAGCCCAAAAATTTCTTCTCTTTTTATTCCCCACCCTGAATCTCTCATTTGAAACCCCACAATGATTTGTTGGGATTTGTCCCCATTCTTTTTATCTGTGGCTTAATTGTCATCTTCCCTATCTGACTCATGGCAAAGCTTCCGTCTCTTGGATTCCATTTCTCCAGAACTAGTGTTCTTTCTGCCTGAGCGGCTGTTGCTACAGGAATATCTCCAGAATTTATGTTTCTAAGTGGTCTGAGGCTAGTTACACTAGAAACAGCCAGGGCTTCTCTCCAAAGGCCTGGCTGGCAGTGTTTGAACAGCAATACCGGCATCGCACAGGTCTCATATATCTGAGACTATCAAAGTACTTCATGAAAGTTTCTCTTTGATAATCCCAACACCCTTGAGAGAAAGGCAAGCAGTCCCATATATCAACAGGCGGGGGAAATCAAGACATACAGATGTTTCATAAATGTCTCATAACAGAGAATTGGCCAAAATGCAATCCGTCACTCTGTGGCATACTACACAACCATTAAAATAGTGACCCGGAGGCATATACTGAGGTGGAAAGATGGTTGCAATACACTATTAAGGAGACAAACAGCAAGTTACCAGACTGAATGTGCAATCTGATATTTTAATAAATGTGTGTGATTGCACACACGCACACAAAAGCACACAGATCTAAATCTATTCACCTCAACACAAACTCCATCTGCCCCACTCACCCCCACTCAGCTTACACTGGACACTGCTGAGTGTGGAGTTGGGAAGGGATGCTCACAAGAGGCTCCCCTGCTCGCTGCAGGTGCAACAGCTGTAGCCACTGCCTGCCTGGCCCCCATTTCAAGCCTGCAGCCCAGCGGCCACTCCTTGCATACTCAGCAAAATGTATGCTTTAGGTGGTTTCTCTTTCTTTCTGTTGATTTGTGTTTTCTACCTTTTCATCAAAGACAAAACATTCCCTGTGCTTGTTTTTACTTATTTAAAGAGATTATATTTCCTTTATTACCTTGAAGCGGAGCTCTTTGAAAACATTATGACAAAAAACCTGGAAGCCATAAATAAATCTGATAACTCAACGACACAAAAACAACATTTTGTGGAGTGAAAAATCTTTCTTAAGCAAAGTAGAAAATGACAAACTAAAAACTATATGCACAACTTGTTTCTCAAAAACTCCATCTATTCTCACTAATATCATCAGGTTCTGAGCGACAGCCTGATAGGCAATGATTTGTCTAGATGGCTCAAATAGGAGGAATTCAGTGTAAATTTACAGGGATATGTTATTTCTTTAATTATCAGATTGGTAAAGATTCAGAAAACATGATTGCACATTCTATGTGATGGAAGCTTAAGTTGGTACAATTAAGAGTCTGGATGTCTGAATAAGGGCCTCACAAATAGAGCCACATGCCTGTGAATGTGTACCTTCATGTGGCAAAGAGGATCTTGTCAATGTGATTAGAGCTATGGATCTTGAAATTGGTCTAGGAGCCTGGACTGCGCAGGTGAGCCCACTCTACTGCTCATGGCCTATACCAAAGGCAGGCAGGAGTGACAGAGTCAGAGGGTGAGATGACAAAACACGCATCAGAAAAAGACAGATTTGAAGATGCTACAGTGCTGGCCTCGAAGCAGCAGAAGGGAGGCCCAGCTAAGGAATCCGGGCAGCTTCTAGGAGCCGAGAAAGGCAGTGCCCTGTGGATATCTTGATTTTCGGACTTCCGACCTCCAAACTGAAAGATAAGAATATTATGTCGTTTGAAGCCACCGCACATTTGTGGTAAATTTGTCACAGCAACCATAGGAAACTAAGACAGAGACCTTTGGCAAACCATGAAGGCATGCGGATTTATATTGATATCTCTGGCCAACAGCGCTGTATCTAGGAATTTAATCTAAGATCTAGTCACAGGAATACAAATGGATGCTCGTACCATGTTGTTGTTCATAATAGCAGACTTTTGGAACCAAGAACCAAACTCGTTTGCCAAGATAAATAGATAAAGTTCCTTCCAAAGGAGGCTGATTAAACAATCTACGAAACACACAATGTCCTATCATGTAATAGCACATAAAGAACAGGAAAGTGGTTTGTACCATGATACAACAAGCTCCCCAAGAAATAGCAAGTGGGACAAGGTAGAGGCTCTAGTGCAGAAAGTACAGTGGATCCGGGATGCCAACAGCTGTGTAGAACCAAGGAGGAAGGGCGATATATATTGACTTGTGTATGTGAACATAAATATTTCTGAAAGAATAAATAACAAACTCACAGTAAATGTTGCCAATGGGGAAGAGAGCAAGAGGCCCAGACAAGAGAAGGAAGGGGAAGGAAGACGTCTTACTTTCTACTTTTTCTATTTTGCTGAAATCTACATATGTAATATGAACAGTCCACCTATGCAAAACTCAAAGAAAAAGATTAAATGGCAAAGAGCAGTTTGCCCCGGGGCCACCCACCACACCAGCAAAGAACCATCATCACCAGTGAGTATCTGAAAAGTGCTTCAGTATTTTTGACATTGGCCATGCCAAGCATTCCAGTCATGGAAAACATGGAGATGAACTTGGGGCACTTGTCTGTGGCCTGCAGAGCAGGAGAGAGTGATGTCAAGGGCAGGTAGGTGTGGGTGAGGCCTAAAACATGCTAGAACATAGCTAAGCTCATTCAATCTCCAAGTGGAATCTACAGTTGCTTAAGTGATAGGTGAGAACTCTCTGGAAGTCCTGTAGGAGACCTGTGTCCATCACAGAAACTCCAGAGGTCAGGTTGCCAGATTCAACAAATGAGACTACTGGATGCCCAATTAAACTTGACTTTCAGATAAACAACAGTTAATTAAGAACGTGAAAGTATTTGCATTTGATCTGAAATTCAGGTTTAACTGGGTGTCCTGTATTTTATTTGGCAACTGTGCATCCTAAAGCTGGCGGGCCTGTGATGAGGGGCTGTGGAGCAGCTGTGGACCTCCGGAGAGGACACCATGGGTGTGGCCTTCATGTGACAGTGGCTCCCTTTCAGATTCTGAACGTATCTTCTTACCAGGAGGAACAGAGCGCTTAGGTGTGCCTGGTTAGGAATCGCCTCGCAAAGTTCCACAGCTCTATGTTAAAAAGTCACCCCAGGAGCTCACATCTGGCCTTGGAGTTTCTTCTGAAGATAGCATGTAGAATGTTCTAGAAGTTTGAAATGGGGGTGGGGGTCGGGAGTGTAGAGAAGCCCAGAGAAATGTTCTCCCAGCTCAGGTAATAAACGTATTCTTTCCCCCAAATACTGTTAAAGATGTTTTTAGAAAAAAAAAAAAAAGTCTTTAAAAAAAACCCTTTAAGCTGACCTCCTGCCAAAGTACACATCAATTATCCAGCTTCAGTCGGGCGGATGCTCGAGGAGAGGCGGATAACGTTACACCCAGCTGGGCACTTTGTAGTGAGCACAAATGTAATATAAAGCGCAGCAGAGTTCGGCAAGTGTCTGTCTGGATTTTCAGTTTTCATTAGTGCTATAATTAAAACCACATTTTCAGCTCTATTACCTGTAACAAGAAAGGAATGAGAAATGAGGCTGTCCAGGTCAGGCTCTCCAGCTATTCATACTGAGGCTCTGCAGGCCGCGAGCTGTTGGGTTTGGTGTAAACCAGAGCGCGCGGCCCGGTGTCACACTCCGACCCACGCTGTGTGGCACGCATGGCACACTTATGAGGTCACTTCCTTCGCATGGCCGCTGGACCGTGGGTGACTACAGCGCACGCACCGGGGCCGAGGGCAGACGTGTGGTCAGGTAAATCCACCCCAAGCGGAGCTGCAGCCAGAGAAGGGGCCTGGAGTCCTGGAGGGGCTCCCTCCTCCCACGGGGACCGAGCCCTTCCACATCCTGCCCCGCAGGCAATCCTCGCCACCCCCGCTAGGGACAAGCATCCTAACGAATCTCCAGGCTATCACCTGCCTACCTGGAATCCAAACTGCAGGAGAGAGCAGGCAGGGGATGTCAAGGTCAACCCAGCCCCGCCAGTGCCAGCCCACTCCTCGCCCCCGTGCTGTCTCCTCCATCCTGGCCAGAGTTGCCCCACTTCTGCATCCCCATCCCTCCTCCTGCCACCATCACCCCTCGCAGTGTTCCCATGGAGCAGCCCACCACGATCGGCCCTCCCTACAAACCCTCCGTAGCTCCCAGCTCTCCCAGTGTAGATGGGGCCCTGCCAAAGGCCCTCCAGGCCCCACTCTCCATGCACCTCCTGCTCTCTTCTTCCTTGCTGCGGCAGGGGCACACTGGCCTCAGCAGACTGCAAGCAGCCCAAGCACACAGCCTCCCTGGGGGCCTCCGCACTTGCTGTCTCCTGTGCCTGGCCTGCTCCTCCTCCTGGGGCCTGCGCCCGCCCCTGGCTCATTACTCAAAAGGCACCTTTTTCCTCCTCCCAGAGAGGCCTTTCCCAACCACCTTACTTCACAACACAGGCCACCAGCACGCCACGCACCCCACGACCATTGTCCTTTTTGTCCTGCTTTCTCTCCATGGCATGCACCACTTATATCCTTATTTACTTATGATTTATTTAAATAGCCATCTCTCCCCACTTCCCAGAACATAAATATCTTGAGAAGAGAGACCTCTGGTCGTTTGATCACTGCTATATCCCCAGGATTCGAGTCTGGTGCTGAATAAGCATGCAACAAGTGACTGTCGAATGAATGAATCAATGAATGCAGTCCACAGATGGATCCAGCCAACACCAAGGATGGGATGTTCACTAGGGGAATGTTCACTAGGTCCCTAGGCCCATCCAACTAGAAAGTGCAGGAACCATTTGTCCATGGACCTACTAACCTCGACATGGGTGTCAACCAGGTGCTTATTGTCTGGGCAAACCTAACATGGCTGTGATGTATTCTCTCCCACCAGGAGTGCCCCAGGAGAGTCTGTGGTGGCACCCTGCAGTACATGGGAGCTGGGCTCACCCCACCATACTGACCACCTTGTGTTCCAGCCCCGACCATGGGTGACTGGAATCGAGGACCTCACTTTGATGGCTCATTTCCTTGTCAATTTGGCTGGGCCACAGAGTCCAGACATGAGGCCACCCACATGACTCTGGATGTTTCTCTGAATCTTTGGGGAGACAATTAGCATTTAAAATAGTGGATTTTGAGTAAAGCAGATGGTTCTCCATAAAGTGGGTTGACCTCATCCAGTAACCGGGAGTCCCAGGTGGGACCAAGGAGAAAGCTCCCCACAGTGAAAGGGAGTTCAGTAGCAGTTGGCTCTCTGACCAGAACCTCAGCATCAGCTCTCTCTCACCCTCCAGCCACTCTTCCACGCTGCAGATTCTGCGTTTACCTACTCCATAGTCATATAACGCAATTCCTTAGAGTCAATCTCTTTCTACATGTACACATCATATTGGCTCTGAGTCTCTGCAGAGCCCTGAGGCTGTTCTAGGCAGTTCCTTCCAGAAACCATGTTCTTCTGAGGACCACCTGCTCGGGAAGCATGAGCTGCTGTCATGGACAGGGATTCCTCCCAGCCAGGCACAGATGCTCACACAGACCCCTGGCAGGCTGAAAATACCAACTCCAGTCACTCCCCAGTCTGAAGGGCAAAAGAGAATCCCACATGATTCCAACTGCTGCTCAGCTGCCATGCTGAGAACCCGAGGAATCCTGTCTTTGCTTACGACGTCCTTGTGAACCATCTTAAAGAGAACAATCATATTAATTCATCTGTTCCATGTGCATTACCCAGATCTTCTGCTAACACGGGACTGAGTTCTGAGAGGCCCACCAGAGAGGAGACTGGCTAAAAGCAGGCAGCTTTGGGGCCGCTCAGCCCTCCACTGCCTCCTGCAGCGCAAACCAGCTGAGTCAGCTGTGTCAACCCACTGAACCTCACCTCTCTGTCTTTAACCTGGGTTGGGAGCATTTGGCCTAGCAGTTGGATGCCCACACATCCCACATCACAGAGCCTGGGTTTGAGTCCCAGCTGCAGGCCTGACTCTACTGCAGACCCCAGGAGGCAGTGGTGACAGCTCAAGGAATTGGATTCCTGTTCCCCACGGGGGAGGCCTAGATTGAGTTCCTCCAGGCTGCTAGTTCCAGCCAGGCCCAGCCCCAGCTAAGTGCAGTCCTTTGGGGAGTGAACCAGCAGATAAAGAGTGTGCTTTCTCTCCCTCTTTCTCTGGCTCTTAAATAAGTAAATAAAATCTTTAAATGGGTTTTAACAGAAGCATCTCACAGGGCTCTAGTAAAGCCAAGTGAAACCAGGCAAGCAAAGCCTGGGTTCCAAGGCCAGGCCACTGCTCTGTGAATGTGACTGTCATTTATTGCCACAGCATGGTCCCAGCCCTTACAGAGCCTCCTGAAAGTCCATCGGGTACCATGAAGAATGTGATTGAACAGCCATGGCTCTGTAGGTTGCAGGTAAAGAACAGAGCACATTTGGAGAAAACAGGGCACCTCAGAGAGCTGGAACTGGGACACACAGAGATGTTTCACAGACTCGGAGAAGCTTTGAATTGCAGCAGACATGGGGAACCTTTTCTTTGTGCCTAGGGCCATTTGGATATTTCTAACATCATTCACCAGCTTTACCAAATTATCAGCTTAAAAAATGAGCCTGCTATAGATTGATTGAACTTTGAGTCCCATCTGCAACTGCCTTGGCAGGGCCAGGGCAAATGACTTGGCAGGTGAGAGACGGCCTGTGGGCCGCACGTGGCCCAGCCCTGCCTCCTGCCTTCAGAGGACTCTCTTCTATGGTAGTCCCAGTGGCGGTGAGACCAGCGCACCGGCGAGCTCCCCTGGGAGCAGGCTGAGCTCACCTGCCTACGGCCACATGCTCCCTGTCCTTCCCGGGGTGCGAGACAAGTGATGAGCAAGTGCAGGAACAGACACGACTGTCCTAGGAAGGACATCCAGAGGGGACCCTAGAGCTGAAAACGCAAGTGGACAATCCCAGACTAGGCGAATCCACAGGGACAAGAGGTGGATTAGAGTGCCAGAGGCTAGAGAGAGAAATGGGGGGCTTCTTTTTGGGGTGATAGAAATACTCTGAAGTTAGACAGTGGTTGTGAGAGATTGTGAGAACATTAAAATCCATGGAACTGTACACTTCTAAATGGTGTGTTTGGTGTGATGTGATACATCATTTTAATTAAAAAAAAAAAAAAGATCTGGCTGGGGCGGGCCTATGCAGATAAGGCAGACAAAGGAAGACCCTTCCTATGAAACCAAGGACTGGGAGGTGGGAAGAGGCCAGCCAAGGGAAGATGCATGGAAGACCTCACCCCACTGCACCCCCAGAGCGGACGCTGGAGCGATGGCAGAGGGCACAGAGTGTGGGCCGCCTCGCAAAGCCAGTGACTGCTCCAGAGTCCACGCAGGTGGCAGGGCGGGAAGCAAGGGCAAGAAGGAGCAGCAGAGTGAAGGGCAGGCAGAGGCTGCAGCCTGTAGGCACGGGAATGCGGGGAGCTCACCATAGACCTCTGAAACCACCGAAGCCTTTGTACACAGAGCTGCCCTGCCCCATTTGCCAGGTCTGAAAGATCGCTCCCAGCTCCCAGCCCACAGAGCACCAGCTGCCAACAGGACCTACACACCCGGTGTAAGGCTTGGAGGACATTCACCCCCTGTGTGTGACTGGGGGCTTTTCGCAAAACTATAACCAGAGGATAGCAATCGAAAGATGAGTTTATTCTTAAGGAAAATGTGCTATAAAATATGAAACAATATGGATTTATTATCTATTCCAAACAGTACCTTTACCTCCATCCCCATAAAATACCTAGTAATAAAGGGGACACTCTTCCCCAGCTGCCTGGCCTCTTTAGCCAGTGGCAATGGCAATGCCATTATTAAGACAAGAGCGCCCTCTACAGTTATGAATCTAGACTGCAGCCTACTGTTAAACTGCACCTCAATCTATTTTTACTAGCCTTGTATGTCATCCCCTGAGCCTCTGCCACTGTGAAAGCTAGGACTTTCCTGAAACCTGGAAGAAAATATTTAAAAGAAAGAGGAATTGTAAGCTTTCTAATTGTCTCCTTTGTCTGCCCTTTTGGGTAATATTCTCTTCTCATAAACTAAAAGCAGTGTGTGTGTGTGTGTGTGTGTACATGTATGCGTACATATAATTCTTCATTATGTAATTTCTTTTTTTTTTTTTTTTGACAGGCAGAGTGGATAGTGAGAGAGAGAGACAGAGAGAAAGGTCTTCCGTTGCCGTTGGTTCACCCTCCAATGGCTGCCGCGGTTGGCGCGCTGCGGCCGGCGCACCGCGCTCATCTGATGGCAAGAGCCAGGTGCCAGGTGCTTTTTCCTGGTCTCCCATGGGGTGCAGGGCCCAAGAGCTTGGGCCATCCTCCACTGCACTCCTGGGCCACAGCAGAGGGCTGGCCTGGAAGAGGGGCAACCAGGACAGAATCCGGCGCCCCGACCGGGACTAGAACCTGGTGTGCCGGCGCCGCAAGGCGGAGGATTAGCCTGTTGAGCCACGGCACCGGCCATTATGTAATTTCAATGCAAGGACTGTGTTTGATCTTTTTTATTTTTAAAAAAGATTTTTTTATTTGAAAGCCAGAGAGAGAGAGAGGTCTTCCATCCATGGTTCATTCCTCAAATGGCCACAGCGGGCAGAGCTGGACCAGTGCAGTCAGGAGCCAGAATCTTCTTCCAGGACTCCCACATGGGCAGTAGGGACCCACACACTTGGGCCATATTCCGTTGCTTTCCCAGGTTCATGAGCAGGGAGCTGGATTGGAAGTGGAGCGGCCAGGTGTTGAATGGGCATCCATATGGGATGCCAGCACTGCAGGTGCCAGCTTTACCCACTGTTCGCCACAGCACCGACCTCTGAATAATCATCTTTGTCAAAAAACTCGGTGTAAAGTCAGTGGCAGGTACTTTTAAAAAGTAGGAATCTGTTAACTTGTTAAATAATAGAAAGAATAAAGAGATAAGAGAGGGGCTTCCAACCACCAAATGACAATGGTAGGAGGCCAGGAGGAAGCACTGGAAACCATCAGCTGAGCAATGGCATGGACATGTCCAAAAAAGTAGGGTGGACAGCGCTGTGGTGCAGCAGGTTAAAGCCCCTGCCTGCAATGCCAGCATCCCATATGGGTGCTGGTTCAAGTCCTGGCTGCTCCACTTCTGATCCAGCTCCCTGCTAATGCACCTGGGAAAGTAGTGAAAGATGGCCCAAGTACTTGGTCCCCTGCACCCACCTGGGAGATCTGGACAGAGGCCCAGTTTCCTGGTTTCAGCCTGGCCCAGCCCTGGCTTTGTAGCCATTAGGGAGTGGACCAGTGGTTAGAAGATCTCTCTCTGTGTCTGACTTTCCCTCTCCCTGTATAACTCTGCCTTTCAAATAAAATAAAATTTTTTTAAAAAGAGATAGTTTAAAAGAAATAATCCCCAAGGTAGGGAATTTTTTTAAAGATTGATTTTTCTGAAAAACAGAGAGACAGAGAAAGAAAGAGCATTCATCTGCTCCTGCTTCACGCCCCAAATGGCCACAGTGGCCAGAGCTGGGCCAGGCCAAAGCCAGGAGCCAGGAATTCCATCCAGGTCTTCCACACGGGTGGCAGGGGCCAGCTTCTGCTGCCTTCCCAGGTGCAGTAGCAGGGAGCTGGAACGGAAGTGGTGCAGCCGGGACTTGATATCAGATGCCAGCATCGTCACAAGTGACAGCTTAACCCACTGAACCACCATGCTGGCCCCCAGGATTTTTCAAAGAGCCAGAGAGAGGGGGGTCCACACCGCAGTGGCAGAGGGGGCTGGAGAGGCGCTGGTTCTGGGGCTCAATGCTATTGGCCAGCACTGAGCTGCCTGGAAATGGAAAATCCTAACTTGGGAAACGCTTTCAGGGTTCCCCCAGCACCAGGGGGCGTGGGGGCGGGGTGAGGGTGTCCCCAGGGTTCTCGGGCAGTCTTTTGGGGAAGGAGCAGGAAAGGGAAGCTGCGGTGAGCCTGTATCTGTGTCATCCCTCTACAGAGCTTGGGATCCGCTTAAGAATTGCAGACGCCCCCACCCCCACCCCCAGAGCCCTAGGAGGCCGAGGAGGGGGCGGCTGCCAGCAGAAATCCGTGCAGCAGACACACCACGACCCCCACACCCGCACACCCCATCCTTTAAACATGTCTCCTCCCTGTTTGTTTGGTTCCCTTCACCCACACTGGGGTCGGCCCATGGGCTTTTTCACTCACTCAGCATCTTGCCGCCCACTGCCTAGGCAGAGAAGGGAGCAACAATTCAGAAGCTGCGGGGCGCTTGCCCTCAGCCCGGCCTGCACAGCCCCTTGTTCCCACGGCCCAGGCCCTCCAGCGCACTGGGCGCCAGGCACCCTAGCACGGAAGCGCCTGGGGGAGCAAAGTGGACAAAGCACTTGGAAAGCACACTGATGCCCGGCACGCAGCCACGATTGCCACCCTGACTACGCCATCGCCACACCCATCATGGGTTTGCACACCTGCAGCCAGTTATCACACTGCACCCCACAAATAGATACAATTATTATGCGCCAACTGAAAAAAAAAAAAAAACAGAAAACCAAGGATAGAAATGTCTCCTCATTGGTCCCCCCCTTCCTTGTCCATGCCCCTTCCTGTTCCTCACTCGTTTCCATTTCCTTATGAAGCTGGCCGTGGTGTTGCCTACACTGCAGTTCCAGGGTGGTGACCCTTGCCAAAAAAGGCTTCAAAGAAAGAGCAGCCATGGGCTGCTTTAGAAATCAACGCCTGGTGCTCCTTCCTGGAGAGTAGCCTGCGTGGCTGTGCAGTGAGACTTTTGTGTCCTGTTGCTGCTTCTGAGCCGACTGAGCCCGCTGGGTCCCCGCTGCCTGGTGCATTGCCAACCTTTGCCTTCCTGGGCCAGGACGTGACACACCGGCGCAGCATCAATGCACACAGCAGAAGGCACTGGTGCCCAGAATTCTCCAGAAGAAAAAGGTTTCCAAGTACTTCCTCAGGATGACTTAGCTACAGATGAATCGTAATATGTCAGGAAAACATAGATTGTGGAAGCAAAATCACTCACCCCCTCCCCCAGCCTTTCATTAAAAAAGACAGAAGCACAGCATCTGGGCTCTGGAAGGTACCACCCCAGACCAGAGAAGCACCATCGAAACATAAGCAGCGAAACCAGCATGCGCACCTCAGGGCACTTCCTGGAGAAGACTTGAGGTAAAGGGGTTTTTGTTTTTTTCTCTCTGATGCCACGTGAGCTTTTTTCCCCACACACACACACCCCACCATCACCATGGATTTAATGTCCTTGTTGTTTACTCGGTTTTGTGCTAGAAAATCAGACCAGGTACTCAGCTCTCTTCATACAACGAAGGCTTTGAACTTTTGCATAATGACTGCAAGATGATGTCTGAAAACAGTAAAGGACAGAGCAGGGGACCAGGGAGATCAGGAGGAGGGCTGCCTCCAGCCCGGGAAGGCGGCCAGTCCTCTGGAGAGCAATCCAGCAAGTCACCAACTGGCTGAGAGCCAACAGTGCAGGCTGTAACAGACACTGGCGGACACACTCACATGAGCCCAGGACAGTGAAAGAGGAGGAAAGAACTTGGTGCTCAATTCTCAAAATGTTATGATGGGCAATGTAAGAACAAGCAAGAAAGCCGCAAGGCAAACTCGGTGGCATACTATATTTTGGCTACTAATTCCTAACAATAACACACTTAAATAGTATAGTACTGTCAAATTGACTAATAAATCTAACTGCTAAAAAGCTGGGCTAAACAGAATATATTTTTACATGTAATATATAGAGAGAGAGAGCGTGAAAGAGAGAGAAGGAGAGAGAGGGAGAGGCATTGAAAGACTATGCACTGAGTAAATCGATACAATTAAATGGCACAAAGTTAAGGGTGAGACCCAAGGTGGAGCAGGTGCTATGGCACAGCAGGTTAAGCTACCATTTGAGATGCCCACATCCCACATTGGAGTTGCCTGGTTCCAGTCCAAGCTACCCTGCTTCCAATCCAGCTTCCTGCATATGCGCGCTGGGGAGACAGCAGGTGACGGCTCAAGTCCTTGGGTCCCTGACACCCACATGGGTGACTCACGTGGAGTTCCAGGCTCCTGGCTTTGGCCTAGCCCAGCCCTGGCTGTTGTAAGCATTTGAGGAGTAAATCAGTAAATCTATCTCTCTCTTTCTGCCTTCCAAATAAACATTTTTTAGAAATTCAAAGTGACTCCCTACACTCAAAGACCCTATAAAGCCTAAAATATACAGCCAGCCTGCCTGTCCCCTTAACTGACTGATGCTTATGGCATGCGGCCATATCTTAGCTTTAGCTTTACCAGCAACAGTAGTGACAAAGGACAGGAATTCTGGTTTCATGGTTCACCTGTACAACAGCAGAGAACTACAATGGGTCAGCTTTTAAACCGAGGCCTTGACTTCCTACTGAATTTCATCTTCCAGTTTGTGTGTGGCTGGGTGGGTGGGTTGTGGATGGATGGGTTTTGCAGGCAATGAGAGCAACATTTACTCAATGTGTGGGCGTGCCAGGCACCTCCCAAATTCTGTGCACGTCTTCACTCTCTTCACCTCCCAAGAACCTGTCGACGAAGGTCCTCTGACATCTGCCTCTTCGCCAGATGCAAAGAGGCACAGAGAGGCTGGGCAGTGCCCCCTCACAATCTCTCAAGTTCCAGTTCCACCTGCCAGCAGAGTGTGCCCTCCAGCTAATTCCAGGTCCATGGGGCCAATCCAAGTTCCCAATCCCTTCGGAATTGTCTGTTCCCTCTCCTTTCCCTAGCTGGTGTCTGGGCAGCATCGCAACACCCACAGAGGGGAGCTCGTCCATCCTGTTTGGTCCTCAGACAGAGGGAAGGGCCACAGTTGCTGCTAGGATGGAATCCCCTCGTGGCCTGCTCCCCCCAGCACTGACGCCCAGCCAGACCGCACTCTGTCTGGGGAACTCCTTCGGGCCAGCTGCCCCCTGCGTTCTCTTGGCTGACTGTCAAGTCCTCTTGGAGGGGCGTGCATCTGTGTCCACCCTCCCTCGGCCCAGGCACATTCCTCCGGGACCCCAAGGCAGGCTGCAGAGGCCTCCTGGTGCAGACGCGTCCCACTGCCCTGGCTGCACCGCTGCGGGCCGGCCCACCAGAGCCACAGGGCTGCTGCAGGCTCCAGGGTGCCTTCCAGTCCTCGCCCTGGACAGGGTCACGAGCCTCCTCTTCCTTTATCCTCACACGTTCTGGCTGTCCCAGCGAGCTGCCCCGCCCTCTACACGTGTACCTGGAAAGGAGGAGGGGGGTGCAGGTGCTGCTTCCTCCAGGATCACCTGTGTCTACCTCTGGCTCACTCACCCCTCCCCACCTACGGCTTCTCCCTTCTCTTTTGTGGCTTACAGGGGAGAAAGCCTGACTCCTGAAGGATTCTTCACAAACCTTATTTATAGTCACCAAATGGCTTTTGAATTCAAAATAAAGAGTTAGACATCTGTGTCCGACAAACTTTGCCTAAAGCAATGGTACCCAGGCTCAGGGCAGGATTTCCATGAGACAATGAGAAAACATAGCAAAGGACGGGGGAGCTGGGTACGCACCTCGTGACTCCAAAATATCACACCACCACAGAACCGGGGGAAGTTCCTTAAGTGGCAGGGGGCGTGGGTACCTTCAAGGTGTCCCTCAGAGCAAAGACCACAACCTTTCACTGCATTCACAAGGCCACCGATGGCACAAGTTCATATAATATAGGAATAGCATGTAAATATGATATTCTTGCAAAGGCAGACCCAGAGAGACACAAAATAAAACCAGATCAGACCCAGACGATGCAGTATCATGCAGCAATGAAATACCAACACACGTCGCAACAGGGACAAACCTCCTGCCCTCACACCAAGTGAAAGACTCCAGACGCAGAGGATCACGTGTTGTACGGTTTTCTTTATATGCAATGCTCTGAGTAGATTAAGCCCATTGAGACACAAGGCAGATGGGTGGCGGCAGGGGTCGTGGGCGGGAGGGTGGGGGATAGCGGAGAAACAGGGATGTTGTGGAACTTGACAGAGACGATGCGGGCATGACATGGAAATGTACTAAATGCCACCAAAATGCCCATTCTCATGGTAAATGAGTTGCGCGTCAACAAATCATTTTCTTCAAAAGATCAGTGGTTGCCTGGGGTGGGGGAGGCTGAGGCTACAAAGGAACACATGGGCAGTGCGGGTATAGACGGCTTCTGTGCAGCCGGCATCGGCACGTGTCAGACGTGAGAGCCACTACTCAGAAGCACGAAGTCAACACGTCCATAAATTACAGATTAAGGTAAAGCTAGAAAAGAACAAGTGTAACTCACTAAAACCCGCCACAGATTATGTTATTAGGCAGTGAGCACTACACAGGAAGCTTCATAAAAATACTGCATTCTAATGAAATAGCTGTGCGAGGACAGAAGCTAGACCATCAGTTGTTCATCTGGGTTATTCCCGTGGAAAGAGTTAGTGCAGATGAACGTGCTAGAGGACAGAGCTAGTGTCTGAAGAAAGGGAATTGCACACTTTACAACAGCCACTGGGGCAAGCATTAACCGTGTCGTTAAGATGCCGGTTCAGCCAACCACGCCCCATATCAGAGTGTCTGGGTTTGGTATCTGGCATCAGCTCCTAACTCCAGGTTCCTACTAATGCAGACCCTGGAAAGTAGGGGTGATGGCTCAAGGAATCAGGTTCCTGCCACCCACAAAGGAGATCGGGGCTAAGCTCCCAACTCTCCTCTCTGACCCGGCTCAGTCCTGGCCATGGCAGGCCTCTGAGAGGTAAAGCAGCAAGGAGAAGGACAAGGGCCCTCCCCTTCTCTCTGTCTCTCTGCCTCTCAAATGATAAAAACAAACACACACGCCGGTGCCACGGCTCACTAGGCTAATCCTCCGCCTGCAGCACTGGCACCCCAGGTTCTAGTCCCGCTCTGGGTGCCAGATTCTGTCCCGGTTGCTCCTCTTCCAGTCCAGCTCTCTGCTGTGGCCCGGGAAGGCAGTAGAGGATGGCCCAAGTACTGGGACCCTGCACCTGCATGGGAGACCAGGAGGAAGCACCTGGCTCCTGGCTTAGGATCAGCACAGTGTGCCGGCTATGGCGGCCATTTGGGGGGGTGAACCAATGGAAGGAAGACCTTTGTCTCTCTAACTCTCCCTGTCAAACAAACAAACAAACAAAAAGTCATTGAAACATGAGGTCACATAGGTTATTTGTGAAATATTGTCCATAGAACTTTCAGGTCAACTGAAGCAAGACAGTTTAAACTGTTTTCAACTTAATAATTTTAAGCATAATATTTTAAATATATGTATATATTTATTTATTTGAAAGGCAGAGTTACAGAGAGGCAGAAGCAGAGAGAGTAAGAGAGAGGTCTTCTATCCAATGGTTCATTCCCCGGCGCTTCAGAATGCCAGAGTAGACCCTGGAGTTCTGAGCGTGTTCAGCGTGGAGGAAACCACTTGGTCAGGGAAAGAAAAGACTGTGCAGGAAGGCAGAGAGCACACAGGATCGTTCCTTGACCCCACGGGGAGTTTACAGAGGACACTCTTTTTCCCTTTGTCACTAATGAACCTTAAGAAAGATTAGCAAACTTCCTGCTGCTTCGTTTCCAGCAACTGGTTCAGTTTGGGAACCGTCATTTCTTTTCACCTGTCAATCCACTGACCCCAAAACAAGCTCCAGTACAAAAGGAGGAAGAGGGGCCCAGATGTGTATTTCCTCTCGGATTACGAGCAAGTCTTAGGATGAAGATTATCCAGGTTAAATCGCTGCTCTCAGCACCAGCATTCCACAAGGGCACCAGTTCAAGGTCCAGCTGCTCCACTTCCTTGTTTTTTTTTTTTCTAAGAATGATCAAAATCAAATCTTT
This sequence comes from Sylvilagus floridanus, assembly GCA_949820135.1. Classification (NCBI taxonomy): domain Eukaryota; kingdom Metazoa; phylum Chordata; class Mammalia; order Lagomorpha; family Leporidae; genus Sylvilagus; species Sylvilagus floridanus. The sequence goes on along the minus strand of OX463239.1, from coordinate 21,041,996 downwards.
ACTTTAATTGTATAAATGTGATCCAAATGTGTCCATCACTAGTTTTTCAAAAAGAAACATGCTATAAAATAAGCAAACTCTATCTGCTCACTGATGTGTATGGACTCCCTCGATGTCCCATTGGGCTTAATTACAGATAACTCACAATAATAGATTTCTTTTTAGTATAAAGTATAGCATTTTGCACATACATGTTGCACTTCTGGCTGATAATGGAGAAAAAGTTGCAGCATTACACCGTTAAGCTAGGTTGCATCCGGCCCTTTAAATGGCATCAGTATCAATGTCATCATCGTCGTCCTTGGTGTCAGACTTCACAGTTTCAACTTCCGGTACACTGGCAGTCTTCGAATCCTCCACCTCAGTGTTCTCATCATCACCACCAGAGGACTCCTCCTCTGCCTCCTTCAACCATTTACTAAATGGTTCTGCTTTGACACCAATCTCTTTGGCAAGTTCTTTTGAGAAGTATTTCGTAGAAGCCTTTTCCGACCGGCTGATGACAATCTCTTCTTCTAAAAGATCTGCATCTTACATCTCCTTCAAGAAGTGTGGACTCTTGGCCGGCACCATGGCTCACTAGCTAATCCTTCACCTGTGGCGCTGGTACACCGGGTTCTAGTCCCGGTCGGGGTGCCGAATTCTGTCCTGGTTGCCCCTCTTCCAGGCCAGCTCTCTGCTGTGGCCAGGGAGTGCAGTGGAGGATGGCCCAAGTCCTTGGGCCCTGCACTCCATGGGAGACCAGGAGAAGCACCTGACTCCTGCCATCGGATCAGCGCGGTGCGCCGGCTGCGGCGGCCATTGGAGGGTGAACCAATGGAAGGAAGACCTTTCTCTCTGTCTCTCTCTCACTGTGCACTCTGCCTGTGGACTCCTGGAGACGAGCTGAGCTTGCTGCACTGCTCCCACACACTCCAAACCATGAGGAAGGTGCCGCTGAGCTTTTTTGCTGCTGTGACAAAATCTTAGGAAATGGCACCTGTATGTCTTAATTTGTTCTCTAATCTTCTCATTAAGAAGAATTTTGGTCAGAACAAGAGGACCCACAGCGTTTACACCCAGTCTTTCTGCTTCAGCAACAATGTCTGTGTCAGGTGAGTCAAGAACACCCTCTTCTTCCTTCTTCCTAACAAAATCAAACAGGATATTGACCCGCTCTTCCGCAGTCCTCTCCAAGTTGTCACTGAGCATCAGAACTTTCGCATGGTCACTGATTTCATCCATTCTGCACCTCTAGCTTCCTCAGTCACCCTCCTCCCCCTCCTCCTCTTCTGCAGTCCAAGGAGGCGGTGCGATTTCATTTGGTGGTGGTGGTGGTGTTGCACTGCTGGGTACAGAGCCATTTTCCTTGTCTTCGCCCTTCCTGTTTCGCTTTTCCTTTTCTTTCTTTCCTGCACCACTGTTGCTGTTCTCAGGTGGGTTTTTGAGAATGAATGTGCAGAGTTTAAGATGTGTGTCAAGGGGCTGGTGCCATGGCACAGGTTAATCCTCTGCCTGCAGTGCCAGCATCCCATATGGTTCGAGTCCCAGCTGCTCTACTTATGATCCAGCTCTCTGCTGTGACCTGGGGAAGCAGTAGAAGATGGTCCAAGTCCTTGGGCCCCTGCACCCATGTGGGAGACCAGGAAGCAGCACCTGGCTCCTGGCTTTGGATTGGCATAGTTCTGGCTACTGCGACCATTTGGGGAGTGAACCAACAGAAGGAAGACGTTTCTCTCTGTCTCTCCCTCTCACTGTCTGTAACTCTACCACTCAAATAAATAAATAAAATCTTTAAAAAAAAAAAAAAAGTGTGTGTCAAGCACACCTCGATAGCCACAGGCTTTAGGAGAATTACCTATTGTTTGCTTCTTCAGATTGACATGCAGATCTGTTTCAGGATTCTCACACTCAGGACAGAGAACAAAGCTTTTAATGAATCCATCCACATGTCTTGCAGCTTATTCGCCTCATGAGATCCACTGACAATGCAATGGTCATTCTTAACATCAAACTGGGTCTGTGATCCCAGCCCACAACCAGAACATTTGATGGGATACATTGGAGGCCGATTAAGCGCCTTTCCAACGTCAACCATGTTGAGTATCACTGCCCATTCCATTTCCTTTGCCCTCAACCTTGGCAATCAGATGGGGCATCTGGTAGGGATAGCACTGATCTAACACACTGCATTTCACACGTTGACAGACATTTTGGCTTATTAGTGGCTTTACTGATACGATGAAGAGATCTTTGCAACTTTTTGGTATCGTCTGTCTGGAAAAGAAGGGATGACATAGACAACTGCAAGAATCCTCGGTCTCTGACATGAAAAAATTTTCACCACTGAGGCTGTAAGCTTCTTGCTTGTATGCTATGTGTCCCCAGCACAGGTGCCAATGGCTACACAATAGCTCATTTTTATCAAATAAAGACATAAACCCAATGCTGCTCGCCCGGAACTAGGGTGAAGTGAGGTGCGTTACAACCCTAGTCTGAGTCCGGGGTGGTGGGGGCAGCGGAGCAGAGCGCAGTGCAGGGCAGCGCCAAGAGCTGCCAGGTGCGCCGCCGAGCAGTGGGAGGGACTGTCCCAGTGACGTCCGTGCTCAGGCAGCGCGGAGCAGTGACCTCTGGAACGCTGCGACCAAGCAACTGCTCCACTGCCAATCCAGCTGCCTGCTAATGCAGTTGGGAAAGCAATGGAGGATGGCTGAGGTCCTTGAGCCCCTTCCACCCATGTGAGAGAACTGGATGGAGTTCCTGGCTCCTGGCTTCGGCCGGGCCCAGCCCTGGCTCATGTGCCATTTGGGGAGTGAACCAGCAGATGGAAGATTCTCTATCTCTCAGTGTCTGTCTCTCCCTCTCTGTAACTCTACCTCTCAAATAAAATAAATAAATTAGAAAAAAAAAAGATTATCTTCGCCGGCGCCGTGGCTCAATAGGCTAATCCTCCACCTTACGGCGCCGGCACACCGGGTTCTAGTCCCGGTCGGGGTGCCGGATTCTGTCCCAGTTGCTCCTCTTCCAGGCCAGCTCTCTGCTATGGCCTGGGAGTGCAGTGGAGGATGGCCCAAGTCCTTAGGCCCTGCACCCCATGGGAGACCAGGAGAAGCACCTGGCTCCTGGCTTCGGATCAGTGCAGTGCGCCGGCTGCAGCACACCAGCCGCAGTGGCCATTGGAGGGGAACCAACGGCAAAGGAAGACCTTTCTCTCTCTCTCTCTCACTGTCCACTCTGCCTGTCAAAAAAAAAAAAAAAAAGATTATCTTTGTATTTTTCTCCTTTGTTATCAAGAGAATTCTCCATCAGAAAGTTCCATGAAAACAAAATGCGATCTGACTTGAGACACGTTCTTATCCATCTTCCATCTGCTGGCTTATTCCTCACATGCCCACAACAGCCAGGACTGAGCCATGGCTGAAGTTGGAAGCCAGGAACTCAAACCAAGCCTCCCACAAGACTGTCCCAGGTACACATTAGCAGGAAGCTGGAGTTGGAACTGGAGCCAGGAATTGAACCTAGGCACTCCGGTGTGGAACACGGGCATCCTAACCAGGAGCTAACAACCAGGCTAAATGTCTGTCCCTCCCTGGTTTTATATTTTCCTTCTGGAAGAACATTTTTTATGTTGCTTAATTTTACAAAGGCTAAAAAAGAAACAAGAAGGCAGAGTATCTGAGTGTAGAATTTTCTGTTGAAAACCTTAGCTTAGGGTAAAAATGAGGTGGGGTTGGTGTTTTTTGGTTGGGGGGAAGCTGCTGTTTTATTCTGTATGTGTTTGCTTGTTTGTTTCAATACTGGAGAGACATGAGCCCTTCCATGGGCTCTCATAAGCAAATGGCAAAGACAAGCAGAAGAGAAATCATTCAAGAGTCCACACAGAAGGGGTCTCCCTTGCAGAGGGAAAGCGTCACTCAGAGGAGAGGGATGTGTGTGTTTGTGATCATATTTTGTCACAGAAGCAGGCAGAAGACCAGGCAACTGGCTGAGAAAGCAGAGGAATGAGGGCCACATTATTTTTATCTTTAAAAAAAAGTTCATTGGTTTGAAAGGTAGACAGATCTCCTATCTGCTGGCCCACTCAGGGCTCAGCCACGCTGAAGCCAGGAGCCAGGAACCCCATCCAGGTGCCCCAGATGGATGGAAAGGACCCAGCTATCTGAGCCATCACATAATGCAACTCCACGTGCTCCTTAGCAGGACGCTGGAACGGGAAGCAGAGCCGGGACTCAATCCGAGGGTCTCCAATCTGGGATTCGGCTGTCACTAGCAGCAGCTTAACTGCCCCACCAAATGCTTCTGCCTGAAGAAGTGGTGACGGTCCTTCAAAGAAGCCGTGTAAGTGGGAAGATTGACAAGAGCAAGATTGTCAAGGCAGCCATATTTACTTTCCATCTGCCCTGCTGAGTGCAGAAATATTTTTAACTGCCTTCTATCTACATTGAGTAAAGACAAAGTGAGAAAAAGAAAAAGGCATACAGAATAGCCAAGGTGATATTTGCTTAAGAAGAGAGTGGGCTAATAGCCACCTAATAGGCATTCAACAAATATTAGTAGGTAACCGAGCAGACACACATTCTAGTCTTCCCCACATACGTCAAGACAGCCTTGCTGATGGTCCCATCAGCAGCATCCATTGCTATGCAGCCTGTGTCCAGCAAGACTGTCTTCCTCCTAAAGAGATAGAAGCACACGTATCTGTGAACCGGCCATGAACCGGACAGCTTTGTTCATGCCCATTCAAATAAAACCAGAAGGACATTTCAAAAGACTGCCATGTTGCAGTCTGGCATTTGGCCAGGCCTCCAGACTTCACAGTCACTACAAGAATTCGTCTTTTCTCGTGGTCCACCTGCCAGGTTACCGATGTGATTCTGATTAAGGAACTCAGCACAGGATGAGTTGTGGACCAAGCAGCAGACACACACAGTAAAATCAACCCAAGGTCCCCCAGTGACTTCCATGGAAGTTGACAGGGGCAGAGAGTCGTGGCCACATCCTTTCTGACCCAGGTTCAGGATAAACAAATTCAAAGTTCAGTCTGTGACCAGGACTGGGCCGCCTCGGGGAGGAACGCGGTGTTTTGAATGCTCAAGCACACATCTTCAACCCCAGCACTTGGCACACTGCTCTTCCCTCAGCAGCCAAGTGCATAATTGCCAGGAACTGGCCAAGTCCACGGAGACACCAGTCATGTCTGAAGGCTAAGAAATGTTTCTAGTCTACCGTAATAAATGGAAGCCTGATGCATTTAATCAGCTTGGAGTCCCAGCCAAGGGGTTTCTCACAGGAGGGAGGTGTTTACTGAAATCTGCTTGTTTTCACTGTCATTGCCCATTCCAGGAAGAACAGCCTTGCCCATTTCTGTTTCACGCGGTAGATCATTAATATGGACGCTTATAACATACGTGCCCCCAGTTCATTCTGATTCACTCCAGAATGAAGTGATAAAAACTACAGTCTTTCTCCTTATTTTAGATCATGTTGAAACTGAACTAGGTATTAGAGAAAGATGGAGAGTTAAGAGTATCAGACGCTTCTCCAATCTTGGCAAATCTTTCTACCTCTTTTCTAAAACCCTTGAGATGAGATAAGGGACAGAGGCTGTGTCTATTCCATTGGGCAAAGCTGGCTTTGTTAAGACCTCTCTGGGTGTGGAGCAGATGGGATAGAGGAAAAGCCCACCCTCAGGAGCTGACAAAAGTCTCCCCTAAAATGAAGGTGGGAAGTCAAGTTGGCTGTTGCAGGCTCACTCTCCCAGCTTCTCTTATATACAACCATCATTCAAGTCCAGAAGCATGATTTTCCTAAAGATTGGCTCAGCCCCAGATAACTGATCCATACTCAACAAACTCACTAAGAAACTCTGGCCTCAGAAGTCGATCCACTCATTGCCAAAGAGCAACTTCCCTTCAGTGTTATAGGTAAGGTTACTGCAATTCAGGTCACGTATTTAGCTGATTTGTCCAAGGCCGCACAGTTAATGTCAGAAGGGAGACTCCACTTCAGGTCTTTTGACACTGATGTCTTTGTTATTTTCTCCTATAGCACCCTGTCTTGCTGGTGGGAATCCAATATGCAAGTCCAACAAGAGGTTGCAACATAGCTTTCAAAGAGCAAAGCCTACTGGGGCGTGGAGTGTGGGGGAGGGAGACAAACAGGGCCAGGCGGGCCTTGTGGGGAAGGCTGCAGAAGGTGCCAGAACCCATGTGGTGGAGCCAAGGTTCAGGGCCAGGCCAGGTCAGCAATGAAGGGAAATTGCAAGAGCTCACCAGGCCCCGTTCACAACTAGGGTGTAGACGAACTGGAAGCTGTTTCAGGAACACTGTGGAAGCTGGGGTAGGCCAACTGGGTACAAGAACATGCCGGGCAGGCCCACCACCACCACTGTGAACCTGCCGCTCAGGGCCAGAGCTCTCCACTCCAGCTCTTTCCAGCTGCCTGGCAGGAAGGGAGACGCAGCATCGGCCCAGAGAACAGTGGAGCCTGCAGGTGGAGCCGAAGGAGATGGCAGTGGTGGGCGGAGAGCAAGGTGGATCCCTGCAACGCCAGCCGCAGCCCTGGGTCACACTCACGCTTTTCCCCTGCACAGTCTACTTCTTGGCAAAAAGGTGCTGTCAGGGCCAGGCTTGCAACACTGGCATCCTACGTCAGGGTGCTGGTTCAAATCCCAGTTTTTCCACTTCCAATCCAGCTCCTTGCTAATGCACCTGGGAAGGCAACAGATGTTGGCCAAGTACTGGGGCCATTGCCACCCCCATGGGAGACCCCTGATGGAGTTCCTGGCTCCTGGTTTCAGCCTGGCCCAGACCCGGATATTGTGGCCATTTTGGAGAAGAAATCAGCAGATGGAAGATCTCTCTCTCTCTCCCCCCGCCCCCACTCTCTTTCTCTCTTTAGTTTTGCCTTTGAAATAAGTAAACCTTTTTAAAATGTGTTGTCAATACTGTTTTACTTCTGGAACACTTTCCTAAAGGCGGCTCTAGAGACTATGACTGTACTTAACTTACCATCCAAACCAGTGTCTTTTTGAAAGTGGAAGAGAGAATTCATCATTATACCAGTGCAGCAGTCACAAAGCAGAACTCACCCAGATGTACAGTCACCCTGAGCTTCACACCCAGCACCCAGGTCACAGCCATGCCTGACCACAGTGGGCCAGGGAGCAAATAATCTTGTTTACAGGAGAGGCCAAGGGACTCCTGGGAAGTAACTCATCCTAAAGGGGAATAAACTCAATGTATACAAACTGAGTTCAGTGACATCAAGACATGGTTACAGGGGAGGGACAATTCTTGGTACCACCCACTGGTAGCCACGCCCAGTGAACTCTGGCCCAGGTTCTCTGGACTTAAAAAGCCAGTGAAACTGAACTGTTCATTACAATTTCCATGGGACCTTAAGAATGCAAGGCTTATGGCCAGCACCGTGGCTCACTTGGCTAATCCTCTGCCTGTGGCTCCAGCACTCCAGGTTCTAGTCCCAGTTGGGGCACCGGGTACTAGTCCTGGTTGCTCCTCTTCCAGTCCAGCTCTCTGCTGTGGCCTGGGAGGGCAGCAGAGGATGGCCCAAGTGCTTGGGTCCCTGCACCTGCATGGGAGACGAAGAAGAAGTACACAGCTCCTGGCTTCAGATTGGTGCAGCGCCAGCTGTAGCGACCATTAGGGGAGTGAACTAATGGAAGGAAGACCTTTCTCTCTGTCTCTCTCTCACTGTCTATAACTCTGTCTCTGTCTCTCTCTCACTAACTCTGCCTGGCAAAAAAAAAAAAAAGAATACAAGTGTTAGCAAATCCAGTGCCAGCAATTTCAGTAGTGACAGAGAGGGCGCAGTTGGGTGGGACATCAGCGGGTACCCCAACACGAGTGTGTGCTATCGGGGTTAGCACTGAGACGCCAGTCCAGCAAGCAAGCGCAGGAGTGCGGGGAGTGGTTCTGTGTCTCAGAGGCCAGCCTGAGGGCACACGAAACCAGTATGAGGAGCAGAGCAGGACTGCTGTCCCACATGGAGGACAGAGGAAGAGCCAGAGCAGTACTGAATAAAAAACACCTTCCTGGGACTTTTAAATCACCCTGCTGGTGATGCCAGGAAAACGGAAGCAGCATTTCTTCCACCACAGTGGGAGGTGCTCACTGATGTTAAGTCTACAGTTGGGAGGAAGGCATCTAGCCTAGCGGTTAAGATGCGCGCATCCTGTGTTGGAGTATCTGGGTTCAATTCTTGCCTCCTGCTCCTGACTCCAGCGTCCTCTAACGAGTACCCTGGAGGGCAGCAGTAGGAATCCAGTGGTTGGGTCCTTGGAAACCTATGTGGGAGACCCAGATTGAGTTATTATGAGCATTTGGGGACTAAATTAGCACTCAGGAGTTGTCTCTCTCTGTCTCTCAAGTTAATTAACTACGTTAAAAAAAAAAATCACTGAACTTGAGAACCTTGTTAATTTGAAGCCATTCTGTTCACATGGTTCTATGGACTAAGGCATGTGCATTGCAATGATATGCACATTTCTAAGACTACAGAACAATATTTACACAAGGTAATTAATGTGCACAATAGAAATACTTTCTTTTTTTAAAAAAAAGTTTTATTTACTTATTTGAAAGGCAGAGTTACAGAGACAGAAAGAAAGAGAAAGAGAGAAATCTTCCATCTGCTGGTTTACTCCCCACATGGCCTCAACAGCCAGGGTTGGGCCAGGCCAAACTAGGCTGAAGCCAGGAGCCAGAAATTTCTTGCCGGTCTCACACATGGGTGCAGGAGCCCAAAGAGTTGAGCCACCTTCTGCCACTTTTCTCAGACCATACAGAGAGCTGGATCAGATGTGGAACAGCCAGGACTTGAACCAGAGCCCATATGGGATTCCAGCATCATAGGCAGCAGCTCAACCCACTTCACCACACCGCCAGCCCAGCAGAAATGTTTTCTAAAAATTACGAATTTTTGCTTCCTCTTAGGACTGGCATCTCCAATTCTCTGATATTTGGCATATTATTAGTGTTAGTCTTTAAACATTTTAAAATTAAAAAGTGGTTTGAAGAAAAGTGACTCACTCATCGGATGACTAAATGTTCTATAAAGTCCTGGCAAAGACGCTGAGCTGGAATATTCCAAACCAGTGCCGGTGGAGGTGTGAAGGGGTATGACCTCTTTGGAGAACAACTTGATAGCATTAACTGAAGAACAGATGTACTCCTGCCCTTATTACACACTCAGCAGCAACACATACTACATGTTTACTAAAAGACATGAAAAGAAGGTTTATGTCAACACACTTCATGATAGTCCCAACCTGGAAACCATCCAGTGCAGATGGCTAAATCATGGTGTATTCATATCATGCAATTATACCGTGAAATTAAACAAACACAACCACACACAGCACCATGAATGAATCTCTCAAACAGCCATACACAAATGAGTCCATTCCTATGCAATTGACAAGCAAGCACAATTAAGGTACAGGTGTCAGAAGGAGAAATAGGGGGACACACAGGAGGCTTCTGTGAGCTGCCAGTGTCTTCATTCTTGAGTTGGGTGCTTGGGACATGGGTATGAAAATGTGTTGAAGGAACAGCATTGTGGTGAAACAGGTAAAGCCACTGCCTGCAATGCCAGCATCCCGTATAGGTATCAGTTTATGTCCCAAGTGCTCCACTTATAATCCAGCTCCCTGTTTTAATGGCCTGGGAAAAGCAGCCAAAGATGGCCCAATTGGTTGGGCCCCTGCCATCCACATAGAAGATTCAGAAAAAGCTCCTGGCTCCTGGCTTCAGGGTGGCCCAGACCTAGCCGTTGTGGCCATTTGGGGAGTGAACCAGTGGAATGGAAGATTCTCTCTGTCTCTCTCTCTCCCCCTCTGTAACTCTGCTTTTCAAATAAAATAATTTTTAAAAGATTTATTTATTTATCTGAAAGGCAGAGTTACAGAGAAGCAAAGGCAGAGACAGAGAGAGGTCTACCATCTACTGATTCACTCCCCAAGTGGCTGCAATGGCTGGAGCTAAGCCAATCCAAAGCCAGGAGCCAGGAACCAGGAGCTTCTTCTGGGTCTCCCATGTGGGTGCAGGGGCCCAAGGACTTGGGCCATCTTCTACTGCTTTCCGAGGCCACAGCAGAAAGCTGGATCAGAAGTGAAGCAGCGGGGGCTTGAAGTGGCGCCCACACAAGATGCTGACTCTGCAGGTGGCAGCTTTACCCACTACACCACAGCGCAGGCCCCAATAAATAAATCTTTTTTAAAAATGTATTGAGTTATTATTTGCCCAAACCAGTCACTAGGGCAGCCCACAGACCACAGGAGAGTAGCCAAGCCTCATTACGGAAGACCAGGCAGAAGAGTGAACTTGTTATAAAAAAAAAAAAATCTCATTATAAACACATTACCATCTAAAAGCATATTTTATTTAATTAACTAATTATGTATTTGAAAGAGCAACAGAGAGATGTAGAGATACAGAGAGATCCTCTATCAGCTGGTTCACTCCCCAATTACCCACGACAGTTGGGACAGGGCCAGCCAAAGCCAGGAGCTCCATACTGGTCTCCCACATGGTAGCAGGAACCCAAATATTTGGGCCACCCTCTGCTACCTCCCAGGAGGGTTAGCAGGAGGCTGAATCAGAAGCAGAGTAGTTGGAACTCTACTGGCACTTGATATGGGATGTCAGTGGAGGCTTACTCTGCTACAGTAAAACTCCCCCCCTTAATTATTAGTATTGTTTTATAGTAAAATTTATTCCAATTACCCAGTGCAAATTGGAACTCAGCATCATTCTGGGTAAAGCAGAAAACTTAGGAAGGTAGAGAAAATGAGAGAACCTGCAACCAAAGGACATTCCAGCTGGATCTGTAACTACGACCAGAGAAATGGGCCCGTTCAAGGGTCAGGCCAGGCATCTACCCGACCAGAACACATGACGTGCAAGGGGGTCGGTGCAATGGGAAAGCAGCACTTGCCTACTGACGGCACCATCTTACTCTACCTGATGGTCATTGCACAAGAAATTCTGAACCTTGGCTTATCAAGAATGAGCAAGGGGCCAGCGCTGTGGTGTAGCAGGTAAGCCCCCGCCTGCTGTGCCAGCATCCCATGCAGGTGCTACTTCTTATCCCGGCTGCTCCTCTTCTGATCCAGCCCTCTGCCATAGCCTGGGAAAGCAGTAGAAGATGGCCCAAGTCCTTGGGCCCCTGCACCCACATAGGAGACTCAGAAGAAGCTCCTGGCTCCTGGCTTTGGATCAGCTCAGCTCTGGCTGTTGCAGCCATCTGGGGAGTGAACCAGTGGATGGAAGACTTATCTCTCTGTCTCTCTCTCTCTCTCTGTTTGTAACTCTACCTCTCAAATAAATAAATAAAATTTTAAAATGAAGAAGTGTTCTCCAAATTGCATGTGACTCTAAGATTCTAGCATTTTCTCCCAAACACACATGCCAAATCCATTAGCATTAACATTAAAATACCTTTAAAACACATATTAGTTGTACAACATTGGCCCAGGTGCAACTACTGACAGCAATCATGTTTAATTTCTCTTCGAGCACTTCTCAAAATAGTCGCCATCAACAAGCAGGTGTTAACACTTAGCCGCTGCTGGTTTGAAAAATCTCCTACATTGTTTTGACCACATGTGAGTCACATGCCAAGAAATTAACTGAACACCGCTGGGCTGGCAGGCTGAACTCAAGCCCCTGCTCCTCCTAGCCGGGGAGAGTCCTGGGCATCAGAGAGAAACCTGGTGACCGCGATGCCACTGAACCGCGAGGCGCGGCCGAAGAGACCCCGCATCACCAAGGGCCCGGCGGCCAGGATCACTGCTGTGTAGGGAGGAGCTAGGGACACAAGGCACCCGTAGGCACGCACGTTACTCTCACAGACTACACGAGCACAGCTTTTCTGTAAAGGGCCGGCCAGGAGCCATCTGAGGCTTGGCAGACCCCTCTTGGCCTCTTTGCAACTGCTCAACTCCACTGTCCTGGCCCCGCCAAGGGCGACACCTACACAGGTAAGAGCTGCCTAGCTCACCCCAGCCCCCCACCGCCCCATCCTGGGGCCAGGGCCTCTCCTCACCTCTCCGCAGTCAGCAGCAGCTAGGAATGGGTTGAGACGGTGCCTACACCCAGCCGAGGCGGGCGCAGGCGCGGAATTTGCCCAAATCCCAAGGAGCTGGGGCCTCGTTCACCCTGGCGCGGGGCAGAGCAGGAGTACTGAGCCTGAAGAATGGAAGAGCCGTGGACGCAGTGGCGACGGAAGTAGAGACAGCCGGGAGACCAGGGCGCGCAGAAGCGCGGGGCGGCTTCGCTGGCCCCGCTCTCGGCTCCTCCAGTGGGCAGGTCCGGCGCCCCCTGAGTTCCGGCGCCCCCTGAGGTCCGGCTCCTTTCACCTCACCCAGCCAGCCCCTCCCACAGGGCTCCTTGGCTCCTTGGCGCTTACAAACTCCTGCCTCGTGTATCCACCTCAGCAACACCTGGCATACAGATGGTGCTCAATACATGTGTACAGAAGGAACGAAGGACTCAGAGTCCACCGTGTGTTAGTAATTTCGAGGGGCCCCTTGGGGCCCAGATGCTTGGAGAACGACGTTCCGGGTGTTTCTTTGGGAGTGCTTTGGGGTGAGACTTCCGCAATGATCAGTGGGCTCTGGGTGATGCAGATTGCGCTCCGTCACAGGGGTGGGCCTCACCCAATCAGCTCAAGGCCCGACTGCCCCTGAGTCGAGGGAATTGGGCAGCCATGGTCTTCTGGCCTGAGCTGCAACATCAGCTCTCCTGTCTCCAGCCTGCCCGCTCAGCACATCTGGACTCCCAGCCTCGACAGTCTCGCTAGCCAACTCCTTAAAGTAAATGTCTTATATGTATACATACACACGGGGTCTTCAAAAAAAGTTCATGGAAAATGCGTACTACAGAAAAACTGCACAAAAGTGAACTTATTTTTTAATTCTGTTTTTCCATAAACTTTTGGAAGTGCCCCCCACACACACACACACAAAACTAGAAATCATTCTTAACTTACAGGACACGTAAAAGCAGCCTGCAGAATATAACTTGTGCACCCTGGACTAAAGCAAATCAGCTGGCCATCTTCAAGGGAACAAGAAAGTGAAATCCTTGGGGCAGGTGCCATGGTGTAGTGGGTAAAACCGCTGCCTACAGTGCCAGCATCCCATATGGGCACCAGTTTGTGTCCTGGCTGGTCCCCTTCCAATCCAGCTCTCTGCCCTGTCCTGGGAAAGCAGAGGAAGGTGGTCCAAGTCATTGGGCCCCTGCACCCACTTGGAAGACCAGGAAGAAGCTCCTGGCTCTGGGCTTCGGTCTGGCCCAGCCCTGGCTGTTACAGCCATTTGGGGAGTGAACCAGCGGATGGAAGATCTCTCTTTCTCTGCCTCTCTCTCTCCCTCTTCTCCACCCCCCCACCCCGTAATTCTACCTTTCAATTAAATAAAATATTTTTTAAAAATATAAGTAAATCTTTTCTTAAAAAAGAGAAGAAAGAACGTGAAATCCTACTCTGGGCCCTGGAGGAACCCGTTCTTAGCAGTGTCGGTCGCTTACGAGATGCCCAATCAATGTTCATGCATCATCACCATCTTCATCACCTCCGAGGTCTTCTGAGATTGAGAGTTTGCCTTCACAAACTTCACAGTCAAAGCAAAGGTAGAGGAGGGATGTTTCGAACATCATTCTTTACAGTTCTCCAGCGTGATTCTTTCCCGTCACTCCTGCTGGCTTTACAGCTGTATCCCTCTGTTGCAACGAGCTATGGCTGTTCTTACCCACGCCTTTGTTCTTCAGGTTCCAGCTGAACCCCCAAGATTGCACAAAGTGATAATTAGCATGCAGGCTCTGAGACTAGAATTCTGGCTTCAAATCCTGCCTCTTCCTTTTTTTAATTTTTTAAAAATTTTTGTTCTGCCTCTTCGTTTTAGAAGCTCTAGGATCTTGGACAAATAGCATCTTGATTCTCTTTTGTTCTCCTCTCAGTTGCCTTTTCGCTGAAAGGAAGTGAATAATATTTTTATTTTAGTGTTATTAAATTAGTGCCTCACTTAGCTACAGCCACGAAACCGCTATGCTATAAAACACCCCAGAACTCAGTGGCTTAAAACAATTATTTATTTTGCAGATCTAGGGGTCAGTTAAAGACTGGCTGAGGGTCAGGTCATCTAGTCTGGACTTAGCTGCACAGACCTCCTGGTCTCAGTCAAGCTCTACACACACAGAGGCTTTCTAAGGATGCTGATGGCTTGGTTGGGGCTCTGCAGGGGATCTCACTTATTTCACATGCCTTCAATTCCTCCTGAGATAAGTGGGCTACACCAGGAGTGTTTTACTCATTAAAACAGAAAAGGAGAAGAAGGAAAAGCCTGAATGGACAAGAACTCTTTGAACCTCTGGCCATAGCATACTGTGAAGAAGAGTTAATGTAACAGCCCTGAGACTGTCCTCTTTAGAAAGGCCTGCTTACAAGGTTGTCCCAGGGCTGGTATCAGTACTTGCTCTTGGTAGAATTCCCACCATTGTCTGATAAGAAGGACTCACTATACCTAAACTTTGTGTGCAAACAATATATTGATGCTAAATATCTCCTTTCCATCCAGTCTGAAACATTGCTATGGAGTAGACAGAGGGTACCTACATGACCAGGCCCCCAATAAAATCCCTGGTCACTGAGTAGCTAATGAATTTTCTCAATAGACAGTGTTTCACACATTTTTGTCAAAACCCATTGAGGAGGAACTGAGTACATCCCATGATACTCCCCTGATAGAGGATTCTCAGAGACTTGCACCTAGCTTCCTGCAGAATTTGCCCTATGCACCCTTCTCTTGGCCAGTTTTCCTTGGTATCTTGTCAGTGTAATAAGTCATAGCCAGGAGGGCGACTAGGTACTGAGTACTGATGCCTGTGGTGTATTTTTAAGTCTGGAGGTGGTCTTAGGGGCCTTCCTGATACAACTGGTGTCAGAAGTGGGGTTAGCAAGACCAAGTCCGACTCACTGCAATATGACAAGCGCAGTCTTCGGGAGAAGGAAGAGAGGGAGAAGGATATGGCAGGCGTTTAATGCCTAGATGGCCATGGAGTTCCCTTCCACGGGAAATAGCAGCTGAGCTGTTGTGTGTTGTGACAGATGCAACCCCAGGAGAGGAGGCTCACTGGGTCACCTGGCTGCTCTTGGCCGTGACAGCTGAAGGGAGAGGGCGAAAGAGTGCCGCTCAGGTGCTGTTCTTGGTTTTGTACCATCCTCCCAGTGGAGCCACAAAGGTGACTGGAATGATTCAAAAATGTGGAAAACCTACATTGCTCTTTTCTCCAAGTAGAATGGTAAAAGAGCAATCAGCTCCCAGAGCCGGAACATAGCTTTAGATAAACAAGGGGCAGGCTTGGGTTGGGGGCCAGTCCAGTCAGCCAGCCCCCTCCTCTTGCCTTCCAGCTTGAATCTATAGTATTAATCCTACAAATGTTGATTTTACTGGCAGAGATTGGAGTAAATTTGCAATGACATAAAACAGATTTTTTAAAAGAATCATTGTGTTTTTTGAACTATTACACCTAAATGATGATCAAAATCGATGCAAAATGTTACGTTTGTGATTTCCTGAGTGCTAGAGGAATCCTCCCAATCAAGGAAAGCTGGACAGAAAAGTATCCCTGGGACGCAGAAGTCTTGCTTTTTGCTGGTCATACAGGATTAGAATGTAAATTCCTTGAATACTGAGAACAGCTCTGGTAGTTTCTACCGTGACATTTTCCTTACCAGAGCCTCAGGAAAAGAAGTCAATGTGACAAGAGTTACACTTTTGAAATTTTAAAGAGCAAGTTTTGGGTTGTTAATGAACTCATGAATTCAGATGTCTGGCCCTTAGAGCGGTCAATGACTTCTTTCTGGCCTGATGTCCATGTTTGTGCGAGAGTCAGTTTGGAATAACACGATAAACATGGACATGCGAAAGCCTTGCAAGTCCACTTGGACCTGGAACACGGCCCTCCGGCCTGCAGTGCCTCGCCTTAGCAACTATCAGAAAAAAAAAAAAAAGCCTCTTTTTGAAATCTTAACGTCACAGATACTAACTTCTTGCACCTTAAGCTAAAGCCTGATCCTGTCTGTTATGGGCTGTCACAGCGCCAAGACAGGCTGTGCTGAGCCAGAGGCACAGCTAAGCTCAATGACTAGGACTTAACTTGGAGACCAACAGCGCTCTGGGACACCACTCAGTGGGGGCATAACCAGGTGGATGCTGGCTGGACCTTCTGGGCTACATACAGAGTCGCGGGGAAAGGCGTGTTCTCCGAGAAGACCCTGAAACTGAGCTGTGGCTTGATCTGCCCTGCTGATACCGAGACTAACTCCTGATTGGTGCCAGAAGCTGCCCATCTGGTAACCCCTCCACGGCTCCTGGTGGAGCAGACTCAGCTGCCGCTGGGGCATGACCACCCTCTGTGGCCTGCAGTCCTCACTTTCTGGATTTATGAATCCAATGAATGAATGGTCTTCAAAAAATAAACTATGCAAGGATTTCAAAGGTTGTTTGCACCAAAAATAGACTTACCTCTTAATTCCATTTTCTCCACAAACTCTTTGAAGTAGCTTCCTCAGTTTGCTACCATAGAGTCTACCTCCAGACTCGACCTCCCTCCTGGCACACACAGCCTAGGCAGCTGGGTTGTTAAATGCAGCAGTGACCAAATGGATAGATCTTTTCCAGGCTGCTCGCTAGACAAGTGAGCAGGACAAAAGAGGGGGGGAGGTTATGTAAACTCACTTTGAAACTTTATGAAAACTCAGGATTCTGAATTCAGGATTCAGGATTCCTGAACACAATGTTGCTTTTCTGGTGAGTGGTGAAAACAAAATTGTTTTCCTATGAAAAGGATTTGGGTCCCTTGCATATGACTTTTCCTTTTTTTTTTTTTTTTTGACAGGCAGAGTGGACAGAGAGAAAGGTCTTCCTTTTGCTGTTGGTTCACCCTCCAATGGCTGCTGCAGCTGGCACACCGCGCTGATCCAAAGCCAGGAGCCAGGTGCTTCTCCTGGTCTTCCATGGGGTGCAGGGCCCAAGCACTTGGGCCATCCTCCACTGCACCCCCGGGCCACAGCAGAGAGCTGGCCTGGAAGAGGGGCAACCAGGACAGAATCTGGCGCCCCAACCGGGACTAGAACCCCGTGTGCCAGTGCCGCAAGGCGGAGGATTAGCCTGTTGAGCCATGGCACCGGCCCTTTTTTTGTTTTGTTTTGTTTTGTTTTGTTTTGTTTTGTTTTAATGTATTTGAAAGAGTTACAGAGAGACAGAGAAAGAGATCTTCCACCTGCTGGCTCACCCCCTAATCGGCTGCAGCCTCGGCAGCTCATCTGCAACACGGGCCCTTCCAGGTTCTAGGACAAGGCTGACTTTGGACTTGAACTTTCATTCTCTCCCAAGTCTCCAGCTCACCCACCTCTGCCACCACATTTTGGGCTCGCCAAACCCTCACAATCACGGAGCCAATGCCTTAAGACAGACTCTTTCTATATGTGTCTACGCACGTCCACTTCATTCAGCTTCTCTGCAGAACCCTGACTCAGACGGTCTCTGAGTCAAACTGTGCTGTCTTCGGATAGCTCTAGGCCACTGGCTGAAACTTGCGTGTGACTTTTTTCTCAGATCCGCAAGTAACACTGCTCCCGGTGACTTCCCACCCCACGGCCCACCACATGGGATCTGGAGAATGGAGGAGAGAATAATGAAACATATATCTTTTAAATTATGGCTGATTATGCAGAAATACTCACACTGCATACCCACCTGGCATCTTTCAAATCTCTCTCCCGCTATTATTCCGTTTATATTTGTTGAGCAGGAAGGTTGATCTACACCCGAACTTGTCTAGATCCAGCAATGATAAAGAACATAGAATGTCAAGCATATAAGTTATAATTACTCTCTAGATTTTTACAGTACTTGTGTGACTACATATGACTATAAATGCAAAGTCTATGTGATATGTTTTCCCATGACTCCTCAGTGCAGTGCTCCAAATCTCCAAATCTCCCCCCACGCCCTTAAAAAAATCTTTAAAGTAAACCTCCCCAACACCCAGCCACCAAAAACCTCACAGATTCCTAGAGTCCCCTAAGCGCTGTGACCGCCCCCAGACGCTTTGGCCCCGCCCCTCCACGCTCCCAACTGGTCGGACGAGGTTGCCCTCCAGCCAATCAACGTTCCACGGGACCCTCCTCCCGCGCGTCTTTCAAAGGCTTCCTAGGAACCAATGAGCAGTTAGGGGCCGAGCCAGGGCACAAGAGGCGGAGTAAGAACCAGGGCGAGGATCTGATTGGTTTCCCGAAGACGCCGCGCCCCACCTCACAGAAAGATGTACCAATGAGCTGAGTGGGGGGCGGGCTCGGTGCGGGGCGGTGGCTGAGACGCCGGTGCTGCCTTGGGGAGGCGGCGGTGGTCCCGGCGTGGGGTGGCCAGCGATGAAGCCGGTGAGTTGGGCGCCGGGGCTTGGAGGAGCGAAGCCACGGGCACTGGAGACCCGCTCCTGGGCCGGGCGGGTAGCGCAGGTCTGGTCGTCGCACGACTCGCGCAGTAACCGTCCTCTGGGTGGAGGAGGTGGCGCCGGCGACGGCTGCGAAGGAGCGAGAGCCCGCGGAGCAGGGTCGGTGGCGGGCGAGGGGAGACGGGCACAGGCTGTGCACCAGCAGTGGCTGCCACCTGCCGCCTGCGGGGTCGCAGAAGCCTCTGGACAGCCCGACTTCTTGGGGGACACAGAGGCGTAGAGCGCTTGGGCGTCGCCCCGGCCCCAGTGGGCAAGACCAGGAGTAGGAACGCCGCGCCCAGGCTGTGGGTGACACCAGCGCCGTCACCGCCACCCCTCCCCAAGGTGGCACCGGTGGCACCACCTGTGCCTGCGATTAGAATCCCTGGGCGTGGGCAAGCGGACACCTTAGGATTTGCAGGCCCTGGCAGGGAGGGGCTGCGGGACTGGGCCGCGCAGATTGAAAACCTTGAACCATCAAAAAAAACCACACCTTTTCAAGAAAAGCGAAGGAGCGCGGGCGGCCGGCCGGGAGCTGACCAGCCCACCCCGGGTGACAGCCTGGGGGTCAGCTGATGGCAGTACTGCGGACGGATCCCCAGCAGCTCCCAGCCGCAGCCTGCATTGGCTCTGTCATGTGATCCCAGCGAGACCAGGATAGAACAGGGCTTGGAGCTGCACCGGGCGGGACGGGCGGCACTCGCTAATCCCTGAGCTCCAAGTGGAGGGACATCAGCTGCCCTTCGCTCCCAGCCTCCGTCTCCACTCGTCTCCGGGGAGGGAAGAGCCAGTTTCGGATCTCCAAATGTGGGAGCAACTCGAGTAGCTCAGCCCTCTCTTCCCCTCCCCGTCCTGCTCCTCTTTAAGGGCGGGGGGGGGGGGGGGGGGGGCTATGTATTTGCATCGCCACCAGGGCTGGGTGGATAAGTCTGTCCGGTTCAGGGGACAGTTGGCCAGGGCAGGCTGCATCCTCCACCTGACGCTTAATAAACACATTTTACCCCAGCTCAGCTGCCTCCAAGGGGGCAGTGGAAAGGATAGTTTGGGGGTTTCTTTTTCTCACTGAACCTTTAAAATGCCAACAAGGAGCATAAACACCTCCCATGTGCAAATGCTGCCTACAGGATTAACTCTCTGCTCCTTGGATGTGCATATGGGGTTCCGCTCAGAGACCCCACCCCAGGCTCGGGGTTGTATAAAATGACTCCTGGCTTTCTCTCCTCCCCTCATCATTGCTTTGATATTAGTTCCTGGACGCACGCGCCCCTTCTTTTGCCTCGCTTCCCTACCTGCCTACAAACCCGGTTCAAAACCCAGCTGTAAGCACCTGCTCTATGAATCCTCTGCAGCTCCCTCAGCGGTCAGCCGCGGCCCTTCTGCTCCCCAGAGAGCACTTCTGCCGAAAGTACCCCCGTTTTCCCAGGACACTTGTCTTGGGCCGTATAGGCACCCCTCCTCTCTCTCTCTCCAGCTAGACAGAAGGCTGGCAGTGCATTTTATGGATCTTTGCCAGGGCTTGGCAAATGGAGGTGTTCAAGAAATGTTTGTGAATAAATCTCCTCATTTTATAGTTGAGAAAAACAGATCCAGGAAAGAATGGAAGAGGCTTTTCCAAGGTTATTCAGTGAGTGGCAGAGCCAGGGCCAGAAGCCAGATTTCTTGATTTGCAATACAACTCTTCCCACTACACAATGCTGGGGTAAATAGCAATCACTTGTTATTGAAATTGCTGGTCTCTGAGAGTACAGGTTGATGACTGAATACATTGCAAATATTCAATGCACGTGCAAGCAAGGATCCGCTATACTAAAATGATACGTAAATAGTATTTGTCATTTTTTTAACATAACTTTTCTTTTGAAGCCTAGTTCAGTACAAACAAGTGAGTTTGACTCATCAGATGAAGAGCCTCTTGAAGATGAACACACTCCAATTCAGATATCATGGTATGTGAGCTGCTCTGAACCATGATGAGCTACATTCTTTGACATTACATTGATTTCTGTGGGATTATAGTCCACATATTGAAAATATTTCAGGCCGGCGCCGTGGCTCTACAGGCTAATCCTCCGCCTTGCGGCGCCGGCACACCAGGTTCTAGTCTCGGTTGGGGCACCGGATTCTGTCCCGGTTGCCCCTCTTCCAGGCCAGCTCTCTGCTGTGGCCCGGGAGGGCAGTGGAGCATGGCCCAAGTGCTTGGGCCCTGCACCCGCATGGGAGACCAGGAGGAAGCACCTGGCTCCTGGCTTCGGATCAGCTCAGCGCACCAGCTGTAGCGGCCATTTGGGGGGGTGAACCAATGGAAGGAAGACCTTTCTCTCTGTCTCTCTCTCTCTCACTGTCTAACTCTACCTGTAAAAAAAAAACAAAAACAAAAAAACAAAAACAAAAAAAAAAAAAGAAAGAAAATATTTCAGTGATTCTCATTCTCTTCTACCCATTGTTCAGACTGAGTATCTTATCCAAAACACTTGGGATGAGAAGTGTGTCAGATTTTGGATTTTTGGGGATGTGGGAATATTTGCATGGCCTTTCCTGGTTGAGTGCCAGTGTTCAAAAAGCTTCAGATTTGGGATTTCAGATTTTTCCATCAGGGACGCTCAACCTGTAAAATTCGTATTTTGAAGAGAAAAAGCCCAGCCACACTGACGTCCCTAAAGTTCTGTCTTGCTGCCACACAGCTGTCACTCCCCCTCCAGACTCCATCTTTAAACTAAAGTGCTCGTCTCATTTTCAGAGTCAGGTGCTATTTGTATGCTGCTTTCCTGTTTCCCCCCGAATTCATCCTCTGACTTGGCAGACAAGGGGAGCCTGTGTTCCCGAGCCCTGCAAATTTGTAATAGGATGCTCTGAAATGATTTCATTTTAACCAACATCCATTGCAACAAGCAGAGGGTAACCTGTGGCTTCATCATAGGAAATCATTGACACCGTATCTGTTAAGTCCTACAGAAGAATCTGAAAGTAGGAAATGCAGCATGAGTGCTGGGGCTGAAACTGTCAGGTGGCCCTTTATTCCAGCTCATTGACTTAAGGTTCCTAACACGAAGTGTCCCAGGTAACAAACCACACAATGGCTGAAATACACGGTATATTACCTGTTGACAACTTAAGCATGATTATCTTTATGGTAAAATTGAATGAACTTGCTGTTCTAAAGATTTAAATAGTGACAAAGTAAAATGGTAAGTCCCAATTTTAAAATGTTGTTTTTCTAGTTTTTTTTTTTTTCATGACCAACACATTGATATTAACTCTGAATTTTTTGTGTGACTGCTGTGAAACTTTAAAACACCCTTATTCATTGGCAAGCACTCACATGTTATTTAAATTAAATTTCCATTTCTAATGTTTTTTATTTTTTTTAATTTGGACAAAACTTGATAAATGTCTCTTTTTCAGGCTATCTCTGTCCCGAGTGAATTGGTCACAGTTTCTCGGTTTATGTGCTCTTCCAGGTGGGTCAAACTGTAGTTGTCTTCCTATTAGTAGATTTAGGGCAATTTTTTTTTCCATCAGCTAACACTTGGATCTCTGTACTGAGCAATAGAGAATTCCATAGACCATCAGCCCTGAGGTGCTTTCTGGAAGCCCCACAGTGCCCCTAGAAGGAGTGGATCCACTCTCAGCCTCCCAGATTGCATTCACCACTGTGTGCTTCTGGGTTATCTGTCTTCGGACACTTTAAGCCCTGGGGTACAGGTGAGACAGAACAGCAGCCAGGTGCTGGGTACAGAGAGAGCACAGAAGGAATCCTTAACAGGAGCTCCTTCAGCTGGGATCTGTGAAGCCTCATAATCATATTCCTAAGAATACAAGAAATTGAAATTTGCATTCACAACAGAATTAAACATGTAAATGATCCTGTGGAATGGTGTTCTAAAGTAGCTGTATGTATATTTAAATATATTGTTTCTATGTGACCAGAAACTGACGTCTTTACTTGCCTTATTACTACTTATAGGTTGTAAATTTAAAGATGTTAGAAGAAATATTGGAAAAGATACAGGTAGGTGTAATAAGAGACAACCATACTAATAGTTTTTTAAATACTCACAGAAAATCCCTTTGTCAAAGGGAACCAAATGAAGTTTCTTCTCAGTCTACCGAATAAATGTTCGATATTTTGTGAAGTTTCCCACCATGGGCTTACTCTGATACACGAAGAGGTGTCTGTGATGGGCACAAGCGTGGCCTGGCTTTCCACTGATGGTAGCCGTTCCCTGTCAGACATGAACCACACTGGAGGCTAGGCCATGTGAGTGAGAGGACGGACGTCCGTCAATAGGAAGTGGCATATGGCACCACCCAGATCTTTGAACACGGGCTT
This sequence comes from Sylvilagus floridanus, assembly GCA_949820135.1. Taxonomy (NCBI): domain Eukaryota; kingdom Metazoa; phylum Chordata; class Mammalia; order Lagomorpha; family Leporidae; genus Sylvilagus; species Sylvilagus floridanus. The sequence goes on along the minus strand of OX463239.1, from coordinate 21,019,172 downwards.
CTTGTACACCTGACCATGGCGGTAGAGATCCTCTCATGCTGGGAACTCAGAGGTGGCAGTGAAATCCATCCTGGGTAGAGAATGCCGAGATCCAGGAAAGACAGAGGGCCTGAACTGACTGTTGCATGCCTCCTGTCCTGTAATCCCCATTGTCCACCCCAATTTGGAATTTACATGTTGCATGATACTAACAAATGTGATTTTTAAAAAATATTTGATTCCAGCTGGCCTGGAATATCTCAAGGCTATTAGTCCTACCAATGTCCTGATAACACAAAATACAAACATATACTGCTTGATTCTGACCAGTATACTTTTATTTATTTATTTTTTAAAGTGGCCCTTTAAAAAAATATATTTATTTATTTATTTGAAAGGCAGAATTACAGAGAGACAAAGGCAGAGAGAGAGGTCTTCCATCCACTGGTTCACTCTCCAGATGGCCACAGTGGCTAGAGCTGCGCTGATATGAAACCAGGAGCCAGGAGCTTCTTCCAGATCTCCCATGTGGTTGCAGGGGCTCAAGGTCTTGGGCCATCCTCCACTGCTTTCCCAGGCCACAGCAGAGAGCTGGATCAAAAGAAGTGGAACAGCCAGGACTCGAACCAGTGCTCATATGGGATGCTGGCACTGCAGGCAGCAGCTTTACCCGCTAAGCCACAGCACAGGCCCGACTTTTTAAATCTTACAGATATTTCCTGGTTTGCCAATGTGCTTTCTTTAATATAGTCCATATCCATGAAAAGAGACTTTAAAAGGCTAACAGATTAGTTGGCCCTTGCAGTATTTATAAAGATTTTCAGCTTAAGACACATCCATTGTGGTAGGGAATTTCTACTTGGAGAACATGTAAGCCATAATAAGCAACATATAATTTAAATCACTGGCTCAAGGCCAAGCTAACCCATTTTGGAACGCCCTATTCATTCTTCAGAGGGATCTTCTAATTTTTTTTTTTTATAAAAACTTATTTTTGCAATGAAATAGTAAATGAGTCCAATATATAAAACAGATCCAGATGATTGATGGGGAAGACATAGCCTCTCCCTCCAGCAGTTCCTGGGGTAGGCCTCAGACTCCTTCCTAGGAAAGTAGCCAAGAGGCAAACAGGAAGTTACCTACTCTCTTAAAACTGATAAGATATGTTAATGGCAGGTTTCACTCTTTCACAAGCACAAAAATACAACTGTTTTATCCAGAGCAGCAGTGTCCAGTAGAAACATAAGGGGAACCACAAACAGAAGCCACGCAAGCAACTGTGCGTTCTCTAGTTGCCACAGTAAAAGGGTAGAAGCAGGTGAAATTATTTTTGAATAATATTTAATCTGATAGATTTTAAATATCATCATCTCACCAGGTTTTACATATAAAGCAACTTAATGTTTGTGTTCAGTTTGTGTTCAGGGGTTTGACACAGTACATCTCCATTTGGACTAGCCACCTTCCAAGGGCATGAGGAAAGACACTTGGAACTTAGAAAGCTCAATGACCTTGGACTTAAAGATCAAGGAAAGAAGAGAGGGTTTGAAACAGCCAGATTCATTTTGAACCAAAGGATCCAGGATGATTATTGCTTTAGGCAGTCCAGTGGATAGGATACCTATAGCCAGATTTCATGGTTCATGTCATTATGCTGATAATAGCTAAATCACATAAGTTTAATACAGTTCATGCCTTATTTTTTTTTTAGAAAAAAAAAAGCCCATAAAATTAAATACAGCATGGTGCAGAACAGTATAAGATAAGAATGCCAGAGCTCTGGTACCATGGGCCCTGCCGGGGATTTTATATACAATGCTTGGGGACAAAACAGACAGCAGCGTGATGAAGTAGCCAATGTGGTGGATTTTGTGACAAAAAGAAACAAATATGTTATCATTCCTTCTTAAGGGTTTTTAAGCACTAGAGATCTTAGGACTATTGCAGCGTGTGTGTGTGTGTGTGTGTGTGTGTGTGTGTGTGTATTCTCAAATTCACAGATGATCATTTGTCATTAGCTCGGTGTAGGAAAGTTAACTCCGTGTCGCATTCTGTCTGTGTGTCCGTGTATGTCTTGCTCTGTCGCAGAAGAACTAAAGAGCTGTGGGATCCAGGACATATTTGTTTTCTGCACCCGAGGGGAACTGTCAAAATACAGAGTCCCAAACCTGCTGGAGCTCTACGAGCAGGGCGGCATCGCCACCCATCACCACCCGATCCCAGACGGAGGGACGCCCGACATTGCCAGCTGCTGCGAGATCATGGAAGAGCTCGAAGCCTGCCTCAAGAACAACCGCAAAACCTTGATACAGTACGTCCTCCTCTCCCCGTGCCCCCGGGAAAACGCCCCAGATGAGCTCTGATCACCACAGCCCGGGCGGTCCCGGCGGCCTCTCGCTTGGCGGCCTCTCGCTTAGCGTTACAAGGTGGAGAGGGTGCACCGAGTGAAAAGCGGAATGCAAGGCTCTCAGTATTGTTCGTTCCTACATCCCAAGAGGAAGGCCGGAAGTGGGTAGGGTTAGGGGTGCAGGCTTGTTTTTCTCTCCTCTTGTCCCTGCCCTTGAGTTGTAATTTGGGGAGCCTCCCCGCCCCCACCCCCACCAGGTGGCACGTGACCACTCTATAACAACACCTCACTAATCAGCCACCAGCTCAGTTGCTCCGTGACTTTTCCCAGCAGCAGGTCCATCTTTTTTCAAAACTAGCAGCACAGAAAAAAGCAAGGAGCAACATTGGTTTGGCTTGAAAATCGCTTTCGTTAAGAATTTGCTCCCAGAACAAAAGAGAAATTCTCATTGTCTATCCATGGCTATGAAGACACAGGCAGCCGGTATGGAAGTGTAGAATAAAGTAAGATGAATTAGGAAAGGGGGGAAACTGCAAAGAAAACAGTCATTTGGAGAAGAGACGACGGGCATGGCAGCGGGCAGGAGATCCTGCACCTGCCAGAGGGGAGATGAGCAGAGGGGAGATGTGCCGGGGGGTGGGGTGAGCCCACGGCGAGAAGTCAGTCCTTGCTGTGTCTCCTGGGCACCACTTAATCCTTTCTGCACCAAGGTAGGAGAGTACCTAGTTCGCCCCCTCAAATGCCCCGGGGTCCCTAAGGCCTTGGCTTTCAGCCGCAGATGCGCACACTGAGCAATGGCTGTGCGGTCGCAGGGAAGTGCAGCCACCCTCTCCCCCGGGCCTCTTGCCAGCGCCAGTTCTGAAGGCAGACCTCCTGTCCCAGGGTCTTTGGCAATGTACTCCTGTTTGTGGACGAACCGAACTGGAGCATGGCAAACTCAGGCTCGCAGGGTAGAGAACAAAGAACTAGAAGCCCTCCAACAGCTGCCTCTTTCCAAGCGATCTCCAGGGAGAGTGTCATCTCTCTCGTAAAAGTGAGATTTCGGGATGATACAGTTATCTGTGCTGCATTTTCTGATAAGTACAGGCAGGACGGTACTGGACAGTTTGATGTAGACAGTGAAAAATGCTTTCCAATTTTTATATCTATTTTTCAAAATCATTCTGAGATTTGTCCTCTTCTTCTTTTTTTTTTTTTTTTTTTTCAAGTACATGTTTCTTCTGGTTCATTCCCAAAATGGCCATGACACCCAGTGCTGAGCCAGGCCGCAGCTAGGAACCAGGAGCTTCTTCCAGGTCTCCCACATGGATTCAGAGGCCCAAGGACTTGGGCCATCTTCTGCTGCTTTCTCAGACCATTGGCAGGGAGCAGGATCAGAAGTGGAGCAGCTGGGACTTGAACCAGTGGCCATATGGGATGCCAGCACTGCAGGCAGCATCCTAACCTTGTACGCCACAGTGCTGGCCCCCTAAATGCACTTTTGAAAGCAGCTTCTACTGAAAAGTTTCCAGAGCTCGACCCAGCCCAGGTTAGGGAAGCTCCCCGGGTTCCACTCCCACAGGCTCTGGCAAACAAAATCCTCTGATACCTGAGCACAACCCAAATAGGAGGGACAGACGGACGGGTGGCCTTGCACATGTGCAACGTTCTGGGCATCTGATGACCTGGATTTTTCCCTGACTTGGAGCTTTCAAAGATGTCCCACCGCGCATGGCTTGGCTAAGGACACTCTTCCCTCGTTCTGCCTTCTTCCAGCCTACATATGCAGGAGCTGGGGAGCCTCTCCCTCAGAAACAGAGTCTGGTACCTTTTGTCCTGATGTCGACCAGTGCCACCCCACTGGGTCTGCCAGGGCGGTCTCAGCCCTATAGAAAGTCACTGGACACTGCTTGCATCCTGCATCACAGTGTGGCCTCGTGGGCTACTGTAACAGAATACCTAGAAGCACTTAAAACACAGACATTCATCTTCTCTCAGCTCAGGAGGCCGGAAGTCCAAACCAAAGGTGTCAGCAGGGCCAGGTTCCCCGTAACACTGGGTGGACTCCTTCCAGGCCTTGTCCTAGCTTCCAGTGGTGGCCATCAACCCTTGGTGGCCCTTGGCTCATAGCTGCATCATCTCATGGTTCCCCTGTGTGTCTGTGTCTACATGTGGTATCTCCCTCTTACAAGGACACTACTCATATTGGGTAAGGGGCCACCCTAATGACCCTGTCTTAACTAGATCACATTTGCCAAGACTCCGTCTCCTTCCCAGTGAGGCCACACTCACACGTGCCAGTGAGAAGAGCTTCACTCTCAGGGAGCTGTAATTCAACCCACGTGTGTGTACCAAACCCTAAGACGGCAGAGTGAGGCCCTGTCCCCAATCTCAGGGAAACCCCAACTCCCTGCCTCCCCCTAACACACACACACACAGACAGCTAACACGAGACTACCACGCAAGTGCAGTAAGATCTGCACACAGTGTGGACATGGGGGAGGCAGCGCACCAGCCAGCCATCATTCCTGTAGAGGCACAAGTATGTCAGGAGATGAAATCTGAACTGGGTTTTGAAAAATAAGTAGGGATTTATGAAACAGGAGGAAGATGAAAGTGGCAAAGGACAAAGTAGGATTAAGGTACAGGAAGCTAGTGCTATACCTCTACCTTTACATGGTAGATCCAGGTCTTGGCAACAGGCCTCCACCTGGGACACATTGTAGCCAGCAAGGTCAGGAGTAACTATGGGTCAGTCCCTGTCTGGTCCTCCATCTCACATCCAACAGCAGGCTGTATCAACAGCTCTGCCTGCTGTATACTTAACACTCCGGTAGCCTGTGTCCGTGCTAAGTCAACTCTAAGCTGGGTTAAGCATAACCTCTCTGAACAAGTCAGGAAATGTGCAGTGCATTTCCTACGAATTTTGAAAATGATTAAAATGAATAGTTTTGCTGCTTTGAGGGTTAAACCTCATTTTTTGGAAAATCCAGTTTGTAGGACTGCTAATTTCTTTGCAGTGCCAGATAATAGCAACAAGTATCCATTTACTTCTTCCTCTGCGCCAAGCTGTCTTCTAAGCCTTTTGCAAAGGCTGCCTCATTGAATCCACACTCCAGTGTGCACACTGTTGCTAGCATCCAGAGAGGCCTCCCACATCCAGCAAATGCTAGGTATAGGATGGAGCCCACAGCAGGGGGACCCCAAACGCTGTTTACATAAAGGAAGGGCTACTGTAAGACAGCATTTGTCCCGTGCCCACTCAGTTCTGTTTACACAGGGGAAATAAAGTGGCAGGTGGTTAAAGTAGTCTGCCTCTGTCTACTTCCCAACAGGCTCCAATTCTCAGACGTGAGTCTCGGTGATTCAAAATGTCAATCAGGGCAGGCATTTAGCCCAGCGACAAAGACATCCGCCACCCTCACCTGAGTACCTGGTTTTCATTCCCCACCTCTGGCTCCTAACTCCAGCTCCTTGCAAAATGTGGGCCTTGGGAGGTGGCAGGTGATGGCTCCCATGTTTAGCTTCATGCCACCCACAGGGGAGACCTGGATTGGGTGCCCAGCTCCCAGCTTTGGCCCAACCTGGCTCCAGCCATCATGAACATTTGATGAGCAAACCAGCAGATGAGAGTTCTCTCTGTTTCTCTCTTTCTCTCCCTCCCTCCTTCTCAAATAAACTTTAAAAGAACATTTTATTAAGTCATAAGGCCCTATCTTGACTTAGAGTTTTTCAGAATAGCTTCCAACAAATAAGCACATTTTGCCTTTGATTTTTAAAAAATTAATCTCCGTGTGTAGGACATTGTGCTAGGCATTAAAGACACATAAACAGCAGGCAGAAGGCGCAAGTCTTTTGTTGTAACTTGTGATGGAATGAAAATGTACAAACTTCAAAGCTGTATTTTCCTTTCAGCTGTTATGGTGGACTTGGGAGATCTTGTCTTGGTAAGAAATGTATTTTCATTATTTTTTTTTTAACCTCAAAGTAGGCAAACTCCTGTTTCTGAGCCATATGTTCACTGTAGACTGGAACAAGATGTTGAGACTCAGAAGGTTATTTAAGGCCCTACACACTTTGTGTTCCCCCAGAAAGCCTGGGTGGGAGTGGGAAAACCCAATTTACATCTTAGAAGCTGCATTACTCTTTCAAATGTTCTCCCAGCGCAGGAATCATGACACTGACAGTAACTTCTAAATAAAAAGTACCCAGGAGTGTCCCAAGTATCAAAGCCAAAGTGAACTACTATATATTATTTTTTGACAAAAATGTTAATGTGCTGGAAAAAGCAAAATCAATTGATGAAATCCCCTAGTGGAGTGAGTTATCTCTTTTAGGGTTGAACAGCATCCAAATGAACCACTTTTGTGTTTCCAGGGACACTACCGAGATGAAAAGCCTACCCACAGAATGGGAAAAAATATTTTAAAACTATGTACTTGATAAAGGTCTTGTATCCAGAATATATAAGGAACTCTGATAACATAAAAAGACAAACTACCCAATTTAAAAGCAGGCCAGTGGTCTGAATAAACTTCCTCCGAATAAAACACACAAATATCTAACAAGCAGCACGTGAAAAGATAGCTCAACGTCATTAGCCATCCGGGAAATGCAAATCAAAGCCACAGTGGGCGCCACTGCTACACCCGTTAGGGTGGCTATTGTCAAAAAGTGGAAAACAACCAATAGTGGAGAGGATGTGGAGGTCCTGGGGCCCTCCCTGACGGCTGGTGGGGGAGAACAGAGGGGCAGCTGCTCTGGCAGAGTCTGGCCATCGCTCCCCAAGTTAGACATGGAGGCACCACGTGACCCAGCACTGCCACTCCTCGGCCCACACCAGAGCAGCATGGAAACAAACACATGTTCACATAAGAACTTGAACACGAGGCCGGCGCTGTGGCTCAACAGGCTAATCCTCCGCCTTGCGGCGCCGGCACACCAGGTTCTAGTCCCGGTCTGGGCGCCGGATTCTGTCCCGGTTGCCTCTCTTCCAGGCCAGCCCTCTGCTGTGGCCCGGGAGTGCAGTGGAGGATGGCTCAGGTGCTTGGGCCCTGCACCTCATGGAGACCAGGAGAAGCACCTAGCACCTGGCTCCTGCCATCGGATGAGCGCGGTGTGCCGGCCGCAGCGCACCGGCCGCGGCAGCCATTGGAGGGTGAACCAACGGCAAAGGAAGACCTTTCTCTCTGTCTCTCTCTCTCACTGTCCACTCTGCCTGTCAAAAGAAAAAAAAAAAAAAAAAAAAAAAAACTTGAACATGAGATGAAAACACACGTTCACATAAGAACTTGAACCTGAGTGTTCAAAGAAGCATTCATCATACCCCCCCCCCCCCAATGGAAGCAGCCTCAGTGCCCATTGACACCTGGGTAAACACAATGTGATGTGGCTGTGTCCACACTGGGTAATATTTGGTCAATTACGGGTAAGTGCCACAACAGGTGGGTGCTTCAGAGAGTTCATGGAGAAATGAAACGAGCATGGCATTTATTTCCCTGAGCTATTAAGCCCCCAGTGAGTGACCCATCTCCCGTATCAGGGGGCTTGGGTTGGAGTCAGGGCTCCATGCAGACTCCAGCTGCCTGCTAACACAGACCTGGGAGGCAGCAATGATGCCACAGTAGTTGGGTCCCTGCCACCCATGTGGGAGCCCCAGATTAAGTTGCAGGTTTTTGGCTTTAGCCTGACCCAGCGCTGGCTGTCGCAGGCATTTGAAGACTGTGCCATTAAATGAATCTTTTTGTGTCTTTGCATTTCAAAAAAATTAATAAATTTTTAAAGATGTTTGTTTGAAACCCATGTGTCATTTTTTCATATAGCATTTTTTCATGAACTTTTTGAAGGTCCCTCATGTGTGTGAACTTTGAACACATGGTAAGTGAAGTCAATCACAAAAGATAACATATCGAAAGAGTCCATTTATGTGACATGTCCAGGCGGGACAGTCTATTGGAACAGGAAGTACATTAGTGGTTGCTAAGCGCAGGGTTGATGGGGCAAGGCAGTGTGACAACAAGGGGTGCAGGATTTCTTTCTGAGATGATGAAAATTTTCCAAAAAGGCAACTAGATGGCATTTGAATTAAAAGAATCAACTAGATGGCATTTGAATTATTTATACCTCAATATAGTTTCAAAAGAAAGAATGAAGCCAGGGTTAAACTTTAATTCAAACACAGTCATTTCAGGTCATAATTTAACTGTCCAAAACACACAATCTTAATTCATTTGCAGCAATTATACCACAGCCCCCTCCAGCAATGTATGTATGTGTGTATGTATGTAGCAATGTATGTATATATGTATGCACAATGTATGTATGTGTGTACAATGTATGTACACCACTGTATGACCAGTTAGTTGATCATATTTTTCTGCCATGTCCTATTAGTAGCCGCCTGTCTCCTACTCTACCTGTCTGACAGCGTATCGCCACAGCAAGCCATAGACAGCCTGCGAGACCTGAGAGGATCCGGGGCCATCCAGACCATAAAGGTGAGGCGCTGACCGTGCTTGTGTGCTTGTGTCTCGGGCAGACTGTGGCAAATCCAGGGTAGTATTAACCCAAAGGGTGGGGAGATGAAAATCCATGGACCACCTGCTTGGTTTGTTTTTTTTTTTTAATTTACATCATAAAATAACACAGATACCTACAAAAGCTCACGGCATTTCAAGCCAAGTACTGAAAACACCTGCACTTTTTGCATTCTTCCGGGATCTACTCCTGCTCAGGTTTTGTCCCATGCAGCTCTGGGAATGGATCCTTTCGCTTGGAATAATGAGATGGGTCCTATACACTTGACAGTTTCTTAAGTAGACTTTTGGCCAAAAAGATGTAAAGGTCCCGTTATATTTGCAATTCATTGGGATTTAATAGCAATAAATGGTATAACACAAAAACGAAAGCAGAGCTAACTATCCTTTGCTTGCAGAACTCAAGTGACATCCTGCACACGGATGTCCCCCCTACCACTCCAAAAACAATACAGGTGCCAGGCCAAGGATTTTCCTGTATGCTCATCACTGTACTGAAACTCTTCTGCAGATGTCACTTCCCCTGTAGGCCTCTAAAGCTACTTTGCCCTTCTTTGCCAAGCACCCAGTCTGTCTCAGCTGTAGGACTAAATTTCAGTCATGAAATCATCAGAGTGGGTACCAAAGAATCATGGCCTCCCGGCAGCTCCACACCCTCAAGAATCGGTTGTCCCAGGCTTAGGGACCCAACCCAGCACCATGTATGGTGCATGGTTACAGTTCCTGAGAAACATACCCCAAAGCCTGATTCTCAGGGCCTAAGGGCACTCACAAAACAATCCACACATGGGATCCATGTCACTGTACAATCTGCAAAACAATGCCACTTATTGGGTTAAAATCAAGTAATGCCTCAAATCCAAGAAGTTCAAGTCTCTTAGGGAAACAAAGCAAATCACATGGTGAAATCTATGTACAAATATGCACGTGTCCCATCTTTGACACTGGGGAGAACAAAGCCGCCACCAATGAGACTCAGTCTTACCCAGGCATCCCGTGGCAGATGGGTGCTAGGCCTTTCTGTGTGGATGTGTTAGCTCGTGCTGTCTCCACTGCTCCATAACATGGAATGAGATGATTGGCAAAGCCAAAGAGAGCCTTTGGGAAGCTATTTAAGCTCCAGATAAATTATTTAAAGCACTTATTTTGCTTATTGAGATTAGTGATATTTTTTAAAGCAACTATCCATGAACATTGTCCCAAACAGGTTATGTCATCACCGCAAACAGCAAAAGACTAGGGCTTGCTTCTATGAATTAAGATTTCTGTATAGATGCCACTACTAACTGCTACCCAAAGTGGCCTCTCCTCCCTACTTGCTCCCCAGATTGGAGAACAGTAGCAGAGACAATCCCTTTATGTACTATTTCTCATCTTACTTGGTCCTGCCACTAAGCAGGGGTGGGGAACACACAGCCCGCCCACCCTAGAAGGCCCGCAGGCATTTGGTCTGGCCCTGCCAAGGCAACCGGGGGTGAGACTCAATTCAGTACATCTAGAGCAGACTAAGGTAAGTTATCACTCTCTATGGCCTGTGAACGTTGTTATAAATATCCAAATAGCCCTCAGCCGCGGGAGGAGGGGGGAATAAAAGCTCCCCTCTCCTACGAGGGAAAGGATTTTACAGACTTACAAAACTTCTGTACTTCATGCTCTTCTGATTTGTAGGTTTTGTTAAGCAATAGCTTTGCACAATGTATGTGGCTTTATTAAAGCTTCCCCAGGGGTACCAGTGCCTCCTTTCCTACAGATGTAGGATTTTGATGGCTGACACATGCCAGTATTGTGGCTCCACTGGGGACCTGTTTCCTACAGTGTTTCCTCAATGCTTCTTTTTTCTTTCCAGCAATACAATTATCTTCACGAGTTCCGGGACAAACTAGCTGCACATCTATCATCAAGAGATTCACTCTCAAGATCTGTATCGAGATAAAGAATTTCAAAGAGCTTATCTGTGACCATGTCTGAAATTTGAGTTCTCTAATTTGTACTGAAATGAATATTCTAGTGTTATCAATGTGAATGTCAATGTATATGTGCAGATATTCCTAAAGCTTTTATTGACAAAATTCACTGTCTCTTTCCTCTTATATCAAAGGGATAGAATTTTCCTTTTAGAAATGTACTGGCTGCTCCAATATATTTTACCTGGAAGTAATACCCAAAAAAGATATGTGGAAAAATATTTACATATTTTTATTACTTGCCACAGCTTTACATCATTTTACTGTTGGTACCATAGTGAAATACTGGGTGGCATATAACCCAGTAGTTTTGTATGCATACTCACACTTGTCTTTAAGTAACTCCCATCCACTATTCCTCCCCAAATTTCCCCATATGCTTTCTCTACTTCACAGACTTAAGGAAATGCTGAGGAGTCCTGAGTCCTCCAGTCCCCCACCCCCACCCCCAGTGCTGGATGGGTCCCCACAGGTGTCTGTCCAGCATGTGCTGGAACATTCTCTGGAGACGAGGGCCTGCTGGGCTCGCGACAGCTGCTCCGTCTTTAGAACATTCATTTCCCCACCCAGGGAACTACATGGATGGATTTTAATCCCTCCCTCACATTTATTTATAAAGTACTCAGCCACTGGTTAGCATCTCCAATTCTTGCCTTCACCTCACCTTCTACTACTGAACCCATCTTTTTGTCCTCAAATCCAACTCTGAGCTACCCAAAGCAGTCATTTGGCTTTAGCCGAGCATCGTGAAAGTCAGAGACACCTGTTTTGACAGAGCAGTAATTGCAGCCCCAGGCCTCTCATGGCCACCAGTCTTCACAAATGGGAGCCAGTGGTCATCTGGCCGTTGCTACTAGGTGGCAGACTCAGGCACTGCCACACAAGATAAAGTTGCACCACACCAAAATGGGCTTCCTAAGTCACACCATGACCAAGGCTCACACTCCTCTTGCTGCTGCTCAACGACTTGAATTTCACGAGGGAATACTCCAGAACAATTAGGAGTGCTGAAGGGAACCTGAGCATGCCGGTGATGTCACAGAAAAACAACAGTTAACATCTGTGTGCACATACTGCCCCTCGGACTGAACATGTTATGAGGATTTAAGGCAGACAGACTCATAGCCCACCAGTTCTAGATGCTTAAGCCAGGGCTGTCTTACCCCAGATGATAAATACCAGACGCTCTTTGCTCTTTCAAAGAGCAAGCTGAAAAAAGGTTGGGTATGTTCATGACTTTAGTTTTACGAACAAACACAATTTAAAATCACAATATTCTATTAGTCACTGAAATTGACATTGGCAGACCTTAGCTTTCTCCCAGTATATAGCTTATTCATGAACACTTAGGAAAATTAAATCCTTTAATAACCAAATTTTCAAAGTACAAACATCTCTTAATTTTCATTGCAAGTAGTAATTAAGCCTTCAACATCTGAAATACTTGAATAAACTTAACATGAATACTAAGTATAAGGGAAAACATCAATTACTCCATAACATAATGTGGGAGTGTCACTGCTGGAATAGAATCGTACAGTTTAATAACATGTAATTCCAACATTCCAGGAAAAGTATTTTATTGCTTAACCTACGTGTATCCCCCAAAATGTGTGTGTGGGGGGGGGGGATGAGAAAGTGCAGAGTCCTAGTCATACACAAACCAGAGGTGCCTGCATTTAACACTGAATTAACACAAATGCTCAACCATTATCCATAAACTTCACAAGGAAACATTTGAGACAATTTTTATTAAATATACAAAAGCAGAATAAGCAAGCTCTAGGGAGTAAGGTAGGGCTACTTAACAGCATTTCTTTGGACAGCGGTACAGCACCATAAGGTTAACTCAGATTTTAACAAACAAGGGGAACAGATAGACAGCTAACCACATTTTATGTTTCTCTTAGTTGTTTTAAGGTCTACCCAGTCATACATCTAAGAAATTTTTCTTCTCCAATATACATAAACATGGTAAGCAAAGAGATCTAAATATTGATTAAAAGCATTGTATAAATGAACATATATGAGAGATGCAATTCATTCTTACACACGTCAACATGCTCACTACATCTTCCACAAATGTGTGTTAACACAGAACAAAATTCAACCCCACATCTCAGACAGTTAGAACTATTTCTCCAAAACCAGCATAACACACAGCAGTTATTTACTGCTTTTAGACATTTAGCTTTACAGCTCTGAATGTCAGTCAAATTGTTACAAGGAAGCTAGTCACACATTCGGAAACAGAATTACGTTTTCTTTCAGCTTCACTCTACAGTACTTGTTCAGAACCATCTTCTAAGCTATATAACCAGTACCAGAGACTTCTTAGCTGCTGGTCTGACTGCCAATCAATGATTGGTTTGAGCAAAATGAGTTTAAAATTATTTGAAACGGACATTGTTTCCAGAAAGGATGAACATGAGTACTATTATGAACGATGCCAGACAAAGCATCCATATTTTTCAATCCTCTCTTAAAAGTGTTTTAAAATATTTTTGCCATCAAAATTTCTGACACAGAATTCTACTACCCAGCTGATTATTGAAAGACACATTTGTGGATATTAAATGACACAGATGAAGTACAGATGTATACTTCTTAAATACATACCATGACCTAAATGGATTTGCCAAGTCAGATTTCACTGGTAGAGCCACACCTAAAAAGAGAGCTCTCCATACAGGGCACAAGAGGTACTCAGAAGCTGTTACCTGCATTATGGCAGTGATATCTCACGAGCACTATTCCTAAACACACAATTAAAGGAAAAGAGAAGTGCCGTACAAAGGAAAATATTTGTCCAGCTTCAAAGCATATACGGCTCTATTTTCTTTATATGCAAGTAATTGACGTATTTTCAAAATACATTGTTTTGCAGCACAGAGAAGAGCTTTATGAGAGATATTAGCATGAGTGGTATTGAAGAACAGTGGGCAAGCTTTAAATGAGACATGATCCACACAGCCCCCCACTTTGCTACCTTGTGACAGATCACTGTTCACGCATCTGAACTTATCGGGCTGGCCATTCATGGTTTAACCAGTTTACCAATTCTCGATACACATCAAAAGTGGACGGTCTGGTCATTTCCTATCACTTCCCTTCATATGACAAATAATTCAAACTTCAAACAAATGGGCAGTCTGTCTAAAAGCCTGGGACCACTTCTCGTCTAACCTGGAATGGGAAGCAGGGAAAGCAGCTGAGCGTCATGAAAACCATCACACAGCACTAGTGTCATTTAGACATGGACAAACAGTTTCTAACACACCCCCCTGCTCTAGTTTGGATATTAGACTGGATGTTCCCCAAAGGTCCATGTGGCTTGGTCTCCAATCATAGATTAAAAGTAGAGATTTAATCCAGTTGTGCTATATGAAGGTGGCTTTTGGGAAGTGACCAGATTGGATGAAACTGCTGAGGTGGAACCCCCAGAGAGACCATGGCACAGGGGACCAGCAGGTTCTCCCAGCTTTCTGGCTCGCTACGTGATACTTCCTCTGCCGGCATTCCTCCTCATCAGATGCCAGATCAGTGGGGTCACCCAGGCTTGGACTGTGAACCTCCAAATCTGTGAGCCAAAATACCCCTCTTCCTCTGTTAAGTAGCCTCTTTCAGGTATTTGTTTCAGGGATGAAAACTAATACAAACTCCTTACTTACTAAGAGGCACATTGCCATGATAGAATACTGTTACTCTAAACAACTGCTACGTAGATTACATTTAGTATCTAAAAAATTCTTCAAGAGTATGTCCTAGCATAGGAACAAAGAACTGTTGGTGTAGATGTAGATGGAACCAGTGTTACTCCAGGTGCAACAGAACAGGCAAAAACGAAAACTGTTTCTGAAGCTCTTAAAGGCCAACAGAAGCATAAAATATCAAAAGTGACTATGAGAAGAAAGTACCTCAATAAACAGGTGTCACTGCGCAGGGAGCATCAGATAGGAACTGAAAAGAATTAAAAATGCAGACTCTTGGCTTGGCTGAATCCGCAGGCATGGCACAGGGCAGGCCAGGGCCACCCCGAAGACTGATCTGAGTGATGAATTCAAAGAAGGAAAAGCGCTAACAGGTCTGGCTGGATGCAAGTATTTCCATTCTGCTTTCTCTTGGTGATTCAATTTCATAACACACTGGAAAAGGTAAAGGCAGGTAGACAAGAGCATCCCACAGCTCAACCTCCTAATCACTCACCTGCCCAGGAACTAACATTCCACTGAGATGGGTGAACCTCACTGTCAATCACCCCTAAGGAATCAGAATTTTGGAAGCACGTAAATGTGCTTTCCAACCAGTAAACCTCGCATTCATCCTGGAATATATTCCAGAATAGATTAAAATGATAAAATGTATAAAGTAGTGTTTCCTAGGAGAAAAGGGGTTCAAGAGAATACTTGGGAGAGGAAGACTATGGTAAGAGCCCCAGGAAACCAATGTGGAATACAGAAGGCTTGGCCAGAACTCAGGCTCCAAAGTACTTGTGAACAAGAAAGAAAAATGAGAAGTGGGGACCCACATTGGGGCAGGCAAGCAGAGGAGGGGGCCTGAAACTGAATGTTCCTATCAGTGCCCAGCGAGCGCTAATAAGTGATTTATTGGCTGAACTGACAAGCAGTCAGATTCCCCTAAGCTGGTCTCAGACCATGAGTAAAGATCCTCAGAGCATCCCTGCTGTGAAATGGCTGGACTCCCCCAGTCTTCTGGTTCTACATCCTCTTCAACACACTCACCCCACTTACTCATTCCCTACTGGAACAGCTGCTCTCCCACGGGTGGGCAGGCTTTCTACCGACAGCAGTGTTCTGCCAGTGAGAAGCTCTTAGAGTAAGGCTTCCACAAGCCCATCCATAACCGCCCCGATCGCTCCGGGGAATGGCTGCACGTGGCTTTCCTTCTCTCGATCCTCTGCTGGGGACTTACATCCTCTTCAACCACCTGAACTTCCTCACCCCAAATAAAGCCCAAGAATGCTTCCGATCACACGCTAGCCACAACTCACCTGCCATACAAGCAGCAGCAAAATTTCAAACTGACAAGCTCCTTTACCTCAAAACCAGCTATTTCAGAAAGGAGAAAGAAACGTGAAACATTCTAAGTGCCTTGATGTTTTTCAGCTGGTAAGAGAAAGGATGCGTCCTGCCGTCATCACTGATGCCCTCACCAGAGGACGAGAGGGGAGTACTCGTGGCCGTCGGAAAATCATGCATTTTAGATCCAGGCATGGTATTTCTAAGAAAAACTACAGGATAATATTCTCTAGTTCTGTTTTTCCTCTAATCACAGTAATATGTCTTTGTTACAGATTGAAGCAGGTTTAAAAAATCACTACTTGTAATTTTTAAAACAACGCACTGAAAATAAGTCTTAATTTCAGAGTTTTATTGTATTGCACTAAAGGAACAGCAGGATGGTGATACAGTTTCTCTCTCATTCCATTCTGAACATCTAATGTACTTGCAAATTCTTAAGAATACCGTTACCACCAGATTAGAACAGTAAGCATAACCAATTTCTTACTTATGTTTTACAAATAAAAACACATTTAAAATAGCTTTAAATGCATTCTTCACAAATAATTCAGCATATATTTTTATATCATGTTCACTTATGCTTAAGAATCGAAGCAAGTATATTACTCTGATGGAACTATGGGAAATCTCTCATTTTTTTTCATGCAATATACAGAGATAATATTCAAGTCGAAGGGAAAAAAATCCCACTCTTCTTATTTGTCTAAGTGTATCCATAATCATCTACATGATAGATGAGGAAACCCATGAAGTTTCCCACAAGTCAGATATACATTTTCAGTTCATCAGAAGCACCTGATATCTACAGCTAATTTATAATTAGATGGCATTTCAATAAAACCAAAATAAGCCCTAGAAGTTCCTATAAAGAAATGCTCCCGATGGACTAAGGACAGTCAGTAATTGATGCAATCATTCAGAGGAGTATGGCTGTTCCTTAAAGAGTGCAAGTTCAAACTTGTCAACACCAGAGGGAATCATTTTATATTAATTTATACGTAATTCCATTTAAATTCTTTATCTGAATGTAACATATGAAAACAGTCTTTCCACAAGCCAAAAATGTGGAAACATCTAAAAAATAAGGAGTCATTTTTAAAGTAACTGATCAGCTCCCGTAGGCTGCTCGTGGAACCAGATCTTGCTGGAAGGAATCCCTTCACGCGGAGGCTTTGCATGCACTGAGCTGGACCAAGCCTTCTGTGCGGCGCTCTAGGAGCTCACCAGAACATAGATCATGCTGCAAAGAAGAAAAGAGCTGTCACAATGCACCAACTCACAACCTGCGCGCAGCGAGAAGCTGAGGCGGCGTCACACTGCACACTGCAGAGCGGCAGCGGACACAACTCACACGGGAGCTTCATCTGCATCTGTGAACTTTCGCCTGCCCTGGGATTTGGCTGCGTGCGTGTGTTGTAATGGTCCCTTATTTCCTTCCCAGTTTTAGCAAGCAAGCAGCACGGCTGAGAGCTCCATGGGCACCAGGGCTTAGAGAAGGAATTCAAAGGCCACCGTGCTCAGGGCACATCTCAGCCCAGCAGAGCACAGCTGTGGAGGGCACCAGTCGTGTGAGACCCATGCTAGCTCTCTCACTTAACTCAAGCAGTCCTAGGAGGCAGGCACTGTCATTATTCCCACTGAACAGAAGGGGATGGACAATCAAGGAACACTCCCATCAGAGAAGCGCTCTAAGCAAGAGCAACAGACAACAGGACAAATCAGCAAAAAAGGCAGTGAGCATCTGACTTCAGCTTCAACTACCAAGGGCAATTTTCACATGAAGCGTGAGGGAGGCAGGGCATAAGAGCATGGTTCAAAAAGCACATGTCTCAAAGCACACATCTCTAAACAGAAACACAAAGTAAGGCGGTGAGCAAACTTGGTAGACAATCTTGAAACGCAACAAACATCCAAGTGCTGCCTTAACCTTGAACATTTCCCACAACTGCACGTCTCCAGTTTTATTGTTCATTTGATCATTTTTTTCTTCCTTTCAACAAGTTTAAGTGCTCACTACAGATCAGTACTATTCTACACACTTGTTAAGGAACTTCAAAAGTGAAAATTAACTTGGAGTTAGAATAACATGAAGTTTCACTTTTCAGAACCTGTTCACTACCTTTGCTGCATATCCGAGAAGCACCTGTGGCTGCACGAAGGGATTCTCATTCTTCCAGAGACAACCTCTAAAAGCACAGAGGTGTCTTTTTCTTCAATTTCAACCTGACTTCATTCCTCCTTGTCTATGATGGAAACTTGTGTAATAAAAGAGAAATGTGACTAGAAGCCTATCACATGATACTCATCAAGTTTTCTTTTTCTTTCTTTTCTTTTTTTTTTTTTTTTGCAGCAAGAGGATTTTATTACCAGCTGGCTGGGGCTCTCATCGGCACATATGACAGCGCAGTGCTGAGGTGAGAATTCTCATCAAGCTTCCAGTAACAAAAGGAAAGGAATGGGAATTCCATTAGCTCTTCAATTTCATTGTGCACAGCTAATATTTTTATATTTTGAAAATGAGGGGAGAGCTCTACTATATTTACACAGCTTAAAGCATCATTCTGATTCCACACTTAACCATGTCCTTGTCTGCTTTTAATAAGCAGCCATTTTACAGCACACAAGTATACCAGAGCTTCTCACCCAGGGCAGTTTTGCCCCGTGGGGGCATCTGACAATGCCCAGAGACATTCTGGTTGTGTGACAGGGCAGGGGCACTATTGGCACATAATCAGTAGAGGCCTGGCATGCGGCTAACTCTCCTGGACAGCCTTCACAACAAAGAATTACCCAGCCCACAATGTCAACAGTGCCAAAGCTGAGAAACCTTAACCTAAAGGGACAAGGACACCATCCACTGGTGACTCGCCACCCCATAAGGCAGAGCGCTTTCATTCATTCATCCCACTCCGATCAAACATTCCAGGAAATAAAGGGCAGTGCACACAGGTTATGACGAACACAGGAGAAAGCATCAACACACCAGCTGCCAGCAGAAACGTTCTTTGTACACACACAGCCCCATCCCCTCAGCGCCAGCACTTTGCGCAGACAGCGAAGACTGTCCTCTCCTAAGTGACGGTGTCTGAACAGCCTGCGGCAAGCAGCACCCAGCCACTGCTGACACCAGCCGCCTGCCGGGGCGAGCACCAGCGCGTGGCATGTTGAACTGTGCCATTACCAGTCACCATCGCTCAAGACAACAGTTATTCATCAAGTGGACTCTAATTAGGGTACTAAGACCAGAATGCCTGCAAATTTGGGGGGCAGTAAGGGAAAATCATACTTTCACCTTTTTAAACTTACCCGTATAGGTAGTAAAAAAATGCTAGAAGATAAAAAGCTAATTTGCACCATCCTTCTTTCTGACAATATGCTAGGATATCTGCATTCATGATGGTTGTGGGGTCATAGAGTCCCGGGCCACTCATCACTGGTCTACTCATGTACCTGGAATAAACACAGTCCATTAGCCACTGAGAAAGGGCAGGAGGCCTGCAGCTTGGGAGAGAGGGTTTCCCTTCCCAAACAGCTGTGGCCGACAGGTTGTCCACACAAGCAAACATACTGTCACGTGGAATTCTGGCCTTTCATCACCTTAATTTACAACCAGAGCTCCAAAATGAGCACAAAGGGTTAGCTAAACAAGTCATATGTGGTCTCTACATTTTCAGAAATCCAAGAAAAACAGAAATAACAGTAAAAATGAAATCATGGTATTTTCAACTTTTTATACTGACATAACATTAGACTTACAGAAAAGGTACAAGAACTCTCACTCAGATATTCCAAACACGCACGTTCACCACGCCTGTATCCGCCTCCTCTTTCGTTCTCTAACCTTGAGAACTCTTTCTGAGCCATTTTGGAGCCAGTCTCGACGTACCACTGTACTCCTAAATGCCACTTCCGTAAGCGCTTCCTAAACTCAAGGCCCTGAGATTGTGACGTGTCTATCTAAAACAAAAATCTCCAACTCTAGAAAGGGCAGATCTAACTATTAGCTATGAAATACGACTATCTTTTACAAATAACCGAAGTTTATTTATAGTCACAAAGTAAACATGGAGAAAGAAATTCAACACGTGCTGTACATCTTTAAAGACAGGGAAAACTCATCTAAGCTGACGGAGGTCAGTGGCCCTGGGAGGTGTCTGGGGAACTGCCTGGGCAGAGCCCTGACACAAGAGGATCTCCTGGGGCTGCAGCTGCTGCATCACCTGCAGCTCGGTGGTGGCTGCCCAGGTGTAAATATTCATAAGGCCTCATTCATCTGTAGGCCCAAGACCTGTGCACTTACTGTATGTAAGTCAGCCTTCATTTTCTTTAAAAATCCCTTCAAAAAGTAATTAAGTAAGCTCTGTGATAGGTATTAAAACAGCTATTTGTTCATCCATTTGACTTCTTTCTTTTTTAAAGACTTATTTACTCTTTCGAAAGGCAAAGAATTACAAAGAGAGAGAAGGGGAGGCAGAGAGATAGAGAGCTTCCAACCTCTGGTTCTCTCTCAGATGGCTGCCAATGGCCAGGGATGGCCTGGGCCAGGCCAAAGCCAGGAGCTTCTTCCTGGTCTCCCATGAGGGTGCAAGGGCCCAAGCACTTGGGTCATCACCCACTGCCTTCCCAGGCACATTAGCAGGGAGCTGAATCAGAAGTAGAGCAGCCAGGACTTGAACCGGTGCCCATATGGGATGCTGGCGTCACAGATGCCATCTCAGCCCGTTGTGCCAGAACATCGGTCCCCATCCATTCGATTTCTAGAAAACGAAATGCCAGTGTGGGCGTTGTGGTACAGTGAGTGAAGCTGCCACCTGGGATACCCACATCCCACATCGGAGTGCCTGGGGTGGATGCAGATTCAGCTTCTTCCTAATGTACACCCGGGGAGACAGCAGGTGATGGTTCAAGCACTTGAGGCCCTTTCACCCAGGTGGGAGACCCAGATGGAGTTCCCGGTTCCTGGCTTCAGCCTGGCCCAGCCCCTGGATGCTGCAGGCCTTTAGGGAGTGAACCAGCATATGGAAGGGTGTGCTCACTCTCAGTCTCTCTCCCCTCAGTCCTCTCTCTCTCTCTTTTCTCTATTACTCTGCTTTTCAAATAAGTTAATACATCTTTTAAAAAATAAATACCAACTGATTTTCAATTTTCATTTCAGTGGCTAGCATATCAACTACAGTACAATTAAATTTTAATTAGAAAAAATATTAAAAGCATATCTAAATATTACCTCCAAATATGGTATGCCAAGAGGGGCATATTGAGACCCAGTGTAAGCCATTCTGCTGCACAAAGAAACATGACACAGAAGAAAGCATGGATGAGGTACTCTGGAAGTACAAGCTGGAAGAAAAACACAAGCCCGTTATCACAGCGCAGTGACCGTCAACAGTGGCTACTCTGGAGGGCAGGTGGCAACCAAGTTTCCATAGTGAAAACTCACTCTTAGAATCAGAGACAAACGATTTTACTGAGTTTTAGCGCCACATTTCACTTTTTACCAAAAGCAGGGCTACAAGCAAGCTGATCGGAAGATACAGCTTGCTGTAAAATAAGGCTTAAAATTTAAACTCATATTCTCTAAGCAACCGGTTGAATTATACAAAGTTACCACCCAGACTGTTCAGTTCTCCACTCATGGATCGGAATACTTCTTCTTTCTGCTACTCAACACTGATAAAAATAAAAAATGAAGTATCTGATCACATGCAACACGGCACAAAAAGTCCACAAAAACAAAACTGTCCTTTAGAAGTTCACACAGTAGTGTTTTTAAGCCTTTTACAGAAACCAGGACTGCTACATACACAGTATTTAGCAAACCACATCACATTACAAGTCATTTCTCAATGGAAAGCAATCAGCCAATCATCTCAGCACAGTCAGGGGACGAGCACTAAGAAGCACAAATGCAAAGGATGTGCTTTCTGCAATGTAGGAGGGAAAAGACGGAGTTCTTATCCACGAAATTGGAATTTTCCAGGTCCCTGAGTTCTCATTCTTCCATGACCTTTATTTTATCTCTCTTTCTGCCTTGCCTGCTAGCAAAATGCTAGAGACACAGCCTAAGACCAGTGGACACTCAGAACTCAAAACCTTTTGGTAGGAGGCAGTATTTAGTGAGGAAAAGCTAATTTAAGCAAAATGGTTTTCATAAAGTCACCAAGAGCTAGTGCTTTATTTAACATCTTTATAATCGTCAAGATTTCAGACCAATGTCTGAAATATCAAAACCCTTCCTGGCAAGTTTTGGCCAAAGAAGCCCCAGTAACTCAGAGCTGTGCAGCCAGTTCCCCAAGTTTATTTCAGCCCACATTCAAATCACGTGATTCCTCAACATCATCAGACTTTTCCTGAGGGGAAATCATGGCTGTAGAAATAATTATACTGCCTACTGAAGCCCATTTTCCAATAGTCAAATTACTTTTACCAATCTAAAGCTATTCAACTTTGTAACGAATACTATTTTAAAGGAAATCCCAGTAAAAACCAAATAATGTATGCCACTAGCCAGGTATCTTCTACAAATGTAAGCAATATAATAAACAACAATAAATAAAAGATCAACTCTGCACACACATGTAAACTTGTAGCAGGAACCTTTGAATCAGCATCTATCAAAGCCCAGTGACTACAATCAAGATGAATGAAGAAAAATAGGCATTTTATTACAAATTCCACCAGAGCTGTTCTGTTTAAATAATGGAGATTTTCTTCCTAAGTCAATAAGCCTACTTCAGCCCTCTGAAGTCAACAGACACAAATCATTATGCAATCATTCAGCCCACCCTTCCCAGCTAGGGAGTGGAAAGGGCATGTTTTTCAAATCAGCACAACCCACACTGCTCTTAAGCATTCATTTTGTAAGAGTGTGAAGATAACCTGCAACTCACCAGTTCTAATAAGAAACAAAATTCACATTCCCTCCCTTCTCAAAAACAAGTTGAGATACACCTGTTATGCATCTCACAAAAACCAGCTCTTCAGTGATGAAATGCCCCGTGAGTACCACAAAACTTACCCTCCTTAAGAACTCAAGTTCATACAAACTAGTATCCAGGACAAGTACCTCACGCAAACACGGCTCAAGTGGCAGCACTCAGGCACGCAAAATATAATACTCTCTTGTTGCAGTTTTGTTTTTGGAAATTAGGATATGTGTCTTCCCCCATACTTTGGCAGAACTGTCAAAACAAACTGTGATAGGGAAAACTGTCAGATGCACTGCTGCTCAGCCAATGATCGGCACCCTAGCCACGGCGCGACCTGGGCGGCCACACCCTGACCTCCCTACCCCCACGGCGGCAAGGGGTTTGGCTCATGTGTGTTCTCAGTGACACTTTCTTTCCATTAAGAAAAGCCAGAAATCAGGCAAATTATGTTAAAATGAAATTTGCTCCTCTTAAATGACAATAAATTAGGGAAATACGAGCATTAGCTTCAAAAACTCAGGCTGTCCGGGTTCCAATTCTGGCATTCGCTTGGCTGCGGAACCTTGAGCAAAGTGCTTTCAGCTCGCCAAGCCACCCACACACTCTCCTGCTCGTGAGAACGAAAATACACCGATCTCTGAGGACTGGCATGAGAGCTGAACCAACGAAACCCAGGTACACCGCTCAGCACACAGCCTGGCACCCAACAAGGGCCTCATCTGACTGCAGGTACTGTTACTCTCCTCATCAGCTGGTTACCGGCAGTAAGAAAAAAGCCAAAGAGCACAGAATACTATTCATTCCAGAATAAAATACTGTCAAAAGGAGAGCCTGCGGCCTACTTGTTTCCTGGTAACAATTAGTGTCAACTCCTAAGGTTGGGATTTTTACAATGAACATAGTATTTCCAACCAGAAGGCATTCTCCTCCCATTTCATGCCACAGAACAGAGCCACAGCTGCTAAGTTAACAGTTATCCTTGTATCTACATCAAGTCTTCCTGTAACAGTTCTCAAAAGACAAACTAAAAATCAAACCGTCATTCACTTGTACCTGGTAAACTGATAAGGTAGCAAACACACGACAGATGTTTCTTCCATCTGTCAGCTCTGCCAGCGTGCTAGTGCACTGGCATTTTACACAACTAAATGCTACACACACTCCTATTTCAATGTATTTTTAAGGATGAATTACTATATTTTACTTCTTGAAAACACTTCTATTGTTTCCTTCTGCTTCAGATTACTGAAGTCAAATTAAACCTATGAACTGAAAGAAAATTTTCCTAAAAAAGTAAAAAAAAAAAATCCATAAAACCTCTAAGCAAATGGAGCCACAGGATCACCAACTCCATCCCATCTCACAACTTAGTGTATGACACATCTGTCTTAGAGACTGAGAATGGACATGTGCTACAAATAACTAGACATCTGCAGACAAATTGCTTTCTATGAAATTCTAGCAGCATAAGTCCAAAGGGCAATTACCTCAAGATTCCAGAATGCAAGAACAGAGCTATCCACCTGCAAGGCTAAGAAAAAGCATCAGTGGAGAGGCCGAACCTATTCCAGAACACACCTAAGCAGAGCTAAAGCTAGCCAAGGCAGCTAAGTCCCTACCAAAGACGCCACTTGCCTCCCACCTCACAATAAAGCCACAACTCAAGAATAATCTCAACTCTGTTAGAAAGTCGCTTTATGTTAACCAGCTTTCAAACACTGCACCAAATAATTTAATACAGAAGTGCCTATGGCTATGACATTTAAAAAGGCATAAGCATTTAACAGCTTTCCCTACTTGACTGGGCCAGCAAGCAAATATTTGCATAAAGTATGAAGTTTCATGAAATCATAAACCTCAACAGGCATATGAACAAGCACACTGAACAGAACAATACAAATGCCCTACCCGCCCCATGAAATGAAGTAGCATCAAAGCATTAAACTGAAAAGCAGTACACACCTTTAGTGCAATTTTGACTCTTTTAATCTTTTTGACCTTTTCAACTGTCTTTGGCCGACAACGTAAAAAGCAGATTGGAAGAATGTTAGTATGACAGCTGACAAGATCACCAGCAGATTAATAATAGTCAGAATAGTCACACATGACAGAAAAAAAAAACATTTTAAAAACTGTGCCTATTTCAAAAAGTACAAATATACCATGCCACTGAGAATACTGGCCATTTTCAAAATAATATCAAGTTAAAAGCAAATAACGTTTTAAAAATCTATAGACAAATCCTATATTGTAACTTACAGGATTCAGGGTATTACACTGGTCTATAGGGTTCTTGTAATCAGTCTTCAGCTCATCAAATGCAATAATCTAAAATAAAATTAAAACAGTTAGGACCACTCATTTGAATAAAAAGGAGCAACAAACCTGCCCCACCATCAAATAACCACTGAAACAAGTTAATAAAATGAAAGTAAAAGCAAACCAATTTACAGTAAACAACACATACTAATAGCAAGAACCACAAGAATCAGATTAAAAGAACTGAAAACACTGTTATGTCATTATCATTAAAATGATCTGATATCACTGAGCTAATTACCTTCAAATTTCCATCACTTCAACACCCATTCTCCTATTTTCTCTACTTGAGATATGACTTCCCCTACCTCCACAATCATTTATCCAAACTCCTCTTTCTCTTAAAAACCTGCTTCCTATGTATCAACTGCTCTCTGGAGTTTTCCTGACTGTCTCAGGCAAAATTAACGGCATTCTTGTGAATGTTTGCAGGTAGCACTTCACTGGCATTTACCAACAGGAGCACTTTGAATCATGTGGGCAGGCCCTGCCCCGCCACAGCACCGGTGAGACACCAGAGACGGACTTGGCACTTGAACTTGCTCCCCTTCGGGCCCAAACATACACATTTCCAGGCATGGTTTTGTCCACACTCTGCAGGGATATGGCTGTCACCTTAGGGGTCACTAAAGCACAGAACTTCAAAGTGAAAATGTACTTAGACCCAAAATACAGGCCCTACACCACTGTGTGGCACTGATACCGTGTGTCAGAGAGGCCAATGGCAGCAAGTTTACAGAGGAGCCATGTCAGCTGCTGCCACTGATTACTCAGGGGACACAGAACTGACCCCGGCCTCCCCTGCTGGGTTGGGAACAGCATCTTTCTAAGTGAGACAGCACCACCCTGTATTATCAGTAATCAGTAGTGCTGTATTCTAGCTTCTAATATGCTTATTTCCCTGTTAATCTTCTTAAGTTTCATAAAAAGATGGAGTCTCTCAATGTCTATAATTTTATAAATTCCACCAATTTGTCCCAATAAAAACTCTAACAAAATAGAAATGAAAACAGTTAGATACTCAATGTAACATTGAAGAGAACCAAGATTTTTACTGTATTCACTACTGTGGCCCAGGACCTAAAACATAAAAATGATACCTGGCACATATTTACGTGTTCAATAAATATTTATTGAATGAAAGGTGCGGAGAGTGAAAAACACTGGAGATTTTTTTTAAAAAGGACAGAATTTGGAACTCGCATTGTGGTGTAGCAGGTTAAGCCAATGCCAGCAGCGTCGGCATCCAATATGGATGTCATTTCTAGTCCGGGCTGTTCTTCTCCCGATCCAGCTCCCTACTAATGTGCCTGGGACAGCAGCAGAAGATGGCCCAAATGCTTGGGCCCCTGCATCCACTTGGAAGACCTGGAAGAAGCTTCTGGTTCCTGGCTTTGGTCTGTCACAGCTCTGGCCATTGCAGCCACTGGGGAGTGAACCAGTGGATGGAGGATCACTCTCTCTCTGTCCCTCCCTCTCTCTGTAACTCTGCCTTTCAAATAAAAATCAACAAATTAAAACAACAAAAAAGAATTCATCAGGAGATTTTCCTGTTCTAATGGCCCCTAACACAAGTAAATGATAAAAATGTAAATGTGAAATCAAAGATACTGATTTCTGATTACTCATGGTCATGATTAGCAACCTGACACTACTGTGCTATATCCCCACTGCATTTTAGTAATAAAGTTCAAGACAAGGACCTTCATCACAAAAGAAAAACAATATTTGCCTATAACAAGATCTAATTTAATAGCAAAATACAAAACTTATCTCTTTTTTTTTTTTTAATTTTTTTTGACAGGCAGAGTGGACAGTGAGAGAGAGAGACAGAGAGAAAGGTCTTCCTTTGCCCTTGGTTCACCTTCCAATGGCTGCCGCGGCCGGCGCACTGCGGCCGGCACACCGCACTGATCCGAAGGCAGGAACCAGGTGCTTTTCCTGGTCTCCCCATGGGGTGCAGGGCCCAAGCACTTGGGCCATCCTCCACTGCACTCCCGGGCCACAGCAGAGGGCTGGCCTGGAAGAGGGGCAACCGGGACAGAATCCGGCGCCCCGACCGGGACTAGAACCCGGTGTGCCGGTGCCGCAAGGCAGAGGATTAGCCTGCTGAGCCACAGCGCCAGCCACTAACACTATTTTTTTATCGGACATTATCTTTAGGTGACTTTAGGACATTATCTTTAGGTGATGCCAAATGTGTTTGAGTGTCCTAAGTGAGAGTTTTCAATGCTCATCCGATAGGATACTTAAATGAGAGGATTTCAACTCTTTTGCAGTGGCTTTTTGTATGGCTGAACAAAAATGTTCATAAGATTGTCCACAAAATATAAAAATAAAAAAACAGATAAATCCCTCAAGATGCCGAGTATAAAACTCAGAATACCTGGGGACAGTGCTGTGGCGCAGCAGGTTAAGCAGCCGTCCACAGCACTGGCATCCCCTATGGACACAGGTTCAAGTCCCATCTGTTTCACTTCCAATCCAGCGCCCTGCTAATGCGCCTGCGAAAGCAGCAGAAGTTGACCTGCACACACATGGGAGACCCAGAAGAAGCTTCTGGCTCCTGTCTTTGGCCTGGCCCAGCCCCAGCCGTTGTAGCCATTTAAAGAGTGAGCCAGTGAATGGAAGATCTGTCTCTTCTCTCTACCTGACTTTCAAATAAATAAACAAATCTTTAACAAAAAAAAAAAAAAAGAAAGAAAAGAGAGGGGCCAGCGCTGTGGTACAGTGGGTAAAGCTGCCACCTATGGTGCTGGCATCCTATATGGGCACCAGTTTGAGTCCTGGCTGCTCCACTTCTGATCCAGCTCCCTGCTAATGTGCCTGGAAAAGTAGTGGAAGATGGCCCAAGTGTTTTGTCCCTAAACCTTCCCGGAAGAAGCTCCTGACTCCTAGCTTCAGATCAACCCAGCTCAGGTTGCAGCCATTTGGGGGGTGAACCAGCGGATGGAAGACCTTTCTCTGACTCTCAAATAAATAAATTCTTAAAAAAAAAAAAAGAATAAAAGTTCAGGTTATGTGGATAATAGACAATTTAAAATTACATGTTTATCAGGGCCGGCACTGTGGCTCACTTGGTTAATCCTCCCTCCACCTGGAGCACCGGCATCCCATATGAACACCGGGTTGTAGTCCCGGTTGCCCCTCTTCCAGTCCAGCTCTCTGTTGTGGCCCGGGAAGGCAGTGAAGGATGGCCCAGGTGCTTGGGCCCTGCACCAGCATGTGAGACCAGGAGGAAGCACCTGGCTCCTGGCTTCAGATCGGCGTAGCACGCCGGCTGTAGCAGCCATTTTGGGGGGTGAACCAACGGAAGAAGACCTTTCTCTCTGTCTCACTAACTCTGCCTGTCCAAAAAAAAAAAAAAAAAAAAAATTGCATGTTTATTTAGAACTGTTTCCAAAAGGATGCAGTGACTCTCTGAACTAAGAAACCCCTAAGCATGAAGGCTCTCCATTAACCTGTGACAGGATATATATTTTTTTTAATTCTGTAACAGGGCTTAAAATTATCCACTTCCCGGAGACATGCATTTCAAAGCTGAAATTACTCATTTTTTTTAAAAGGCGCGGTTCAGGTTTTCCTGAAGCCAAGCACAGGTGGTCCTAAAAGTAAAAATGAGGAAAGGGTCACCGTGCAGCTCCTTGCACGGAACCTCCTTGCAGCAAGCAGCGGGTGACCGCCAGCGAACCCCATCCTCGGCCAGGCCACGGCCAGGTCACGGCCACACACTGCAACTCCATCCGGGGCTGCTCCACCTTCCCCAGCACCAGCCCTGACGCTCCTCAGCGTCCTCCTTGTTCCTGACCAGCACTGAGGCAGCAGCCATGTCTGAAAGTTAGCAGCCTACCCAAGCACGCCCCTGTCCAGGAGCAGGCAGGGTGGCAACCAAGTAGCATCGCACCGCTGAGCCAAGGGGAATGGTGGGTGCCGTGTCTCTGCTTGTGAGACGTCTTTTGGCACAAGACACTGCTGCCAGCCCGTCACTCCTGCTTCTCCGGATGTTTCCTAACAAATCCCTGGCGTGGGGCAGGACCCCACCTGACTTGGGGGTGAACACCCTCAGCTATTCAAAGGGAGACCATCATTCCAGAAGGCACTGGGCTATGGGGAGGACAGGAGCGAAAGGAAGAAAAAACTCATGGCAGCTGATTGCCAGTGGGCTCTGGCAATGCTACAGAACCAGAAATCTGTAAAATAATAATAATAATTAAATAATGCTACAGAACCAGAAATCTGTAAAAAAAAAAAAAATAGTAAATAAAATAATTAAATAAAAAAGTCTCTGGTAGAACTGTCACCGGGAACTTAAGGGCCCACTGAGGATGCGCTTTTTAATCCTACGGGCTTTTTGGGATGCGAGTCAAAGATATTACAACTCCTTCAGCGCAACCGACGGTTTCTGAGCATTCTGAAAATCAAATTAAAACGCCCTCTACCATGCCAGGCAACCATAAATCACAGAGGTGGCTCGGAGACCGTCTCCAGAGGAACAGCCGGCGGTCAAAGCGTGACTTAGGGCGGGGAGCGGCGAGAGGCGGTCGACAAAGCAACGCGCCCCGCATCCAAGTTCCCAGGAGACAGGAATCCCGAGGAGGGGCTGCGGGGTCCGGGAGAGGACGCGATTCTATTCGCAGACCCAACAAGTGCCTAGAAGGCGTCCAGTCGGACATGCACCTCGGCCGGGCAGTGACTATCGGCGTCGGCCACACTCCTGCGGAAACCCTGCATCAGGCAGGCACTCGGTATCACATCACAAACATTCCTAGAAACTTCTCGCTAGGTGCGTCCCGAGGCTGGGGCGCCTCCACAGCCTCCCCCGCGATGCGGGGCGCTGTCCCGCAGGGCCCGGCTGCACCGCGGCCGCCCCACCCCGCCGCGGCGGAGTAGCGGTGCGCGCGGCCTGCGCCTGGACACTGCCGCGCGCCGGCCAGGCGACCCTCGCCCGCTGCCCGCCACCGACCTGCAGCCCCCAGGCCGCGAGGGGGACCGGCGCGCAGACCCCTCACGGCGCGGCCCGCGCCGCCCCGGCCCCATCCCCCGGCGCACCGACCTCCGGGGGGCCGCCGCGTCCCCGACACTGTGGGCCCCGGGCGAGAAGGGGCTGCGCCGCCGCCTCGCCCGCCTTCCCCCCAGCCCCGGCTACTCACGTGCCAGATGGCGAAGAAGATGAGCGCCGCGGTGAGCAGCAGCGCCAGCATGTAGCAGAAGGCCGCGAACGTGAACGCCATGGCCGGGCAGGAGGAGCAGGGAGCGGCGCCGGTGCCAGCGGGAGAAAGGCGGCGCAGAGCCCTCTGGGTAAAACCATTCACTTCCCCCGGCCGCAGCCAGGACCGCCGCCGCCGCCGCCGAGGTGCCCGCCTCCCAGCGCGCCTGCGCACCAGGGGCGCCGCGCCGGCGCCCTCTGATGGCTGGAGTGTGCATCGCACTCGTGTTGTCTGCACAGTTGGATTCTTTTTCTTTGGTTCTCTGGTTTATTCTCTGAAGAAGTGTTTACTGAATGAGTGCCCAGTTTGTCCCAGGTTCTATACTTCTCTCTTGAGATACAAAGATGAGTGAAGTAGTTTTGCACTGAAAGAAGTTAATATAGTGCCGGAAACGAATAAATATTTACTGACTAAATAATAACGAGATTATAAGCCAGACATGGATGTCTGTAGGAGGTTCTGAAAGGTCAAAGGGGACCCAGCCGGCCCTAGGCATTCGGGCCAGAATTCTTGGAGTAGAGGTTTCCTACGCTCAGGCCTCTGTGGTGAGTAGAAGCTGTCCAGGCTAAGTCAAGGTAGAGCTGGCAGCTGTCCAAGGAAGCGGTCCGGCACACGCGAAGTGCTTACAAAGAAAAGCTTGGTGTGTAGGCTGAACCCAGCGTCAGTTTTTCATTAGTGGAACATAAATGCAAGACAGTGTTAAGAGAAAGGAGTTAGCAAGGGGTCAGATCATGAAAGACTTCAAGTGTCCTGCTAAGGAGTTCAGACCCCATATCCTACAAGCCCAAGGTTTTCAAGCTGTGTTTGCTCACCACACAAGTAGACTTTTCCATGGCAACCCAATGGAACATTATGTAGATATAAAATTATAGAGAGATGGCAATATAGGTATAGAAACACAGAAATGTAGATGCAATCAAAACAAATATCTATCAAAACAGCACCAAAGATCCATGAATATTCCTCCCTTTTTTTTCCCAAAGATTTATTTATTTGAAAGGCAGAGTGACAAAAAGAGAGGGAGAAGCAGGGTTCTTTTCTCCACTGGTTCAACCCTGCAACGGCTGGAGTTGCGGCAGCCCGGAGCTCTGTCTGGGTCTCCCACATGGGTGACAGGAGCCCAGGCACTCGAGTGGATTGGAAACCGAGCACCAGTGACTTGAGCTGGCACCTTGATATGAGATGCCAATAGCAACTTAACCAGATGTAGCCATAACAGCAGCCCCCTCCTTCCTATTCTTTTTGGCTGCTTTGTTGTGGATACTGGCTACAGGCCACAGAATGCTGGGGCCACCCAACTGCTGCAGATGGAAGTAGAAATCATGGAAGACTTTCAAGCATGAGGAGGACATGTTTGGCATTAAAGATCACTCACACTAGAGCACTGTGTGAACCAGTTTTAAAGGAAGGTCTACTCGCTGCTGTGCACTAGAACTTTCTGCACTGGTAGAAATTTTCTGTTCTTCTGCTCTCCAATACAGTAACCACAAGGCACATGTGACTCTTGGGCACTTTCAGTGTAGCAAGTATGACTGAGGAACTGAACTTTAAATGTTATACCTTTTTAATGAATTATATTTCAATATCCATATGTGCCTAGTGGCTACCATATTGGATAGTAGAGGTCTATAGCATCAGGTTTATGCGGCACCTTTCAACACTGCACATGTTATCCTCTCCATATAAACAGAACCCCACACCAGAGAACAGATTGACAGGGCATATTTCAGCCCCCCTCACCTCCTGTGTGCAGTACACAAACTGCCCAACTGTGCTCCATGACCCTGGTTAGAGAAATGTCAGATTGGAAACAGGAAGCCCACAACAATGACGCAGGGAAAGTTGCTGCAGATCTGAACTGGAATGGGGAAGATGGGATGGAAAGGGGGGAGCTTATTTGATAGTATTTTAGACATCAGCAGAACTGACTGATTGGAGGCATCATGAGAGAAGGGAAGAAGGCAAAAAGGACTTTATTTAGCACGTCAGGCCATAGAAGTGGAGCGAAAGGCAGTACAGGTCTTGTTTGTGTAGAACTCACAGAGGCAGTCTCCTGGGCCCCGCAAAGAGAGTTTACAGGGAATTGTTTACCCCAAACCGTGAGCTCTCGCCCCCTTCTCCACCTTATACCCCTTCTTCTTCTTCTCCTTTTCCTCCTCCTCCTTTGAATATTGATTTATTTGAAAGGCAGAGTTGGGGCCAGCGCTATGGCATAGCAAGTAAAGCCACTGCCTGCAGCACTAGTATCCCATATGAGAGTCAGTTAAAGTCCCGGCTGCTCCACTTCCAATCCAGCTCCCTACTAATGTGCCTGGGAAAGCAGTGGAGGATGGCCCACGTCCTTGGGCCCCTGCACCTGCTTGGGAGATCTGGAAGAAGCTCCTGCACCTGATTTTGGATCGGCCCATCTCCAGCCATTGTGGCCATTTGGGAAGTGAACCAACAGATGAAAGACCTCTCTCTCTCTGCTTATTCTGCTTCTCTGTAAATTCTGCCTTTCAAATAAATAAATAAATTAAAAAAAAAATTGGCAGATTTAGAGAGGACAAACAGAGCGAGAGAGATCTTCCATCCACCGATTCACTCCCCAAATGGCCACATTAGCCAGGGCTGGGCCAGGCCGAAGCTAGGAGCCAGGAACTTCTTTTAGGTCTCCCATGTGGGTGCAGGGGCCCAAGCACTTGGGCCATCTTCCGCTGCTTTCCTAGGCACATTAGTAGGGAGCTGGATCGGCTTTACCCACTATGCCACAGCACAGCCCCCTGCCGCCTTCTTCTGAATCAAGGGTGGGAATGTCTGGATTTGATCTGGCCCCGCCAAGGCAACCGCAGGCAAGCCTCAAAATTCAAGAAACCTAGGAGCTTTTTCCATCATATCATAAATTTATTTTAAAGGAATCATAATAATTACATAAATTTTGAGGGACAAGCAAGGAACATCCCTATGGGATAGATAGGACACATATGAGGACAGCGCTGGTGCTTCTCATCGGCTGCCTGCGGTTTGTCTGCCTGTGTTGTGGTGATGCAGTGGACGGTGCCAGAGCGTACACATTGCAAGGTGCTAACACACTGTGTGAAGCTGCCCAGCTCTGGTGATGATGAAATGAGATGATTCCTCATGACATCCATCATCTTGCTTCCAATGATTGACAAGCATGTTCTCGGCTTCCTTGGTGACAACAACTTCAATCTAACCCCAGCCACCTGTCCATGATCAACTATGCTTGCCAAAGCTGAATCTCAGATGAAGATTAAGGGAATTACAGCACACAGAAAACACCTCAAGTCGATGCTAGAAGCGTGAGATATGTTCCAAATCCAGGATGCAGGATTAGAACAGCAATCCAAGCAAAACACACCCACCCTGGAATGCCATCTAAACTTCCGCAGTGTAAGACATCCTACAAATGGCGACAGCAGAGACAAGTTGATGTAGAGTGCCGATCTTTCCAAGAGAAATGGAAAAATGATTTTGTTGTTGTTGAACTCAAAGGCAAACCTACCCTTGTGCC
The DNA here is from genome assembly GCA_949820135.1 of Sylvilagus floridanus. Taxonomy (NCBI): domain Eukaryota; kingdom Metazoa; phylum Chordata; class Mammalia; order Lagomorpha; family Leporidae; genus Sylvilagus; species Sylvilagus floridanus. The sequence goes on along the minus strand of OX463239.1, from coordinate 20,985,356 downwards.
TACTTTGTGGCGATGCATTAACAGAAACGAAGAAAGCCAGTCTGGAGTGTCATTACGGCTCCAAACACAGAATCACAGCAAGCTGCTTTCACTAGGCCTCCTGCTGCAAGAGACAAAGTCATTCAGACAAGTTCTGTGGGGCGCTAGGTAACTGCCAAACAGCTGTGGCTTCCGGAAGAGGCAGTTTGTGAACGACCATATGGTGCCAAGGTACCACTGTCTCAGAGTGTGAGTCTGTCTCAGAGAACTGGCGCAGACCGGATTACTGACTTAGCACAAGGCACCGGGAGAACACTGAAGACTTCTGCAGGAGATTCCCAATTTTTCTCTCCGGCTTCTGACAAAACAATGGATATAACAAACTGCCCAATTGAGCAGTTTTGTTCGTGGGATAACTGCAGTGTTTGACACGCAAGAGGAATGACTGTCACAGGAAGCCATGCACAACATGACAAGAGATGAGGACTTGTTTGAGAGACTTGTTTTAGCAATGAGAAAACTAAGTGGCCTTGCTTACAGGTGGAGCTTTGGCCATGGTGAGCTTGCAAGAAGAATTCCCTGCATTTGTCTAAAAGGAAACCATTCATCTTAGTCTTGATCCAAGTGATTTAATTATGTGCCACTCTGTCAAGCACCAAGAATATTGCACGCACTTGTTCAGTTCAACAGTGTGATGTCAGCAGTAGTGTCATCTGTAAACTTCATCCAAAGCAGCGTGTTTAACAGCTGGCAGTTTAAGGAGCTACTGCATGATCTTGACTCTGAGTAGGATGACCTTGTTTATTACGGGGGCTGAGTGGCGGGAGTTGGCTCATGAGGTTGTATGAGCTGCAGGGGGAAGTTGAGGAGTTCGTGAAGATACAGGGATACAGATTCTCAGTGCCAGCCAGCGGCCGTGTGATCTCGCTTACACAGTGGACGTCACCAAGAACCTCCCAGAGCTGAACATCAAGCTGTAGGCCTCCAGCCAGCTTCGCACTTCCCTGCCTTTAAATGTGAAATCATTGGAAGCTGAATGAAGGCTGTGAAAAATGTATCTTGAAAGGAATAACATGGTGCATTTCCCTTCTCCGGAAGAACAAAAGCCTTCCACAACCCTTGGATGTGCTGTGAATGTGAGAAACTCATTGACATTGGATGGAAGATTCCAGGACCTGAAAAGCAGGCAGAGGGAACTGAACATCTTAGTTGTGCCCTTCCATGTGGAACCACTTAGTGCATCCAATAATCTACACGGTGAAATCCTTCCGCTGCAAAGTGAAAGCCAGGTTCAAGAACCTCCCAGTGCTAGAAGCCTTACGTAAGCAATGATGACTTTCCCACTAGGAGGAGACATGCATCGAAATGTTAGGTAGAAAGTCAGATATGAGCTTATGTGTGTGTGACAAAGGCCTAAGGAGACATTTGGGTCCAGCATATGCATCTCAAAGTCTTCCCAATAACGTTTCAGAGGCAGCCCAGTGTTCGAATCCTGCCCTGCTCCTTCTACCTGATAACCTGCCATGTGGGGGTCCCTGCCCCTGCTGCCTGATAATCTTCCAGATGTAGCCCAGTATCTGCGCTTCAAATACCCTGCTCCCATCCTGATTCTCCAGGGGGTCTTGCTCACCCTTCCTCTAAACCTAGGGCAGCGCCAGCTAGGCTTCCTCCTGTCTGATAACTTCTGTGGGAAAACTCAGATAGGAGTTTCTAGTATTTACACCCATGTCAGCTCCTTCAACCGCAAAAGGAACGACGCTGCTCGCAGCTAATCGGTATTCAAAAGACTTTTACTTAGAAGGAGTGGGAAAGAGAGTGGGGGACCGGGAGAAGGGGGAGAGATGGCGCGCACGTTCCGTAAGGGGGAAAGCTGGCGTGCCCGTTCCTTCTCCCGCGGTCCGGTCCGCTTATATACAGAATTCAATCAATCACAGTCAATGCACAGAGTTCTCCAATCCGCCACTTGATCATGCTCAGCTGTGGAGTCACGCAGCAGGCAGGGCATCAGCGCCATCTTGTTGTTTTCCACAATCCTCAGCTAGATGGAAAGTTCAATCAGCTGCTACATCCGCATTACTGCTACAAGCCAAGCCCAGCATGGGGGGGTCCCATGGCAAGCCTATCCATGGGTCCCCACACACCCATAAAGTCTTGTTTCAGGAGATGTGAGAAGACAAAGACCCATCTCCTTAAACCCCACCCCCACCCCCGGCCTCAACTGGACTGAGTGTTCAGCCCTCTGCCTCTATGCTGAGCTGCCCACCTGGCCTGCCCAGGTATACTCTCTCCACTCAACCATGTAACCCCGCTCTCTACTAGTCTGAGCGACTGGGCACTCCCTCTCAGGTTCTGTCTGGAGAGGTGCCCATCCGTTCTTACAGATGTCCCTACCCTAATAAACTTTGCTATTTTACTTTCCACTACTCTCTGTCTCACGCCTGAATTCTTTCTTGTGTGAAGACAAGAACCCTGCCAATCACCAGTAACAGAAATATGCGTCTGTGTTCAGAAGAACTTACTGGTGTGAGTTCTCTTCAAAACCTGACATCATCAAGAGTCGACCGCAACCTCAGTGAACCTGAAAAAGCAGTTGTGATTAGCAATTGCGTCGGGATCACCTAGCATCACTCACCTCCCCAAAGAGGAACGTTTCCAACCATCACATTAGTGGTAAGTTAATAAATATATTTGACCAAATCTGGCAGGCTGGTTTTTAACTTAATCATTTTTTGTGACCACAAATGGTGTTATAAATATCCAAATGGCCTTTGGGAGAAAAAAGGTTCCCCATTCCTGTTCTAAATGAATCTCCTCTTGAAGGTAGCTGAAGATGATCCAAGTTTTTGGACCCCTGCCACTCACAGGGGAGACTTGGATGGAGCAGCCATTTCAGGAGTGAACCAACTGATGGAAGATCTCTTTCTTTCTGTTTCTCCCTCTCTCTGTCAATCTTCCTTTCAAATAAATAAAGTATTTAAAAAAAAAATTTAGGGATTGCTGTTGTGGTACTGTGCGTTAAGCTGTCACCTGCTCAGGTTTGAGTCCTGGTGCTCCCCTTCCAATCTAGCTTCCTGCTAATGCGCCTGAGAAAGCAGTGGAAAATGGTCAAAGTGCTTGGGCCCCTTCCACACATGTGGGAGACCTGGGTTGAGTTTCAGGCTCCTGGTTTCAGCCTGACCCAGCCACAGCCATTGCAGCTATTTGGAGAGTGAGCCAGCAGATGGAAGATCTCTCTCTCTCTCTCTCTCTTTCTTTCCCCCCTTCCCTCCCCACCATTGCTCTGCCTTTCAACTAAATAAAATAATTTTTTAAATAAGATAATAAAGGAATCCCTTCTACACCTTTGGAAGTGATATTTCCTCACCTGATACCCAGAGACTACCTTCTGACAATAAGCTTTTCTCCATCTTCACCTGAAATGATCTTTTCCTTGCCTAATAACTGCCTCTGCCACCACACTTCACAGAATGAAACTGTCCTCCCAGGACTCACTCCCTTTCTTATTTTAAAAAAGGATTTAAAAGAGTGACAGAGAAGAAAGGAAGAGAGAGGGAAGGAAAGAGAGAAAGAGAGAGATAAATCGTCCATCTGCTGGTTCACTTCCCAGATGGCCACAATGACTGGGGCTGGTCCAAAACCAGAAGAACCTAGAGACCCATTCAGGTCTCCTACATGGGTGCAGGGGCGCAGGTACTTGGGCTGTCTCCTGTGGTTTCCCAGGCACATTAGCAAATCAGAAGCAGAGCAGCCAGGACTGGAATCCAATATGGGATGCTGACACTGCAGCTGGCAGCCCGCCACACTGCGCCACAACACCAGCACCGGGACTCACCCTCCATATTCTTCCTGAGACAGGAAGTTTGTAGAAGGCATTTTGTCCACCCCAAACCCCATGACTGCTTTATGTAAAAAGCAAGTCCATTCTCTTCATCAAAGAGAACAAAGGTTTATTGAGCACACAGTCTGCGTCAGGTAGAACACTGACATAGCACATAGCACATGAGCTATGGCAGTGTGAAGTCCCCTTCAACTACTCACAGGGCACGCTAGTAACGCTAGCAAGTAAACGCTAGAGCTGTGCTATCCACCATAGGAGCTGCTAATCATGCATGCCATTTAAATTTAATTAGAAAGAATGAAATTAAAATTCAGTTCCTTAACTACACTACATATTTCTGGTGGCTACTGTATTACACAGCATAGTCACAAAATATTTCTATCACCATAGAAAGTTCCACTGGAGCGCAGGCTTTGTGGACACATGAACCACTGCCTAGAACATGCACATCCCGTACCAGAATGTCTAGTTTGAGTTCTACTTCCATTTCAGATCTAGCTTATTGCTAATGTACTTCCCAGGAGGCAAGAGATCATGCCTCAAGTATTTGGGTCCCTGTCACCCCTCTGGGAGACCCAGATGAAGTTCCTGGCTCCTGGCTTCCACCTGGCCCAGCCCTGACTGTTGTGGGCATTTGGAGAGTGAACCATTGCAAGGGAGATCTCTCTGGCTCCATCACTCTGCCTTTCAAATAAATAAAAACAACTAGATAAGCATTTTAAAAATTCAAAGTTCTGTTGGATAAATTGTCTTATGCAATGTTGCTCCATTGGAGAACATTCACACATCCATTTTCATGAAAAGAAAGGGCCAGTTAGAGCAATCAACCACACACAGGTGCTTGATGAGGACACTAATGGGTCTACTGACATTCTGGAGCAATGCGATATACAGTGTGTAATCTGTATGTCCAGACAATTCTCGGTAGTCTTTGGAATTTATATTGACTCTTCTAGCCCATAGGAGTACTTTTTGTAGTACATACTGCTTTAATTTATAAATAGACCTGCAGATACTGCAAAATTCTAATCATTCTCCTGTGTACTCTGTCTCCTCTCTCCTCCCTTTTCTCAGCCAAATGCTTGTTTTAATTTTTCTTTCATCTGTTCACCTCTTCTCCCGCACCAACCCCCAAACGTGTCCAACCCAGACAGCTAGACACAAGTCAGCCACGGGAGACCTAGAAATATAGGAATATATCTTGGCTTAAAAAAAGGCCCATTACGGCCGGTGCCATGGCTCACTAGGCTAATCCTCCACCTGCGGTGCTGGCACCCCGGGTTCTAGTCCTGGTTGCTCCTCTTCCAGTCCAGCTCTCTGCTGTGGCCCGGGAAGGCACTGGAGGATGGCCCAGGTCCTTGGGCCCTGCACCTGCACGGGAGACCAGGAGGAAGCACCTGGCTCCTGGCTTCAGATTGGCGCAGCACGCAGGCCATGGTGGCAGGGTGAACCAATGGAAAAGGAAGACCTTTCTCTCTGTCTCTCTCTAACTCGGCCTGTCAAGAAAATAAAAAAGCCCCTCACCCAAATCCAGATACACACCTGAGACATGCTGCAGCCCCCAGACTAGATAAGGAAAGCCAGCACAGATGGCACAGACGTATGGTACAGAGGTCCATCAGAGTGCCTAGGTTGGGGTCAGCCTCCTCTGCTTCTGGTCCAACTTCCTGCTAATGTGCTCCCTTGGAAACAGCAGGTGATGGCTCAAGTACTTAAGAACCTTCCGCCCACGTGGGAGTTCTGGGCTGCTGCCTTTGACCTGGCACAGCCTCAACTCATGTGTAGGTACTTGAGGAGTGACACAGTGGACAGAAGAATGCTCTTGCTCTCGCTCTCTCTCTCTGCCTTTCATTCAAATACATAAAAATAAAACTTAAAAAATATCAGTATTGAGAAGGTGGAAGGGTAGGTGCTGAGCAATTAGGAAAACTTGACCTCAACAATGTTTCAACTCTGGGGCTGTGGGGGAGGGGTGGGGAAGGGAGTAGCCTAGCAATAAAGACCCAGGTCTCCTGCACCCCATATTGGACTGCTTGGGTTCTCTTCCAAACCCTGGCTCCTGACTACAGTTTTCTGCTAATGCAGACCATGGGAGGCAAGGGCGATGTGGTTGGGCTCCTGCCACCCACCTAGCAGACCTGGATTGAGTTCCCAGCTGCCAGTCAGTCCCAGCCCAGCCCAGCCCAGCCACAACTTGTGGGCGTTCGGGGAGTGAACCAGCAATGGGGAGTTTGCTTGCTCTCTCTCTCAGATAGTGTGTAAGAAGTTGAAAGCTTCCCCCAGGAACAGGCATTACCTTGCCAAGCTCCAGGGAGCTTTCCTGGTCCTTGGTGTCCGTTGGGAATAGCAGGCTGTACTTCAGCCACTGATTATCAAGGTGGGATAATGCTGAGCACTCTGCTAGCACCCTGTCCTGTCTCCACCTCGGAACCAGTACTTGCTCTTTGCCCCAGAAGGCTGGCAGGTCATTCACACCCTCCAAGGAGAGGGGAGAGTAGAGTAGTTAACCACGTGGTAGTAACACAAAAGCAAAAGGCCTTCTCCAGGCAGCACTCACTGTTACTCAACTTGAGGGATCCCATGGAGGTGCGACGATCGGGAAACATGTCATCCCCTTACAGAGGCCAAGTGGAGCCCACGATGCTTGGAGAGGTTCCAGGCCCTCACCTTGAGGAACTTCCAAGAGACACGAACCCCGAGCACAGAAAGCTCTGGCCAGCAGTTCCCAAGATTCCAGGTCTTTGTATCTGGGAGAGAAGCAGTTTTTCCGGGTACAACACATTTAATACAAAAGGGAATGATCAGAATTCTACATTGCACTCTCTTCAGGAAATGCAGGACCAAGGATGTGCTCCGTGCCCTGTGACGGCTCAGCACCGCAGGCTGGAAACCACTCATAGGAACCAGCTCGCCCTTCAGATGAAGTCGACTTCCACTGTTGCAGAATTCACGGTTTCTCGGATGTTAGTACAGAGTCAAAAGCAGTGGATAAAACTTTGCAGATGGCTTGTGCTTGTTCCAGGCTGTTGCACTGATAGACCCACAGGCTGAATTCTTCGTTGCTTGCATCTGTGGTATTCAGGGCCAGCAGGCTCCTCCCGGCCCCCAGGCCGTCATCGTAGCACACCATGCAGATGATCAGGTACAGAGCGTGCCTGTGCAGGATGTCATACTGATCTGACGTTGACACTTTGATACCGTACTTGGAAACTCCCATAATCAATTCTTCCTCCAGGGGGACAAAAGGCAACTTTCCATCTTGCTGGGCAACATCTATGTAGTTTATCAGGTCTAGGGGTCCCTCCAGGCTTTTCTCCTCAGAGAATTTCAGTTTTTCAATGGCACCGACATATTTTATTCGAAATTCTGCACAGGTATCTAGATTACTGTTGCTCTGTCCCGAGCTCTTAGTGGAGTCTGTGTCGAGGCTGGCCACAGTGCTGAACCGAGAAAGGCCCCCAAGGCTGGAATCACAGACTTGCTCTTGGTGCTGATCTCACTGCTTTGGGAACTGTTGCTGCTGTGCCGCTTCTTGCCTTTCCGGAACATTCTGCAGCATGGCGTGGTCCGGGGCCACTGGGAAATTAGGCTGCTGGGAAACTAGGAGTGGTTGTGGGTAGCATATGGAGACAGACTTGTAATTGAGACACAAACCTTGGAAGGAACAGCTAAGAAGCTAAGGATGGAATGTTCAAGAGTAGATGGCGCCAAATACTAACAAGGATTCATGACCCCAGGCCACCTACCCAGAGGAGGAGCCCTTCTCAGCCCACGGTCTTGGGGGAAGTCACCACCTCTCCAGAGTGTTGGATGATTCTCGGGTGCTTTCCCTAGATGGGAGAGCTGACGATTTGTGGTTGGTGTTATTTGCTGTTCGCCACTTTCCTAACGCACTGGGCTAAGGCTGCATGTGCGTAGAGAACTTTGGCAGCCATCCAACAGGGTGTGGTCTCTCAACACGGGGTGCTTGCCCTTTGCCCCAGCAGTGCCTGTTTCACAATCATTATGACACGAATTAATGTTCAGAAGTGACTCAGTCAACAGACGCGGGAGTGCAAAAGATAGGTCTCTTTATTGTTCTTAGTTGATGTGTCTTTTTATTCAGAAATGTACATAAAGGCATAAAGGTACAGTTCAAGGACAGCAAAATCACAGATCTAAAGCAGACACTTCAAGGAGTTTCCATATAGGCAGGTGCTCATGTGAGTTTCGACCCCAAACAAGGCAGGGGACTCTGCTGTCACCCCACAGAGTTCCCTCATGGCCCACCCCGGACAACCACAGCTCTACTCCCAGCATCCTACAGCAGCCCTACTGACTCTTGAGCCTCATTGATTGGAATCCTATGAAACATATTCTTTGTGTCTGGTATTTTTGGTTTTTGGGGGGTTCCTTTTTTCTGGCTCAATGTGATATTTTGGGGTTCTCTCTTTTGAAATTTATCCATGAGACTTCAGGAAGTTTAAGGGGAAATGAAATTAAAAGATAAATTCAGAGACCAGTGTTGTGACACAGCAAGTTAAGCTGACACCCGTGACACCCACATCCCATATCAGAGCACCATTTCAAGTCCTGGCTGCTCTGCTTCTGATCCACCTTCCTGCTAATGTGCCTGGGAAGGTAGCAGATAATGGTCCAAATACCTGGGCCCTTATCACCCACGTGGGAGGCCCAGATGGAGTCCCAGGCTCCTAGGTTCCACCTGGCCCAGCCCCAGCTGTTGTGGCCATTTGGCAAGTGAACCAGCAGTTGGAGGATATTTCTCTCTGTGTCATTCTCTCTCTCTCACAGTAAATCTGGCTTTCAAATAAATAAATAAATCTTTACCCAAAATAAAGATTGTTCTAGAAAAAGATCCCCTTCTTTGTAGGAATTGCATACATTTTAAGAGAAGTATCCAATTATTGGGGAAAATAGTTTTAGTGGTGTTAGCTCTTTGTTGAGGTTTTTTTTTTTAATTATTTAAATTCTCTCCTCACAGCATATACTTAGGTAGATCCAAAGCTAGCCATAAAATAACAAGAGAGCGCAGAAGGGGTCTGGACATGGGTGTATTTTCTAAATCAAAGAACAGTAAATCACACTGTAAAAAGAAAAAAAATCCACCAAGATAAGACTAGATAATGCAAAAATGTATATACATTAAAAAATCACCAAAATTAAAAAGTAAGCTGAAATATTTCCAGCAAAACAAACCCACAAATGGTAAATAAGTACATTGAAACCTCATTAAAATCAATTCTAAACCACTGAACCTCAGTTAATCAATGAACAGAAGATAGGATGAAACAATTTACAGTTGTGATTGATTAGCAAATATATGAAAAAAGAAGTCAACACTCTAACAATCAAAGAAGAATTCAAAATAAAGAAAACACTTTTATCAGTCAAATTAGGCAATATTTTAAAATAAATGAAAATATATAATGTTGGCAAGGCTCTCTTTCTGTAACTCCTGAAAATAAACCAAATTATGGAAAAAGCCTTTTGCACAAAAATCTCTCTAAGCAATAGTTCTGAAAGTCACCAAAGTATTAAGTAAAAAGGGAATTGCTAAGTCACAATGTATGCACTCAAAAATATTATGAAACTAATTGTATTTATAAGTTCTTTTTAATAGAGAATATTTATATTATGGTACCTGTGATATGAAATTGAATACAATCTCTTTTGAGTACATCAGAAAAGATAGAAAGGAAACTGATGCATAATCAAGTGTTAACTGATTATCCTCAAAGTGTAGTTATGAAAATTTCCCCCTATTTTTAGTTTTTATATTAACCATGTTTTCCACAGTGAGAAATAATTTTTAAACAATTTTTTTGAAAGAGGGAAAGAACACAGATAGTTTGGCCTTCACCCAGAGTTTATCTGGAGGGCACTTTGAGCTTGTTCTTGATATTTAATTTTTTTAAGCACACAAATAATGTTTAACTAAGTGATAAAGTTACTGTTACCATGGAGCATATGCCCACAGGAATGTCAGTGTTCTGACATAACTGAATTTTAACTTTATTAGAAAGAATGCATCATTTGTAGATTTCACTGCTTTTTTGTAATTTATTCAAATTGAAATAACTTTGAATTCAGCATGCCTACCATTTTAAATTTTCAGTAAATATGGTTTTATTGTCCAACCTATGCCCCAAACATGATAGAACAGTTAATATCTCTACAGTACTCATAGCAACATATTTAAATGGAAGCTGTTCTCCTTACAGCTGCTTACTGATAGAAACACTGATGGACTGGAAAATCCAGCAACATACTCAGTTAAGTGAAGTATTCGGTGGAGAAGGTGCTAAAATAATTGCTTCCAGATTTCACATTTGCACTTTTGGCTCTTACAACCAAGCCCTAGTAATCATAGTAATCAGAACAGGTTGGCACTGGTGCAAGATGTACATACAGGTCAGAGGCTTGGAACTGAGAGTCTAGAAATACATCTCATATGTCCTACCAATTGCAATCCAACAAGACTGCCAAGACAGTTCAGTGAGGGAAATAACAGTTGTTTTCACAGTGCTGAGACAACTGGATATCCACCTGCAAAAGGGCAAAGTGGGACTGCACACTGTGGCACAGAGGGTTCGGCCATGGCTCACAATGCTGGCATCCCATATCAACGCCCCGACTCAAGTCTCCACTGCTTTGCTTCTGATCCAGCTCCCTGCTAATGCACTTACGAAAGCAACAGAAGATGGTTTGGGTACACGGACCCTTGCTACCCATGTGGGAGACCCAGATGGAGTTCTGGGCTTCTGGATTGTTCTGGCTCAGCCCTGACTGTTGCAGTGGGGAGTGAATCAGAGAATGGAAGATGGACCTACCTCTCTCTCTCTCTCCCCCCAATCTCTCTGCCTTTCAAATAAATATAACTTAAAACCCTCAAAAATGAATTCCAAATGAACCCAAGACCCAAATGTAGCAGCTCAAACTAAAAGACCTTTAAAGGAAAAAACAGAGTAAACTTTTCCTGAGAAAAAGTAGATAAATCAGACTTTATCAACACTGACGACATTTGTGCTTCAAAAGACACCATCAAGGGGAAAAGAGGACCCAATGAGCAGGAGGCAACATTTGCCAACCGTACATTTCATAGGGGGCTTTTATGGAACTCTCACAACTCAATTGTAAAAAGACATAAGAACCAATTGAAATGGGGAAAGGATCTGAATACAAATAGAGAAGTCGTTAAATGGCAGTATGCCCACAAACAGATGCTCAACACCATTAGCCATCAGGGAAAAGCAAATCTAAACCAGAAGGAGATGCTACTTCACAACCCACTAGCATTGCGGCTTGATCTTCTAAAAGGCAGACAATAGCAGGTATTGGCAGAGATGTGGAGAAACGAATTCTCCTACATCGCTGACGTGAGTATAAGATGGTAAGGCTGCTTTAGAAAACACTCTGAAAGTTCCTTAAAACATTAAGCAGAGGCCTGCGCCGTGGCTCAATAGGCTAATCCTCTGCCTGCGGCACCGGCACACCAGGTTCTAGTCCCAGTCAGGGTGCCGGATTCTGTCCCAGTTGCCCCTCTTCCAGTCCAGCTCTCTGCTGTGGCCAGGGAGTGCAGTGGAGGATGGCCCAAGTGCTTGAAGCATCCTGCACCCTGTGGAAGACCAGGAGAAGCACCTGGCTCCTGGCTTCAGATCGGCGCTGTGCACTGGCCACAGAGGCCATTGTGGGGTGAACCAAGGGAAAAAGGAAGACCTTTCTCTCTTTCTCACTTTCCACTCTGCCTGTCCAAAAAAAAAAAAAAAAGTTAAGCAGAGAGTTACCACATAACCAGCAACTTCACACCTGTGAGAAATGAAAACTATCGCCACAGAAAAACTTGCCCATGAATCTTCATAGCAGCAATATTCATAACAGCCAATAATAGGAGAATAAAAATATACAGGATAGCTCTTGCAAAATTATTGCAAATAGGTCTGGTATTTCCTTGCATTTTAACTCATAGCCACCAGAAGTTCCACTCCTGATAAAATAACCGTTTCCTGATGAAATACGATGGCTTTAATACTTGCCCTGAGAAATAAATTGTCAGTCCACACTGATGCCTGAGAACCAAGTGTGTTCTGACCAGGTTTTCTGTTTTTGTAGTTGTTCTGCACTAACAACGTCTATCTAACGTTCTATATTGCTCTGAAGTGTACCTGCTGCTCCCTGCTGGCAAATCATGAAATTAGTCCACCAGGAGCCCATTCCTGCACATTCAGACTGAAAAAAGTTTAGCCTACGCCCATAAAAAACACTCCATCCCAGCGTAGAACCAGCCACCATGGAGAGTACCTGACCACAGAAGTGAGGCAGGGCCACTAGCCACCAGCAAAGATGCTCAGCAACACCAGTCATTAGGGAAAAGCCAATCAGAACCATAATGAACTGCCTCTTCATGCCCAGTAGAGTGGCTGTCATCAACATGCTGGAGAATTACAAGTGCTGGTGAGGATATGGAGCAATTGGAGCCCCTGTGCACTGGTGGGAGAATGTAAAATGCAGCTGATGTGCAAAACAGTTTGGTGGTTCCTCAAAAAAATTGTCATAGAATTATCAGCAATTGCACTTCAGGACATGCATCCAAAAGTATTAAGTATAGGATGCAAACAGACAGTTGTACACCAATAGCAGCACTATTCACAACAGTCAAAAGGTGGAAACAAGTTGAGTGTCCATAGATGGATGAGAGGGAAAATCAACGTGGCATAAGAAAACAATGGAATATTGGTTAGCCCCAAGAAGGAAGAAAATTCTGATACAAGTTACAACATAGATGAATCTTGAAAACATTAGTCAAAGGAATCAAGACATAAAAGGATGGATATCATGTGATTCCTCTTATGTGCAGTGCCTAAAATAGGCATACTGACAAAGAAAGCAGAATGATGGTTTTGGGGGTGCTGGGAGGGCACAGTGGGGATTTATTCTTTAATGGATACAGCATGTCAGTTTGGGAAGAATAAAGTGCGGAGATGGTGGTGATGGTTGCACATTGTGAATGTAGTTAACACCACTGAATTCTAGAATTAAAATGGCAAATTTTATATTATGTATATTTTATCTCAATAATATAAATGAAGACAAAGATTTTTTTAAGTAACAAGAAAAAGAGGCAGAAGAGGCAGAACACCACGTGGTTCAGAGCACAGCCTTGGATCCAGCCCCACTTAGACTGGCATCCAGGCTCTGCCACCCACTGGCTCTGTGACCCTGAGTAAGCTCATTTCTCTGTGGCTTCGGATTGGTGCAGCTCCGGCCTTCGTCTCTGAAATAGGGCTTACCTCCCAGAGTTTTATGCAACCATTTGGCAAATGCTTACTGATCACCCATCAATAACATGGCCAAGTAACAACAGATGTGTCCTAATATGATGCATTAAGAAGAATACAACATATTTACATAGTTTTCTGCTTTTAAAAAAATGCTTAACCTGGATATAATCAGGAGGGGTAAAAAATCCCAATCGAGGGAAATTTTTCAAAACAACTAACAACAACAATAAAACTGGATTATACTATTTTATTTTTAAAAAAGATTTATTTATGTATTTGCAAGGTAGAGTCACAGAGAGGCAGAGGCAGAGAGTGGGAGAGAGGTCTTCCATCTGCTGGTTCACTCCCCAGTTGGCCGCAATGGCCAGAGCTGCACCGATCTGAAGCCAACAACCAGGAGCCTCTTCTAAGTATCCCACATGGGTGCAGATGCCAAGGACTTGGGCCATCTTCCATTGCTTCCCCAGGCCATGGCAGAGTGCTGGGTCAGAAATTGGGCAGCCAGGACTCGAACCGGTGCCCATATGTGATGCTGGCACTGCAGGCGGCACCCTCACCCACTATGCCACAGTGCCAGCCCCAGCCTGTACTAATTTAAAATGTCAATGTGGAGAAAGTCAAAGAAAAATGAAACTGTTCTGGTCTAAAGAGGATGGGGGTGGCAGTTGAGAGACACACAGAGAGGGAGAGCAAAGGTGGCCAGATGTTAACCGTTGGTAACTGTCAGGAAACGTACAGGATCTGAGATTCTATCACACTTGTGAGATTTAGCCTGCCACAGCTGTTTGGAGGCTGGCAGAGGGCACGAGACCCTTGGGTCAGAGATCAAGGAATCTATTGCTCATGGCACTGCGAGGCACGTGAGCTTCTTCTCATGTCAGTTCCTCTAGCCCCTCAAGTCGCATCAGGGTGAGGGAAATCCTCCCAAGTGGATGCAGCACATTCAGAGGGGTCAGAGCACGGTTGAGAGTCTCTGTGCTTGGGGAAGCCCAATCTTTCATAATGGACTACAAGCAAACCTGCACAACCTCTGCACCAGAAAGAGGCGTTAGACAAATTATACTGAACAGTAAACAAACCTGTGCCTCGCTCCAAAAGGAGAAACCCTCTGCCAAGGCTACTCGCTACAAATAATCTTGAAAAGATAGCCTGGAAGAGTATGGGAAGGAGTGTCTCTGCTTCTAAGAAGAACAGAAAGCGACAAACGCAGGAGCAGCTGTCTCCCCACAGTGAATCCAGGTGTGGGGTATATGGGAGTTCCTCATACTATTCTGAAAAATGAATGTGTCCATGCCATGTGTCCCATATGGCTCCAGCTTGCACCGGTCTTCTAGGGCAGTGGGGGGGTGGGGATGGGAGGCAGAATGAAAAGGGTCCCAACAGGTGCTGATCCCTGCCGTGCAGCCCCCATGGCTGTTACACCCGAGTGCGCTGTGGCAGGGCCCTCATCTCTGACCCAGACCTTCTGAATGGAGATCTTGGGGTCGCCCCACCCTGTCAAGCCTGGCTCTGCCTGCTGGAATCCCACAAGCTCTGCAGGCAGGGTGGCGGGGGGACCCCAGTCCCAATTCCCTCCACTGCCTGCGAAGAATCTGGGGCTAGACAGCGCCACCTGGCCAGCTCTGGAGTCAGCATGAGTACAGGTGCCTACTCACCCCCTTGGGATCCTCACCCTGAACCTGATCATAACCCAGGTCTCAGCCAGTCTGGGAGATGCTCCAGAATGGAAGACAAACCCGTGTGGGAGCAGATCGCATCCAGCTTCATCCAGCGTCACTCCCACTTACTTGATAGGGACAGAGCCTGACTCTGTTCCATTTCCATGGCTGCCTCATGCTTTAGGTGGGAAAAATAGCAGTTCCAAGGGAGAGCTGCCACTGGGGACAAATTTTCTAGCCTTCCCTTCCAGAAAACCCAGCACAGCATGATGGCACAGAGAGCTGCATGGTCAGCATGGCTATGGGCCAGCTCAAGGCCGCCGAAGACCCCTCGTGGGCTTCCATCAGATGCTCCTGTTAAAGGACATCAAGGATACTTGGGTTTGCCCCAGGGACACCCAGGCTTGCCCAGTGCCTCTCCGGCTGACCTCCTCCCAGCCAGGCACGCAATGCTGTTTTCTCCTCCCTCCTCTTCCTCATACCAGTCACACTCCTCCAGATGCATCAACTATCACACAGAAATGGGCCACGGTGGGAGTGGGCAGAGTGCCCTGCTACCACCAAGGTGTTGTGCATGCTGTTTGGTCGCCAGACTGGCTGCGTGCGACAGGAGAAGCTGGTGTTGTACCAGTGCCTGCCTTGGAAAGACCTAAGCAATGCAAAAGGGCTTTGTTTTTGTTCGGCTTGTTTGTTTTTAATCTACTACCAACTTACTCTAGCCACCCAAAGTGAGGAAAGCAGCTGCCTCACCGCCCACATACTGATTTGTTCAGAAGTTTCAATGCCTCACCCTACAATAAAACCACAAAAATTTTCTTAACAACAACAAAAAAGAAGTTTAAAAAAATGTGTTTATGGTGCTCCTACTGTGCGATTGTACTAGACACTGGGGTTGCTGGGAGAATGAAATGACCCAATGCATGCAAAGCGTTTAAAGAGCGAGCGTCTCGCATGTAAAAGCGCTGGTAAACTGTAGCCATCTGAGCAGAGAAGGAAACCTTCTACTTCAGTGGAAAGCCTGCAAGTTAAAGATTGCTCGCCTCAGACTATTTTCCAAGGTCCCTTAGGATGTTTTGAACATCCTTGAATAAAACACTTAAGAAATAGTCTGAGACCTGGATATATATTTGGTGAGGAACCTGTCCCCTTCCTGTTCGAGGGTCTGACGTACAAGGGTACTTTAAAGAGTTCATGGCTGTGGGGGTGGCACCATGGTGTAGTGGGAAAAGCTGCTGCCTGCAGTGCTGGCATCCCATATGGGTGCTGTTCTAGTCTCAGCTGCTCCACTTCTGATCCAGCTCTCTGCTATGGCCTGGGAAAGCAGTGGAAGATGGCCCAAGTCCTTGGGCCCCTGCGCCTGCATGGGAGACCTGGAAGAGGCTCCTGGTTGTTGGCTTCAGATCAGCACAGCTCTGGCCATTGTGGCCAACTGGGGAGTGAACCAGCGGATGGAAAACCTCTCTCTCTCTCTCTCTCTCTCTCTCTCTCTCTCTCTCTGTCTGTCTCCCCCTTTCCTTCTCTGTCTATGTAACCCTGTGGTAGCTTTGGGATCCGCATGGAAGGAAGGCCTATACTTCCAGGAATGGAGAAGTTCCTACCTGTACTTCCTGGGAAGAAAAGTCCTTGTCAAGGTCCCTGCAGCTGCCTAAAGGTCAACCAGTGAGGATCAGACCCGCCTCAACCTTTAACCCCCATGCCCTGAATCTATAAAAGGAGTGTGACTTCCCTGGTCCCCGCTCTGTTGCTCTGTTGGGACCGTGGAACCTCGCCCGGGAGCGGAGCCCCAATAAAAGCCTGTGAATTAATCGATTCATCTGCCTGGGAAGATTTGTTATGCACCAGACACCTTGCACCCTGCCTTTCAAATAAATAAATAAATCTTAAAAAAAAAAAAAAAAGCTCCTGGGGGAACAGATGTTTAATCTCATGGTTAAGATGCTTTTATCCCACCCAGGCTTCTGGCTCCTGCTTTTCTGCCAGTGCAGACCCTGAGAGACAGTGCCAACGGCTCAACTAGCTGGGTTCCTGCTACCCACATGGAAGACCTGGATTCCGTCCTAGACTCCTGGTCCCTACCATGGCCAGGTCCCAGCCATTGCAAGCTTTTTGGGGAGTGAACTATTTGATGGTTGCACAAATCTATCTCTTTTTCTCTCTTCCCCGCTCTGCTTCCCAGATGGAAAAATAAAAGTCATGGAAAGTAGAATTAAAAGATAAGCCTAATGTAGTGTGCAAAAATTTGTAAAATCCATTCATGAAGTTTTTTTTTTTTACAGGCAGAATTAGAGAGTGAGAGAGAGAGACAGAGGGAAAGGTCTTCCTTCCGTTGGTTCACCCCCCAAATGGCTGCTACAGCTGGCACCCTGCACCAATCCAAAGCCAGGAGCCAGGTGCTTCCTCCTGGTCTCCATGAGCGTGCAGGGCCCAAGCACTTGGGCCATCCTCCACTGCCTTCCCAGGCCACAGCAGAGAGCTGGACTGGAAGAGGGGCAACCAGGAGAGAAACCAGCACCCCAACTGGTACTAGAACCTGGGGTGCTGGCACCACAGGCGGAGGATTAGCCAAGTGAGCTCCAGTGCCAGCCCATGAAGGGTCTTTAACATTTCATGAAAAATTCTTATGGAGTAGGCATTTGGCACAGCCATTAAGAAGATGCTTAGAATGTCAGAATGTCTGACGTTCCATTCCCAATTCCAGCTTTCTGCTAATGTGCACCCTGGAAGGCGGCAGGTGATGGCTCAAGTGCTTTGGTCCCTGCCACCCAGTGCAGGGTCTGAGTCCACCCGTACAAGGATGGACTGGGTCCGAGGAAAGGTGAGTGCGCCGCTCGCCCGTTCCCCGGCCTCCCGATCCCGGAGACAATCAGACGCAGCGGGGAGCCAAGTCTAGCAACGACTCATTTACTCCGTGCTTAACCGAACCTTTTATAGCACAAAACTGCAGAGTCATTAGGGCGGGGCTAAGGACCAACCAATCACTTAAACGGTCACTTTATGGGGGGATTTCTATAGGACTAGCCATATGTCTATACTAGTCTTGTTACCTCCCCTGATGTTGCATAGCCAATTAGCTTTTGAGTTCCGCCCATCTTACTTCCTCTGGGCGCCATCTTTTTTGCCCCTCCTTGGCGCCGCCTGGTCCGGGGGCCACGTGCGCCCACGCCGGGCCCCTCCCTGTGCTGCCATCCCCGGGACACCTGCCGGCTGGCTCCGTGGACCCAGCTCCATGGCTCCACGCGGCTCCAGTCCGCGCAGCTCGGGCGGGGGCACCCGGGGGCAACTGCGCATGCAGAGACCCCGGGCCTGGCCTGGCCGCACCATGGCCGTGCTCATGCCCCGCAACCCAGGTGGGCATCTTGGAACTGGACCAGAAGATAGATTTATCTCCCTCCCTCTGGCTCTCCTTTCTGTCTGCCCCTTTCAAATATATAAAAATGATTTTTTTTCAAAATTTGTAATATGAAGAAACTAGGCATAGATGTCAAAATTTTTGGCACCAAAATAAACTTTGTATTCCTTTTTAAAAAATATTTAATTTATTTATTTGAAAGAGCAGCGGAGAGAGGGAGAGACCAAGAGAGAGAAATCTCTCAATCTGCCGGTTCACTCCCCAGATGGCCGCAACAGTTAGGACCAAGCCAAAACCAGGAGCCCTGAACTCCATCTGAGTCTCTCACGTGGGTGGTGGGTGCCTGGGTAGTGAGGCCATCTGCTACTGCCTTCCCAGGTGCATTAGCAGGTCACTGGATCAGAAGTGAAGCACCAGGACCAGCGCCAGCATTCTGATCTGGAATGCCAGTGTCCCAAGTAGCAGCTGAACTCGCTGCCCCAGTGCCGTCATATTCCATTTTTTTCTATGACCTTTTGGAAGTACCCTCCCATTATCAGCAATCAATACTGGATTTAGATAAGCAACAGTTTCCAGGACAAGGGTGATACCAGCCTAAGGACGTAGACGGAGAGGGGCTTCCACTTATTTATAGCCTGAAAAGCTACTTAGGGCTACAGAGCCAATAGCAGGTGTACTGGGCCAGGAGGAGAATTGAACAAAATGGGATCAGAGGGGTTTCCAGGAGGCAACTTCCTGAAAGCTGACCCTGACTGCAGGGGGAGCCAGCTGCATTTACTCTCCCTGACGTCACACAGACATGGCCTTCCGTAAGGAACAAGCTCACATCAGACACTGAATCTGCTGGTGACCTTCCAGTCTCTGGAACTGTGAGCCGTACATTCCTGTTATTTATAAACTAACCACCCAGTCCATTTGGTTATAGGAGCCTGAATGGACTAAAACACTGAGGGAGAGAGCTGAACAAGGGTCCCTTCCCAAGATGCCAGCACGGAGAAGCAAGATGACCATAACAGAGAGGCGACTGTTAGCAGCCCAGAGCTGGGAGGGGCAGTTGTACTGCCAGTAGCCAGAGGAGCCACGACCTGTCTCGGGACCTACTGGCAGAGCCTCCAGTGGGAGATCAGTGTGGAACCCACCCCAGCGCCCCATGAGAGAAGAGTTAGTACCAGACACTGGCAACTCATGGGCACAAACTCCAGGTGACAGCTATGCCAGGGTGGTCTTTCTTCTGCTCCCTTACGCTGTTCCCCCTTCTTCCAACCCCAGAAGGAGGAGACGTCCAGTAATGGAGAAGTCATACAGGACAGTAACAAGGCACAGAGCACATCCCATGCCCACCATAGGTTTCCCAACATGAAGCATACTTCAAGGAGCTGGGGTGGAGGAACCGGAGGGAGGGAGCTTTAAATAAACATGTTGACATGTTGACATTAGACTGCAAGCTTTATTACCTGAGTCAAGAAGAACATGACTCCACAATACTTAAGGGTGACCTGAAAGGTGATGGGGCCAGTGGGTTCCTCCAGAGACAGGGGAAAAGATATAACCAGGCCGGCGCCGTGGCTCAACAGGCTAATCCTCTGCCTTGCGGCGCCGGCACACCGGGTTCTAGTCCCGGTTGGGGCGCCGGATTCTGTCCCGGTTGCCCCTCTTCCAGGCCAGCCCTCTGCTGTGGCCCAGGAGTGCAGTGGAGGATGGCCCAAGTGCTTGGGCCCTGCACCCGCATGGGAGACCAGGGAAAAGCACCTAGCACCTGGCTCCTGCCATCGGATGAGCGCGGTGCGCCGGCCGCAGCGCGCCGTCTGCGGCAGCCATTGGAGGGTGAACCAACGGCAAAGGAAGACCTTTCTCTCTGTCTCTCTCTCTCACTGTCCACTCTGCCTGTCACAAAAAAAATAAATAAATAAATAAATAAATAATAAAAAAAAAGAAAAGATATAACCAGGATGTCACAAGGGACTTCTCTGGGTGGTAGAATTTTTCTTCCTTTTGCTTATTTGAATTTTCTAATTTTTCTCTAATTAGTTGTTCAGTAAGTTTTTTTTTAGGAAGGTACTATATTTAGATCAGCGAAGAACAGCATTCGGGGTCTGAATGTCTGACTGGAGAGTTCTTGCAGCCGTTGACTTTGGCAGGCAGCAGAGGCACGGGCAGGGAGTGACGCCGCTGGCGGGGGAAGCAGCAGCCAGGGCATGCCGGTGTGAAGGGCTGTCGGTCAGGCTAGAGTTAGTGTAAATGCAGGGCACGGTGGCAGATGAACTGGAAGACAGCTTTGTAGTTAGGTACTTCAGTATGCGAGTAGAGACACGCCCAAGTTAATCTGATGGGGCGGAGGGAGGTTCTTGTAAGGAAAGACAAGCACGGAAGGCCACAGGAGGCTGACTGACCAGGACGCAAGAGGAACAGACACTGGAGACGGGCATCAAAGGACACTCTAAGACCTGCAAAGACAGGACTTGGGGCTCCATCTTTGTCATGACTCAGCCACTCTCCACACGCCTGCTTCATTCTGTACTGCCCCACTTGGTATCTTCTTTGCTCTGCTCTGTAGGTAGCACAGTTTCTTTTCCATCTAATTCTTTCACAATCATCTCACACAAGAGGGACTTCAGTACTTTTTTTTAAAAATATCTATCTATCTATCTATTTGAAAGTCAGAGTTACACAGAGAAGGAAAGGCAGAGAGAGAGAGAGAGAGAGAAAGTCTTTCATCCGCTGGTTCACTCCCTAGTTGGCTGCAACAGCTGGAGCTGAGCCAATCCGAAGCCAGGAGCCAGCAGCTTCTTTCAGGTCTCTCACGCAGGTGCAGGGGCCCATGGACTTGGGCCATCTTCCACTGCTTTCCCAGGCCACAGCAGAGAGCTGGATAGGAAATGGAGCAGCCAGGTATTGAACTTGTGTCCACATGGTATGTCGGCACTGCAGGCAGCAGCTTAACCCACTGCGCCACAGCGCTGGCCCCCCTCACTACTTTTTAGCTCAGTTCCTGCTGCTGGGAAAATGATTGGCCTGGCTCAGGCAGTATCACAGAGGTTTGCTGCCCTTGGGTTCAACCATCTGGGACTAGAAACCGGAGTCCTGTGTACACTAAGTGGAGAGGGGGCTGAGCACAGGAAGCTACAGGCAGTAGCTCACTGCACTTCCTAACAAAAGGGCTGGGGCATACTTGGGCTTGGACATTGCTATGATCTGAATGGGTCCACCAGAATTATGCACTGGAAACTTCATCCCCAATGCAATAGAGCTGGGAGGTTGGGCCTTATGGGCAGAGTCCTCAGGAATGGACCATCCCACTACAAAGGGGCTTGCAAGAGCGGGTTTGCCCGTTTCTGCCTTCATCACGTGAAGATGTAGCAAGAAGGCCCTCACAGATGCCAGCACCTTCATCTTGGACTTCTCAGCCTGCAGAACCATGAGAAATAAATCTTCTTTATCACCCAGCCTCAGGTACTGCTAGAATGGCACAAAAAAGACTAAGACAATTGTCTGGTACAGGTAAGAAATGGGCCACAGTAAGGAGAGATCCTTAAATGCCCAGAGCAACAGAATCTGTATTTAATAGATTTAACTGTGTAGATAACATCAGTGCACACAGCTGTGCGCATGTGTACACACACACACACACACACACACTACAAACCTCTAAGGGTGGAACAGGTTAAACCTCTGCCTACCATGCTGGCATCCCACATGGTTCAAGACCCTGCTGCTCCACTTCTAATCCCGTTCCCTGCTAATGCACCTTGGAAAGCAGCAAAAGATGGCCTAAGTGCTTGGGCCCCTGCACCTTTGTCGGAGACCTGAAGAAGCTCCTGGCTCCTAGCTTTGGCCTGGCCCAGCTCCGGCAAATTGCGGCCATTTGGGGAGTGAATCAGCTGAGGGAAGATCTGTGTCTCTCAAATAAAAAAATAAAAAATCACCCTCCGCCTGTTTTGTGAGATGGCTTTTGGATGCAGCCTGGGCTTTCTGCTTTTTCTTTCGGCTAATTGAAATAGGGCAACCTCAGCAGGGGGTGCTCAGTGCTTAGAGGCAGATCTCAAGTAGAAGAGAAGACAAGTGTCTGTGTGATGCTCAGAAATGAGGTCTTGGATCTATTCAGCTCTCAAACACAGCTAAAAACACACTGTGCAAGGCCACAATACCCACACAGGGTGCACCCTCACAATAACGGCTGGGGCCCGTGCTGGGAGGTTAAGTGTCTATGAATGCTTTTTGTTGCCTGAAAGTAAAAAGGACAAAAGAACCACATTTCTTTAGTGAAGGTGAAAACACTGAGGAGCTGGCTGGCTGAGTCACTAAGCGGCCCGACTTGTGAAGTAAGGACGACATAAATGCTTCCACGCTCTGGCCAGTTCTCTTTGTGAGATTCTTAAAGAGGGCATTACACAGACTACTCCTTTCACAACCAACACCAATTGCGAATATTGCTACATATTCAATCACCAGAAATACAAGGTAAAACCTTAAACTGTAAATATAAGTGATCTGCATCTATTTGACAGACACTATTACACTCATACCATGTAGTGCAGTCTGTAACAGACATACACATGTCTCCTAACTTCTAATTCCCCCTCTGAAAGCAAGGAGTCATCATTTGAAATTCCCTCTGCTTCTCAGAGGAATCACTTTAGCACAACTGAGTTTGAAAATGTTTTCAGTGGGCGTGCAGCTCAATAGGCTAATCCTCCGCCTGCGGCGCCAGCACACTGGGTTCTAGTCCCGGTCGGGGCGCCGGATTCTGTCCTGGTTGCCCCTCTTCCAGGCCAGCTCTCTGCTGTGGCCAGGGAGTGCAGTGGAGGATGGCCCAAGTGCTGCACCTGCAGCTGCACGGGAGACCAGGAGAAGCACCTGGCTCCTGGCTTCGGATCAGCGCAATGCGCCGGCCATTGGAGGGTGAACCAACAGCAAAAAAGGAAGACCTTTATCTCTCTCACTGTCCACTCTGCCTGTTAAAAAAAAAAGAAAATGTTTTCATAATCTCATCAAGTTCTCCTCCACTAAGCTGTTACTGGTTTATCTGCCTCTCACTTTTTCCAGACAAACTGCTGAAATCAGTGTGTGACCCACACAAACTGAGCCAGTCACTCAAGAAGGGAAGAGTCAAGAATGAAAAACTAGAAGTTCTTTTATGTTAACATTTTATTTAAACCAGTACAAGCACCATGCTTAACAAAAGACTGTCCAAAATAAACATGCAATATGAACTAGCAGAGACTGGAACCACAGCTTAAGAAGTTGTGCCAGTTGTTGGTTTTGTTAAACAATGACAGAGAACTGTTAAAATTCACAAGACTAAACCATTAATGTTTCAAGCCTCCTGGATGAGATAATATTGGACCATGTAAATCAATAGGAACTGGCCTGCCATGTCAGTGACCTTAAACAATACTCAAGTAAGCATACGTGTATGAATCATTTTCCAAAGAGTGGGAAAACACAGTTAATATCACAAGCTTAACAGAGTTGTCTGAAACATTACAGGAACACGATCACTGATTTGAAATGTCATATGGTATAAGAGGAAACAAATTGCTCACCAATCTCCAACTTGGAACCATTGGTTTTAAAGTGGCTTAGAAGATTATTTACATTCTTCCACAAATACAAAATAAGATTTGTCCTGAAATGTTTGTAACACTTTTTCACATAAACTGTAAAGGCTCAAACTCTGTAGATTCCAGTATTATCAGTCTATTGAACAAACAGGGAAAGCAACCACTCTAAGAATGCTTGAATTGGTAGAATACAAGTTACCCTCTACTCCCACCAAATATCAGCATTTAAATGCTTATGAAAATATTATTCATCACTAGTCCACATACGGATTAATGACATTACTCAGATTTTAAAAGCAGTCCAAACATTTTTAAAGTACACCTTCCTTAATATCTAGAATGGGTGGGGGGAAAACAGCCAAATTTAATTTGGCAATCAAGTCCCCTAACCGTGAACTTTTCAAAGTGTCAGACCATGGTACAGTTTATGGCTACAACTGACTCCTGAAAATAGGAGCTAACGCGAGGGAAAAGTGCTGACATTTTTGCCACACAGATTATTTGATGATGACAATACAATTTTAGGAACACCCTCTTAAACAAGAGTATGTTTAACTGCACTAGGCATCTAGTGATCTTTTCAGAAAGAGAATTCAAACATTTACTTTAGAAGTCGAGTAAACAAAAGTCAGTCAACCAACTTTTTTCCTAACAGAATTGCTTCAGTACCAGAACAAAGTGATTACTACTCAAAACTCAGACATTTTGGAATTTCAGCATAGTGACCTGAGAACAGTTTTCTTCATGTCATTTACGTTGCCACAAAAACCACACTAAATGCATACTGGGATTACTGGTTGGTTCTATTTTGACATTAGATGCTACACAGAACTTCAAGGCCAACAATCTCAATACGAACGCGACTTCAAAGACCATGAAGGAGGTTCCCAGGGAAAAAGCTGCTGCGCAAAAAGAACGATTGGGATTTAAGGTGAATGGCAATGGCTGTGCCAGAAGATATGGAATGTAAAAGCTGGAACTAGGAAATCTGGAGTTACTCATTATTCACCGGAAAAAGACACTAAACCGCAAATAAACTTGAAAAGGATAATGTAAAATATACTTAGATAGAAAAAAGTGTACATAAATGAGAATTTTTAGAGCACAGGATTTATAAACTCTTGCTATACGACAGATGGAATAAAAAAGTTGTATTGATCCCCTAACCTCAATCTGACGTGTTGCAGAATACGTGTCACTGATGAGAAGTCAGATAAGTCAAAAAGAGGGAGAGTTTCTCACAGCTCTCTGCTTGTTGGACAACGGAAACCAAGAGCTGTGTCTGTGGCGGTCAGTGTCTTCTGACACCAAGGAGGGCGTCCCAGTTGGAAAAACCAAATTAAAAACCTTAACACACAAGACCAATGAAGGAACCTCATTTTAAAAATACATTCTTGCAGCACTAGTTTCTCTTACTGATGTGAATCAAATGAAACAGTCTCATTTCTTTCGTTCAAAAACAAAAACTCTCCACTCACTTGTTATATTTGCATTTCTGCAGAATGATAAACAAGTTATTCTCCAACATCAAAATACCTCTTTAAGGAATTCTTCACTTCCCGGGTAAAGATTTTTCTCTCTTAAAATTGGAATGAGAAATCCTTTCCATTCATTAACCAAATACCTACTCTAGCACTTCCTTATCTCCAACTGACTTCCGATTGCTCCCTGAACCCCAGGTTAGGGAAGCCAGACTGTGGGGGACAGAAGATGCTCTATTCAGTCTCGTCAATTTTTCTACTATCATTACCACTTCATTCAAGTTGGCACAGAAACCTCAAAAATGAAATGCAAAGAACATATAAATGGGAAATATGACAACATAAGAATGCCTTGGCTAGTTCTGAAATGACTAAGATATTCTTAATATAAGAATTCACCACCAAATATGGTTAGTCTCTAGATCTCTAGACCTTGTATCAAGTTAGCATTAAACAATTACTTACAGGTTTGTTTTTAAACTGTGCTATACATTAGCATCCTTGCTTTATGCCAAGGATACCATCACCTAACAAGACTGGTTAGTTAACTACTCATGCATCCAGTTTAGAATACCTTCTGACATTCAGGATATAAGATGTGTTTTCTACTGATGTGTTAAGAACATTATTCACCATGGCCAAAATTTTATAAGTATTTTTTTGTTATGGCACAAAACTAATCACAAATATATCCCAAATTGTAATTCTCAACTGCCATATATTCACTAATGCAAGCAGATAGTTGGAATTTTAAAAATATGAAGTTGATTTTATTACAAATTTTAGATACACATATTAGAAAATTGTTTTACTTGGACCCTTTAAAAAAGTATTAATTTCAGCAAATTTGGAATACTGGCAGTGTAAAAGTCTTTAACTTCAAAGCTAACAAATCAAAGGCACAGTATTAACACACTTAAAATCATTGGTGTTCACAGGACATTAGGAGATGCTTATAAATAAAGTGTTATGAACCTAGGTTAGAAACTATCTAGAAATAACACAGTCAGGAATGGAGCCCTTGATTAGTACAACCCACCAGCTGCTAAGACTAAGATCTATTTTCCACATGAAAACCTAATACTCATGTAATTCTATCATAAAACCTAACTTCCAAATCTTAAGAATGACTGATGAACACATTTTCCAGATCTGAGTAAAAACAAGCAGGAAACCGAAGGAGGTATGGAATTGAGAAAAAAATGTCCTTGTAACACAGATTACGCTACAAGAAATTATTATCCATGGCTCAAAATCTGGGTCACTCAAGCCTTTAACTCCAAATTAACTGAAATGACTTAACAAGTGATAATATGCTATTTTCATTTATAAACTGCTAATTTCCAGTATTTGTCAAAAGGAGGCAACTGTTGTCTATCACAATCTAATACCCACTTTCCAATGGTCTCTGTAAATAGTAACAAATTCTGAACCATAAGTTATAGAAGTTAATCACAAGAGTGCAAAAAGTCCCTGGAGGAAAGTAGTCCACCTAACAATTACAAATCTAAGGAAACACTTTACAAAGTTTCATTACTATGAAGATGACTTCCTCTTTGTTCAAACTTTGCACAAATGAAGAAATTTTCTTTACTGCAGGAAACATACTGTAAGTAACAGTGCATTTTTAGGCATAAATAAGTATTTATGTCAGGTTCCAGTATGGTCAGGTTAATACATAAATACTTTGGAAACACAGAAGTTCACATTAGTGGAAAAATCCCAGCTTCTCACATAACCACTCTTCAGTTAGGTCTTCAGTATTTCTTATTTCAAATACCTTAAGGAAAAAATATAGGTCAGACTCTGATATTCTCACAGACACATGTTAGACCTGAGTGTTATATATCAAATTCTGCTTCCTTCCATGTTGGTCATGACTTAACCTGTGTAAACTAGATAAACCTTTTAGGCAGTCCTTCACTTTGTTTATACGCTAAGCACTCAGTTACCAAAGCAGAATAATCAAGATGGCATAAAAACAAAGTTCTCTTAAAAGCTGCCTGTAGAGAAACAATGTACTACAGCAGAAGATGTGACCGAGGGCCAGATTTGAGCTTGAAACCTAGCTCTGAAACGTACTATTAGATGCAACCCTGGGCAGGTCATTCATCCTCGGAATGACCCTGAAGAAACTCCTTGCTCTCGGCTTTGGCTTGGCCTAGTCCCAGCCATTGTGGCTATCTGGGGAGTGAACCAGTGGATGGAAGATCTCTCTCTGCCTCTGTCTCTCCCTCATTCTGTATAACTCTTTCAAATATATAAATCTTAAAAAAAAAAAAAAAAAAATGGGGGGGGCAGCACTGTGGTGCAGTGGGTTAAAGCTTGGCTTGCAGTGCCGACATCCCATATGGGCGCCAGTTCGAGTCCCAGCTGCTCCACTTCCTATCCAGCTCCCTGATAATGGCCTGGGAAAGCAGTGGTAGACAGCCAAGTGCTTGGGCCCCTGCACCCACGTGGAAGACCCAAATGCTCCTGGCTGCTGGCTTCAGATCGGCTCAGCCCTGGCTGCTGTGGCCATTTAGGGCGTGAGCTAGTAGATGGAAGACCTTTCTCTGTCTGTCTCTACCTCTAAGTCTTTCAAATACACAAAAAATACATCTTTAAATTTTTTTTTTTTTAAAAAGGAACTCTTGGTAGATTTAACTGATACAGTGACTTCTTTATAGCGCCTACATTTTTAATGTGATTTCCTCTAATCAACTTGATGTTCAAAAAACACAACTTGGTTCAAACACTTCTACAATTCTATTTCCAAATAATTTACTGCTGTGGTCTAAACAACTTGCACCTACATGGAAACCACGTACCCTTCAGTCTGTTTTGGCTATCTATCGTTCTAGATCCAAGGGAGAGCACTGAACAAGCAAGCCAAGTGTGAACCCACCTTGGTCAGCTCAGCCGTCTGCACCAGCTTATTCTTGCTCCCGGCATACATCATCTGCTGCTCAGGCTTACATCCTGGAAAAGAAAGGTTGGGGTAGAAATGAGCTGTGGACTGTGAATGTGATGGGTGCTCATTATACTTGTTTTTAAAAATGACACATGTAGGGCCTCCTTTGCTTACAAACACTTTGATCTAAATGCATATGAGCTGTATTTTGAGTCCTACATTGCATACGTCTGTTTAAAGAGATGTAACTAAAGTACAAATAGTCAAGTTTACAGGTCAGCAAAAATAAATGATTTTAGACCTCTATAGATCCCAACTTTTAAGACTTAAAAGTTTTAAAAAACTTTTAAGCACTACCATAATTTTTTAATATTTTCGTTTTTAAATTGGCACATAATAACTATAATGTACTCTTTATTTTGATACTAAATATCAAGATCAATTTTATAGATGACTAAAATATATAAGGTTTTGGGGTGATAGTGGGACAGGTATATCTGCTCTGAAATAGATACTCTGCTTCCATATTTAGTTCAAAATTCACTGCATTATATTGTAAGTGTGAGCAAATGATACAAATAACATTCAGAGCACGGTTCTATGAGTGGTCTTGAAAACTGGTGGAGGGCTGGGGCTGTGGCCTGAAGCGCCGGAATCCTATATGGGCACCGGTTCTAGACCCGGCTACTCCACTTCCCATCCAGCTCTCTGCTATGGCCTGAGAAAGCAGTAGAGGATGGCCCAAGTCCTTGGGCCCCTGCACCTGCATGAGAGACCCGGAAGAAGCTCCTGGCTCTTGGCTTCGGATCAGCGCAGCTCCGGCCATTGCAGCCATCTGGGGAGTGAACCCGAGGATGGAAGACCTCTCTCTCTCTCTGCCTCTCCTCTCTCTGTGTAACTCTGACTTTCAAATAATAAATAAATATTTAAAAAAAAAAAAACTGGTGGAAGTAGAAGTTTTGATAACAACATATTTTTGAAATACCAATAACCCATTTTAATACCCAATGTAAACTACTCTGGGATCACTTTCAAGAATATCAGCATATCATTGTTACCTACTACTCAAAATATAAACATTGCCGGCGCTGTTGCATAGTGGGTAAAGCCTCCACCTACAGTGCCAGCATCCCATATTGGTTAGAGTTCCAGCTCCTCCACATCCCATCCAACTGTTTGCCATGGCCTGGGAAAACAGTAGAATATGGCCAAAGTGCTTGGGCCCCTATACCCACATGGAAAACCTGGAAGAAGCTCCTAATGCCTGGCTTTGGATCAGCCCAGCTCTGGCTGTTGCAGCCATTTGGGGAGTGAGCCAGCAGATGGAGAACCTTTCTCTCTTTCTCTCTCTCTCTCTCTGACTCTGCCTCTGCCTTTCTGTTACTCTGCCTTTCAAATAAATAAATAAATAAATAAATATTTTTGAAAAAGATAAACATGATTATACAGAGTTCACATAAAAAAGATTAATATATATTTCTGATATCTAAAAATGTCATTGCATTTCAAAATTCTTAAAATTCATGTATGATGTGGCCAAATAATTACAATTCTTGGACTTTATCCTAAGGAAACAAACATGTTTTAAGACATGATGCTTTATGGAAACTTCTTTCTAGGGATATGTGCAGGTGCACGTGAACACACACTAAATTTAGGTTATTCAACACTTTTTATCCTTAAAATTAGCATATAATTTGTCCACTATAAAAAGAGTTCAGAGCAGAACCAATGAATTTGAAATACAACTGAAAGAAATTCACTTACCAACAGGACTGGAGAAAATAAAGCACAGAGGATAGGACACTCTTCCATCATCATGTTGATATTTGTAACTATACACAATGAAGGTTTTTCTCAAGTTAAAGAAACTAACATTATTGCTCCGAGGAAGGTACTTACAAAAAACCTCAGGGAACAATGGGTGGTAAGATTCTATTCATTTAGGCCACATTTTCATTATTCGTTATCTTTCCACAAATATAAAATCATAATCTCTCAAAAAAGAAATGTATTAAAGTGTGGATTTAATATGAATTTTTCCTTTCTCGATTTTTTATTATACACCAGTAATAAATAGAACTGTTTAAAAAAGAAAACAATGTATCTAACACAACTCTTCACTTTTCTCAGTCCACTAACATGCACATTGAGTTTAATTTGGCTGTGATTATGATGTGGAAGGACACTGTAAAATATGTTTTTTAAAAACTTAACAAACGAGCTCACATATAAAAGCTGACGACTAAAGAAAACCGATCTTTTTAAAGCACTAAGAAAAGGATATCGAGGCTGTCGCTCCGGTAGCTCATCCTTCAGTTCATCCGGAGAAACGCCCTGGCGCAGCAGAAAAGAACACCTTTGACACTTTTTCCTTCCAGGTCCCCACACCCACTCCACTCAGAGTCAGAGATTCACAGCCACGTACACCAGCAGGAGGTGGGGTTTGACTGAACTGCTCGTAAGTGGAGCTCACTAAGCTCTCAGTCCGCGCCAAGCCCTCCTCAGGGCATCAGCCGGGCTGCACTTGCTACAACTGGAAGGAGGGCACTGTCCTCTGCTCACCTCCCACCTGTCAGAAAATTCTGAGCCACAGAAACCAACAACCATCTCAGAGGAAACCACAGCATCTGGTTTCAGAAGGTTACTTTTATTTTGGCTCTAAATTAGTTACTTAATTTGACAAACTAAATACTCAAATTGTAGGGTTTTAGTTTTTAATTAGTAGCCAAGGAATTTAGAAGCAAGTTACAAAGTTGACTCATTTTGTACTGGGCACACAGCCCTAACCTCTACCACAAGGAGCCTTAAGAAGGTGGTTGAAATAGCATGACAATGTACTCTACAATAACTGGCCCACACTTCTCATGCATAATGAACATGTGTTTAAGAGGTTCGGAACTCATCTGAGAAGTACGCACAACTAATCCGTCATCTCCTGAGCAACAATAACTGCTTAACTATAAAACTTCATTGATTTCATTTTACAAACCTCAAGTTCCTCATCCAGTACCACCAGGCGTTTATCTTTGTCGATCTTCACTAAAATAAAAATAAAACATGAGTGAACTGTGATTCTAACGTGACCTTGATCTATGCAACCCACAGTCCCAGCCTTTTTTGGGGTATCTAAAAAAAAAAAAAACCATCAGGAAACACAAGCATAAAACTCATTCACAGTTTTAGTTGATGGTCAATAAGCTAACTTTGCTTCTATTCAACAGCCTTGACTCACACTCCCAGCACCCGGTTTGTTTATTTAGCACTTCATGTTAACCTCTTAGATTTACTATTTATATGAAGAACTTTGTAGCTCAAATGTAACTTCCTAGACAAGGAAAAAATCTGTAAGGGTGGCTGTGGGCTGTGACTGAGACAGGATTATGTACAACATGGTTAGAATCTCCAGGGGAAAGTGGACTAGGGTCAGGACGGAGAAACTTCAAGACCCC